>JAYESD010000004.1:10029987-11229987 GCA_036927565.1 Tuctoria greenei
CTACCCTGGGATCCGAATGGCTCAAGAGGGGGCCCTTGGTTTAAGATGTGCTCAGTTGGAGGCATCGCCACCTGTGAAATAGGCTAGTAATCCCTTTGTAAAGGCTATTTTGTGATCTCTTGGCCACACACCAACGGAAGTGTGTAATATGACTGACGGGTCATGGGCATAAGGGAGATTCTTAGTCGCCGAAAGGTGATGAAATCACGAACACGTGGGTAAAGAGGTACAAACTCTGCAGAGTTAAATAAAACTATCATGATAGCCGTGCTCCCGGTTATGAGCACCTGGACAACTTCCATGATTAGAGGGTATTTGGTATTGGTAATGGTTATGGTGATGGTTATGTTGGTTATGGATTTATTTCTGGTATTGAATATGGTTATTGGCAATGGTGAAATCTGGACTTATTGATGATGGTAATGAATTCAGTTTGGTATTATGGTATTACTCGTGATTATGATGGGATTACTTCACATACATATAATATATTGCTTTTTAAATGTTTTACTGTACTTTTCAGCACTTTGTCATTATTATTGTCGTCATTTGAATCAGCCACATGTCATACTTTCCACACTTGCTGAGTACGACATGTACTCACTCTTGCAATACCCCCCAACAGTTGCAGGTCAGGATTGTGAGTTTAATGGCGATAATGCGGAATTCTAGGCCGTGTCTACCGTCAGCTTTGCTTGTGGTGTTGATTGGAGCTGCGCATATATATCTTATCGCTTATGTTGCTTAGTTGCTTAGTTTGCTTAATTAATTTATTTCCGCTGCATTAGTTGACCTTGCCATTAATATTCATTAGAGCTTGTATTCGAGGATAATATGTTTTGTGTAATAAAATTTGATAATTAATCTTGTTCTGTGGTAATTTTCTGTATACTCTTTTGTGATTGCACTCGTGTATGTGTGTTGAACATCCTGGGCACACATATGTGTTAGCTTGGTTCAGTTTTCGGAACCGGGCGTCAAAGATGGTATCAGAGCCACAGGTTGACCGTAGGACGCAACCTAGATAGAATGGACACTTTAGAGCACATAGGAGCACTCAGGGATCAATGTGTTTTTGCTTGAAGTGCTGTTTGCTATATATATTGGTTGCTTGTGTGCTTAATAGAGGATTTTGGGATGCTTTAGCATTGCCATGTCCACGTAGGCTAGCTAGTTGGTTAGCTTCATATCCCTTGATGCATATAGTTGGGGACCTTTTCTAATTCTTACCTATTGCTTTCCTTCAGATGGTGAGGACTCGCAACCAGAGGGATGGCAATGATGAGGAGGAGAACAATGGAGTACCTCAGAACAACAATGGGCAAGGACCTGCTCATGGAGCTATCAACATTGAGCAGCTATTGGCTATGCAAAACCAGCTCATGCAGACCATGATACAGACTATGGGACAGCTGCAGGCCGGCAATATCAACAATCAGCCCCACATGCCTCCACCGCCACCCCCACCTCCTCATAACCGATTGGGAGAGTTTATGAGGACTAGGCCGCCAACCTTTGCTCAAGCCGCAGACCCTATGGATGCGGATGATTGGCTCAAGTCCGTGGAGAAGAAGCTAGCCATTGTCCAATGCAGTGACCGGGAGACGGTCATGTTTGCTTCTCATCAACTCGTTGGAGCAGCTGCGGATTGGTGGGATGCTTATTGTAGTGCTCATGAGAACCAAGAAAGAATCACTTGGGCCGAATTCAAGGAGAATTTTCGTTCTCATTATGTGCCCGAGGGTGCTATGATCTTGAAGAGGCAAGAATTTGAGAATTTAAGGCAAGGAAGATCAAGCGTGAGTGAATATCTCAACAGGTTCACTCAACTCTCAAGGTATGTGCCTGAGGATGTTAGTCGGGACAGCCGGAAACAATACTTGTTCATGAGGGGCTTGAACAATGAGATCCAAGTGCAACTACTCAACTGTGATTATGCCAATTTTCAGAAGCTTGTGGACAAAGCAATTGTGGTTGAGAACAAGATCCGTGAGATGGAGCAAGAAATCAAGAGGAAGGCGCCATATCAAGGACAGCAACAAGGAAGTAATGTGCGTCCTCGCCTTGCACCACCCAATGCACCCTATTACAGCTCCTCTATTCCTGCTCAGCGCCCTGGTTATGCACTGTGCCCAACTCATTTTGTGTAGCAGCGCCCTGTTATGCAAGCACCTAGGCCTCCAATGCCTTATGCACCTCGTGCTGATTTTCCTGGAGCCAATGTTCAAAACCAAGCTCGTCCCAATAATTCTGGTGGAGTTCAGAAGTGTTATACTTGTGTAGAAGCTGGACACTTTGCGCGTCAATGTCCTAAGTCAGGCCTTGGTCAAGGAAGCAATGCGTCGAGGCAAAACCCAAGACCCAATGGAGGGCAGCCACCAGGAAGCCGTGGACAGCAGAATTTTGCTCGTAGCAACGTGAACCATGTCTCTACGGAGGATGCTCAACAAGCGGATGACGTGGTCATTGGTATGTTTCTCGCCAACTCCAACCCCGCGACTATGTTATTTGATTCTGGAGCATCGCATTCATTCATTGCATCGAAGTATGTTGCCAAGTATAGTTTGCCTATCTCTCATATGAAGTTTACTCTATTGGTTAAGTCTCCTGGAGGAGAGATGAGGACAAATATAGTCCAAAAGTAAGCCTTAGAATAAGGGGGTAGACTTCTCCGCCAACCTCATTGTTTTAGATTCTCAAGGGTTGGATATTATACTTGGTATGGACTGGTTGAGGAAGCACAATGGAGTTATTGAGTGTGCCACAAAGATGGTGAAGTTGACTAATGAGGAAGGGATCACCGTAGAATTTGAAGCATCTCAAACCGCACCGAAGCAATTGGAGTTGAATCATGTGGAAGGTGCCGCAATTGAGGAGATTCCGGTAGTGTGTGCATTTTTGGATGTGTTTCCAGATGAGTTGTCAGGTATGCCACCTGATCGAGACATTGAGTTTGTTATTGATTTAATACCTGGAACTGCACCTATAGCTAAGAGGCCGTATAGGATGCCTCCTATGGAATTAGCAGAGCTCAAGAAGCAAATTCAAGAGCAATTAGGGAAAGGTTTTATTCACCCTAGCTCTTCACCTTGGGGAGCGCCTGTGCTGTTTGTGGACAAGAAGGATGGATCCCAAAGGATGTGCGTGGATTACCGAGCTCTCAACGAGGTAACAATCAAAAACAAGTATACCTTGCCATGTATAGAAGACTTGTTTGATCAGATGAAGGGTGCTTGTGCCTTCTCTAAGAGTGATTTGAGGTCAGGTTACTTTCAAATGAAGATTAGACCATCAGATATACCCAAGACAGCATTTCGGACACGATATGGATCTTATGAGTACACCGTCATGTCGTTTGGATTGGCGAACGCGCCTGCGTACTTTATGTATCTCATGAATAAGGTCTTCATGGAATATCTGGATAAGTTCGTTGTAGTGTTCATCGATGACATTATGATATACTCGAGAAGCGAGGAAGAACATGAAGAACACTTGAAGCTTACATTAGAGAAGCTACGGGAACACCAATTGTATGCCAAGTTTAGTAAATGTCAATTCTGGTTACGGGAAGTTTCTTTCTTAGGCCATATTATTTCCGGAGGAGGAGTATCGGTTGACCCCCGGAAAAGTGAGAGATGTGCTTAAGTGGGAACCGCCACAGAATGCTAAGGAAATAAGGAGTTTTCTTAGGATGGCTGGATATTACCGTCGATTCATCAAGGACTTTTCCAAGATATCCAAGCCCATGACGGAATTGCTAATGAAGGGGAAGGCTTTCCAATGGACTGAAGCTTGTCAAAATAGTTTTGAGGAGTTAAAGAAAAGGTTGACAACCGCGCCGGTGTTAGTATTACCGGACGTGAGCAAGAGTTTTGATATATATTGTGATGCATCAAGACAAGGATTAGGATGTGTGCTCATGCAAGAAGGCCAAGTGGTAGATTATGCATCGAGGCAACTAAAGGAACATGAGTTGAATTATCCTACACACGACCTTGAACTCGCAGCCGTGGTACACGCCTTGAAGATATGGAGACACTATGTTTTTGGTCACCGATGTGAGATTTATACGAACCACAAGAGTCTCAAGTACATATTTACGCAAACTGATCTGAATTTGAGGCAACACCGATGGTTGGAGCTCATCAAGGATTATGACACGGGGATCAACTATCATCCAGGAAAGGCCAATGTAGTGGTCGATTCCTTGAGTTGGAAAGGAGTAAGTAATCAACTCACGGTTCGAGAATTGCCATTTGAGCTATGTAAGGAGTTTGAACGGTTGAACCTCGGGTTTGTAAATGAGATGGAGATGATGGAGTTAAACCCAACCTTGGAGCAAGAAATTCGAGAAGCACAAACCACGGATGAGGAGATCAAGGAAATCAAGGAAATGATTAAGGAAGGGAGAGAATTCAGATTTGATGAAGACGAACATGGTACCTTATGGCTTGGAAAGAGGATCGTTGTGCCTAATGTAAAGCATATTCGGGAGACAATATTAAAGGAGGCACATGACTCGCCTTACTCAATTCACCCTGGTTGTACAAAGATGTACAAAGACTTGAAGACTTGCTATTGGTGGGATAGCATGAAGAAGGACATAGCTAAATACGTAGCATTGTGTGATGTGTGCCAACGAGTCAAGGCGGAACATCAAAGGCCAGCCTGATTATTGCAACCGTTGAAGATTCCGGAATGGAAGTGAGAAGAAATTGGAATGGACTTCATAGTTGGGTTACCACGTACTCAGTCCGGGTATGACTCAATTTGGGTAATTGTGGATCGCTTAACCAAGTCAGCTCATTTTGTCCCTATGAAGACCAAGTATACAACTGCACGATTGGCCGAAATATACATGGAGCATATTGTGTGTCGACAGGGAGTACCGAAGAAGATATTCTCGGATAGAGGTTCTCAATTTACCTCCAGATTTTGGCGAAAATTGCATGAAGCTTTGGGAACGAGGTTGAATTTTAGTTCAACATATCATCCTCAAACGGATGGACAAACCGAGAGGACCAATCAGATTTTGGAGGACATGTTAAGAGCTTGTGCTTTAAAGCATGGGAAAAGTTGGGACAAAAGCTTGCCATACGCGGAATTTTTATACAACAATAGTTACCAAGCAAGCTTGAAAATGTCACCATATGAAGCGCTTAATGGGAGGAAGTGTAGGACACCTTTATTCTGGAATGAGGCAGGAGAAACTCAAGTATTTGGTCCGGATGTGTTGCAAGAAGCCGAAAAGCAAGTCCAGATAAATCGTGAAAACTTGAGGGCTGCCCAGTCCCGACAAAAAGGCTATGCGGACAATTGGAGAAGGAAATTAGCCTTTGAAATAGGAGATTTTGTTTACCTCAAGGTGTCACCTATGAGAGGTCATAAGAGGTTTAACATAAGAGGCAAGCTCGCACCTCGTTATATTGGACCATTCAAGATTTTGGACAAAAGAGGAGAAGTAGCATATAAGTTGGAGATGCTAGCTCATCTTTCAGACGTACATGATGTGTTTCATGTTTCCCAACTCAAGAAGTGTCTCAGGGTGCCAGAAGAACAAGTGCCGATGGACGAGTTAGGACTTCAGGAGGATTTGTCTTATGTCGAGCAACCTATCAAGATCTTGGACGTGAAGGAAAGGGTCACGAGGAATAAGAAAGTACTTTGGTGCAAAGTGCAATGGAACCACCATACGAAGCCGAAGCTACGTGGGAACGTGAAGAAGACCTGAAGACAGAATTCCCGCATCTTTTCTCCACGCTGTCGAATCTCGAGGGCGAGATTCATTTTAAGGGGGGTAGGTTTGTAACACCCTAAATTTTTGCATCATGCATTGCATACATGATCATGCATTAAATATTAATAGAATAAAAGAAAAATAATAAAACATAAAATATACATATACAAATATGAGTAGCAAAAGAAGAAAAGGAAAATAATAGCGTAAAACTTGTAATAGGGAATAAGTATAATAATAATAACATATAAAAAATAAAATAAAAATAAAAATATATATAATAATATATATTTAATGATAATATTTATATATGTAAAGAAAAAGAAAATATATAAAAAAACAGTATAAATAATAAAATATGTAATAATAATAAAAAGAATAACAAAAAAATAAATAAATAAATAATGAAAAAAAAGTATATATATAAAGAAAAAAAAAGAAGAAAAAACACCCGCCGCTGGCCAGGCCGAACCGGCCCAGCCAGCGCTGGCCGCCGAGCGCTCCGCGCGCAGCGCGCGCTCCCGCCGCACGCCCGGGCCCTGCACTTGGCCCCACCCCGCACCGACCCGCCCGACCGACCGTCGCACCCGACCAGCCTCGCGCCGCCGGCGCCCGCGCCCCGGCCTCCCGCGTTGCGCCGCGCGTCCGCCTGGCCCCACGCTGCAGCACGCCCACGCGCCCTTGCCGACCCCGCGCAGCACGCGCTCCCGCCCGCGCGCCCGACCAGCCACGCACCGCCCTGGCCCCACCCCGACGCCTCAGCGGCCGCCCGCGGTTCCCAGGCCGACTCGGCCCCTGGCCTAGCGGCGATCCCTGCCGCGCCGGCTATAAAAAGCCATGAAGACCTCGTAAGTTTTCCAAGCTGCCAGAATACGCCGCCGCCGCCAGGGAAAGGGAGAAGCCCTAGCGGTAGAAAAAAAGAGGGACCAGAGGGCTGCACCGCCAGGGAAGAAAAGAGAGGAGAAAAGAGGAGGAAGAGGAAGAAAAAAATAGGAGGGCACCGCCGTCCGCCAGAGATCGTCGTCGTCGTCGTCGTGCCGCTGGAGGACCTTGCACCATCTACTTCGTCTACGTGTCGCCATCATCCCTCGATCTTCGAAGCCATCGCATCTACGGTAGGATTCGTTTCTCCGATGCGAATTTTAGCGACGTATTAGATCTAATAGACTTAAATTGATCGTAGTCGCACCGTCTTTTTATTTTCAGCAGCATTAATCCACTCTAAAACCCCCATAAACTCATATAAACACGTATGAACTAGTTGCATGTAATGAATAAACAACCATAGTTAATTAATAATTGATCTTTGCATGCATGCATATCATCGCATATTGATTAATGTGTGTGCATCATATTGATTTGTATGTATTTTCTTGTATGTGTGATCACGAGTAGAGGGAAGTGCTCAAGAGATTGTGTACGAGGATTTTCAGAATCAAGATTTCGAAGCGCTTGAGCAACCCTATCCGTCAGAACAAGGCAAGTGTCCTTGAAGCATATTGATCCTGTTTTTAAAATAAATGTTTTGTTTGCAAACTGCATGCTTGTGTCAAATTGATGGAAATCCTATGGTAGGAAGTTTACTAGATTTGTTTAACCACCCTTGTCACTTGGAATATATAGTAGAGAGTCGGGAAGGGCTTTTTACCTTTTCGCTTCGCTTAATCAACTGGGATGGGAAGTAACTATACCACTCAACTTAATTATGCATGGATGAGATTATGGTTAGCATGAACTGGTTAAATATGGTATGGTAATGGGCGATCTAAGCAACCCTGGTATGTGGATGGGTTGGATGTCATGGTGGTTTTGCTTGCTTTAGATCTAAGGACCGGTTCATGCGAGAATAAGCCAGGACTACAGTGTCACCACGAGGCCAAGTATGGGTGCGGCGTAGCTGATTAATTAGGGCTTTGCCAGTGCTATTTTGACCATTAAGGATGCTCGGGGAAGGGGTAGTCGGATTGGGTTGTTGATGATTGGTGGGACTACCCTAGGATCCGAATGGCTCAAGAGGGGGCCCTTGGTTGAAGATGTGCTCAGTTGGAGGCATCGTCACCGGTGAAACCTCAGTGGGGTCTAAATAGGCTAGTAATCCCTTTGTAAAGGCTATTTTGTGATCTCTTGGCCACACACCAACGGAAGTGTGTAATATGACTGACGGGTCATGGGCATAAGGGAGATTCTTAGTCGCCGAAAGGTGATGAAATCACGAACACGTGGGTAACGAGGTACAAACTCTGCAGAGTTAAATAAAACTATCATGATAGCCGTGCTCTCGGTTATGAGCACCTGGACAACTTCCATGATTAGAGGGTATTTGGTATTGGTAATGGTTATGGTGATGGTTATGTTGGTTATGGATTTATTTCTGGTATTGAATATGGTTATTGGCAATGGTGAATTCTGGACTTATTGATGATGGTAATGAATTCAGTTTGGTATTATGGTATTACTCGTGATTATGATGGGATTACTTCACATACATATAATATATTGCTTTTTAAATGTTTTACTGTACTTTTCAGCACTTTGTCATTATTATTGTCGTCATTTGAATCAGCCACATGTCATACTTTCCACACTTGCTGAGTACGACATGTACTCACTCTTGCAATCCCCTCCAACAGTTGCAGGTCAGGATTGTGAGTTTAATGGCGATAATGCGGAGTTCTAGGCCGTGTCTACCGTCAGCTTTGCCTGTGGTGTTGATTGGAGCTGCGCATATATACCCTATCGCTTATGCTGCTTAGTTGCTTAGTTTGCTTAATTAATTTATTTCCACTGCATTAGTTGACCTTGCTATTAATATTCATTAGAGCTTGTATTCGAGGATAATATGGTTTGTGTAATAAAATTTGATAATTAATCTTGTTCTGTGGTAATTTTCTATATACTCTTTTGTGATTGCACTCGTGTATGTGTGTTGAACATCCTGGGCACACATATGCGTTAGCTTGGTTAAGTTTTCAGAACCGGGCGTCACACTTTAATGGCTGCAATAATCCCGCTGGTCTTTGATGTTCAGCTTTAACTCGTTGGCACACATCACATAACGCAACATATTCGGCTATGTCCTTTTTCATGCTGGCCCACCAATAGCATGTCTTCAAGTCTTTATACATCTTGGTACACCCGGGATGAATTGAGTACGGCGAGTCATGTGCCTCCTTTAATATTGTCTCCCAAATATGCTTTACATTAGGCACAACGATTCTCTTTCTAAGCCATAAGGTACCATATTCGTCTTCATCAAATCTGAATTCTCTCCCTTCCTCAGTCCTTTCCTTGATTTCCTTGATCTCTTCATCCGTGGTTTGTGCTTCTCGAATTTCTTTCTCCAAGGTTGAATTTAACTCCATTATTCCGACCTCATTCACGAATTCGAGGTTCAACCATTCGAATTCCTTGCATAGCTCGGATGGCAATTCTCGAACCGTGAGTTGATTACTTACTCCTTTCCGACTCAAGGCATCGACCACTACATTGGCCTTTCCTGGATGATAGTTGATCCCCACATCATAATCCTTGATGAGCTCCAACCATCTTCGTTGCCTCAAATTCAGATCTGTTTGTGTGAAAATATACTTAAGACTCTTGTGATCCGTATAAATTTCACACCTATGTCCAAGAATATAGTGTCTCCAAATCTTCAATGCATGTACCACGGCTGCAAGTTCTAAATCATGTGTTGGGTAATTCTGCTCATGTTTCTTCAATTGTCTTGACGCATAGGCGACCACTTGACCTTCTTGCATCAATACACATCCAAGTCCTTGTCTTGATGCGTCACAATAAATATCAAAACTCTTGCTCACGTCTGGCAATATTAAGACTGGGGTTGTTGTTAACCTCTTCTTCAACTCCTCAAAACTTTCTTGGCAAGCTTCAGTCCATTGGAAAGCCTTTCCCTTCATTAGCATTTCCGTCATTGGCTTGGCTATCTTAGAAAAGTCCTTGATGAACCGAAGATAATACCCATCCATCCCAAGAAAGCTCCTTATTTCCTTTACGTTTTGAGGTGGCTCCCACTTCAACACATCCCTCACTTTACCGGGGTCAAATGATACTCCTCCTCCTGAGATGATATGGCCCAAAAATGGCACCTCTTTCAACCAAAACTGACACTTGTTGAACTTGGCATACAATTGATGCTCCCTCAATTTCTGCAACGTGAGCCTCAAGTGTTCTTCATGTTCTTTCTCATCCTTCGAGTAGATCATAATATCATTAATGAATACCACAACAAACTTATCCAAGTACTCCATGAAGACCTTATTCATGAGGTACATAAAGTAGGCAGGCACATTTGTCAATCCAAAAGACATTACGGTGTACTCATAAGATCCATACCGTGTCCTAAAAGCCGTCTTGGGTATGTCTGATGGTCTAATATTCATTTGAAAGTAACCTGACCTCAAATCAATCTTGGAAAACACACAGGCAACTTTCATCTGATCAAACAAATCCTCTATACGGGGCAAGGTGTACTTGTTCTTGATGGTCACCTCGTTGAGAGCTCGGTAATCCACACGCATCCTTTGTGTTCCATCCTTCTTGTCCACAAATAGAACGAGCGCTCCCCAAGGTGAAGAGCTTGGGCAAATAAAACCTTTCTCTAGTTGTTCTTGAATCTGCTTCTTGAGTTCTGCTAATTCCATAGGAGGCATCCTGTACGGCCTCTTAGCTATAGGTGCATTTTCAGGTGTTAAATCAATGACAAACTCAATGTCTCGATCAGGTGGCATACCTGGCAACTCATCCGGAAAAACATCCAAAAATTCTCACACCACCGGAATCTCCTCAATTGCGGCACCGTCCATATGATTCAGCTCCAATTGCTTCGGTGCGGTTTGAGATGCTTCAAATTCTACAGTGATCCCTTCCTCATTGGTCAATTTCACTGTCTTCATGGCACACTTAATAACTCCATTGTGCTTCCTCAACCAGTCCATACCAAGTATAATGTCCAATCCTTGGGAATCCAATACTATAAGGTTGGCGAAGAAGTCTACCCCCCTTATTCTAAGGCTTACTTTTGGACATACTATATTTGTCCTCATCTCGCCTGCAGGAGACTTAACAAATAGAGTAAACTTCATATGAGAGATACGCAAACTATACCTGGCAACATACTTTGATGCAATGAACGAATGCGATGCTCCAGAATCAAATAACATAGTCGTGGGGTTGGAGTTGGCGAGAAACATACCAATGACCACATCATCCGCTTGTTGAGAATCCTCCGTAGAGACATGGTTCACGTTGCCCCGAGAAAAATTCCGCTGTCCACGGTTCCCTTGTGGCTGTCCTCCATTGGGTCTTGGGTTTTGCCTCGGCGCATTGCTTCCTTGACCAAGTCTTGACTTAGGACATTGATGCGCAAAGTGTCCAGCTTCTCCACAAGTATAGCACTTCTTGACTCCACCAGAATTATTGGGACGTGCTTGGTTTTGAACGCTTGGAGCAGGAAGATTAGCACGAGGCGCATAAGGCATTAGAGGCCTAGGTGCTTGCATAACAGGGCGTTGCTGCTCAAACTGAGTTGGGCGTGGTGCATAACTAGGGCGCTGAGCAGGAATAGAAGAGCTGTAATAAGGCGCATTGGGCAGCGCAACGCGAGTGCGCACATTACTTCCTTGTTGATGTCCTTGATATGGCGCCTTCCTCTGGTTGTCTTGCTCCATATCACGGACCTTGTTCTCCACAACAATTGCTTTGTCCACAAGCTTCTGGAAGTTGGCATAGTCACAATTGAGCAATTGCACTTGGATCTCATTGTTGAGGCCTCTCATGAACAAATATTGTTTTTGGCTGTCTCGACTCACATCTTCAGGCGCGTACCTTGAGAGTTGAGTGAATTTATTGAGATATTCACTCACGCTTGATCATCCTTGCCTTAAGTTCTCGAATTCTTGTCTCTTCAAGATCATAACACCTTCCGACACATAATGAGAACGGAAGTTCTCCTTAAATTCTGCCCAAGTGATCCTCTCTTGATTCTCATGAGCATTGCAATAAGCATCCCACAAATCTGCAGCTGCTCCAACTAGTTGATGAGAAGCAAACAGGACCTCCTCTCGGTCACTGCATTGGACAATAGCAAGTTTCTTCTCCACGGACTTCAGCCAATCATCAGCATCCATAGGGTCGACAGCTTGAGCAAAGGTTGGCGGACTAGTCCTCATAAACTCTCCCAATCGGTTATGAGGAGGCAGGGGTGGTGGTGGAGGCATGTGGGGCTGATTGTTGATGTTACTGCCAGCCTGCAGCTGTCCCATAGTTTGTATCATGGTCTGCATGAGCTGGTTCTGCATAGCCAGTAGCTGCTCGATATTGATGGCTCCATGAGCAGGTCCTTGTCCGTGGTTGTTCTGAGGTACTCCATGGTTCTCCTCCTCACCATTGACATCCCTCTGATTGCGAGTCCTCACCATCTGAAGGAGAGCAATAGGTAAGAATTAAGAAACATCCCCAACTAAATGCATCAAGGGATGTGAAACTAAACAACTAGCTACACTAGCCTAGGTGGACATGGCAATGCTAAAGCATCCCAAAATCCTCTATTAAGCACACAAGCAAACAATATATATATATAGCAAACAGCACACCAACCAAAACACACCTCGATTCCTGAGTGCTCCTATGTGCTCTAAGTGTCCATTCTATCTAGGTTGCGTCCTACGGTCAACCTATGGCTCTGATACCAATCTGTAATGCCCGGTTCCGAAAAATGAACCAAGCTAGCGCATATGTGTGCCCAGGATGTTCAACACACATACACGAGTACAATCACAAAAGAGTATACAGAAAATTACCACAAAACAAGATTAATTATCAAATTTTATTACACAAACCATATTATCCTCGAATACAAGCTCTAATGAATATTAATGACAAGTTCAACTAATGCAGCGGAAATAAACTAATTAAGTAACTAGGCAAACTAAGCAAAAGGAATAGCGCAGCTCCATGCAACACCACAGGCAAAGTTGACGATAGACACAGCCTAGAACTCTGCATTATCGCCATTAAACTCACAATCCTGACCTGCAACTGTTGGGGGGGGGGGGGGGTTGCAAGAGTGAGTACATGTCGTACTCAGCAAGTGTGGAAAGTATGACATGTGGTTGATTCAAACGACGACAATAATAATGGCTAAGTGCTTAAAAGTACAGTAAAACCATTTGGAAAAACAATGTATCATATTTATGTGAAGTAAACCCATCATAAACCATGTAACCATAATAATACCAGTCCATAATTCACCATTACCAATAACCATAATCAATCTCATAAACCATAATTCCATTCCATAACCATAACCATAATCATAATATCAACTATAACCATTACCAAACCATAACCATCCCAAATCCCAATTTCCCTCTAATCATGTAGGTCATCCAGGCGCTCATAACCGGGAGCACGGCTATCATGATAGTTTTAATACTCTGCAGAGTTTGTACCACTTTACCCACGTGTTTGTGATTCCATCACCCGTCGGTGACTAAAGAACCTCCCTTATGCCAATTACACTTCCTTTGGTGTATGGCCAAGAGATCACAAAATAGCCTTTACAAAGGGATTACTAGTCTATTCAGACCCCACTGAGGTTTCACCGGTGGCGATATCTCCAACTGAGCACATCCTCAACCAAGGGCCCCCTCTTGAGCCATTCGGATCCCAGGGTAGTCCCGCCAATCATCAACAAACCCAATCCGACTACCCCTTCCCCGAGCATCCTTAATGGTCCAAATAGCACTGGCAAAGACCTAATTAATCAGCTACGCCGCACCCATACTTGGCCTCATGGTGGCACTGTAGTCCTGGCCTATTCTCGCATGAACCGGTCCTTAGATCTAAAGCAAGCAAATCACCATAACATCCAGCCCATCCACATACCAGGCTTGCTTAGATCACCCATCGTATTGACCAGTTCACATTAACCATAATATCATTGATGCATAATTAAATGTGTAGTGCTGTTTGCCATCCCAATTAATTAAGCGAAGCAAAAAGGTAAAAAGCCCTTCCCGACTCTCTACCATATATTCCAGGTGACAAGGGTGGTTAAACAAATCTAGTAAACTTCCTACCATAGGATTCCCATCAAATTGACACAAGCATGTAGTTTGCAAACAAAAAATTTATTTTAAAACAGGATCAATATGCTTCAAGGACACTTGCCTTGCTCCGGCAGATAGGGTTGCTCAAGCGCTTCGAAGTCTTAGTTCTGAAAATCCTCGTACACGACCTCTTGAGCACTTCCCTCTACTCGTGATAACACATACAAGAAAATACATACAATTCAATATGATGCACACACATTAATCAACATGCGATGATATGCATGCATGCAAAGTACAATAATTGATTAACTACGGTTGTTTATTAATTAGATGCAACTAGTTCATACGTGTTAATATGAGTTTACGGGGGTTTTAGAGTGGATTAATGCTGCTAAAAATAAAAAGATGGTGCGACTACGATCAAACTACGTCTATTAGATTCAATATGTCCGTTAAAATTCGCATCGGAAACGAATCCTACTGTAGATGTGACGGCTTCAAAGATCGCGGAACGAAGGCGACGCGGGCGCTGGCACGCGCTGAGTCGTGCGGGCGGCGGGGCGGGGCACGGTGCGTGGTGGGGCCAGGTGTGGGGCCCGGGTGTGCGGCGGAAGCGCGCGCTGCGCGCGGAGCGCTCGGCTGCCAGCGCTGGCTGGGCCGGTTCGGCCTGGCCAGCGGCGGGTGTTTTTTTTTCTTTTTTTTCTTTATATATATATACTTTCTTTTTTTCATTATATTATTTATTTATTTATATTTTCTTTTTGTTATTATTTTTATTACATATTTTATTATTTATACTATATATATATATATATATTATTTTTCTTTACATATATAAATATTATCATTAAATATATATTATTATATATATTTTTATTTATTTTATTTTTATATGTTATTATTGTTTTTATACTTATTCCCTATTACAAGTTTTACGCTGTTATTTTCCTTTTCTTCTTTTGCTACTCATATTTGGATATGTATATTTTATGTTTTATTATTTTTCTTTTATTCTATTAATATTTAATGCATGAACATGTATGCAATGTATGATGCAAAAATTGAGGGTGTTATAATAAAGTTGATGGCTCCTGAGTCGGTCCAAAACAACACGCAAGTGTCGTGCGTGCTCTTCCTCACTTCGTGAATATACCAAGATGTCGTCGATGAAGACAACGACAAACTTATCCAGCTCTTGCATGAACACTCGGTTCATCAGGTTCTTGAAGTAGGCAGGGGCATTGGTTAATCCAAAAGACATCATTGTGAACTCGTATTGTCCATAGCGAGTCACGAATGCTGTATTGGGTATATCTTCATGTTTAGTCCTCACTTGATGATACCCAGACCTTAAATCAATCTTCGAAAAGAACTTGGGCCCCTTTAACTGGTCAAATAGGTCATCAATCCGAGGTAGAGGATACTTGTTCTTGATGGTTACTGCATTAAAAGCTCGGTAATCCACACAGAGCCTCTTACTTCCATCCTTTTTCTCTACTAAGAGGACTGGTGCGCCCCATGGTGATGCACTAGGCCTTATATATCCTTTCTCTTGCAGCTCATCCAATTGTTTCTTTAACTCCGCCAGTTATGGGGCTGCCATCCTCTAAGGTCTCTTAGCTATTGGGGCAGTTCCGGGGACTAGGTCAATGGAAAACTCCACTTCCCTTTCTGGTGGCATGCCCGGTAATTCCTCATGGAACACATCAACATACTCCTTAATTACTGGCACTTCTTGGGGTGTTTCTGCCTTTATGTGATTTATTACCGGCTCAGATAGGCTAGGCTTCACGTGACAGGTGACAGTCTTTCCTTCATGGTTTGTCACTGTCACTACCCTCTGTGCACAAGCTATGCTCCTGTTGCACTTGGCTAACCAATCCATACCAAGGATCACGTCTATCCCATGGGAGTCAAGCACTATTAGGTTAACTAAGAATACTACCCCACTTAGGTTTAAAGGGATGTTGTTAACTCCTAAGTGGCACGGTATATAACCTCCCGATGACCGGGTTATTAAGGGCCTCTTAAGGGCTACCGTAGATATATCATGTGTCTCTACGAAGTGTGATGATATAAAGGAATGTGATGCACCAGAATCAAATAATACTGAAGCCAAAACTGACTGAACCAAGAACTCACCAAGCAGAACTCCTAGTGCTGCATCTGCCTCCTCGGCGTAGACATGGTTCACTGTGGCCTTTCCAAATGATTGTTGGGTCCTTGATGGTGCTCCAAGGTTACCTCCAACTTGTTGGCTCGGTCCATTAACAGAGTTGGAGACGACGGATGGTGTTGGCTTGTTCTTGTAAGGGCAGTTAATGGTAATGTGGCCAGGCTCACGACAGCTAAAGCAAATCCTCTGGTCACGTGTGTGACTGACTCCAGACTGCTGAGGGCGGAAGGAGCCCTGGGGTTTAGCAGGCTGCACTGGTTGCTTGAAGGTAGTAGTTGGTGCCTTGTAGGATACACCACTTTGACTCATCTATCCAGAATGAGTAGGTTGGTGGGTCTTCTGCATAAAGTAAGCTGGTTGTTGGGTCCTCTGTCCTGAATAAGTAGGTTGAATAGTCCTTTGAAACTTCGACTGTTGGAACACCTTCTTCCCCTCAAATTTCCTTTTCTTTTCCTGAAGCTCATCCTCTATGTTCTTTTCCGTGGTGATAGCCTTGTTGACCATGGTACTAAAATTTGGACACACAGATGCTTCCAGAAACTTCTTCATCTCAGTGTTTATACCGCGAAGGAAGGCTTCCTGCTTCTTCTCTTCCGTATCAACCGCATGAGGGTCATAACGGGATAATCCAGTGAACTTATGCAGATACTCTGTTACAGTCAAGCCCTTCTGCTTAAACCTCTGCCTAAGTACTAGGTCCTACATCCTGGTCTTCGGGGTCCTCGTTGGTTCCCCGGGGTGATGTTGGAGGAGTGGGCGGTACAGGCTCACAAATCCTCCTTCGAGGGTTGGACAACGGGTACACCGGAGTTCCTTCCAGCACAAGCGGTTCGGCTGTTTCACAGGCCTGACGATCCTTGCGCTTGGCTCGATCTATGAGGTAGACACCTCTGAGGAGCTGGCTATGGCGGTCGGCCTGCTCCCTAAGATTCTCCTCTGCCAAGGCGACAAAACTTTCAGCGCTCGCAACACGGGCCTTAGCCTGCGCTAAGGCTAGCTTAGCCTTTCGCCAACACGTCTCCAAGGTCTTCGCACGCTTGACGAGGGTCTTCACACGCTGGTTCAACTGGTCGCACATATTGTCTAGGCTCAATAAATAGCCTGACATGGCGACAACGGTGGGGTCATCCTCGGTTGATCCAAGGCTTTCAAGGTTGCGGATCCTAGCCATCCAAGCAGGACGACTACAATCCAGTGGTGGAAAGTACTTCATGGGCGTGGAACCTAGGTGCCAGTCGAACATGTAGTACAGGTACTTCAAAGCTTTGCGGGCCACAAGTTGGCAAGTGTCTTTCATGCGGTATCCAGTGGCGGTTATGTTCCATGGCTTCATCTCCAGGAACCTCTCACTGGCGCCGATGTGCACAGTGACCTCACAGCTTTCAGTGCCATGCTCCACGAACTCGTGACCCACGTACTCCGGACGGTCCAAAATACCGAGTCGCACTGTGACGGCATAGAGCACCTTGGGGAAGCCATCTTCGTTGATGCAGAAGGTGGTGATACGGTCTTCAGATATCTGGCTTAAAACAATGCACGAGGGTTAGATGAGAGCAAAACCTATCACTAAGGTCCTACGTTCAAGGGTCCTACAGAAAAACCATTCTAGAGTCTCCTACGGTCACCTACGCCCTAGGGCTCGCATCCTACAGCCAAGTATGGCTCTGATACCACTTGAGGCGTCCCGGCCCATAAGATCGGAACTAAACATGTAATATTATTACCAAGAACAGAGTTTAGTACATAATATTACAATACGAGCGGAACCACAACCATACATAGTTTTATTTCAACGGTATAGCCTTATGGATGAACACTATAATGGCTAACAACATAGCTATAATAGTCGACAACAAGACTAGTAGCTCCGCGTCGTCCAAACCACTACACATGACTTGGATGCGGACGCGACCCTACTCGAAATCCTCCGGCACAAAGTCAGGATCCTCTGAAAAAAAAACATATCAACAACATTTGAGTACAGAAGTACTCCGCAAGCTCCACCTCGCCCTACGAGAGGGGATTAAAACAGATATAAATGCAATGCATAAAAACATAGAGCAATGTAACCTAATGCAAACTAATGCAACCACATAGCTCAGCCCAAGACTCCACTCAACTCAATCTCACAGTAGGTGGCTTTCTAGTTGTTAGGACCACACCATAACCTGTCCTATGCCGAGGACACGACCGTCCAAACGGGTTTTACACTCTACAATACTTTACCCACACGCACAGGCCATCAAAGACAACCCGTCATAACCAACACCCAGTCGAAACATCACTCAAACAAGTCGTCCCAAACCCAGTGTCATGACATATCTCAATATAATCTCAAACATATATCTCTCTCTCCACTGTGGACGACTGTCGGGCTAGCCACCGGGATTAGGCTAAGCCTCGCCCATACAGGGACATGTGATCGTACTGAAAGAAGCTAGGTGAGATGTCAAAACAACTCGGTCCTTAAGGCTCCAGGGTAGCCCCCATACTCAACACACGAGTCTACCCTCATGATAGAACTCGTCGTAAGTCTACCACCATGGTAGCACTTACACTAACACTAACCCGTCTGCTCTGATCACAACTCATACTCTCACCACCCATACAATAAACAAGGAGCAATATCAACATGTATAATCTCATCATATCAATATGCAATAATAGAAGGTAATATGGCTTCTCTCGGTCTCTCAACTATCCCACATGCAATAATACAAAGACATAATCTACTGGTCACAAGGGATGAACCTCACATAGGAATAATATGATCAAAAGGGGTTAGTGGAACTTGCCTTCGCTACCGTCCGCGACGTCGTGCTCCTGGTCAGCTGGTTCCTCCGGGTTCTCTTCCGATACCGGGTCTGCTTCGAAGTGCATACACAGACAATCATACAAGCAAGGCAAACACACATCAATACATCACACCAATATATTATGATTTTAGATGAATTTTAGAAGAAGAATCAGATTAATCGGAGGTCGTATGAGTGAGGTATTAATTTTATAAAATGGAGACTAGGTTAATTACGGAAATCCGGCAAGTATATATTAAAATATTGCTCCTGGGCCGGTTAGTATCTCACGATGATGCTTGGGTTGGCCTAAGTAGCCTGATGACGTTTGGGTTGGGTTGATGCCAGTTTGGGTTGAGCTCAGCACGTGGGCCAAGGTTAATGGGTCATTATTCTATTCACAAGTACTAGTGGCTGGGAGTCTTCCGGAGGCAAATAACAGCCATCGATACTGCTTCGTCTACCTCCGGACAGAGCTCTAGACATTGCCTAACTGCTCCAATTAGGAAAGGAAATATGAGAAATAGGCAAGCTTGGAGTGCAAAATTGATAGATTAGAACTTGGTGAATTAGATTGAGGCATCAATTTGGTAAGGGATCGCAAGGAACAGAGAAGGGCGGCCATGGCGAGGGGTGGTCGTCGCCAGCCCAACAGGGGAGAGGAATCGACTCGATATCAGGTGGGAAAGATAGCTTGAGTGTCAGGGATACTCACCTAGACCTTAGCTCGGACAGGGAGGTCTCCTCGCCGGAGATCAACGTGCGCCTGCAGAGGAGAGCAACGAAGACGGGCGGTTCAGGTGGTCGAGCGCGGCGAGTTGGCGCTGGGAACTTGGCTGGTTCATGGGAGGCGAAGCTTGGCGAGGCTGAAACCGGTCGGGTTGATTTATAGATGGAGAAAGGCGGTGGCAGCCGACCGAGTTCAACGGTGGTCAGTCGAGCGCAGTTAATTCGTCGTACAAGCGCGTACCAAACTCGGTCGGGTGGTGGCGAGCGGTCCTCACCGCGCCTGCACGAGTTGTCTCGTCGGCCGGACGTCGATTTGCAGGCGATGGTCGGCGTCGGCGTCGCGACGTGAGTGAAAGAGGTAGGAAGCAGTCGTTTCGCTGGAGCAGTGGTTGTACACGCGGGCGTTCCGGAGACTTCCAGGAACATAGAGAAAGGGGAGGGGTTAAGGGGTGCTTGCTGCCGCCATGAATGCTGGAGTGTCGAGCGTTGTTTTCGTTCTGGTCAGAGAAGAGTCGTATGCTTGAGCTGTTTTGAGAGGAAGAAGAAAGGGTGTACTCTGTAAATAGGAAAAATTTAAAAGAGGCAGCCTGAAAATATACGTCCTAGCCAGACAAGGTGGCGTGCTTATCTGTGCTGCTGCAGGGACTGCAGCGTGGGTCTTCATCCCCTTTATTTTTCCTTTTATTTATTCCTACCTCAACGTTATGGCTGTTCTTACATTAATTAAGTTCCTGGTTATTACTCCATTTCACTAATTCATATTACTTGCTGTATAACCAAAATTATTATTCACTCAAGATTAAATTAATGGTTGTACATATGCTGGTGACACACACACACACACATATATATATATATATATATATATATATATATATATATATATATTTCTTTTTCTTTCTCTTTCTATTTAGTCTTATTATTGTCTCTTGTTCGATAGCGTAGTTTTATTATTTCACATAATATTCTCAGTGATTAACCCTATGACTACGGATTATCAGTTTACGGAAAAAGGGATGTTACATAATTTGTCACATGCATTCACATATTACAATGGTGTTATAAAATCTTGGAATCATGCGGCCCCTTTTGTAAGGAAGAGGGGGAGGGTAGAACCTAAAGGAAAGAATATCGCTTCGGAAAAGCGACCAAGAAAGGAGAAACCAAAAGCTCCTAGAAAATCCAAGGATGTGATGAAACCAAAGGGTATACAACATCATGTGAATGTGAATGATCCACAGTCTAGTTCTCAAGCGTGCAATATAAATGCGACTAGAAAATCAAAAAATCCCGACAATCTCGTATTTGAAAAATCATGAGACGTCAAATGATATAGAAGAGATTTTTGTTAATTATTATAGTTCAGAGAAAGTTTATGATTATATTACTACAATTGCAGACCTATGCTTCTCAACAATCATTGCTGAAAATTTTCAAAATGATCCACATCCTAAGACCATGACAGAGAGTAAAAAACGATCAAAGTGGAACCAATGGAAAGAAGTAATTGAAGCTGAGCTTAACCCGCTTAAGAAAAGAAAGGTATTCACTGATGTGATACCTACACATCCAAGAACCTTTCCAGTTGGGTTCAAGTGAGTTTTTGTTCGAAAAAGAAGAAAATAATGAAGTGTTAAGATATAAAGCGAGGTTAGTTGTACAGGGTTTTACGCAGAGACCTGGAGTTGATTTTAACGAAACATATTCCCCGTGATGAATGGAATAACATTCCGATATTTAATATCTATGTCAATGCAAAAACATCTGTCCATGCAGTTGATGGATGTCATGGCCGCGTATTTATACGGGTCATTAGATTCGAATATATACATGAAAGTTTTTGATGGAATTCCTGTACCAAATATAAATGTAAATCGCAATATGTATTGTGTAAAACTTGTTAAATCCTTGTATGGATTAAAACAATCAGGTAGGATGTGGTATAACAGATTAAAAGAATTCCTTCTAAAGAAGGGATATTCGAATAATGATGATTGTCCATGCGTGTTCATAAGAAAATCAAATACTGGTTTTTGCATAATATCAGTATATGTTGATGACCTAAATATTATTGGTCATGAAAAGGATGTAAATAAAGTAAGAAATCATCTTAAGAAAGAATTCAAAATGAAAGATTTGGGTAAAACCAAATTTTGTTTAGGATTACAAATAGAACATTTACAGAAGGATATCCTTCTGCATCAATCTGCTTATGTCAAGAAAGTATTAGAAAAATTTAATATAGACAAAGCATACCCCCAAAGGACTCATATGATTGTTTGTGCCTTTGAAAAGGATAAAGATCTGTTTAGGCCAAAACCAGAAGAAGATGAGGTATTGGGAGCAGAATACTCATACCTTAGTGCCATTGATGCATTAATATATCTTGCAAATAATACAAGATCAGACATTGCATTTGCAGTAAATTGTCTTGCAAGGCATAGTGCAACACCTACAATACGTCATTAGAAAGGCATTAAGAATATCTTAAGATATTTAAATGACACAATAGATCTTGGTTTATTCTTTCAAGGAAAACAAGAATCAGATCTAGTCGGATATACCGATGTCGGCTATTTATCTGATCCACATAATTGTAGATCACAAACAGGTTTTGTGTTTTTACACAATGGGACTAATATATCATGGAAGTCTCCGAAACAGACTTTAATAGCAACATCCACGAATCACTTAGAAATCATTGCGTTATATGAGGCATCAAGAGAATGTGTCTGGTTACGAAGAGTGATTAACCACATCGAAACATCGTGTGGTATATGTGCAATTAAGTCACGTACCATCATCTATGAAGATAATGTTGCTTGTGTTGCTCAGATGCAAACGGAATACATAAAGACAAATTATACGAAACATATTTCTTCAAAATTATTTTATCCACATGAACTACAAGTACATGGAGAAATAATTGTTACACAAATGAAGTCTTGTAATAATCTTGCAGATTTATTTACAAAGTCATTACTACTAGCTATATTTGACAAGTGTGTCAAAGACATTGGTATGAAAAGACTTAAAGACTTGCAAGGTTTAAGGGAAAAACCTCTATAAAATATCCTAATAAGTCATCATATTGTACTCTTTTTCTCTTCATGAGTTTTTACAAAATTCTCATTGAAAGGTTTTTAATGAGTCAATGTGCACACAAGTTTTATATCTGTTTCTCGATTTTTTTTCTCAAAGGGTTTTTGAAGGAGACATATAGACATGTGATATAAATTTATATATATATATATATATATATATATAATTAGATGGACATCAACTGTTCAAGGTAAGTGTTAAGAATAAATTACATAGATATACAGTGGAGCCTAACAAATTACAAGGTGGGCCCACGGAGACAGTTACAATTCCTTCTCACTGGAACCGGCGCCATCTCCGACGGGGTGCGACGACAGCAGCAATTTCATCCTGAACAAGCGTAAATGTCTATTAAACATGTATATAAAAAACAATAATTAAGTAATTACAACAGAATTTATTTTGTCTAAACATTTGTCTACTTTCTATTACTACTCATTCATAACACAGGGGATTTTCTCTGAAATACTTCTCGGTTAGCAACTCGACTGACGAACGCCTTATGTCCCGCCTGCACTTGTGGCCGGCGGCGTTTTCATGTGATGCGCAATGGGAGGAACACAGTTTGGGACATGGACTGGCTCATCAATTTTCTTTCGCAAGACAGTTTACTGCTTGCTAAAGTTCTCTTCGACTAGCGCATCCGACTGGTCTCTTAGTGTTCTCTGAGTAAAAGAGGTTTAGAAAACAGCTGCGTCCCCTCATAAAGAACACTCATCATAAAGGCAAAACTGGAATTCAGTATGCTCGCAATCATGCTCATACCCTTTTAATAGGTATACAAACGATATACAACAGCAACCAGCCTACTGTATTACTCATGGGCTCGAACATCAACCAACAAATGCAATGTTTAATCTACCCGTCTCTTTCGATCTTGCGCCTATTTACAGACATGTATAAAACACAAAAACATACATGATACATCTGGGAGTTCCATTTAATACCGAAAATTCGGGTTCAATTCGATGGCCTCGTTGAATATCAGCTGCTTCATCTGGTCTTCACTTAGGGCCTGCTGCTCAAAGTCGAAAGAGAACGGTTCCGTGCAGACCGGCTCATCGGCGATGTCGTGCAAGCGCTCCAGGTACGGGTGTTCCAACGCCTCTTCAACTGCATGACCAAATCAATTTCGTGAGAGATCAAACGAATCAAACCTGAATTTTTTTAATAACTCTCTCGGGACTAAAACTCTGCTAGCCTGAAACCAACAAGGGAAAAACCTGAAGCAATGTCCTGCTACTCTGAAACCAAATGCATTATATAAAGAAAAAGTCTCAGTCTCTTAGACTCCGTATTTGCAATTTTTTCTTATCACAACATGTGTCTGCTGTACATAGTCACGTGATGTGCAACCACTTTTCCGTGTATGCTGCATTTAGGCAATCTAGCACACTTGGATAGTAACAGTCAAACTGTCTTCCCTCAAACGAAGGTCTCCACTGACTGATTGCTCAGAAATAGGAAAAACTATGTCTCCCTGCCCTTCACAGTTTGATTTAACATTTGCTAGTATTTGGATTGGTCATGGTCAAATCGTATTGCTCCGAGGAAAGAAATAACTTCTGCTCACTTCTTTGCATTTCTAGCATCTTCAGTTTGTAGTGCTGCTGCTTTCCCCCATCGACGCCTATTTTATGTTTACTTTTGTAGGTTTCGCCCAATTACTTTTCACTCGGTCGCCTTTTCTAGTCAAAGCAGCTCAGCAATAGAAAAACACGTGCTAATTATGGGCTCAGCCGCCGCACAAGTTGCACAAGGCTAAGGGGACGAAAAATGATAACTGCAGCGGGGCGGCTCACCCGTGATCCTCTGCTGCGGGTTGAAGGTGAGCATCCTCTCGATGAGGTCCAGCGCGACGGGTTGCATCGTGGGGAACAGGCTCGCGAACGGCCGGCGCGGGAACTGCCTCAGGTGCCTCATGTACTTCCGCGCGTCCTCGTTCCGGATGAACCCGAGCTCCTCGTCGGTCGGCGTCCCGATCACCTGCATGCCGCCGATCAAGTCAGTCGAAGGCATCAGAAGAGAGGTCAGAGACGGGACGGGAGGCCCTGCATGATCCAGTTCGAAGAACCGGCCGGGCATGGATGTAGGTGAATTTTACCTCGGTGATGAGGCGCATCTGGTGCATGTGGTCGCGTCCGGGGAAGAGCGGCTGGCGGTTGATGAGCTCCATGAAGATGCAGCCGACGGACCAGACGTCTATGGCGGCGCAGTAGTCGGTGGAGTTGAGCAGCAGCTCGGGGGCGCGGTACCACCGCGTGACCACGTACTCCGTCATCATGTCGCTCTCCGACGACGGGCGCGCCAGCCCGAAGTCGCAGATCTTGATGTCGCAGTTGGCGTTCAGCAGCAGGTTGCTGGGCTTCAGGTCGCGGTGGATCACGTTCGCCGAGTGGATGTACTTGAGCCCGCGCAGGATCTGGTACAGGAAGTACTGCAACACCCACAGAGAACCGCCAATCAAGATGAGCCGCTCCTACATCGATGGCATCACGCCATCCTTTTTCCAAGATGTTCATGGCGGCATCATTGATGGCTTACCTGGCAGTGCTCCTCGGAGAGTTGCTGGTTGGAGCGGATGATGTGGTGGAGGTCCGTGTCCATGAGCTCGGTCGCGATGTACACGTCGTTGAACGCCTGCGGGATCGGCGGCGGGATGACGTCCCGGATGCCTATGATCTGTTGTTTGTTGTTCATGCCAGCCCGAGTGGGATTGAGGCATCAGAAAGTCAAAAAATTCTGGAGCTAACAATAATATCTCATCGCGGTCTCGAAATGTGCTTACGTTCTCGTGGTCGAGGTGCCTGAGGAGCTTGATCTCCCGGAGCGTGCGCTTGGCGTCCATGTGGTTGTCGAAGGCGTTGGCGATCTTCTTGATCGCCACCATCTCGCTCGTCTCCTGGTCCTTCACCGAGCTGCACGTATCCGCGCAGAGTTGTCAGACCAAGAGCATCTAAAGGATGACGCTTCTCATTTGAGAACGCACCACCAACAAGAGCTGCATAACGAACCCATCGGTCCGATCGATCCTCCTAAGAAATAAAATCCTCACCACTCGAGAATGATTAGTAATCAGCCTCTCAAGAACCGTAAGGCGCAAGAGATCAGCCGAGGCTGGCGCGTACAATTAGTATCAAGGGGAAACGGAACAGAGCAGATGAAACAGCGTACCAGACGACGCCGTAGGCGCCGCGGCCGATGGGCATGATGGGCGCCCGGTACTTGGCGGTGATCTCGAAGAGGTTGCCGAATATGTTGAACAGCTGGAACTTGCCGCCGTGCGTCACCGTCGGCGGGAATTCGGCCACCGGCGTCCCGTCCACGCCGCCTCCGCTCATCTTCCCTTCCCCCTTAACGGCCTTACCCCTCGAAGAACACCCGCTCACTCGCCACACGCACACACACACACGGGCTCAAAGCCTCAAACAAAACCGACGCCGCCGATGACGACGACTTTATCTTCTCGCTCTCGATTTGTCAATGGAGGGGGAGAATGGGAGATGAGACGCGGTGCTTATTTAAGGGACGGCGGTTTAAGCAGGGGCGCTAATGCTCAGCTCTGCCCCGGAAAACAGAGTTCGGTTCAGGAAGGTAACGAGAAAGCGAGGGGGAGGAGAGTAGACTATTGCACGACTGAGACGCACACGGCCCCTTTCCCACTCACTACGCCAGGCAAGGGCGGGCAGCGGGGCACTGATACTGACGGCGACGATGGAAGCTGCTGCGAATCCGACGGCGCGGTGGGAAGGTTCAACGGTCAAACCGCAGGTGTTGGAAGGACGAGAACGAGACGTGCCGGCGCGCACCAACCGGGCGAGAGAGCGTAGCACGCGGCTCCGCTGACAGAGAGAATTCTGGAGCGACGGGGGACGGAACGGTGTTCGGTCGGCAACATGGCATCGATACGAGAGGGTGCTCGTCGACTGCGGTGACTGGGGACGAGGCGGTCGTGTGCGTGGCTGGCAGGGCCCGTGCCGACGTAAGCGTCGGAAACGCGAGGTTCTGCGTGCCTGCCTCCTCGCGCGTCTCCACTAGGTCGTTGAGTCCGGGGCCCTGGAATTCCAGGCCGGCCGGGACCCGTCGTGACCTGTTCGTTCTCGTTGGTGTTCGGCACCAAGTCACCGGCGAATAGAAGCATAACGGGACCTGCAATCTACGATAGGGACTAGGAACCGGGCCTGAAAGTTCGTGGAGTCGGTCATTTCGCTGGAACCACCAGTCCACCACATAAATTTTCTAGAAAACATGGTGGTAGCAACTTCTTTTTTTTTCGATCAATGGCGGTAGCAACTATGCTGTGATTGTGAGACGGTGGTGAAACAGCTTGATCAAGCGGCCAGATCGATCGGAGGCACTTCAACGAAACTGCGAAAGTGGTCGTCGATGCTTGTGAAAATGATGTCAAGCAAAAACGTATGGGCAATAATAGCCACGAATTTATTCACACACGCACGGCTACTCGACTTTCAACATGAATCTGTGCGTAAAACAAAGCCAAGAGGCATGCCATGGTGAGGTGACATACTTTAATGTCGAAGAGGATAGCGTTGAGCAGGAATATTGTAAAACAAACACAACAGGGCATGCCATGGCGGCTCGATGCAGGATTGCGGATTAGTTATAGCAGCAGCTGTCAGGCTGATGGTCCAGTGCCGCAACCTGCTGGCCCTAAACTATTCAGAAAAACATCTAGATGGATGAGGAACACTGACTACTAATTGACGTGCACTGGGTTATTACCCAGCTGATTGGAACGAGGAAGTCTTAGAAACCGAGGCTATGACGACGGAGCCGAACTCTGTACCATTTTGCCGGCGTGCATTTTAGGTGCGACGTGCGGTTAAGCAAAGTATCTGGGTCCCATTATTATTATGGTTGTTGGAATTTGACTCATGGAGAGACCCGATTCTCATATTTCTAAAGCCTTTCACCTTTTTAGTTCTTTTATTGAGAACGCGGGAGAGCGCTTGCGGGAGCGACGGTGTCACTGGGCGGCGCCATCCGCTCGTTTTTTCGTCGGATTGGGCTGCCACCAAATGTGATGAATATGGGCTCCTTCCAGCCCTTCTGGTATCCTGAACCAATCACACCCGTGCTAGGACTTCAGCCATCCGTAGCCTGAATCCGAAGCCCACCACCAACAGGCCTTTTACAAGCATCCCATCTGACCATTCTTCCCTCTCTCGAAGGCAACAGTCCAGAAAGAGGAATGAGTGGAGGCGAGCCCGGATCATGGATGAATGGTGTCAATTCAAGGTTTTTTATATTAATTTCGGATTTCAAATTCAAGTTCAAGTAAGTCAGATTGAATCATTTTATCGACCTTTTCTTTGGATTTATTATCATAGGTAGTGTTTGAGATCGCCTTCGTGCGGTGAACGCTCGAATGTACTCTCTCTGTCTAAATACTTGTCGTCTTCTAATACAAAAATGAATAAAAAGACGACAAGTATTTAGAAACCGAAAGAGTAGCTAACATCAGTTTTGTCCTCGCGTGGTTGAACGAGATACTGCTGGATGGAATGCTTCCGAGACGTCATGATCCTTCTTATCAGGAATAATTATGGTCGAGCTTTCTAAAAAAAGTGATGCGCCAGTACTTGCTCAATCTTTGAAATTTGTTCATTTTTAAACTACAGAACTACAAACTTTTAAGGACGGATGAAGTAATTAAAGATGCTGCATTCCATGGGCTCTGGATATGCAATCTAACGAACACGAGGTTGAGAAATTATCTGCAGGTGACATTTTCATTATTGTTTAGCGTTAGGACATTGGAAAGAGTGCAAATATGAACCACACATGTTACGGGAGAGAGCAAATTTAAGATACGTTGTTGAGAGAATAATATGTGGAACATGTGGCGAGAAGCTACAATGGAGCCATTAGAACGAGCATTGGTTAAAATCAATCCTGGTCCATGGCTGGCTCTTGGAATTCTAGATATGAACACAAAAAACTATAGTTTGCCAAATGGGTCGTGTCCATCGGGTGGCTCGAGGCCCAGCACTAAAAAGCCCGATCTGAGCACGGACCCAGCCCGAAGGGAATCGTGTCGGTCCGGTCCGGGGCCGATAGTCGTGTCGTGCTTGAATCGCGTGCCGGCCTGAGCCCAACACGAAAAATCGACTGGCCCGATGCTGGTCTGAATATCTAAACCATTGATCTTTAAGTAGATGAACTTCAACCGTTGGATCAGCGTTTTGGGTTAGCCTCATATAAATATACGATCGCTAGCTCCCAGTCCCAAACCCTAGCTGCCACCTATTCCCGCCCCCGTCCCCAATCTCCACCTGCGCCACCCCGTCCCCAATCCCCCGGTCGCGGGCACGCGCCCGAGGCGCGACCGCCTCTTGCCGTTCGCGCGCTGCGCGCCCTGGCGCCGCCGCCTCTGAGCCTCCTCCTGTCGGCCGCGAGCCCGCCTCCTATCTGCCGCGGTTGAGGCGCCGTCCACGCCGCCTCCGAGCCATCGGCCGCGCTGCCTACTGTCGGGCCGTCGAACCGTTGTGCGGTGGGAGCCCGTCGTGCCGTGTCTGGATCGCATTGTGAGCACGACCCGACATGACACGGAAAGCGGACCGGGCCCATTTGTGCCGGGTTGCATCGAGTTGGTGTTGGACGGCCCATTTGACAAACTATACAAAGACCTCGCAAAGTGTGATGCCACGATGTGGGGGGGGGGGGGGGGGGAATTTTTTTATTAATATACGATTTATAAACATTTTTAATATAAACAACACACAAAATGAAAAAATTTCAAAACTGATCCACCTTCGTATGTGTCATGGACGAAATTCAAATTTCGTATGAGCCATGTACGAAATTCAAATTTCGTATGTGTCAAAAACTGAAAGTGCATCTAGGATCCCCGTGGGTTTTGGATGATTGATGACGACAATTAAGTGACTAATGAGCTCAGTGATCTTAAGCACAGGTGTGGACTAAGTGGAAGCACAATCCCTCAAAAAGGAAAAAGATAGAAACGGCGATGTCAACTCGAAAAGGGAAACTAGGGTTTCTAGTGTGTCGAGTTTAGACTAGCCAAATGTGTGTGAGGATGTGTGTGTAAAGTGCATTGAGATCAAGTTGGGAGCTCAAAGCGGTTTAGGGGTCAAACCTTTGGAGAGAAGAGAGTTAGAAGTAGTCTGGCAGTAGGGCCGGACTAGTCCGTGCAGGAGGCCGGACTAGTCCGCCCCTGGCCGGCCAAGTCGGTTTTCGGCCGGACCAGAAGGGTCTGACTGAGATCGGACTAGTCTGTCTTGGAACGGACTAGTTCGGGTAGCCGTGGAGTGGGTTTTGGCGACTAAGTCCCAAAACCACGGACTTGTCCGTTTTAGTCCGGACCAAGAGGTCCTGACTAAGATCGGACTAGTCCGCCCTGGGGGCCGGACTAGTCCGGGTATGAGAGAAGTCGGTGCTTCAGAGACTAAGTCTGGGAAGGCCGGACTAGTCCGCCCTGGGGGACGGACTAGTCCGTGGGCTTCAGACTAGTCCGTTTTCACACGGAACAAAAGGTTCTGTGTGAGATCGGACTAGTCCGGTGAGGGCAGGTGTCGACTGTTGGAGTCGGCAGATCTCCTGACACTATGAAAGTGTTGGAGGAGTTTGTAGTTCGGTGTGGGCGCGCGGAGACTCAAGAAGGTGAATCACGATTGGACTCGAGTGACATAGTGGTTTACGTGGTTCGGGCCGCCTGAGCGTAATACCCTACTCCACGGGTGTGTGTGTGTGTTGTATTAACTTGTGAGCTTCAGAGCGTTCGAGAGTTCTCTCCCCTCATGTATCGTCGGTTTGTCCTTTTATAGTACAAGGACAAACCGTTACAAGTCAGCCTGGCCCGACATGTGGCCCTGGCGGTTACGAGTATTGATACACGAGATTAATTGTTGTTAATAACCCTGTAACGGCTCCGACAGTGCCGTTACAGGTGTTAAGATCGTCCGATTAAGTATCATTAACGTGGAATTAATGATAATTAATCGGTTCTTGAAGTTTGCGGTTGTCCTTTGAAGATCCGGAGCCGTTACAATGTCTCTCGGAGGTTTGAAGCGGCCAGCTCCGACGTATGGACATGTGGCAGCTCCGGAGCTTGCTTGTGGGAAGCGGGAAGCTCCGGGGTGGCCTGGCACGTGTCAGGTCCGGAGCTTCTCTTGGTCAGGGGTTAAGTCCGGAGGTGCCGTTTCAGTACCTAGCCCGGAGCTTTACCCTTGCGGGTAATAGCTCCGGTCTGACAGTACACGTGGCAACCTAGGGGTTAACCATGTTGGAGAAGCAGGTCCGGTTATGTCTGACAGGTGGGCCCCCGAGGGTCTTTAATTTGAGTAGATGTCCTTCCCTTGAGATCTTTGTAACCTCAGGGGGTGTATGGTTTTTAGGGTACCGACAGCAGGACTAGTCCGTTGTTGAAGTGACCGTTTGAATTTGAAGTTTAGCGGGTAGTGTGACGATTGCCGCGCAGTGCGACAGTTGTGAGGGGCGTCAGTGGTCCCCAAGGGCAGACTAGTCCGAGCTGTAGGCCAGACTAGTCCGCCCTTCTGCTGAAGTCAGCAGTATGGGCTTGGGACCTCTATAAATAGAGGTCCCCTGGGTTCATTTGAACCATCCTTTGAGAAAACTGAAACCCTAGCGCCGCCACAGCAACCTTGAGCCTCCAAAAGCCTCCTTCTTTCCTACATTCCCTCTAAAACTAATTCTTGTGTGGATTAGGGTTTGGTGAGGTAAAGAAGAGGAAGAACACCGCTCTTTGGCTCTCGGTTTGATCTCTTGCACCTTGTGAATCTTTGTGATCTGTGGCTTGAGTTAATCCTTGTGAGTTGCAACTGTAATTGTGGTGGGAGCCTCAGATTGTGAGAAGCCCCAACGAATCTTGTATTCCTTCTTTGTTATAGTGGAGAACCAAGTTAGGCCCGTGCGGTAAAATTGGTGAGAGAAGGGTTGTTGAACCCGGTCCTTTGTGGACTCCTCAACGGGGACGTAGATTCCTTGTGTGGGATCGAACCTCGAGATAAAATCCTCGTGTCACTTGTGTTCTTAGCTTTCATTCATCATATATTGCTTCTAGTGTTAAGCCTTGCCGGTTTTACTCATCACCTTTGCTATATTGTGATCCTTAACTTCATACTTGCCATATAACTTGTTAAGGCTCACTAAGTTGTTCTACCAAACTTTGCATCACAAGAATTGAACCAAAATCTGTTAGAAACCCCTTTTAGGTTTTTCCCTGTAGGTGGACCGGACTAGTCCGCCCCTGGACCGGACTAGTCCGCCCCCTGTGTATTAATCTCGTTTTATTAAGTCATTTCAGGTCAATTAGCCTATTCACCCCCCTCTAGGCAAATTTCAATTGGTATCAGAGCAGGACTCTCCCAAAAGAGTCTAACAACTCAGAGAGAAGATGGCCGGAGTGGGGTACGAAGAAGTTTCTACCAGCGAGATCCAAGCAACTCCAGAAGAGATTCTCTTCTATCAAGACAAATCAACGGATGACAAAGAAGTTCGCCAACTCAAGGCGAAACTTCGAGAGAAGTTGAAGATTCCCAAAGTTGACACCTCAACCTCCACATCAAGTGGTACAATCAACTACAACCAACAAGGCTACAACTATGAGCGCCTTGTATCCAACAACCACTACATTTCCATCCCACTGGGGAAGCCTCCCCAATTCGATGGAACCGACTACGGGATGTGGAAACACAACATGAATATCCACCTTGTGTCACTCAATCCCTCTCTATGGCAAATTGTGTTGACCGGGGTGCACATCCCTAAGAATAAAGAAGATATCACTCCGGAGCAAGCCGTGCTCCTTCACCGCAATGCCCAAGCAGCCAGAGTGATCATCTCATCTCTCTCAAGAGATGAGTTCAACCGAGTGGATGGACTCGAGGTGGCCAAAGACATTTGGGACACTCTCAAGACGGCTCATGAAGGCAACCGAGTCGTCAAGGAAGCAAAGATTGAGCTCATTGAAGGAGAGCTCGGGAGGTTTGCCATTATGGATGGCGAATCTCCCCAAGAAATGTACAACCGCCTAAAGATACTCATCAACAAGAGTAGATCTTACGGCTGTACTAAGTGGACGGACCACGAGGTGGTGAAGAGAATGATTCGGGCATTCATGCCTAGGAACGTCTCTCTATGCTCCATGATCCGAGAAAGTCCGGGGTTTGCCAAAATGACCCCGGAAGAGGTCCTTGGAAGGATCATCAATCATGAGATCATGGAAAAGGAGGCGCTCTTCTACAACGACCTTCAAAGGTTCACCACCTCGAAGATGAAGAATGTTGCTCTCAAAGCAACATGCCCCCCAAAAGAGCAAACGGAAGATGATGAGGAGAGCCTTAACACCGATGAGGAAGAGGCCTTCTTCATCAACAACTTCAAGAGGATGATGAGGAGAAGAAAAGGAGGATACAAGCATGAGGGAAAAGGCAAAGAAAAGGCAAGGCCCAAAAACAAGAGGACTTGCTACAATTGTGGCGAGTACGGGCACTTCATGGTGGATTGTCCGCATGAAGATGGCAAGAAGAAGAAGGAGGGCAAGCCACAAGAGAAGAAGTTCTACAAGAAGAAGAGGCCCTCCGGTCATGCTCACTTAGGCAAGGAGTGGGACTCTAACGATGAGTCCTCCTCGTACGAAGATGAGGAGAAGATGGCAACCATAGCCATCGAGAGAAGCTCCAAGGGAAGCATGCTCTTCCCAAATCTCCACGACTATAAGCCAACATGCCTCATGGCCAAACAGGGAAGAAGAAAGGTAAATTCTAACTCATCCTCTTCCATATCCTCTCATGATGATTTTGATAGTGCTAGTGAAAATGAACACATGTTTAAGGATATAAGCAAGAGCACATTGCGAAGAATGAAATTGCTTTCGGATGAGATTTTTGAGAAGGAGGAGCTCTTAGATAGGCAAGAGGACTTGCTTATCCAAGAAAAGGAAAGATGTAAAGAGCTCATTGAACTCCTTGAGCTTGAGAGAGAGAAGAGCAAGGTATTAGAGCATGAACTTGCTCTAAGCAAGAAAACATGCTCAAGTCTTGAGGAGACAACTATTGAGCTCAAGGATGAACTTGGCAACTTGACAAAAGTTAACAAGATCCTTGAGACTCAAGTTGAGTCCCTTAAGACTAGTGTAGCCTCTTCCTCCATAAGCTCATCCTCCTCAAAAGTTGCATCCAAAGCAATATCAACTTGCAAATGTTCTAACTTGATTCTCAAATTAAAGGATGAGCTTAAGTTGACTCAAGACAAGCAAGCACCTAAGGGTGGCATCTTTGACAAAGAAAGGGTGGCGTATGCACGAAGTGCATACACCAACACAAGACCTCCCAATGTCAAGGATGGTCTTGGCTATACTAAAGGTGGAAGGAAAAATGCCAAAACCTTCAAGTATGGCAAAGACTTGATTGTCTTTGTCAAAGGAAGCTCATCTCCAACTAAAATTGTGAAGAACACCTCAACTAGCACTTCTACGCCTAAAGCTGAACCGCATCCTCTATTTCATGATTTCGATGCATCATATGTGTTGATGAGGAATAAATATGGCAAAGTGTGTGCTAGATATGTTGGGCCACTCCGCAAGAGCCCCAAGCCTTGCGCGTGGGTGCCGAAATGCCTTATCACTAACATCAAAGGACTCAACTTTGCTTGGGTACCTAAAAGGAAGGCATAATCTTGTTTTGTAGGCATACTCCTTCGGTGGTTCTAAATGGGTGCTCGATAGTGGGTGCACAAACCACATGACCGGAGAGAGGACGATGTTCGAGGAGTATGAAGAACACGATGATCCAAATGAAGGAATCCTCTTTGGAGACAATAGCCGAGGAAAAATCCTTGGCTCCGGTAAAATTATCATCTCTCCTCAACACACTCTTTCTAGCGTTCTACACATTGATTCTTTAGAATATAACCTCTTGTCCATATCACAACTATGTGACAAGGGTTATAATTGTGTTTTCACTAATGAGGGTGTGAGCGTCCTTAGAAGAAGTGATAACTCAATCGATTTTAAGGGTGTGCTCAAGTGAAAGCTTTATCTTGTGGACTTTGCCTCGGATAAAGCTCAACTTGACACATGCTTAATGACGAAAACCAACATGGGATGGCTTTGGCATAGACGGCTAGCCCATGCTGGCATGAGGAACTTACAAAAGCTTCTTAAGGGCGAGCACATCCATGGCTTGAAGAATGTTGTCTTCGAAAAGGACAGGCTATGTAGTGCGTGCCAAGCGGGGAAGCAAGTAGGAGCTCAACATCCCTCCAAGAACATCATGACGACAACAAGACCGCTGGAGCTGCTACACATGGACCTTTTCGGGCCAATAACCTACATAAGCATTGGCGGTAACAAATATGATCTTGTTATTGTTGATGACTTTTCTCGTTTCACTTGGGTGTTTTTCTTGCATGATAAGGGTGAAACCCATGGTGTCCTCAAGAGGTTCTTGAGGAGAGCTCAAAATGAGTTCACCTCAAGAATCAAAGCTATAAGAAGTGACAACGACACCGAGTTCAAAAACACTCAAGTGGAAGAATTCTTGGATGAGGAAGGCATCAAGCATGAATTTTCAGCTCCATATTCCCCTCAACAAAACGGGGTGGCGGAACGGAAGAATAGAACACTCATCGAGATGTCAAGGACAATGCTTGATGAGTACAAGACATCGGAACGGTTTTGGGCAGAGGCGGTTAACACCGCTTGCCACGCCGTCAACCGATTGTACCTCCACCGCCTCCTCAAGAAGACTCCCTATGAGCTTCTAGTTGGTAAGAAACCCAATATCTCTTATTTTCATGTTTTTGGGAGCAAGTTTTATATTCTCAACAAGAAGCCTAGGACTTCGCAGTTTGCTTCAAAGTCCGATGAAGGTTTCCTGCTTGGCTATGACTCAAACACCCACGCCTACCGTGTCTTCAACAAAACCTCCGGAATTGTTGAAATAGCACGCGGCGTGGTGTTTGATGAAACTAATGGCTCCCAAATGGAGCAAGTTGATCAAAGTGTGCTAGATCAAGAAGACTCTCCACAAGAAGCACTTAGGAGAATGGCACTTGGAGATGTTCGACCACAAGAACAACCTCAATGCTCAAGTGACCAACAACAAGATGATGCAAGTACTCCTCCATACGATCAAGTTGTCGACCATCAAGTAGGACCTCTTAACGACCAAGAAGATGAAAGTCAAGAGGGAGGGACTCATCAAGGGGGAGATCAAGAAGAAGAATAAGATGATGATGACTCAAGAGCTCAACCTCCACATCCTCGTGTACATCAAAGTGTTCAACGGGATCACCCCGTTGACAACATACTAGGAGACATTACTAAAGGGGTAATCACTCGTTCTCGTGTTGCAAACTTTTGTGAACATTACTCATTTGTCTCTTCTTTGGATCCCCATAGGGTTGAAGATGCCTTGAGAGATCCGGATTGGATGGTGGCCATGCAAGAGGAGCTTAACAACTTCGAGAGGAACAAAGTTTGGGAGCTTGTCAAGCGTCCACAAGCAAATGTTGTGGACACCAAGTGGGTGTTCCGCAACAAGCAAGATGAACATGGTGTTGTGACAAGGAACAAGGCACGACTTGTGGCCAAGGGGTACTCACAAGTCGAAGGTTTGGATTTTGTTGAAACCTTTTCTCCCGTAGCTAGGTTAGAGTCAATTCGAATATTACTTGCCTTTGCCACTCACCATGATTTTAAGCTCTATCAAATGGACATCAAGAGTGAGTTCCTAAATGGCCCAATCAAGGAGGAAGTATATGTGGAGCAACCACCGGGCTTCAAAGACCAAGAATTCCCAAACCATGTCTTCAAGTTGCGTAAGGCTCTCTATGGCCTCAAACAAGCTCCTAGAGCTTGGTATGAGTGTCTTAGAGACTTCTTAATTGAAAATGGTTTTAAGATAGGAAAAGTTGATTACACTCTATTTACAAAGCAATTCAATGATGATCTCTTTGTGTGCCAAATATATGTCGATGACATTATATTTGGTTCTACTAACAAAGTGTTTTGTGATGAGTTTTCAAAGATTATGGCGGAAAGATTTGAGATGTCCATGATGGGGGAGTTGAAGTTCTTTTTAGGTTTCCAAGTCAAGCAACTCAAAGAAGGCACATTCATAAGTCAAACAAAGTACACTCAAGACATATTGAAGAAGTTTGACATGGACAAGGCCAAACCCATTAAGACTCCTATGGCAACGAATGGACACCTAGACCTCAACGAAAATGGTCCAAGTGTGGACCAAAAGGTATATCGTTCCATGATTGGTTCCCTGTTATATCTTTGTGCATCTAGACCGGATATCATGCTTAGTGTGTGTATGTGTGCACGGTTTCAAGCTGCACCAAAGGTGTGTCATTTGACCGCCGTGAAGAGAATTCTTAGATATCTAGTTCACACACCGAGCCTAGGACGTTGGTACCCCAAAGGATCCAAGTTCAACCTCATTGGTTATTCCGATGCGGATTATGCGAGGTGCAAAGTTGATAGAAAGAGCACATCCGGGACATGCCAATTATTGGGTAGATCATTAGTGTCTTGGTCCTCTAAGAAACAAAATTCCATTGCTCTCTCCACAGCCGAAGCGGAGTACGTCGCAGCCGGAAGTTGTTGTGCACAACTTCTGTGGATGAGACAAACTCTAAGGGATTATGGTATAAACTTGCGCCATATCCCTCTCCTATGTGACAATGAGAGCGCCATCAAAATAGCCCATAATCCAGTTGAGCATTCAAGGACCAAACACATAGACATTAGACACCACTTCTTGAGATATCGTTCCTTAAAGGGGGATATAGTGATTTCCCATGTGAGAACCGAGAACCAATTAGCCGACATATTTACCAAGCCACTAGATGAGAAGCGATTTTGTGAGCTTAGGAGTGAGCTCAATATATTAGATTCTCGAAATGTGGCTTGAAACATGCACATCTGAATGCTTACTTATGCCTTGTTCAAAAGAATGCATGTGGTTAGAAAATTCATCTCTATCTCAATTTTCTCCAAAATATTTGAAAAACTAGTGACTTTGTGAGTCATGGTCATAGTTTGAATGTTGATTGCTTACTGACCATACTCACAAGGTTTTGTTGTGCAATATGTCCATAAGAATCTTTTATAGTAGCTAAAACTCAAATATATATGTTTTCAGCCTCCCAGGACCGGACTAGTCCGCCCTATGGCCGGACAAGTCCGGATATGGACTGGTTCGGGTCTGGTCCGCTGACCGGACTAGTCCGGCTCCCCTATCGGACTAGTCCGGCCCCTGGGGACTTAAACCCCCAGGAAGCGGCCGACTCCTCCACTTCCTCATCTAGATCTTTCTCTCTTCCACGCGCGCGAAACCGCCTCCTTTCGACGATTTTCGATTCCAACCACCAAAAACCGATTCCAATCCGTGCATTGGACTCCTTAGGGGCAAGGGAGACATTTCCCAAACATCCTCGACGTGATCCCTCCCCGATCTTGTCGATTCTTCAAGATTTGAAGAGGTATTCCTCCTTTTTCAAAAACTAGCCTCATTCTTAATTCATTAAGTTTTTGGTAGATGCCTCTTCATTAAAGTTGGTTCTAGTGACCTTGTGATCATAGCCTAGGAGTATTGCGACTTGATTCCAATTTTCTCAAAAAACCGTTAGGGTTTAGCCTGTGCAACTCGGACTAGTCCGGTGCCAGGCGGAGTGGACAAGTCCGGTCTACACAGGTCAAACTCACACTTTGGGTGTGTTTCGTGAATTCTTTCGCATTATTCCAACTCCTTGACCTTCTATCTTATGGACTCTATTCTTTTCAGCTAAAATGGTCGCTCCTCGCCGTTTCGCTTCTCCCCCCCCCCCTCCCCCCACTGACCCTGAGTGGGAGGCGGAGCAACTTCGTCTCGCCGAAGAGCGAGCAAGAGCCGAAGTTGAGGCTGCGGAGAAGTATCTTGAGCAGCATGCAAGAGCGCAAGCAGCCAAGAAGCAACAAGCTGCTCGGGCTGCCGCATTGGCCTACGACGAGGATGAAGCAATGGCTCGGGCCATTGAGGAGTCACGGAAGGATCTTCGAGAGAAGAAGCGAGAGGAGCGTGAAGCTCACAAGTCTCAGGCTGCTGCTGCACTGTCTCCGAGAGGAAGAGACTTGTGACACTTGGAGAAAAGGACAAGGGCAAGGAACCAGCACAAGAAGACATTGTTGAACGCCGGATCGAAAGAGATCCGAAGAAGGGCAAGGCCCCGGCTCCTGCTGAGCCAAAGAAAAAGAAGCCATCAGTGAAGGCCTCGACTTGATTGTCTATCTTTTAATCATATTCATGCCTGTTATGTCTTGTCACAAACTGTTGAGCACAACACGTAGGCACCCCACCATAACGTGTGTGTGTATGAAGGACTTCCCCAATCTTTCTTTTATGATGCATTCATTGAGGGGGAGTCACTCATACACCCGCACGTTATGAAAACCACAAATTTACACTCTTATATGTGAAGACTTAATGTGTTATCATCAATCACCAAAAGGGAGAGATTGAAAGTGCATCTAGGATCTCCGTGGGTTTTGGATGATTGATGACGACAATTAAGTGACTAATGAGCTCAGTGATCTTAAGCACAGGTGTGGACTAAGTGGAAGCACAATCCCTCAAAAAGGAAAAAGATGGAAACGGCGATGTCAACTCGAAAAGGGAAACTAGGGTTTCTAGTGTGTCGAGTTTAGACTAGCCAAATGTGTGCGAGGATGTGTGTGTAAAGTGCATTGAGATCAAGCTGGGAGATCAAAGCGGTTTAGAGGTCAAACCTTTGGAGAGAAAAGAGTTAGAAGTAGTCTGGCAGTAGGGCCGGACTAGTCCGTGCAGGAGGCCAGACTAGTCCGCCCCTGGCCAGCCAAATCCGTTTTCGGCCGGACCAGAAGGGTCTGACTGAGATCGGACTAGTCCGTCTTGGGACGGACTAGTCCGGGTAGCCGTGGAGTGGGTTTTGGGGACTAAGTCCCAAAACCACGAACTTGTCCGTTTTAATCCGGACCAAGAGGTCCTGACTAAGATCGGACTAGTCCGCCCTGGGGGCCGGACTAGTCCGGGTATGAGAGAAGTCGGTGCTTCAGAGACTAAGTCTGGGAAGGCCGGACTAGTCCGCCCTGGGGGCCGAACTAGTCCTTGGGCTTCAGACTAGTCCGTTTTCACACGGAACAAAAGGTTCTATGTGAGATCGGACTAGTCCGGTGATGGCTGGACTAGTCCGTTGTTGAAGTGACCGTTTGAATTTGAAGTTTGTCGGGTAGTGTGACGATTGCCGCGCAGTGCGACAGTTGTCAGGGGCGTCAGTGGTCCCCTAGGCCGGACTAGTCCGGGCTGTAGGCCGGACTAGTCCGCCCTTCTGCTGAAGTCAGCGGTATGGGCTTGGGACCTCTATAAATAGAGGTCCCCTGGGTTCATTTGAACCATCCTTTGAGAAAACTGAAACCCTAGCGCCGCCACAACAACCTTGAGCCTCCAAAAGCCTCCTTCTTGCCTACATTCCCTCTAAAACTAATTCTTGTGTGGATTAGGGTTTGGTGAGGTGAAGAAGAGGAAGAACACCGCTCTTTGGCTCTCGGTTTGATCTCTTACACCTTGTGAATCTTTGTGATCTGTGGCTTGAGTTAATCCTTGTGAGTTGCAATTGTAATTGTGGTGGGAGCCTCAGATTGTGAGAAGCCCCAACGAATCGTGTATTCCTTCTTTGTGATAGTGGAGAACCAAGTTAGGCCCGTGTGGTAAACTTGGTGAGGGAAGGATTGTTGAACCCGGTCCTTTATGGACTCCTCAACGGGAACGTAGATTCCTTGTGTGGGATCGAACCTCGGGATAAAATCCTCGTGTCACTTGTGTTCTTAGCTTTCATTCATCATTTATTGCTTCTAGTGTTAAGCCTTGCCGGTTTTACTCATCACCTTTGCTATATTGTGATCCTTAGCTTCATACTTGCCATATAACTTGTTAAGGTTCACTAAGTTGTTCTACCAAACTTTGCATCACAAGAATTGGACCAAAATTTGTTAGAAACCCCTTTTAGGTTTTTCCCTGTAGGTGGACCGGACTAGTCCGCCCCTGGACCGGACTAGTCCGCCCCCTGTGTATTAATCTCGTTTTATTAAGTCATTTCAGGTCAATTAGCCTATTCACCCCCCCTCTAGGCAACTTTCAAAAACGAAATTCGTTTTAAGCTGCCGCAGGTATGTTTTATTAAGTTTTGAACCTCATTTTATGAAGCTTTAAAGTAAGAATTTGAAAGTTTTTCCAAAACACAAAATGTAGAGTAGATTGTGAAGTTAATTATGCAATAAGGAACATATTGTTGTAGTATTGGGAATCAAAAGTTATTGAATATTGAATTGTGTAATACGATCACAATCATTCAGTTTATGTGATCGTAATACCAACTTCGAAAATCAACATCTCTCAATTCAATCGACGAAATATATTGGAAACCTATTTCTTAGACTCACCAAAACTAACACTATAATTTACTATATAACAATTTGAAGAAATTGTACCTCTAAATATTTGAAAACTGAGGTTCAAAACTCAATAAAACATACATATGCCAGCTTAAAACGAGTTTCGTTCTTGACACATACGAAATTTGAATTTCGTACATGGCACATACAAAATTTAAATTTCGTATGTGACACATACGAAGGTGGTTTAGTTTTAAATTTTTTTTATTTTGTGTGTTGTTTATATTAAAAACGTTTAGAAATCATATATTAATAAAAAAATTCCTGTGGGGGCGAGGGGACAACGCCTTGATGAAGTGGTCGTCTTCCTGCACGGCTAGTCAGAGCTGTCGCGGCGCGGGCCAAGCCGCAGTGGTAATTGCCGCCCAGTCGAATTAACGGCACGGCCGCCGCGCTGGCCCCCATGAACAGATCATCTCTTGTGCAAATGGCGTTGCGTTGGTTGCACAGCACCAGCATCACCGCGTGTTCTCTGCTCCGCTGCCCCTGCTGCCGATCTGATGCGGTGTCAGAGTGGTGCGCCTCTGCATCATCTTCGTCGGCTCGATTTGCATCCTCTTCGTCGGCTGGTTGCTACAGATTGATCGATCAACCTTCTCGATGGCTCCGCGCGGCAGCTAGCATGCGTGTTGTAGGCGGTAGGCTATGTAATTACGGGCATGCGGGTACGAGCATCCTCTACGCAACACGTCATCTTACCTTAACTCCTTGAGAGTAAGTGTGAAGCAGTAAAACCAGAGGTCTGGGTCGACGATCTGTGCTCCGATGCGTATTTACGCCGGACCCAGCAGCCTGCATCTACTGTGAGCGATCAAGGCCCGGTTAATATGGCGAGCTGGAACTGATAACTTCCCGTCGTCCTGCAGAGCAGAGAGTACGTCTGAAGCTGAGACTACTCGCACTCGTTCACCTCTATATCTCACCTCTATATCTATACCTCTAAAAGATTCACTACTTTACAGTTTCGTTCCCAACACTGGTTTACCTCTATATATCACCTCTATACCAACTAACATCTATTTTTTATTATACTTTTTCCACTTTTTCTTTTTTTTGATTCCCTTATTTCTTTCCCTATCCTTCCGGAACCTTCCCGGCACCGGTTTTCTCTCCCAAAGCGCACCCGCCGCCCTAGATCTCGCTCCCTCTCCACCTGGTGAACTCGGAGCAGTTGCGCTCCTCGCTGCCCTTCCCGTCGGCCCCCTCCGAGCTCGCTCCTTCCACGGCGCCGCCGCCCCCCGCGTCGGCTCCTCTCCCGTCTCTCTCCGCGCCGCCCGTGGAGCACCACCACGCTCGCCTCCCCGCGGATCACCACCGCGCTCGCCTCCTCCCCCGCAGAGCACCGCTCGTGGAGCGCGAGCCTGGCACCGCCTCGTCGTCCTCGCTGGCGGGCGCGGAGCTCAAAAAGCTCGGCGTCGGCCTCATCGCAGGCTGCTTGTCGGTCTTCGCCGTCGTCTCCCCGGCGTCGGCCTCATCGCGGGCTGCTTGTCGGTCTTCGCCGTCGTCTCCCCGGCGTCGGCCTCATCGCAGGCGAGGTCCAGCCCGGCCGCGCGCATCAGGTAGAGGATTTGCCCCGCGAGCGTCCGCATCGCCGCGCGGGCCTGCTCCGCGCATGAGACAAACAGGTCCGGCGTCTCCACTGCAGCGCCTCACCCCGACGCCGCGCTCCGTCGCGCCGGAGGCTCCCGTCGAGCGCGAAGCCAACCGTCGATCCGAGCTGGCACTTTAGAGGCAGCTACAGGGGATTGCTAGATTTGAAGATGTTCTGTAGCAATCTGAAGTATAGCGGTGGCTATAGAGTCGCCCGCTGCGGCTGCTTTCACCGCTAAAAGGGGCATAGCGGCCCTTTTACAGGTGCCGCTGCGATCGGTCTGAGCTGATGAGCGCACTTGATGGCAATCACAGGCGCCAATCCGCGGACGTCGCTTTCGACGCTCTCGTTAATCCCATGCATGCAGCGATGCGATGCCCACACACATGAGACGCCATTGAATAAGATCCCCCCTTCTTCCCTGCTCGCGAGGAAACCCTCCTCCACCGTCCCCGGCCTTCTTCATAGGACTCGTCCCAACGCATCTCCTTATATACGCCCACGTATCCACCTGATCACCTGATAACTAGTACTCGTGACCAAGCTGCGGCGGTAGCACCGCAGCGGGGCAGCTGGTTGCGGTGCATGGCGTCGTCGACAGCGGTGACGGCAGGGGATGATGTGGTCGTCGGTCCACGGAAGCAGGGCGGCGGAGACGCCACTCCGCCTACCAAGCAGCCGCCGCCGCCAGAGCTGGGGCTAAGGTGCCCGCGCTGCGATTCGCTCAACACAAAGTTCTGCTACTACAACAACTACAGCCTCTCGCAGCCGCGCCACTTCTGCAAGACGTGCCGCAGGTACTGGACCAAAGGCGGCGCGCTCCGCAACGTCCCCGTTGGCGGAGGCTGCCGCAAGAACAAGCGCTCGCGCTCAGCAGCGTCGGTCTCTGCCGCCATTGCCGCGGCCTCCTCGCGCTTCTCACTCAACCTGCCGGTCGAGTGTATCGGTGCCGCCGCCGCCGTCGACCAGCAAACGGCGGCGAGGCTGGGATTTCTTGGCGACGGGGCGCCGGTGGTGTCGTCGCCGATCGGTGGCGCCCCCGGGCCCGACTACCAGGGCGCAGCTGTGGGCATCATGGCGCTGCCACGGCTCCACGACCCGCGCGTCGGCCATCACGTGCCGTTCGGGGAGTGGCCGTCAGGGCCGGGAGTCGACAATACCAGCGGAAGCGGGAACGTCGGACATACGGAGGCTGTGAGCAGCAGCATCGCGTCGTCCATCGAGTCGCTAAGCTTCATCAACCAGGACCTGCACTGGAAGCTGCAGCAACAGCGTCTCGCCACCATGTTCCTCAGCCCGCCTCCTAGCTCCGGCGCCGCGGTCCACGTGGAAGGTGTAGCACCAAATCAGCAAGCCGGCGGCCCCTTCCTGCAGATGGCGGGGGCGCCTGCCATGGAGGTCATGCCGGCAGCGACGTCATGGTTCATGGACAGCTCCTACGTGCTCCCGTCCCCGCCCCCGCTTGCTCATACTACAGCCGCGGCCATAGTCACCACTACTGACGGCAACGTCAATAGCAGCCGGGGCAGCGCCGACGAAGAGAACGCCACGTCCAACAGCAACTGCGGCAGCGCATTCCCGGCGTGGAGCGACATGTCGATGTTCGCGATGCTACCTTAAGCAGTACTTCATTTTGTGACGAACATGAATGGAAGAAGAGCTTCGATCGATTTGGATGGAGGGCTGATTCCGAAGGAATTGAGAGCTAGCTCTAGCATGCATGCAGGGCTATTTTGTTATTAATACTTAACTGCCATTACTCTGGTGATCTCTCTAACTAGTTTCGCATATACTCTTGATTTGAATAGTCTTGGTGTGGCGGTTATATTTGTCAAAACATCCTAATCGATAATAGATGTATCATGTCATGGTCTTTCTTGTACTTTTCGTTTTCCGTTCATTCTTCTTCTTCTTCACCTTTTTTGTTTTTTTAGGCAAAATCTGTCATATCTCGTGTCTATTATTTTTGTGCCCTATCAGCTCAAAAGATTTTATTAGCGTGCCTCCGTCTATTTTTTCTTAGTGTTTGACACTTTTTTGTATTTGACATTTCTCTTAAAGCCTCTGTGGCTAGAGCGGCCGGCCTAAGTTTTGAACTATCAATGCCGAGATTAAACTGGCTTTTCACTGCTACAATAAGCCTCATCACAGGCGGCTCCAAACCTATTATCACAAACGGCTTTTAAAATCGCCTGAAACGAAGAGTCTGTGATAATCCGCAATTTCACAGGCGGAGAAGTGATACCGCCTGTGAATACATATTATCATAGGCGGTTCTTTACTTAGACTAGCCGCCTGTGAAGACACATTATCATAGACGGTTATTTACTTAGGCGAGCCGCCTGTGAAGATACTTTATCACAGGCGGGTCGTGCAGCATATATAACTGCCTGTGATAAATATCTTATCACAGACGGGTATTGAAGCATAACTAACCGCTTATGATAATGTGTCTTCACAGACGGGTATTGAAGCATAACTAACCGTCTATGATAATGTGTCTTCACAGACGGGTACTGAAGCATAACTAACCGCCTATGATAATGTGTCTTCACAGACGGTTATTGAGGCATAACTAACCGCCTATGATAATATGTCTTCACATATGGGTATTGAAGCATAACTAACCGCCTATGATAATATGTCTTCACAGGCGGGTATTGAAGCATAACTAATCGTCTATGATAATGTTGTTATCACAGACGGACGTTTACCTACATCAGCCGTCTGTGAAGACCCTTTAACGCAGCCGGTTTCTACCATAACAGTACCGCCTGTGAAAATTAGGTTATCACAGATGTTTCTTTACTTGTATCTAGCCGCCTGTGATAATTGTTTTTCACAGTCATGCCTAGCCGTTGGTTAATAACTGCATGTGATAAGGTATAACCTATGCAGTACTACTGCTGTTATTTCTAATTTCCAGGTCAATTCAATATAATCACAGAACAAAAAAACAACAATATCATCACAGAACAAAAGTCAACAATATTATCATCACAGAAGTCAATTTCACTAAAACAATATACATATGTACAAGTTACAGATACAATTCATCTCAAAGTTTACAAGTTTTCACTAAAAATTGTTTCTATTGGCATAGTCGCAAAGTTCTGGCACATCAGCTGCTGCACAATTCTCATCAAAGAACTTCCCTTTTTTGTGCAAAATTTCGCGACAAATGAACTGACAGAGTTCAGAAGCAATCATGTCGGCTCCTCCATCAGGAATACTTCTACAAACCGGCCATTCTTCGTTCATATTCTTCGTGTGCTGCAATATAACACATAACAAGGTTTAGAATGTGTTGGTTTGAACAATCTCAAAGTATAGATCAAAGTGAGAGTATACAGGAATTTAGTTGGTATTTTTGGAGCAGTTGTACTATGAGCAATTGAATTTTGAAGTTGGAATCAAAATATGAAAATATTGTTTCTGGTAATATTGAACAGCAGAGAATATAAGCATTAAACTATGCTAGTTACAATGAAAATGAAACACAAAAGTAAGAAAATAAGGTATCGACGTTAAGGATAACTTACATCCTCACGATTCACTCTATATACGCCGGCGGTCCGAAGATGCTCGTATACATAATACCCGCATAAGACACTCCCAGCAGGCTGCTTCGGATAAGCATAATACGTTTTAATGTCCAATGCATTCGTATTAGGAGGTCTCTGACCGCCAAGTTGTTCCGCGTAAAACCGTCAAGCGCTGTAATACAAGAAATGTCATATAAAACTTGTCAACACATTCTAAATGTGCGTAAATTAAAATTATTGAATAAACGTACGATTTCAAAATGGAAAGGAAATCTTTGTAACGATCTGGTGGGTAATCGACCGAGTCCAACACTGTTGCCATTCCCTGCGTCGGCTTGATGAAGATCATTATGTAGTGATTACTGCAAACATACAAACACGCGTGTTAACAATTACCAATAATTGCTATTTCAATGTCATGTGTCGAACTTACTCGAAGTGGTACGGAGCCTTTACGAGGTCATTGCCGTCTCTGACAAAGTTAAACATCGCCTGTCCTATGTAAGCTGCAACTTCTATCTTTCTATCCTTCTTAAGTTTTGTAATTGCTTTTTCAAAATCCTTTTTTTCATGTGTTTGTACTGTCCTGATTCTCGATTCGCCTGGACGTTGAATAGCGACTTTGCAATCCTAGTAGGGTCAAGGATACCTGTCTTGCGCTCCAACTTTACATTATCCATGTATTGCATCCTATTGAAGAAGTCCAGAATTGTTATAATCTCATGAAATGCGTATGCGTGTAGTAAGAAAAGCAAATACAAAATATTAGAGCACTTACAAGCACCAGACGAGCAGCATGTTGATATCGAGCATGCCCCGATGGAAAAGGGAATGCAACTCTTCAAATAAAATGACTCGTCTATCTACTCCAGTGCTACAGAATGCTTCTTTTGGAATACGAAATGTGACACAATTAAGACCATATTTTGTACTGGCAGTGATGTACCACTCATGCATTCTTCTGAGCTGGACGGGTTGTTTGCTAAGTTGTACGGATGTCATGAACGGCTTTCCATTCTTAAATTCATGAGGAACATCCTCAAGCTTGTATATTGGAACTCCTGGTTTAACTAAAGCTATCCGCCGATTATACATGACACCGTCTTCTTCCCACTCCTCGATATCTTCTAATGCTGGCTCATGAGAAGAACGAGATGCACTCGATTTTCTAATATTTTCCTTCATAGCTTCCAAATACTTTGACACTTCTGATGAAGGTTTATTAATTTCGTATGAGCTAACTTTGATAGGCACTGATGATCGAGGAGTAGTCGTCGGAAGTTGGACACTGGCTTGTTGTTGAACCTGTTGTTTAACTGATTGCTCTTTACTCCCAGCAGTTGGCTCTAGTATTACTTCAAGTTGTTGCTCAACTGGTTGCTCTTTACTAGCAACAGCTTGCTCTGGTACTGCTTGAAGTTGTTGTTCAAATTTGAAGAAGATTTGAAGTATCAATCAGCTGAGTATAAGGTGCTTGTTGTTAAAAATCAAGAGAGAGCACAAAGATCAAATAGCCACTAAATCATCTTGAATTATATAGAGAAATCTGATTACAACATGAACATCAATTGCTATTTCTCAAATAGCACAAGAACACTAATAATACCTTCGCCTCCATCTTTGTTGTTGCTTGACGATGCGACCATCTAGTCAACAAGGTGAGGCCGCAAGAAGAACGACGGCGAGAGGCGTTTCCCCTTGTTCTTCTCTTGGTATCTTAATCGGATTCTGAGTGGGTTAGAGTGTTCAAGTGTGTATGAGTGTATGTCTTGGCCACTTTGATCATACACATGACCCTCTTCTTATAGTTGACCAAGAGACACAAGAGGGGGCCTCCCATCCTTAGAAATTATTGAGTCTCCTGATCAGAGACTCAAAATTCGGTGGGTTGTGTCCTTTCAATTAGAACACATGTCAATTTCGATTTCAAACTGAGAGTTACTGAAAAATTGGACTAGTCCGTATGGGGTCCGGACTAGTCCGGTTACCCTTATTGGATAATATCGGAGTAGTCCTCTAAGGGTCCGGACTAGTCCGGTTACCCTTACTGGACAACATCGGACTAGTCTGGTCTTTACTGGACTAGTCCGACACTTCCAACATTCTCCCCCTTGAACTCGAATCTGAAACTTACCAACTTACTTAATACTAAACTTAGTGTCCATTTTATCATGCTTGACATATAGGGCACGACGCATCACAACAACCATTTACGTATTGTTGGACTCGAAGACCACAATACATCTCACACTTGAAAATGAACCTTACTCTTACTTGGCCCCTAAATATCCAGTGATCATAGGCTCTCCCTTAAACCCATGTCGGCTACGTGTTCACTGAACACGCTGGGTGGAAGACCTTTTGTTAGCGGATCCGCAAGCATACGCTTGACACTTATATGCTCAAGACTTATGGTATGATCTTGGATTCGATCTTTCACAACATAAAACTTAATGTCGATGTGTTTGGTAGCACCACTCGACTTATTATTGTGAGAGTAAAATACTGCGGGCTCATTATCGCAGTAGAACTTAAGTGGTTTTTCAATGTTGTCGACCACTCTAAGACCGGGTAAAAATTTCTTAAGCCAAACAGCCTGGCCGGTGACCTTATAACATGCAACAAACTCGACATGCATTGTGGACGATGCATTGACGGTTTGTTTGGAGCTTTTCCACGAAATGGCTCCATTCGCGAGGGTGAATATATAACCTGACATGGATTTCTTAGTATCCACACAACTCACGAAATCTGAATCTGAATATCTCACTACTTCAAGTGGGTCTGACTTACTATACGTTAACATGAGGTCTTTTGTGTCTTGCACATATCTTAATGCTTTCTTAACTGCCTTCCAGTGATCAATCCCTGGATTGGCCTGATATCTGTCAAGCATTCCGGTCACATAAGCTAAGTCAGGGCGAGTACACACTTGAGCATACATAAGGCTTCTGACAGCAAAAGCATATAGAACCGAATTCATTTGATTGATCTCATATTGGTTCCTGGGACACTGAAAGTTCCCAAACTTATCGCTCTTGACAATCGGAGCAGGCGAAGGCTTACTCTTATGCATACTGTACTTTCTCAGTACATTCTCTAAGTATGCCTTTTGTGATAAGTCTAATACCCCCTTATTTCTATCTTGGTAAATTTCTATGCCCAATACATAGGACGCTTCACCAAAATCTTTCATATCAAAATTATAGGACAAAAACTTCTTAGTTTCTGATAGTAGATTGACATCACTACTTGCAAGTAGTATATCATCTATATAAAGCACGAGGAAAATAAATTTTCCGCTCTTAAACTTAGCATAGATGCAATTGTCCTCCTCATTTTCTTTAAACCTAAACTTTCTTATTGTCTTATCGAACTTGAGATACCACTGCCTTGATGCTTGTTTAAGTCCATAGATGGACTTTCTTAAGTGGCATCCCTATATGTTCCTTACCCTAACAACAAAACCTTTCGATTGTGTCATATAGACGTTCCCATATAGATCACCATTGAGAAACGCCATTTTTACATCCATCTGATGTAATTCTAAATTGTAATGTGCAACTAATGTCATAATGATTCTGAACGAATCCTTACTTGAGACAGGTGAAAATGTCTCATTATAATCAATACCTTCTCTTTGAGTGAAGCCTTTTGCAACAAGTCTGGCTTTAAACTTATCAATATTCCCTTTGAAATCACGTTTAACTTTGTAGCCCCATTTACAACCTACTGTTTTGGCTCCATTAGGAATATCAACTAAATCCCAGACTTTGTTTGTTTCCATAGACCCCATTTCATCCTCCATGGCTTTACGCCATTCAGATGATTGAGGACTTCTCATAGCTTCTTCAAATGTGGTGGGATCACCCTCCATTTGAATTGCCTCACTCAAATAGATCTCATAATCGTCCGGAATGGCCGATTTTATTTCTCGTTGAGATCTTCTTAATTGCACATTATCCTCATTTTAAGGTTGTTGTTGCTCTTCACTATTAGTGACAACGGGCTGAAAATGTTCAACCTCTCTTAATAATTTTGCTGTCAATGGAGAACTAACAACAAGTGTTGAATCATTACCAATAGGCACTGATGATTCAACAACAGTAGGTAATGAGAAATATGGTTCTTGAATCATAGGAGTGGGTACATAAACCTGCTTCTCTTCAAGATTAATTTCTCGTCTTACCGTACTCCCCCTGATCATGACATCCTCTAAAAAGACAGCATGTCTTATTTCTACAAACTTAGAATATCATTCTCGATAATAGAAACGATATCCCTTACTCTTTTCTGCATAGCCAATAAAATGGCAACTTACTGTCTTAGCATCCAACTTACCAATATTTGGGTTAAATAATTTTGTCTCAGCAGGACAGCCCCATATATGCATATAACTTAATGAGGGCTTACGTCCTCTCCACAACTCATACGGTGTTTTAAGCACGGACTTAGTAGGAACCCGATTTAACACATGAATGACAGTTTTTAATGCCTACATCCATAAGATAATCGGCAAATCTGATTGACTTAACATGGATCTAACCATATCCATTAGCGTACGATTGCGCCATTCCGCTATTCCATTTTGTTGAGCCTCGCCCGGTGTGGAATACTGGGCGACTATGTCATTTTCCTGTAGAAACCGAGCAAACGGTCCAGGAACTTGACCATACGGGGTATGACGACCGTAGTACTCACCACCACGATCGGATCTTACCACTTTAATCTTAATATTGTGCCGATTTTCAACTTCAGTCTTAAATATCTTAAATTCATCCAACGCTTCAGAGCATTCTTTAATTGGATAAATATAGCCATAGCGAGAATAGTCATCTGTGAAGGTTATGAACGAATCAAAACCATCAACATATACTACGAGAAATGGACCACAAATGTCCATATGGATCAATTCCAAAATTCCCGCACTGCGTATGGCACCTTTCTTAATTTTCTTAACAATTTTTCTCTTAATGCAATCTATGCATTCTTCTGAATCCGAAAAATCCAAATGAAGAAGAATCGATTGTGAAATCAATTGTTCAATTCTCCCCTCGAAGTATGGCCCAAGCGACAATGTCATAATTTCGAAGACATTTCGGAATCGATTCTCTTACGTTTACCCTGATGTGAGGAAAATTGATTGTCGCTTACAACATTAACATCATCATGCATAGATAATAAGTATAGCATGCCTTGTCTTATGGCAACACCAATCATCTTATTATCATACTTAATTATACATCTGTCTTTGCCAAACTAGCAAACATAACCATCATCATCTAACCATGATACTGAGATGAGATTTCTACTTAAAGAGGGTACATATAATAATCCTGAAGTGTAAGTACAAAACCATTCCTTAATACTAATGGATAATCTCCAATGGCTTTCACTTCAGCTTCATGGCCATCAACAACTTTAATGGCCCTTTCCCCTCTTTCTAGAGTCCTCCTCATATTTAATCCCTGCAACGAATTGCAAACGTGCACAGTGGCAGCTGAGTCAATCCACCAAGAAGATGGTGTATAATCTAAAAGCAGGGATTCATCAACAAAGGTCACAAAATCATTACCATTTTTGCAACACCATTTAAGGAAGCCTATGCAATCCTTCTGATGGTGACCTTTGTCTAAACAAAAACGGCATTGATCTTTTTCCACTTTCACATCCTTATTGTAAGGATGGCTTTGTGGAAACTTACCCTTATCTTTATCATGATGAGAAGAATCATGATACTTAAAAGATTGCTTAGAAGAATAACTCTTCTTAGTCTTACATTTTCCCTTCACGTAATTGATTGCATCATAACTGTGAGGGGACTTAATCCTCTCTTCCCTCTGAACACACATAGCCATGAGTTTTTCTATGTTCCATAGTTCAGGTTGAGAGTTGTACTTGATGACAAAAGTCTCAAATTCCTTAGGAAGTGAGGCAATGATGAGATGCACAATGAACTCATTTTTAATCCCCAAATCCATAGGCTTAAGCTTTGCAGCCATATTTGTCATCCTTAAGATGTGCTCACGCATACCACCTCCATGATACTTTTCAATAACAAGCCTCTTGATAAGAGTTGCAGTGGCCTTAGAAGAACCAGTAAACTGATTCTTTATCCTTTGGAGGTATTCAACAGCAGTTTCACATTCAGGGATTGCTCCCCGAATGGCCTCAGTGATAGTGCCCTTAATAACCATCAAACATTTCCTGTTTGATTTCTTCCACTTATAACAATCAATGTCATAAGTCAATAACTCAGTAGTATATTCCTTTATCCTCACAGCAAAGGCTTCCTGAGTTTCATCAGCATCTCTTACTGGTTCAACCGGTGCAACCGGATATAGAGTAGTGTGAGCCAAGTCTATCTCAGAGATTGCTAAATCAATCTCCAACTTCTCTCGCCATCTCCCATAATTGCTTTCATTGAGTGGATCAATAGAAGTGATGAAACTCAGTGCTGAATTAGCATTGGAGGAACCTTCATAATCAAAAAACCAAAATCAAGAAGAATACATAGATGTTAACCACAAGAAAATGATGAGTTTTATCTTTCACTTTGGTTACTCGACCAAAACTCAACATTTGAGAATAACTGAAAATCAACATAGTAATTTATCTTTCGCTTTGATTACTCGACCAAATTACTATGTTCTTACAAAAAGAATGTCATTAATGCCTTTCGCTTTGGTTACCCAACCAATAATGACATTAAAACTGAACATTGAAGAACAACTGGAATACATAGTAATTTATCTTTTGCTTTGGTTACTCGACCAAATTACTATGTACTTAGAAAGGAAAATGTCATTAATGCCTTTCGTTTTGGTTACTCGGCCAATAATGACATTAATATTACTTAAAATCATGACAATATATTTTTTACTTTGGTTACTCAATAGAATTCCATGCAACATAAATTGACATAGCAATTTATCTTTCGCTTTGGTTACTCGACCAAATTGCTATGACAATAAACTTAATTCACAGCGGGAGCTTATTAAATAAACAAACTTAATTGTATAGCACGGACTAGTCCGTACATGGCCGGACTAGTCCGAACTCTTATAGTATGGTTTTCGGACTAGTCTGGTCCATACGCCGGACAAGTCCGGTCCCATCAAAAACATTTGATCCGTTCTTTATTGAACTTTTCGAGTTTGGTCCGTACTATTCTGGACTAGTACGACCAACCCCAGAAAAGTTTCATATAAAAAACAGGAAAAATGTCGAAATACCCAAAAGGAAATCTTAATCTTACCATCTTACCAAATCAACTTAATTTTCACAATGGATTTTAATCCAAAGTGCTTAATTGATTTTTCAATCAGATGAACGCGTCAAAACGCTCTGATCCGAAAAACCTAATCACTTAATTGTGGCACACCGGACTAGTCCGACCCTTAGACCGGACAAGTCTGGACCTTCAAAACTTTCAGCGAAAAACTTCGATCAAAACTCAATTCAAAATGATTAGTAGTCTAAACTCCTCTGATACCATTGTTAGAAATCAAGAGAGTGCCCAAAGATCAAATAGCCACTAAATCATCTTGAAGTACATAGAGAAATCTGATTACAACATGAACACCAAGTGCTATTTCTCAAATAGCACAATAACACTAATAATACCTTCACCTCCATCTTTGTTGTTGCTTGATGATGCGGCCATCTAGCCAACAAGGCGAGGCCGCAAGAAGAACGACGGTGAGAGACGTTTCCCCTTGTTCTTCTCTTGGTATCTTGATCGGATTCTGAGTGGGTTAGAGTATTCGAATGTGTATGAGTGTATGCCTTGGCCACTTTGATCATACACATGACCCTCTTCTTATAGTTGACCAAGAGACACAAGAGGGGGCCTCCCACCCTTAGGAATTATTGAGTCTCCCGATCAGAGACTCAAAATTTTGTGGGTTGTGTCCTTTCAATTAGAACACATATCAATTTTGGGTTCAAACTGACAGTTACTAAAAAATTAGACTAGTCCGTATAGGGTCCAGACTAGTCCGGTTATCCTTACTGGACAATATCGAACTAGTCTTCTAAGAATCTGTACTAGTCCGATTACCCTTACTGGACAACATCGGACTAGTCCGGTCTTAACCGGACTAGTTCGATACTTCCAACACTTGTTAGTAATTGAACCAAGTACCTTATATCCTAAGGTAGACGAAGCTGTGAGCTAGCTTAATCGTCTTAGCAAAATTTATAACTGTTTCCTAGCTATAGCTAGCTCACCGATGCATGTTAGTTAATCCATGGAAATAATGCAAAGCAGCTAGGTTCAGTACTTAGCTGTAGCATGTAGTGTTTCCTGTGGGTGTGAGCGGTGAGCTGTTCGCGCGTCCAGCTCCAGGGGAGCCAGCGTGCCTCCAATGGCATCCATCGAAACAAGCGCCTGTGACCGATGATAGCGTATGTCTTGGGCGGGTCTGGTTCACGGGAATCCCATCCACGAACCCTTCCCCCCCGCGCGTGTATAGCTTAGCTACCTCGCTGATCGTGATCGCTTTCTAGCTAGGTTGCCACGCTCACGCCACGGACATTTACCGGGAGCACAAGGGGCACAGACACGGCACAAGGGAAGCTAGCTCAATAGCTGCAAAAACGTGGTGCTACTCTCTTCTCCTCTGAAATGGACTTACAGTAATCGGCTTCTAGTACCGCGGTACCTTGTGATGCAGGAAGATAGTAGCAGTGCATAAAGGTTGCCAATGTGGTGCCCGGAAACGGTACGTAATGGTCTGACAACCCTGTCCGACGCCCACCAGTCCGGGCGCTTTTAACTCCATATTACTCCGTCACCAGCTTAGCTTGCCCCGAGACGATAAATTGAGAAAGCGGAGAGATGATCGATGGTCCCTATGAAGGCGCCTTTTTCGTCTTACCAGTCAGATTCTTCCATTCCTGGTATCGAACCTCACCAAGGCCGACAGGCCACCAATAACTTCTCTGGACTACCGCTGGTCACTCAGCCACTCTGCAGGAACCCAAGAACGTGATAACGATATGGTCCTACGTCTGATTTGATATCCGGACGCCTGCCGCCTGCGTGCAAGAACACGATATGATCTTCTGGCTGAGTTGCCTTCGTGCTTGATGGACGGTTATTATCTACTCCATCTGGCACGCTGTCTCTGGCAGCCTTGATTCCGCGAGGTTCTCTCTTCTGATCGTGGATCGTTCCGCGCGCAAGGAGGAGCCAAGGCGAGGAGAGGGGAAGACGGATGGAGAAGATGAAGGATGAAGGATGAAGAGCGAATGTACGAGGAGGCGAAGGGTGCTCACCGCGAAGAACCAGCGACCGAACAAAGCTCGGAGGAAGGCGTGAACCAGACCGGCTGAAATTCAAATCGGCCCATCAAAAAATCGCAGGTGTCAGCCCATCGTGGCCCAGCTCTTTTTCCTTGGAATTCTACGATTTGCCGAAGCAAAACACATGCACAGTCCATCGGATTCCCATTCGCACCGCATGGCCCGTGGAAGAGATGGCAAACAACAAAACAACCGGGATCCGGGATTACGTCGATCCGCCGTGTCCGCCGGATCGGCGTGATCGGCGCAACCGAAAGCCACGACGGATTGTCCCGGCGCCGGCCCCAGTACGCGGCCGCGCGCCCACCCACGTCACTCTTCACCTGGACTCTCATCACCGGTTCCTTAAAAAAGAATAAATCTGCTCTTCTCCGGCTTCCGCTTCACTGTTCACTCCTCTCTTCTTCCCCGCGTCTCGTCGCGTCGCTGGTTGCGGACGGCGTGGCAACAATGGCCTCCACGGCCTGCCTCCAGCTCCCGTCCCTCCCCGCCCGAACACGCGCCGCCGCCTCCTCATCCCCACGCCACGCCTCCATGAAATGCAGCGCCTCCAACGCCAGAGCCAGATCCGACCCTAACTCCAACTCCGTCTCCATCTCCCCGGCCTCGCCGCTGCGGAGGGCTGCGGCGAACGGAGTCGAGTCCGTGGATGTGAACGGGCTGCGGCGACCGCCTTCGCCTCTCCCCGGCTCCACCGTCCCCGCTGTCCGCGAACCCCGCTGGTTTCCTCGTAAGTATCGCACGCGGCTACGATTGCGTTAGTTGATTCTGTATTTGATTAATCGGCCTGGGCAGGCCTGGTGCTAACTTTTATTTGTGTGTGGCCAGGGCCGCTCACTAGTGCGGACTTGATGGAGGCGGGCACCGAGGGGCTTAAGGTTGCGTACCAGGTGCTCGACAAACGCATCCCTTGTGTCCAGTTTTCAGTTTCCTTCGCTCCACACTATTTGCTCGTTGGTCTGTTTTCGGAACAATTCCAACTTGATTCTGTTGATTGATTCAGGGCTGCCCTGGTGCCTACAGTGAGGCGGCAGCAAAAAAGGCGTACCCAAATTGCCAGACTTTGCCCTGTGAGCACTTCGATACCGCATTTCAGGTAATAAATCTAGCATTACCTGTTGGAATACATATCCTAGTTAATGTAGTACTTGTTTACGTTACGGTCTATGGTTATGGACATCTTGTTTACGTTACAGTCTATGGTTATGGACATCAAAGTTGGAAAAGGCAAAATGTGTCACGAAATCTGTTGAGGATTTGTAGTGCTGGTATTCGATTGGAGAGGAATGCATTATCACACAAATAAATGCACATTTATCTGAAGAATCTATCAGTAGCATATAATACTCATTTTTGCAGCAAGTTAATACTGAAATATCAGAAACTGTTTGTTTTCAGATTGAATCGTGAGTAGTAGCCTATGTATTATATTGTCAACCGGCTTGAGTTAGCTCGTATTTGTGGTGCAGTCATTTGTAATTTGTCTTCCTCTTAATGAAACACGGGCTAAGGCATGTTCTCAAAAAACTCAACTATCAAACTGAAAATACTATAACAAGTTGCGCTTACTTATTTCTGCTTCTCCTTTTGGGCATTAAGATCTGTGATCTATATATGCTAGGTCCATTCCTTTTAGTCCTTTTTTTGGTATCAATAAATAGGTCAAGAAGTTTGTAGCACAAGCAAATAGACATAACATAGCTTTTATGTCATGCACTCCTTTGACAGGCTGTTCAAGACCGTCTAGCTCATAGGGCAGTACTGCCACTTGAGAATTCATTGGGAGGTAGCATACATCGGAACTATGACCTTTTACTACGGCATAAGTTGCACATTGTTGGAGAAGTTCGCCTTGCAGTTCGTCATTGCTTGTTAGCTAATCCCGGCGTGAAGATTGAAAACTTGACAAGTGCCATGAGTCATCCCCAGGTAAACTGCTTGGATGCTCTAGTCTTAATACTATTTCTTTATTTACTTCGTTTTTTTGTGGAGGTAACCTTGCAAATACATCATTTACTAATTCTTAGGCTCTTGCGCAATGTGAGCACACATTGACAAAACTGGGAATTGAACACAGAGAAGCTGTTGATGACACTGCTGGTGCAGCAAAGGTAGGCTGATGCTTTCACCTCCCAGAAGATTCACCTTATGATGCAGATTGTCAGTGACTCATCAAGTCAACTTACATCATTCTCTTTTGTTTTCTAGTTTGTTGCGGAACAAAGACTTCAAGACACCGGTGCTATTGCTAGTTCATTAGCTGCTGAATTGTATGGACTGGATATACTTGCTGAAAATATTCAGGTAGATTTCATGTCAAACGAATAACATATGTTCATGTTTTTCATCCTCATCGTTAGCTCACCTCTTTCTTTAGGATGATAAAGATAATGTTACCCGTTTTATGATGCTGGCTCCAGATCCAATCATAGCTCGCACTGATAAACCGTTCAAGGTACAGTCACTGTACAACCACTTTTCCATCTTCCTGTAGCTGCTTGACCCTGATGCCCCCCACCCCACCTTATACTAACCCTAGTTGACGTGTTATACAATCGTTTGATTTTTTAGACAAGCATAGTTTTTTCACTTGAAGAAGGACCTGGAGAGCTCTTCAGGGCACTTGCTGTATTTGCACTGAGGGATATCAACCTCACAAAGGTCTGTCCAACAAATTTGGCTTGTCATTTCTATTAATTTTGTAGAAATAACTTCCTATTACTGTGCTCTGTTTGAATGTATGTTCAGATCGAAAGTCGCCCACACAAGGACAGACCTCTTCGTGTAGCTAATGACTGTTCTTCACCTTTAAAGTGAGATGCCAAACTTGTAACCTTATAATTTAACTCTGCTTCCCACATTTTGATGTTTCATGTGTTTATATATTCTGAACCCATTTGATCCTGTTTTCAACCAGACACTTTGATTACCTTTTTTATGTCGACCTTGAGGCGTCAACGGCTGATCCAAGGACTCAGCACGCTCTTGGAAATTTGGAGGTGCATTTTGTTTATACTATAGTACAGTTTGCTCTAGTGAACGATGCTCATATTGCTTTATTTGCAGGAGTTTGCAACCTTTTTACAGGTCCTGGGAAGCTACCCTACAGATATAAGCGAACTTTAGTTAGCGACTACTACTACAGATCAGTTACTAGTGAGTAATTTATGCGAGTGGCTGCATTTTTCCTTTTCTGATACTTGTATGATATTAAACACATGCCATTTTCTAGGACCCATTTAAATGGGCTGAATTTCTCACTTGAATGACGTTAGGTGTACAAGGCATTAAGTGCACATTTATTCCATGAACTTGCTTGGGTCTTGTAGGATTATAATACTAAAATGTAGTTGAGGCCAACTAAGAAAAACTAAGGTAGGTAAACACGCCGTGATGTTTTTTGAGTTTGGAAGGTGGCTCTCCATCTTTTCTTTAAGAAAAAAAACCTTGTCTGCACCATCTTCCTTATAGTGACCAAATTATGGCCCCGTTTGACACTTCTTCACAGAAATAAGTAGAAGCTGTGCCAAACACAGGCTTCTGCAGCAGCTTATTAGTTCAGCTGGTTCTCAGATTTTTTTTAAAGAAAAAACAAGAAAACAGCAGGAAGACCCTACTGTTGAGATATATTGATTATAGTGATCCTGTACATGATGGAAGAAGAAAAATGCCAGTGAACATAAGCAAAGATAACAAGAATTAACATTGAATCTCCCAGAGTACATACTCTAAGTGAGGTTGTTTACCCATGTTACAAAGATGTTTCTATCAACTTCTTCAAGTCTCCGCGCTTGCAATTTGCATTCCTTTTTGAAGTTCATTTGACAAGACCTAAAAGCAGAATATAAGAAAAAGCTGTTTTCACCAGTTTTTCAAATAAGCTGCTTTTTCAATAAGCAGAAGCTTTGCCAAATAGGGCCTATAGCTGAGGAACATGTGGGTCACCCACCCTACTACCACCCCTTTCTACAGGGGAATCGGTAACCTCTAAAGATAGATCAACCAGCTTGAAACTACTCAACTGTCAAAACAACCATTGAAACAGACTATTGAGCTTTGATCCATTTTACAGGAAACATGTCATGTTGAGGTCTTGTAGTGTTTTATATGTAGTGGTTCCCACTTTTCATATTTTCCAAATAAGTTATCGCAATAAAAGAGAAGGATAATTCAGTAAATTAATCAAGGTTTGACAATTAAGATCTCAATGGAGCGTAAAAATGTACTAACCAGGTAGACTGTTATTTTAGGTTGTGGGCTGTAACATTTGTCTTGCCATTTTTTTTCCTTTTTAACAGATGGCATATAAATACAAGAAATTAGATACACACAGTCGTAAATTTACATGTTTGTAGAATAGCTACATGCCACTATACCAGATAGTTTAGCTCTATGCAAATTCGAAGTCTTTTATTGCTGAAAAGAATCCTGTACAAAATTTTGTTAAACGAGGAGCAGAAGTGTATTAGTGTTTGCAGAAAGTATGGTCAATTTGTGAAAATATAAAAAAAAAAAATCATTGCACGCCACTAGTTTCCTTGATGTTTCATTGTAGTCACAAGATATCTTTTATCTCAGCGATCTAATTAATTTTTGAATATCTTGTAACCAGGAGCCAGCCGTCCCCAACTTTCTTGGGACAGGATTGGTTGTTGTTGTTTGTAATCCAGGAGCCAGGTGAAAAGTCAGCTATTTAGGCTGATTCTAGTTTTTACAGAACAAAAGAAGGCACATAAAGAACAGTAGGGAGCTTCATCTTGAAGCTTCATCTTCATATGATTTTGGCAATTTATTATAATCCGATGGAAGAAAGTTACATCTTTTGGTAGAGATGCTCTTTTATGCGAGAAGGATTGAAGGAAGCATGAAAGAGTTGTCCTCTTCTATTTCTGTTTATGTGGGAGCTTGTTAAAACATATATAGAGATCCAAGGGTTAACTATTTTGGTTTGTAAAAAGAAGCTATAGTAGAATAATTTTGTTTGTTATGGAGGATGGGTTTTTTCAGTTGTCCTGCTGATTAGAATGTTTCTTTGTTTTCATGGAACTGCGCAAGCTGATGTTCCTTGTTCGTATGGACGCTCGCTTCAGTCTTCTGGCTTTTCTTTCTGGGGCTCCTCTGGCGGTACTAACTCGGCCAAACTTGCCTTCTGTGGAAGAAATTTGTGCCCCCTGGTCGGTTGCCTTGATATGTGCCAGGTCAAATGGGGCTGTTCCAATTTTTATAATCCCACCGCGCAACTGCGGTTTGGCGCCAGTGCTGTGTAACTGTTGTTTAGTGTAGGACTGTAGGTGCAGGGCTGGAGAATATTCTTCTATGGAGGTATGTTCCAATCTTGGAAGTGGAAACATTAGACCAGCCACATGTGCTCTTGCTTAGTTTTTTTTTTAGAAAAAATGATCTTGCTTAGTACTTCTTTTATTGAAAGTTTGTCGCTTTTTTATTCATTTTTGCATTAAAAAGTGACAAACTTTCGAGAAAAAGGAAGTATATTATGTCGTTTTGTCCCGAAATACTTGACTGTGATAAGTATTTGAAGATAGAGGAAGTACATATAGTACAAATCAGTGTCGGTCTCCGTGTGTAAAACATGACTTCAATGTTAGCACGAACGAAGAAAATCCGGCTGGAGATTGTTTTTTTTTTATTAGGAGATATAGCTGCCGGTAGCTGGAGATAATTTTTTTGTTTGATTTGATTAGATCCATGCTGATCGCCCCCTGTACTCTATATATGCCGACGGCCTCTATGCAATGCCTAAGTGCAATACTCCTATTCGCCTTCATTCAATTCCCGGACCAGCCATCAACATCAGAAACAAATTGACCATATAGTGGCAATTTGGCCGGTTAACTGAGCAAGAGGGAACGGATGCATGGACAAACTCGGTCAAATGGCTGGACTTCGCGTTTGGCTCACGGCCTGCTTTTGGTTCGCGGGAAGCAGTCTCCTTCGGCTGCTCCATGGAGCATGTATTCAGCTTGGCGTCTTGTCTTGTTGTTCCTGACCTGATAAGGGCAGCAGCGAGCGCATCCGTGTTGTCACCGAACCGGCGACCGGGTTCGGCGGCACTCGCAAGGGTCCACGAATTAGCCAGGCAATCACTCGGGTGCTTCTGCTGACGGAGCGTAGTTATCGCACCTCGCATCCAACCATTATTAATGACGTTCATAATCCTCGTCCACGGAGTGGAGTTAGGTTCAGGAGCTGGTGCTGTTATGCTCTGCCGCCGAACGGATTTTCAGGTCGTTGCCGATTTGCGCTGCCCTGACCAAACATCTGACACAAACGCACCTATAGATCTCCATCCGAATAGTTCGAACGAGTAATGAATTAATATGATTGTTGAGAATTAAGTCCTGTTTGGTTAGTTTTAGTTTATATTAATAAATTTAGTACGGTTGCTAGAAACAATTTTCTTTAGAAAAAACTAAGTGAGGTCGTCTGGATCTTAGTTTCTTAAAAATTATAGACAATTTTTCAGTTTAATGACCAACATCCCATTTGAGAAGCCAAAAACTAATTTCAGCTGGGTTGGACTTGGACCAGCTTCTTGATTTTTCAGAAACTGCTAATCTAGCTTTTAGAAACTGAAGAAGAAACTGACCGTTTAAAACCATTTTATTTTTTATAATCTATTTTTTAATCTGAAGAATCTAACAGAGTTTTAGACCTGTACTCGTATCATTAGTAGTTATAAGTACTCTCTCGATTCAAAATATTTATCACCAATTAGTTAAATAATTTCGAACCATAGAGTACTACTATGACAAACAACCCTGTCAAATAATAAACAGTCATAACAACTTATAGAAACAAAGATGACTAACCAAAGGAAATAAAAAAGAAAGAGAAAACGCCATTCTCCTAACCACAACTAAATTATCAGTGCCGAGCTGCCCGTCAATAAACAAAAGGAAAACCAGGTTCTACAGAGAGAGCAGGGCAGAAAGGGTAGGCGAAACAAGGACCCTCCTCCCTCCGTTCTCCCTCCATTCCGTTCCATTCACCGCCACCGACAGGGGCCGTCACCTCCTCCCATAAACGCACACGCCTCCGCTCCCCAACCCCAACCCCAAACCCAACGCCACCACCAATTCAACCGCGACCCACTCGCCCATTCCTACCTAACCCCACCAGATCCGCGCGGCGGCGACGACGACCGAGCCATGACGGCCAAGGGCGGCGCCTCGCCGTCGCCGGGCAGCGCTGGGGCCGCGGCGGGCACCGGCCGCCTCTACACGGTGGGGCTGGTCACCGCCTGGTACTCCTCCAACATCGGCGTGCTCCTGCTCAACAAGTACCTCCTCAGCAACTACGGCTTCAAGTACCCCATCTTCCTCACCATGTGCCACATGTCCGCCTGCGCCCTGCTCTCCTACGCGGCCATCGCCTGGCTCCGCGTCGTGCCCATGCAGCTCGTCCGCTCCCGCCTCCAGCTCGCCAAGATCGCCACGCTCAGCCTCGTCTTCTGCGGCTCCGTCGTCTCCGGGAACATCTCGCTGCGCTACCTCCCCGTCTCCTTCAACCAGGCCGTCGGAGCCACCACGCCCTTCTTCACCGCCGTCTTCGCCTACCTCATGACCGTCAAGCGCGAGTCGTGGGTCACGTACCTCACCCTCGTGCCCGTCGTCACCGGCGTCGTCATCGCCAGCGGGGTAAGTTGCTGCCTGTTTCGCCCCCCGATCTCTCGTTTCAGTAGATCTGTTGGACTTCGGGTTGGATCTGATGGCAATTCTAAATTGGCTGCCTCGGGACTCGAGCTGGCGACGAAGGACGGATCTGTCACCTAATAACAATAATAATTGGAGCAGAATGACGCGTCCAGCATCAGTCCGTTGGGAGGGTGATCCCTTCCTTGCGGAATAGGATTTTGGGGTCATAGCGACACCAGCTATTTGATAAGACAACTAGCATTATTCAGCTGGAGCATAAATGTCTAACCTGATCAGTTGAGTAGTTGACTGAATGTCATACCTGATCAGCGGATCAACGGCTACAACGAGGAGCCTTTGTCCAAGCAGTTTGGGTAGGCCAGATATTAATTCTTTAAAAAAATAAAAGAAAGAGATAGAAGAGGAAATAAAGTATGAATAAACTAAAATTCTAATACATGAATTGCTTGTTTTCATGCAGTCCTGTCAAGAGTTAAATCTCTAGGTACATACCAATCCCACAAGTCTTATTTTACTGCCTTCATCTATGTCAACCTTAGTTGCACTCTCCCCTTCCTAATATTTTCCTTATCCTATTAACAATGTCTCCACTGGATATGCTCAGACCACCTTAGTCGGTGTGGGACTAGTTTCTCTTTAATCGGTGTCACCTCTACCCTATCACGTATTACCTCGTTCTTAATTTGGTCTTTTCTTGTGTGGTCGCACATCCACGGTATCATGCGCATCTCCGCGACACTGATTTGTTGAACATTTTGTCCTTTAGTTGGCCAACATTCCCTCCCATATAGCATCACAGCATAGAGGTTTGATCACCGTCCTATAGAATTTACCTTTTATCTTCTACCTTCTTGTCACATAGGATCACAGATGTCTGCCGGTACTTCATCCACACTGCCTTGTCCTTTGGTAAACATCCTCGTCGATGTCGCCATTGTTTTGCAGCACTGATCACAAGTATAGGGATATCTTGTTTTGCCGTAAAGAACTAACAATAAAATGTTGAACATGCAAGTCCTATTCCTGCTGTCTAATACCAGAAAACATTGCATATATTTGACAGTTTAATTTGATGCATCGAGTTACATATTTTTCTAAACCTGAGCTGCAAAATGTCAGTGCTTTAGTATTGAAGAACTTTTTAAAGATCAACTTGAAAGACTTTTAGACATTTGTTAAATCTACATGTTGTCATTTATTGGACCTTGTTGTTAATTATGCTACTATTAAGTTGATTTGCTTGCAATATATGAAATACACAATGCATTGTGTAATAGCTACTGAATGCAAAGATTAGTGGTGGCAATGCATATAGCATTCTAATGGGGAACTTGCCTGCAGCCTTTTAAATTTGCGAGTTGTTATTTACGGCTACTATAAAGATTTTTAGGATTTGCACATCTCTTATGTCTATGAGTATGTATATCTTAAAATTTGAATCAAATCGGAAGCCTGAAGCTACTAGTGTTGTGCCACGCATGCTACTATGTAGTACTACCTCCGTCCCATTCTAACTTTATTTCTAAAAATGATCAAAGTCAAACTCTTTTAAGTTTGACCAAGTTTATATAAAAAACTATAAGTATCTATAAAACAATAAATATTCTATGAAAATATACTTCATAGTGAATCTAATGGTACTAATATGGTGTTACAGAAGTTACTATTTTTTCTATAACATTGGTCAAAGTTAGATTAGCTTGACTTTGACCAATTCCAGAAATAGAGTTAGAATGGGACGGAGGGAGTACTAACTAAGCTGTCTAACAGACTGATATGGAGATTGCAAATTAAACTTACAGGGTGAGCCTAGCTTTCATCTATTTGGATTCATCATGTGCATTGGAGCCACTGCTGCAAGGGCATTGAAGACAGTGCTGCAAGGGATTCTTCTGTCTTCTGAGGGGTAGTTCTTCACTTCCCTCCGTTTTTCATCTGTGTTTCTTATTTTGTACTGTTGTCTAGGATTCAAAAACTACTTTAATTTTCTCATTTCGTGTTGTCTATTCTGAGCAGGGAGAAGCTTAATTCTATGAACCTGCTTTTGTACATGGCTCCAATTGCTGTTCTTCTCTTGCTTCCTGCTACTCTCTTCATGGAGGATAATGTTGTTGGCATCACAATTCAACTGGCTAAAAAGGACTTCACAATTGTTTGGCTGCTATTGTTCAATTCTTGCTTGGCATATTTTGTCAATTTGACCAATTTCTTGGTCACCAAACATACTAGTGCACTGACTCTACAGGTACAAAATGCTCTCTTGCACTTAATTCTACTCCCCAGCAGAAAATTATTGGACTAAAGTTTATTTGTGTGCAACTGTGCATGTTGTTTGGTATCTTTTTTTATTGCTGAAAGCTTTACATTTAAGATATCCCCATGTAGATCTATTGTTTAAAAATGGCGTATGCTTGAATAGTTTATCCATGATCTATCCACTTATCACATCAACAGCACATCTTGATTTTGAGTTATGCACTGTGGCTATTTAAGATGAGTCAGGGAAATGGTACTAAAATCAACATTCCAAGTTCCAAGGTCAACTAGTTCATACTTTTAGGTATGTTAAACTGAAGTAAGACTGTCTAAGCCTGTTGAACTGAAGCAGTTTATTGGTATGTCAAAATGAACCTGTTTGTGTTAGTTACCTTTCCACTTCTACAGTACTGTTACTGTAATGTGTAGAGATCTGTGGTCCATTTGAAATCCTATGTTGAGCATGTCATATATGCTTTGCTGGTTCCATTTTTTATGCTTCATTTCTTGAGTAAAAGCATCATCAGATTACTCTATATCTACCACTTTCTAGTACATAACCCTAGTTTCAGCAAGCCATGCTATATAATGTTCATTTGCTGTCTTGGCTCGTTTAAGAATTACTTAGTGATCCTTCAATTTTTGTTGAAAAACTTGACATTCATTTTTCTCTCCAGGTGCTCGGGAATGCAAAGGGTGCCGTGGCAGTTGTTGTGTCAATTATGATATTCAAAAATCCTGTATCTGTAACCGGAATGCTTGGTTACACGCTTACAGTTATAGGCGTTATTCTTTACAGTGAATCCAAAAAACGCAGCAGCAAACCGGTAACATCCTAGAAGACAGTAAATATGACCATCCTTTCTTTTGTCCGGCCAGCGCCCAGAGCTAATGTATAATGGGGAACAACATTGGGGACGATTGTAGCACGTCCTACGCCATGGGGACTCGGTGATTGACCAACAGTACCTGTAATATTCCTTTGGGGTCTGGGAGGCATTTTGTTCTTCTAATGGTGATGATTAATACTCCCTCCCTTCTCAAAAGTTTGTCACCTTCTAGTTAAAAGATGAACTGGAATGTGACAAACTTTTGAGAAAGAAGGGAGTAGAATATGATTTTTTTGTGTTAGAAAATTGGGGCTCACAGCACCAGCATCAGTTAATACATTTAGTTATTGGAAATTGTTTTCTGATATTCGTCTATTGTAAGTTTTGTTACATTCTCATCTGAAGACCCCCTGTATCGAACTTTGCTCCACGACATCCTAATGTATTTTGACACAAATTTAGCTAGCGCGTCAGACTGTGGTGCTACCTAGCTTTATGACCGTGTGCCTTGTCAAATGGCTCGCGTGCAATCCTTCTGCTGGCTTCTAACAGCGTGTAACAGTACTTGCAAGTTGAGTTCTCGATGGTAAATTGACGAAGTAATGTTGGTTCCTGATGTATAATGAGGAAAGAGACTAGAATGTAATCAGGAGTGGTGCAATCTTGCAATAAACCATTCTCAACCTTGTATTTGCATCTTACGATTGATGGCATCTGCTGTGCATTTGATTGATCATTTTAATATTGCATGCTCGATGTCATGTTTTTGTGCTTCTAGGTGAGTCTGTGCCAGGATTTATGTTTTAATGACAATAATGCCCGGAGCTTTGCCATGTGTCCACATTGTTCCATCTTGTTTGCAGATAATGCAAGCTTCTTTGCAATCTGATTTAGGCAAACTAATGCGCTTATTGCTGTAAAAAATTTTAAGTGAGTAGTAGTGCAACTGGACAGGAAAATGAATGCTCTACTTGGGCCGTTTAAAAATTTTATGTTCTGTTTGCCTAACAAGGGGGGAAACTGCGGGGGTCAATAGAACTATGGAAGTCTAATTCTGCTGTCAGAAAACTATCGTCGTAACGTCTTGCTACCGCCACATGTTGACATGTTAGTAGTGAACTTAATACCACGAGAGCGAACGTTCAGCCCATACATATACAAGGAGAGTTCAAGAGACGACGACGAAAGATTATGACGATTTTATTCGGGTTCACTGTCCCCTGCAGCGAATGGACTACAGACACTTGGAAAAGAACGAGTTTACCATTGAAAATACGGCGGTAAACGAGTGATGAATTGAATGTTTTTGGTTACAGACTTGGCTGGTGGGCGTGCTCCCCCATGGGCACACGAGTTAGAGGGAATTGAACGAATGTACTCCCTCCGTTTCGTAAAGATTGTCGTTTCAGACAAGGAAATGAACTAAAAATGAACTAGTTGCACATGTCTGGACGACAATTATTTGGAACCGGAGGGAGTAATACGCAGGCAGCCTGGCCCGACAGACGGACGACACCCTTCATGTGCAGCTTGTTAATCAGAGCACCTTTGGCCCTCCTCCTTCCTTTCATTGCACCGTCACCATCATCGTGCCTTCAGCTGCAACCCGTCACCTGCTCCACTGCGGTACACAGTACAAAAAAAGATGCCACCGTTAGCTGGATGAGATCTCATCGCCCCGTTGCGTGTTCCTGCCATATGCCAACTTGGCACGGCGGAGATATCATGGCATTCGGCACATCCGCACATGTAATGTAAAGCTGCACTGATGTTAGCTGATGGCTTATGGGTGGGTGTTGCTACCTTTGGGCGGAGGCGCCATGACGGTAGGCTTGGAGATGATGGCGGGGGTGGTGGCCACAGAGACCGCCGGCGGGAAGAAGTGGGCGGCGGGGACGCCCAGCCCCTGGTGCGTGCCGTGGTACTGGTAGTGGTAGAACGGGTACACCGGCATCATGCCGTTGGGCGCCACCATGCCGCCCTGCGCCGCCGGGTACGAGAAGTGCCCCTGCAGGTAGGACCCGGCCGTGCCGGCAGCCGCCGCCGCTTGGCCTAGCTTCTGCACAAAAACAGCGAGACAAAACACGAGGTGACCGGTTTAGCACTTCGATTCGATCCGAACCTGGGGATTTGTGTAGCAGTAACATTGTTTGTAGGTGTTGGAGTGGATCAGTTTATTTACCGCGTTGTAGCTCAGGTCAGTGATGTAGTTTGGCGAGTACCTGAAACAGAACAATTAACGCGTTTCACATAGATCAGTAATTAGGAGATAGGTCCGTGTGTCGATAATTAGTGCCAGTATTATATTAACACGGTAACAGGGCAAAGAAAAATAACAGATCGATCGCCTCCTACTCCTATTTACTAGTATGTGTGATTTTCTGCTGCCGTGCAGGCCGGCACGTGGGCACGTGCGAGCACGACGAGGCAGCTGGCCGGGCGCGCGGTCCGGTCCAGGTCCAGCCTGTGCGCCTGTGCCAGAGTGCGTTCGCGTGCTCCAAGCAGCTGCCGCGCCATGTGTGTGCCCACGCCACCGGTCCCCACGCCACCACCTGACCCGCGGGACCTGGCTGCCCCTCGGCGGCGGGCGCCGAGCAACACGGATCCTCGTAGCCTTCGCGCGCACGTTACGAGAAAGAGAGAATTCGCGGCAGCCGAGGAGCTTGGGAGCGTGCGTACCCGTAGGTGGCTGCGGCGGGGTAGAAGGGGAGCACGCCGTGGTACTGCTGGTGGGCGTAGTGCGCGGCCGGCGGCGGCGGAGGCGTCGTCGAGTGGTGGTAGTACCACGGCACCGGCGACATGCCCCTGGACCCCACCGCGATGGCTGCAAGTTCATTCCCGAGCACGCCAAAAAAAATGTGATCCTTGTCAGTACGCACGTTAGCAGAGCAGCAGTGACTAACGTTGGTAGCTGTGCCGGAGGAGTACCGTACCTGGCGAAGGCTGGTGAGGGGAAGGGAGCGCGGGCGCGTGCGGCGCCGGGGTGGCCGGCGGCGACGGGCGTAGGAGGTGCGGCAGCTGGACGCGCGGCTTGGCGCCGAGGGATGCCAGGTTGCAGTTGGCGCGGCGGCCGTTGATGACGGGGGTGGCGTCCTCGCACGCCTTCTTGGCCGCCTCCGCCTCCTTGAACGTCACCTGTCGCGTCGCATGGATGCACACGTCGGTCGTCAGAAGAATGCGACGCAGTGCAGTGCAGGTAGGGAAAGGTCAAAAAGAAAAAGGTGAAGGGAGTGGGGAAGGAACTGACAAAGCCGTAGCCCTTCGAGCGGCCGGTGAGCTTGTCGGAGATGATGACGGCCTCGAGGATGTCGCCGTAGCGCTCGAAGTGCTCGCGGAGGGTGTCCTTGTGCGTCTCCCACGCCAGCCCGCCCACGAACACCTTGGTCAGCGTCGTGTCCCCGAACGCCGCCGGATGCAGCTGTTGCGCCATCATCGTCATGTCCTCCTCCCTGCCGGCCCTGGCTACTTCGTGCCGAGCTCGACGACGAACGAGATGCGCGCGAGAGGAAATAGAAAAACGCAGAGGCGACTGGCTTGGCGAGGAGGCCGGTTTTATAGAGGCCGGAGTTTAATATAATTCTGGAAACAGGAGCGCTACTCCTAGTCTGTCGCCTGGTCTTCTAGCCTGGCAACAATTGGCCTCTGTCTCCCTCGATCGGCTGCCTCTTGTGGGGAGAGGAGAGAGAAAGCAGAGAGAGAGATTCCCACAGCTCTCTCTCCTTCTCCTCTCTCTCATGCGAGACTTTCAAATGTAACAGAAAAGGCTTGCAATGCATGTCGTCTCCTCTCGCTTCCCGCGTAAGCACATCGCTGCCATGCATGGTTAATCCAGCAGCCAGATGGAGTTTTAACCGGCATGCTGGCAGCATACTCTCGTACTGCTGTACTAGTTGTTGTACATTAGGCTAACAGTCTATTAGAAAAAAAAAGATGAGAAAAACATTCGTTTACATCTAGCCGGCCGGCCCGGAAACATGAGTTGCGGCCAGCCAAACAGATCGAGGAGGTGGAGGAGCTGTAAGAACGTCGTGGGAACAGCTGGCCTCACAATCTCTCCTTTACCGAACAACGTGCTTACGCCTTTCCATTCCCTGGCGGAAGCTTGCTGTTCCTGCATCACCCCCTCTTTCGTCATGATTAACAATTGCATTAATCTAGTATATGCAACAATTGCTACCCCTTGTAAAAAGGAATCCTTTTGATTTCCTTTCCCCCATAGTATTATACTACTCCCTCATTCCCTAAATAAATGTCGTTAGGAACATAATATTATAGTTCATTTCTAATTGTTTGCTTGGTTCAAAACGACATTTATTTTGAGAAAGAGGGAGTACGTACTACTGGCAGAATAGCAGTTGCTGTCGTGGAAAAATAATGGAAGGGTTTATACCTCAACTGAGGCCGCGAGTCATATGTTTATACAGGTGATAGTCTGATAGATGAACAGAAAAAAGGGCTAGCTCCCGTATACTGCTACTTGATGATCAAGTTGGCAGATCCACCAGTGTGGTGTTTGCTGCGTAAACCAGTTAATTCACTGTGCATCGTTAATAAAGAGCAAGCGGCCGCGCACTGCTACATGGGCGCCACGCAACTGCGGGCAATAAGGCGGGCAGGGGCAGCAGCAGTGGACCAACCGGTAGCACGCAGCGCAGTAGAGAAGACGGGAGGGGATCTCGCGATCGCGCGGCAAGGCCAAGGGGCGCACAGGCACAGCACAGCTCGAAAAAGCAGATCGGGTATTCCCGGTGACGCCAACCGCCGGTCGGATGCACGGCGGTCCCCGGTCGCACGTGAGACGGGGCCCCGATCGATCCAAACGGCTCGGTCGCGTGACCGTCCTCCCCGGCCGTCCGCTCCCTCTCTCTCTCTCTCTCTCGGCAGATTCATCCATCCATCCATCGATGATGCATGTTCCATGGAGCCTTCGCTCGCTGCCAACCGTGCTGGCCGACGCCGATCGATCGCTCCCTTTTCCCCGTGCGATGAAACGCCATCATAGTTTCACGGGGGCTCGGCATCCAGCGACGCCATTCGACCTGACCGACCGACCGCTCCTTTTTTCGCTGCCGTGCGGGGCTGTGCTGTCGCCGTCAGTCGTTGTTTCCTGGGACGGCGCCGCATTTGGCATTGGCAACGCGCGTGTAGTACGTTACGTACGAGCAGGGGTAGACGGGCGGTGACCGATGCCGGGTACTGATTCCACGGTGCAGTTAATTTAGGCTTTGGGACTTTCGGGACATTGTCTTTGTTACTATTGAATCGGCGTACGTACGTACGGAGAACCACGTACGACGAACCCTGAGCCTACCCCGTTGACACACGGGGGGGAGCTCGCGAATGCCTGGGTTGAAACGTGACAGGTACGCTTCACGTGATGAGCGCGCAGGTAGAGCTGCAGGAGGATACGGGTGTAGTTCCTCACTCCTTAAAAACTTATCGCTTTATAATTTATAGTTTGACAAATTTTTAGGGACGGGAGAGTATCACACTTCGTTTTCCTTTTGCATTCAAGGCCCTCTCGTTATCTTGTCATTCATGTTTCAAATACCCAAATGCAAAACCCATCGAAGAATATTAATCCCCGATTATATATAACAAGTGAGGTCAAGAACCGACAAGTTGTCAAGGGATCGTGCAGATATGCCATTCTCTCAAACCAGCAACGTGCTATGCTGAGGCATACGCCGAATAAAACGTCACCGACTGGCCTCAATTCAGTTATACTAGTAGAGAGCGGGGAAAAATGATTACATCGTACTATCAGAAAGATGTATACGGATGTTGATTCAAACCGAAGGAACGCATGTGGATCTGTATCTTTCTCAGTGTTTTTTCTTACCAGCGTCTCTCAGTTTTACTATTCCAGTATTCCTACCACACTAGTACGATTCTTTCTGCAGCAGCAAGGTCTAAACGCCGCTAGCTGTTCCCAACATTTTCCCAACGCTTTGGTTCGACTATTCTGACGGAGCAGCAGTAGTCAATCGCAGCAACCCAAAAACGAGTCAGATCTGATTATCTGAAGCAACCAACCCACCAGGCTCCTTGAAATAGCAAGTCTCCATGGTCGGGTAACCAAACACCATGTATGCTCAGCAGTCAGCTCGGATAAACAAACTACCATCACGTCAGATCGGGAGCGGGGGGCCCGCCCCGCCCCGACATGAGCGCAGCAATACCGGTGCAGACTGCAGAGCATGAGCAGAGCCGCAGAGGCCGGCGTACGACCGTGACCAGATCCGTCCGAGAGCCTAGCAAAGCGGCGGCAGGGGCGCACACCCATGGGCCATGGCCATGGAGACCGCCGAAGCCACCTACGCGGACGCATACATACGTGGTGACGGGCAGGACCACCAGTTGCCACCGTGCAAGTGGCCGTGGGCGGGCACATGCTCCCCTCCCCTGCTTGCCTGCCGAGTTGCGAGAATCTGCGCCGTGGCCTTGGCCCATCGCCTCCGGTTCGGCCGGTCCGCCCACTGCTGCCGGCTGCGTGCCCGCAACGTGGACAACTGTAACTCGTGTCTCCATACCTGTATGGATCTTACAGCGCCGCGCTCCACGCGAGCAGGTTTGACTGGACTGGGACCGGGAGACTCGCAACGGACAAGGCCGGGCCGGGCGCTAGCTGTAATACCTGAGACATGAGCTGGCGGAAAAGCGCAAAAGGATAAACAATGTCAGGGGGTTATCATCGTCAGATTCGGGGTTAGGAGAAAAAAAAGCTATGGAGAGGGGTGTATCTGCTGATGGACCATGTTCTTATGTGATGCAGTAACTTTTGTGCCCTTCAACTTACATGATTATCGCGAGCCTTTCTCAGCCACATCTCTTCTAATTCCTAACCTTGCCTGCAAAATGTTTCAGTTGACACGGACCGGAACACATTTGTGAGAGAAAATGTCCATGGAAGGCAGATACGTAGCTCCAAAGTGAGGCGAGTTCCGTCACCTGAAACTTCTGTCCCTCTGTTTTATACTCCGTAATTCGGGTTCTGTTGTAACTTCATTTAATACGTATTTTATTGAATGGCAGCGCTCCTGCCTCGATTTCAAAAAAAAAAAGTGCCAACACCTGAAACTTCTGTTTCGCCGTTGCCCCGTCAATTTCAATCCACTTGCGGTGCTAACAACCACGTAACTACGGGGCTTTCTTTTAAGGTAAGTTTCTACCGAGACTCGTAAAATCTGTATGTACTCGCGTTTAATAACAGGGGAGAAGCTTGATGAGGAAGTGGGATTGATCCCACGGCTACCCGGGCATCATGCGTGCTGCTCGTCGAGACTTTATCCCGCCACTCGAGATGGGGCACTGTGTGCAGCACATGTGTGAGCGATGCAAGCTGGCCAACATGAATAATGGATGGACGGGCACGGAATTGGCAACCTAGTCCCCGTTTGTTTCAACATTTGATTCCACAATCTAGATTTTAGATTATAGTTTGTGAAATTTGGGATTGTGAAATCTGAATGATTCGATTATGAAATCCAGACTCAAAAGCTAGCCTTTTATTTCAGCTTGGGATTGTAAAACCCGAAATGCAGAATCCCATGTTAAAACAAAAAGGGCCTTAACAGCGCCGATCCATCGGACTACCTGTCAGTCTCTCGGCTCCGCTCCCAACTACTCGCACCTTCATCTACGCATGTCTGACGATGACTTCACCGATCGATCGATGGGTTGATGCCATGACGTCGGGTGCAACGCAAATGGGTGTCGTTTTGAGGCCTCCCAACCCCCCGTCACGTTCGCCCCGTACGCATACGTGGTGCAGCCGTGCATGCAGGGCTGCACGCTCTACACGACGGAGGAATAAGAATAAACAAGTACAACACGCAGGTGCTTGGTGACGAAGTGAAAAAACATAGGCATGCAGCTGGCGAATAAAGCCTCCATATTGGCAATTAATCTGCAGGAACTGGTACAACGCCGATGTTTTCATACCCATTTTTCTCGATCCCCACTTGCCGTTGTTTTCTGCATACAGACCGGCCTCCGTGGGATACATGATGAACCGGTTTGTCTATGTCGATCTGCCAGTCGTCACTTAATTGGTCGGTCGGTTGTCCTTAATTTGAGATCCATGGAAAAGATGCATGCGCTCCATCCTGGCTGTAAGACGTTGTAACCACGTCGTGGCCTGATGATCGCTCTCACGTAAGGGGGACGTCCGGGTATGGGCACTAAAACTTGCAAAAACTTTGAGCTCGCTACCCCGTATGTATACGACACCACACCGTGTCGCCAACGAATTATGTCGGTTGAACTGGACGTGGATATCGAGCAGGAAGAAGCAGCGGGCGTGTGTAGGGTAACATAAGATGCAGAGGACGTGCTGACCGGTGAGGTTGTGGGCGGTGGTACCCACCACGAGAAGCAGGTTTTGGTCTAGGACCCGGCATAGTTGAAGCAATGACAAATGCGCGCAGAGAGAGGCGGGGAGACCGACCGACGATCTCGCGTCAGCCTGCAAAGATGCACGAGCATGACACCGGCGGATGGCAGCGAAAGCAGCCGCGCTTTGCAGCGGACAAGAAGAAGCCCGATCGGCCACCTCATCTCAATAGGAGGACGCATCCGTTCCGCTAGCTAGACCAGTTACGCTGTGTCCCAGCTAAGGTTACAGGTGGCGTGTGCTTTTGTGAGACGCGACCGACCATGCATCGATTCAGACAGGTTGCACTGTGCTGTTCGTCTTGCCATCTCTTGGAAGGGAAACCCGTAGGTTCCTTTTTCTTACATATTTTATTGAATGGCAGCGCTCCTCCCTCGATTTCAAAAAGAAAAGTTCCAGCACCTGACACTTCTCTTCGCCGTTGCCCCGTCAATTTCAATCCACTTGCGGTGCTAACAACCATGTAACTACGGGGCTTTCTTTTACGGTAAGTTTCTACCGAGACTCGTAAAATCTTGTATGTACTCGCGTTTAATAACAGGGGAGAAGCTTGATTTGGAAGTGGGATTGATCCCACGGCCACACGGGCATGCGTGCTGCTCGTCGACCCTTTACCCCGCCACACGAGATAGCACACTGCGTGGAGCACATGTGTGAGCAATGCATGCTGGTCAGCATGAATAATGGATGGACGGGCAGGGAATTGGCAACCTAGTCCCCGTTTGTTTCAACATTTGATTCCACAATCTAGATTTTAGATTATAGATTGTGAAATTTGGGATTGTGAAATCTGAATGATTCGATTATGAAATCCAGACTCAAAAGCAAGCCTTCTATTTCAGCTTGGGATTGTAAAATCCGAAATGCAGAATCCCATGTTAAAACAAAAAGGGCCTTAACAGCGCCGATCCATCGGACTACCTGTCAATCTCTCGGCTCCGCTCCCAACTACTCGCACCTTCATCTAAGCATGTCTGACGATGACTTCACCTATCGATCGATGGGTTGATCCCACCGTTTGGAACTACCGGACAAATTCGATTATGATCGGACTGGTCCGATATTCTCCAGTAAGGATAATCGGACTAGTCTGGACTCTATACGGACTAGTCCGATTTTTCAATAACTGTCAGTTTGAACTCGAAATTGACATGTGTTCTAATTGAAAGGACACGACCCATCGAATTTTGAGTCTCTGACCGGGAGACTCAATGATTCCTAAGGGTGGGAGGCCTCCTCTTGTGCCTCTTGGTCAACTATAAGAAGAGGGTCAAGTGTATGATCAAGGAATGTTTATGCATACACACATACACACTTGAACACTTTTAATTCTTAGAATCCGATCAACATACCAAGAGGAGAACAAGAGGAAACGCCTCTCGCCGTCGTTCTTCTTGCAGCCTCGCCTTGTTGGCTCGATGGCCGCATCGACAAGCAACAACAAAGATAGAGGAGAAGGTACTAGAAGTGTTCTTGTGCTAATTGAGAGATAGCACTTGGTGTTGATCTTGTAATCGGATTTCTCTATGTAATTCGAAGTGATTTAGTTGCTATTTGATCTTTGGGCTCCCTCTTGATTTCTAACAATGGTATCAGAGCCGTTTATACCACTAATCATATCGAATTGAGTTTTGATTGAAGTTTTTCGCTGAAAGTTTTGAAGGTCCGGACTTGTCCGGTCTAAGGGTCAGACTAGTCCCGTGTGCCACAGTAAAGTGGTTAGATTTTTGAATCAGGGCGTTTTGACGCGTTTATCTGATTAAAAACCAATTAAGCACTTTGGATTGAAATCCATTGTGAAAATTAAGTTGATTTGGTAAGATGGTAAGATTAAGATTCCCTTTTAGATATTTGGACACTTTTCAGTTTTTTATATGAAACTTTTCCAGGGTTGGCCGGACTAGCCCAGAATAGTACGAACCAAACTCGAAAAGTTCAATTAAGAACGAATCAAATGTTTTTGATGGGACTGGACTGAAAACCATACTGTAAGAGTTTGGACTAGTCCGACCATGTGCAAACTAGTCCGTGCTATACGATTAAGATTGCTTATTTAATTAAGCTTTTGCTGTGAATTAAGTTTATATATTGTCATAGCAATTTGGTCGAGTAACCAAAGCGAAAGATAAATTGTTATGTCAATTTAAATTGCATGAAATTCTATTGAGTAACCAAAGTGAAAAATAGAATTGTCATGTTTTTAAGTTATATTGATGTCATTATTGGTTGAGTAACCAAAGCGAAAGACATTAATGATATTTTTTCTTTCTAAGTACATAGTAATTTGGTCGAGTAACCAAAACGAAAGATAAATTACTATGTATTTCAGTTGTTCTTCAATGTTAAGTTATGATGTTATTATTGGCCGAGTAACCAAAGCGAAAGGCATTAATGATATTACTTTTCTAAGGACATAGTAATTTGGTCGAGTAACCAAAGCGAAAGATAAATTACTATGCTGATTTTCAGTTATTCTCGGATGTTGAGTTTTGGTCGAGTAACTAAAGTGAAAGATAAAACTCATCATTTTCTTATGGTTAACATCAACGCATTCTTCTTGATTTTGGTTTTTTTTGATTATGAAGGTTCCTCCAATGTAATTCAGCACTGAGTTTCATCGCTTATATTGATCCACTCAATGGAAGCAATTATGGGAGATGGCGAGAGAAGTTGGAGATTGCTTTAGCAGTCTTTGAGATAGACTTTGTTTGATGGTAATTAAGGGCACTATCACTGGTGCCATTCGGTGGGGGGGGGGGGGGGGGCAATCTTTGAATGCGAAACTGCTGTTGAATACCTCCAAAGGATAGATAATCAGTTTACTCGTTCTTCTAAGGCCACTGCAAGCACTCTTATCAAGAGGCTTGTTACTGAAAAGTATCATGGAGGTGGTGTGCGTAAGCACATCTTAAGGATGACAAATATGATTGCAAAGCTTAAGCCTATGGATTTGGAGATTAAAGATGAATTCACTGTGCATCTCATCATTGCCTCACTTCCTAAGGAATTTGAGACTTTTGTCATCAATTACAACTCTCAACCTGAACTATGGAACATAGAAAAACTCATGACTATGTGTGTTCAGGAGAAAGAGAGGATTAAGTCCCTTTCACGGTTATGATGCTATTAATTATGTGAAGTGAAAAGGTAAGGCTAAGAAGAATTATTCTTCTAAGCAATCTTTTAAGTATCATGGTTTTTCTCACTATGATAAAGATAACGGTAAGTTTCCACAAATTCATCCTTACAATAAGGATGTGAAAGTGGATAAAGATCAGTGCTGTTTTTGTTTAGACAAAGGTCACCATCAGAAGGATTGTATTAGCTTCCTTAAATGGTGTTGCAAAAATGGTAATGATTTTGTGACCTTTGTTGACGAATCCCTGCTTTTAGATTATACACCATGTTCATGGTGGATTGAACTCAGATGCCACTGTGCACGTTTGCAATTCGTTGTAGGGGTTAAATATGAGGAGGATCCTAGAAAGAGGGGAAAGGGCCATTAAAGTTGCTGATGGCCATGAAGCTGAAGTGAAAGCCATTGGAAATTATCCATTAATATTAAGAAATGGTTTTGTACTTACACTTCAGGATGTATTATATGTATCCTCTTTAGGTAGAAATCTCATCTCAGTATCATGCTTAGATGATGATGGTTATGTTTGCCAGTTTGGAAAAGATAGATGTGTAATTAAGTATGATAATAAGATAGTTGGTGTTGCCATAAGACAATGCATGCTATACTTATTATCTATGCATGATGATGTTAATGTTGTAAGCGACAATCAGTTTTCCTCATATCAGGGTAAGCGTAAGAGAATCGATTCCGAAATGTCTTCGAAATTCTAGCATTGTCGCTTGGGCCATATTTCGAGTGGGAGAATTGAACAATTGATTTCACAATCAATTCTTCCTCATTTAGATTTTTCGGATTCAGAAGAATGCATAGACTGCATTAAGGTAAAATTTGTTAAGAAAATTAAGAAAGGTGTCAAACGCAGTGCGGGAATTTTGAAATTAATCCATACGAACATTTGTGGTCCATTTCTCGTAGTATCTGTTGATGGTTTTGATTCGTTCATAACCTTCATGGATGACTATTCGCGCTATGGCTATATTTATCCGATTAAAGAACGCTCTGAAGCGTTGGATAAATTTAAGATATTTAAGACTGAAGTTGAAAATCAGCACAATATTAAGATTAAAGTGGTAAGATCCGATCGTGATGGTGAGTAATACGGTCCTCATACCCCGTATGGCCAAGTTTCTAGACCGTTTGCTCGGTTCCTACAGGAAAATGGCATAGTCGCCCAGTATTCCACACCGGGCGAGCCTCAGCAAAATGGAATAGCGGAACGACGCAACTGTACGCTAATGGATATGGTTAGATCCATGTTTAGTCAATTAGATTTGCCGATTAGCTTATGGATGAAGGCATTAAAAACCGCCATTCATGTGCTAAATCGGGTTCCTACTAAGTTGGTGCCCAAAACACCGTATGAGTTGTGGACTGGGCGTAAGGCCTCATTAAGTTATATGCATATATGGGGCTGTCCCGCTGAGGCAAAGATGTTTAACCCAAACATTGGTAAGTTGAATGCTAAGACAATAAGTTGCCATTTTATTGGCTATGCAGAAAAAAAGTAAGGGATATCATTTCTATTGTCCGGAACGATATACTAAGTTTATAGAAACAAGGCATGCCGTCTTTTTAGAGGATGCCATGATCAGGGTGAGTACGATAAGACGAGAAATTGATCCTGAAGAGAAGTGAGTTTATGTACCCGCTCCTATAATTCAAGAACCATATTTCTCATTACCTACAGCTGTTGAACCATCAGTGTCTATTGGTAATGATTCAACATCTGTTGTTAGTTCTCCATTGACAACGAGATTATTAAGAGAGGTTAAAAATTTTCAGCCCGTTGTCACTAATAATAAAGAGCAACAACAGCCTCAAAATGAGGATAATGTGCAATTAAGAAGATCTCAAAGAGAAAGAAAATTGGCCATTCCGGACGATTATGAGATCTATTTGAGTGAGGCAATTCAAATGGAGGTAATCCCACCACATTTGAAGAAGCTATGAAAAGTCCTCAATCATTTGAATGGCGTAAAGCCATGTATGATGAAATAAGGTCTATGGAAACTGTCGGTACCCTAAAAACCATACACCCCCTGAGGTTACAAAGATCTCAAGGGAAGGACGTCTACTCAAATTGAAGACCCTCGGAGGCCCACTTGTCAGACATAACCGGACCTGCTTCTCCAACATGGTTAACCCCTAGGTTGCCACGTGTACTGCCAGACCGGAGCTACTACCCACAAGGGTGAAGCTCCGGGCTAGGTACCGAAACGGCACCTCCGGACTTAACCCCTGACCGAGAGAAGCTCCGGACCTGACACGTGCCAGGCCACCCCGGAGCTTCCCGCTTCCCACAAGCAAGCTCCGGAGCTGCCACGTGTCCAAACGTCGGAGCTGGCCGCCTCAAACCTCCGGAAGACATTGTAACGACTCCGGATCTTCAAAGGATAGCCGCGGACTTCAAGACCCGATTAATTGTCATTAATTCCATGTTAATGACACTCAATCTGACAATCTTAACACCTGTAACGGCACTGTCGGAGCCCATTACAGGGTTATTAACAACAATTAATCGTGTATCAATACTAGTAACCGCCGGGGCCACATGTCGGGCCAGGCTAACTTGTAACGGTTTGTCCTTGTACTATAAAAGGACAGGCCGACGATACACGGACGGGGCTCTCGAACACTCTCAGGCACACACGCATTGACGTGAGCTTTCATTCATAAACTGATACAACACCACACACCCGTGGAGTAGGGTATTACGCTCAGGCGGCCCGAACCACGTAAACCACTGTGTCTCTCGTGTCCAATCGTGATTCACCTTCTTGAGTCTCCGCGCGCCCACACCGAACTACAAACTCCTTCAACACTTTAGTAGTGTCAGGAGATCTGCCGACTCCAACAGTCGACAGTTGGCGCGCCAGGTAGGGGCGCCTGAGATTTTCAAGAATGGTGAATTCTGCGGCCGGATCATCCAACGGGCAACCTGCTGCTCAGGCTGCCGGGGGCAATCCCTCCAACATGCAGCCACTAGCAGGAGCCTCAGCACCAGCAGGAGTCACACTCCCACCACCACCATCTTCTCCGGCAAGACGTGCCGGGCAACATGATGGTGCGCCGGCGTCACATACTGCGCCGGCAAGTCGTGACAACCCAGAACACGCGCTCCATGCAGCGCGTGCTCTTCTCCAGCGACCACCACCTCCGGATGCATCTCAAGATGCCATGGAGCAATGGAGGGCTGATGTTGAGCATTTGGTCGCAGCAGCGACCGAACGCCTCAACAACCAGGGTCCTCCTCCTTCAGGACGGGCCCCGTCGCAGCGACGGACGTTGTCTGGAAGACTTGGTTCACATGTCTCCAACAACCGAAGACGAGCTGCGTCACAGCAAGTGACGTCGTTGCCCTCTGGGGCACGACGCACCCATACGGTATCTTGGCTTTCGACACATGACCTCCGGGCGGAGCTTGATCGCCGATACCGCCAACAGGATGACCGTGTCCATATCGAGCGAGCTCGAGAAAGACGGGATGCTCAAGACCTTTCTACTCTGGAAGGAGTAGGAGGAGGCTGTTCCGCCCTAGCCATGCACCTGCGCATGGTTAGATGGCCACAGAAGTTCCGGCCACACTTGCCGGAAAAATTCGACGGGACTGTCAACCCCGTAGAATTTCTACAGATATACTCCACTGCAATCTTAGCAGCTGGAGGAAATGAGGCCGTAATGGCCAACTACTTTCCAGTGGCCTTAACTGGGACCGCCAGGTCCTGGTTTATGAGCCTTCCACCCAACTCTATCGACAGTTGGGAGGAGCTGTGCCGTCAGTTCACTGCCAACTTCGGGAGTTCATACACCCGACCGGGCACTGAACTAGACCTTTTTGCGGTTGTGCAAAAAGGAGGAGAATCTTTGCGGTCATTCATCCAGAGGTTCTCTCAGGTACGCAACACAATCCCTTCTATCTCAAGCGCTTCTGTCATTGTGGCATTCAGACAGGGTGTACGAGACAAGAAGATGTTGGAGAAGCTGACGATCAAAGAGATCACCAGCGTCACGGAGCTCTTCAGCTTGGCAGACAAATGTGCCAGAGCTGCGGAGGGCCGTGAAATGCACTCCAAACCAGCCTTGGAGGATCACAAAAAATCCTCCAAAGAAGAAGCCGCTACCTCCGGGAGTGGCAAGAAGAAAAAGAAGACCAACGGCAAGAATAAGCCGTCGGCCGGCACGTCCAACGTTGCAGCCACTGCAACTCCTGGTGGCCGGGGGCCACGCCCCGAGAAGCGACCTCGACCGTCTTCCGAAGACGGCGGCAAATCCAAAATGTGGTGCCCCATTCACAAAACGGGCAGCCACAGGCTGGAAGACTGTCGGGAGGTCCAAAACCTTGCCGAGCGCTACAACAAGCGCCGGGAAGGGTCTCCTTTCCGACAGAGGGAGGGAAAACAGAAGGTTGACGAAGCTCCGGCTGAAGAGGAGTTAGGGTTTCAGGACCCCAAAAAGGTCCTGAAAGCTGTCTACACCTCCGTCGACGATGACTCCGACGTCTCCGACAACGAGCGTCGGAAAACCATGAACACCATCTTTGGTGGATCATGGGACATCACTTCTCGTCGTGTCATCAAGACTATGCGGCGGGATATGGCTGCTGTAGCTCCTACAGCTAGACCGGAGCCACATCGGAAGTGGATGGACACACCCATCACTTTTGATGCTTCGGACTGTCCTCAAAGCATGGTCGGAGCTGGCCAATTACCCTTGATGGTATCTCCCACCATCAACAACATCCAGCTCCATCATGTTATGGTGGATGGAGGTTCGGGGCTGAACCTTATAAGCTTTGAAGCTTTTACCAGACTTCAGCTTCGACCTTCGGATCTTCAGCCCTCTCGACCATTCTCCGGAGTAGGTCCGGGGGCCATTACCCCACTCGGAGCTATAATTCTCCCCGTTACCTTCGGGACACGGGAGAAGTACCGCACCGAGAAGTTGGTCTTCGACGTCGCTCAGATCAACTTACCATTCAACGCCATCTTGGGTAGACCTGCCCTATACAAATTTATGGCAGCTGCTCATTATGGATACTTGGTGTTGAAGATGCCAACACCAGCAGGCGTTCTCCGGATTCGTGGAGATCGCACCACCGGAGTAACTGCTCTGGAGGAGCTCCATGCACTCACCACTGCGCAAGAGGAGGACTCCAGACAGGGGCAAGCTCCAAAACCTCCAAGCATTCGGCAACGAGGCTCAACCTCTGCTCCCCGTGTGCAGCCAAGCGGCGACACCGACATCCCCGTCAAAGTCGTCCAAATTGGTTCCGATGTCACTCAAACCACCCGCATATCGGGTGGGTTGAATGACAAATAGGAACTCGCCCTCATCACTTTCCTCCGGGCTAACGTTGACGTATTTGCTTGGCAACCGTCACAAATGCCTGGGATCCCCAGGGAAGTGATTGAGCACAATCTGAAGATTTACCCCGATGCTCGGCCTGTGCATCAGAAACCTCGGAAGCAATCTGTAGAGCGACATAACTTCATTCGACAAGAAGTGAAGAAGTTGCTCGAAGCCGGATTTATTCGAGAAGTCTTCCATCCAAAATGGCTGGCAAACCCAGTCGTTGTGCCCAAGGCCGGCGGGAAACTTCGGATGTGCATCGACTACACCACACTGAATAAGGCATGTCCAAAAGATCCATTCCCACTACCTAGAATATATCAGATAGTGGATTCCACCTCCGGGTGCGAGTTACTATGTTTTCTAGATGCATATTCTGGATATCATCAAATCAGGATGTCTAGGGAGGATGAAGAGCATACTTCATTCATCACAGTGGATGGATTGTATTGTTACACAGCCATGCCGTTTGGTATCAAGAATGCAGCTTCAACTTTTGTACGAGCTATGTACAAAACTTTCAAAGAACTCATCAGAGACATAGTGGAAGTGTACGTCGATGACATCGTGGTCAAAGTCAAGAACAAGGAGTCTCTCTTGGACACCTTGCAGGCTATCTTCGACAAGCTGCGGGCCACCCGCACGAAGCTAAACCCAGACAAGTGCGTCTTCGGGGTTAGTTCCGGAAAGCTTCTTGGTTTCCTGGTAAGTCACCGGGGCATAAAGGCTAATCCGGCGAAGATAAAAGCCATTGAAGACATGCGGCCACCAACCCGCATCAAAGACGTCCAAAAATTAACTGGATGTCTAGCAGCCCTCAGCCGGTTCATTTCAAGACTGGCGAAAAGAGCACTTCCCTTCTTCAAGTTACTGAGGAAGTCCGGACCATTCCAATGGTCTGAAGAAGCAGAGAAGGCATTCCAGGAGCTGAAACAGTTCCTCACCACCCTACCAGTGTTGGTAGCTCCGAACCCTGGTGAGCCTTTGTTGCTTTACATTTCAGCTACTGACGAAGTCGTCAGTATGGTTCTGGTTGCGGAGAGACCGGAACTACCCAATACTCAGGAATCCAGACCCCTTCGGGAGGGTCCGGAGGTTCCTGAAAGCGGGTCTGGGTCCCAGCTCCCAGACTCAAACCCACAAGAAGCCATTTCAGAGGACCCGGACCCCTCTAAGAGGGTCCAGGTCATTTCTGAAGAAGCTCCGGGTTCCTCCACCCAGAACCCGGAGGTCCCCGAAGAGAGTTTGGATCCCTCCGAGAGGGTCCGGATCAATGAAGAGGAAGCTCCGGACCCCTCCGGGAGGGTCCGAACCATTCAACGCCCGGTATACTTCATCAGTGAAGTGTTACATGATGCCAAGACTCGATACCTAGAGGTGCATAAACTGCTTTATGCAGTTCTTATTGCCCCAAGGAAGCTTCGACACTATTTCCAAGCTCACAAAGTCTCGGTGGTGACCTCATATCCACTTCGAGCGATCCTGCATAATCCCAATTCAACTGGGAATATTGCAAAGTGGGCAGCGGAATTGGCTGAATTCGATCTTGAATTCATTCCGAGACAAGCAATCAAGAGTCAAGCGTTGGCAGATTTCGTGGCAGAATGGACTCCCTCTCCATTAAACCCTGGGGGCCCCAGCGAGCAGAAGACGGAACCTCAAGTTCCAACCTTCACTAAGCCTCACTGGACCCTTTACTTCGAAGGCTCCATGCAGAAGCAGGGAGCCGGAGCTGGAATCCTTCTCCTCGCACCAACTGGGGAAAAGGTGAAATACATGGTACACCTTGACTTCAAGGCAACTAACAACATGGCGGAGTATGAAGCACTCATCTATGGATTAAAGGTGGCACTATCATACGATGTCAAGCAATTGCTGGTCAAAGGAGATTCACAACTCGTCATCAAGCAGGTGAAGGGTGAATGCTCCTGCAATAATCTCCAGCTAGCTGCTTACCTCCTTGAAGTCCAGAGGCTTCAGAAGGACTTCGAAGTCCTAGACCTTCACCATGTTCAGCGTGCTCACAACGCTGAAGCTGATGAACTCTCGACTAAGGCGTCAACTGGAGCTCCGGCTCCTGACGGAACCTTTGTCCGGAGGTTGTCAAAACCCACAGTTCAGCCTGCCGAACTGAACGAAGGGGGCGAGATCAGCATCCCGAAGCTGACGGTCCCAATGGCCCTGTTACCATGGCAGCCATCAAGGGTCGTAGGTGCTGCCGGAAGCTCCGAGCAACCCAGCACGCAAGACTCAAATGCTCAAGTCAGTTCCGATGCATGGATCTCGGAGATCCGGAGCTACTTGAAAGACAACATCCTTCCTGACGATGATGTATCCGCTGACCGGGTAGTCAGATTGGCTAAAAGATACACGTTGGTAGAAGGGGATCTCTACCGGCGCGGTGCCAACGACATCCTAATGCAGTGCATCACAAGGGAAGAAGGCTGCGAGCTCCTCACAGAAATCCATGGAGGCGAGTGTGGGAACCACGCATCTTCCCGCACGCTGGTCGGAAAAGCCTTTCGGCACAACTTCTACTGGCCTACAGCGCTCCAGGATGCCACTGAGCTGGTGAAGAAATGCAAAGCATGCCAATTTCATGCAAAGCAAATTCATTCACCTGCTCAGTCCTTACAAATGATACCTCCCACATGGCCTTTCGCTGTGTGGGGGATGGACATCTTGGGACCCTTCCCAAGAGCCGTCGAAGGTTACAAGTTCCTGTACGTCGCCATCGACAAGTTCACCAAGTGGCCGGAAGCAACTCCCGTTGTGACGATCAACAAACAATCTGCAATCAATTTTCTACAATCCATCATGAGCAGATTCGATGTCCCAAATAAGATCATCACTAATAATGGGACTCAATTCACAAGCTCCGCTTTTCAAGGATATTGCGAAGACCTCGGCATACAAGTTTGCTACGCTTCCGTAGCTCATCCTGCCAGCAATGGACAAGCCGAGAGAGCAAATGCAGAGATCCTTAAAGGACTCAAAACACGCACTTATGAGCGCTTGAAAAAGCACGGAGCCAATTGGATCGAAGAGCTTCCGCCCACTCTATGGGCCAACAGGACTTCTCCAAGTCGGTCAACCGGAGAAACACCCTTCTTTCTGGTGTACGGAGCTGAAGCGATCCTTCCTCCGGAAATCACCTTGGGTTCCCTCCGAGTCCGGACCTTCGACGAAGCCGCGCAGGACCAGCTCCGGCGCGAAGACCTAGACCTCCTCGAGGAGGGAAGGTGCCAAGCAGCTGTTCGGAATGCCCGATACCGCCAAGCTCTACGGCGCTATCACCAGCGGCATGTACACAACCGACAGCTCGAGGAAGGCGATCTGGTGCTACGGAGAATACTATCCAGAGAAGAGCAAAACAAACTCTCCCCCGGCTGGGAAGGGCCCTTTCGAGTGATCAAAGTATCCCGTCCCGGAAGCGTTCGCTTGGCTACCGAGGATGGGACACCTCTCCCAAATCCTTGGAACATTGAGCACCTCCGTAAGTTCTACGCTTAATTCCACGGAGGTGAGTCTTAAGTAACTTGAAATGTATGTTATAGAGTCATTGTACAGAGTCGGGTAGTTCCTCCGGGAGAGCATCCGGACCTTCCCCGAAAGGTTTGAAAAGCTCATGCAACACTTGACACAGTCTCCGGACTAAAAGTGTGGCTAACTACCCTGGGTCAAACGAGAAACCAAACACACTTAGCCTGGTTCCGTACCCTAAGAGTGTACTTGTTTCCCCTGTACCCCGGACCTATAATGAAAGACATCTTCATGTGAAATAGACTCCACGTGCATTCATTTTTGCATAGGCTCGACATTTTTATTTTTCTCTTTCTTGTCTATAACAGAAACGTGCAATTCTTAAGAAGTTCTAGTTTGACCGGTTTACATACGATTCGAGTTGAATTATCAGATTTTTTGGATTTAAATATCGTCTGTGGCCAACTCGCCTGAAAGCCGCCAAGCCATTCTAGGGTCGGAGTGCGCTATCGACTTATCCTGGTCAAGCACCCTAAGTACGCCACTCTACCTACATCCCGGCAGGCCAAAGTAAGGTGGGTCCATGGACAATTGGATCTAAAAGAAAAGATAATTCATCCAGTCGTATTAAAAATCGTGTTCAACTTAAAATTTTCTTAAGAACCGTAAGCCGCGACGAAGTTATAGACAAGGAACGAATTTTACTATTTTTCTTGGCTTAAGTGTGCAGGAAAAATGAACCCTACGTTGATGGAGAAAAACCAGAGCTAACCAAGCTCCGACTCCCACCAGGGCGTCAACCGTCGGCGTTGACTAAAAGATGGTGAGAAGACCCCGTCACTGGAGTTTGTTGCCAACAAACTAAGTGTGGCAAAGGTCATTGCCGGAGCTGCTAAGCTCCGACACCTTGGAGTATTAACTACCGACGCTCAACGTGTTGATAGAGGCTATTGCCGGAGCTAATAAGCTCCAGCGATGGACAGTGCCGGAGCTTCTAAGCTCCGATAACTTCAGGGGACCTTCACTATCAAAAACTTCGGACCTAAATTCCACAAGTTCGAAGCAAATTCGTCTTCAACAAAACTCAACATCCTTTTGGTACATGTCCACAATCAAATTGTGCACATCTACCAGGGGGCCAAGTGAAGATAAAGATGTTGAAGACAAAAAATGAAATTCGCAAGCAAAAAATTGGGGATTTCATTTCATCTGAAGACCGGAGATTACATCTGGAGACAAAGGATTACAAAATTGAGGAAGAAGAGAAGATACAAGTAAAGGCTAAAAGAGACGGTCCTAGACCCTATGGAAGAACTCGGCGACCTTCTGGGCGACCTCCGACACGCGGGCTCGGGTAGCTTCGCCTTCTCCTTCGACGGGGCCTTCAAGCACCGGGTCCAGAGGAAATCGAGGGTTCCGGCTGGTGTAGCACGTCAACACATATTCTGTGACGTTCCTAGCCAGGGATTGCCACTCGACCTCCAGCTGGTCAGCGATGACGTCGCCCACCTTGGAGAGCTTGCTGCCTGCGGCGCTCAACGCTTGCAACGCAAGGTCCGGCTCTGGCTCCGGATCATCCGGGTGCACGGGGCTGAAACCCATCGGCGTCAGCGCGTCGTCGGCCTTGCCCAGGAACTCCCAAATCTGCAGGGAGTCCGCCTTCCTCAAGTTCTTCATCTCTTCCAGGGATCTCCGGGCCGCCGTCAGCTCCGAATTCTCGCGGGCGAGGCGCTCAACTTCTTTGGCGTTTTGCTGGATCTTCGCAGCAACCCGCTTCTCAAGTCTTCCGAGCTCCTCCTCCCGGAGGTGGATCTTGTTCCGGCGGTCGACCAGGTCCTTCTCCCTAGCCTCCACTTTCTTCTCCCGGGCGATAAGGGCACACTCGTATTCGTAGAGTTCCTGCCCCCGCACCCAGGTCTTCTCCTCTTCCTCGAGGCAGCGCTCTTCCAATTTCTTAGTGCGCTCCTCGAGGCCCTTGTCCGCCAGAGCTGTTTTCTCGGTGAGCTCTTCTTCCCGTCGCAAGACGTCATCCCGTAGCTCCAGGAGTTTTTGCTCCTCATCCTCGAGCCGTCTTTCCCTCCCTTCAAGTGCCTCTCGGTGCTTGATGAGTGCGGTGCTGATGGCCTCGAGCTGATCAAACCGAGCATTGGCCGCGTCGTTAGCAGCCTTAGCTTGGTCGTGGAACTCCCGGGATTGAGCATCGAGGGCGTGAGTCATGCTCTCCCTCTCGTCCAGCATCTTATCCTAGAGCTCCAGGCGGATCTTCTCCCGCTTGATCCAATCCTTGTCATCCGCAAGCCTCGACTGCGCCAGCTTAGTCTCGAAGTGGAGCCGATTACGCCACCGCCTAAGGGTTTGGCGCTCCTCTTCAAGAGCCTTGCTGTCGTGGAAGAAGGCCAGCTGGACCTGACGTAGACTGGAGCAGGCGTTGTCGATGGACGTCGACAGCGAGATGGGCTCCGGACCTGCTGGGATCACTTCCGCTGGTTCCAGCGGGTCTTCACATACAAAAATTGGGTCCCACTCTACGAGAGTGGAACCCCGAGCTTCCAAAGCGCTAGGGCCTTCCTCCGGGACGGCTTCAGTCGCCATCGAAGGAGGTACCGCCACCAAGTCTTCATTTGCCCCCTCAGGTTGGGGGCCGGCAACTTCGTTCAGGCACTCTGGCTCTGCCACAGGTACCATCGACGTCGTCACCTCCGGAGCAGGAGCCGCTACTGGCTCCGGCCGGGACACCTCTTCTGAGGGAGGCTCAAGCTCCCTCGCCTCTTCAGCTGCCGACTCTGCGGCCGGCGCTCCAACAATCACCAGCTCTGCGGCCGGAGCTTCGGAAGTAACCGGCTCAACTGCCGGAACTACTTCGACTTCCGGCTCGCATGCCGGGGCTTCAGCCACCTCCGGCTCAATCGCCGGGGCTTCAGCACTTTCCGGCTCCGAAGCCGGGGCTGCTACTTCCTCCGACTCAACAGCCGGAGCTTCTACTACTGCAGCACCAGGACCCGGAGCTTCCACTTCCGGGACGGGTGCCGCTGGCGCATCTTCATTCCCGTGGTCCGGCGCTACCACGGGAACTTCTGGAGACGAGTCGAGGTCCATGACCATGACAGCCGGCGCCGGAGCTGTCGCAGCCTCCGCTTGGGGCGGCACCGGGACTGGAGCAGAAGCCCTCGCAGCCTCAGACACTGTGGCTGAGGGTGGAGCTTCACTCCCCTTCTTGGGAACGTTGCAGATGAAGAACGAAGAAATTGAGCAAACAGATGCTACAATTAAAAAGTTAATCGAGGTAAAAAAGAAAAATTACCTTGGGAGGCTCCCGCACCAGCTTGCGCGGAACCTCTTTCCCGGACGATCCGGGCTGGCCACGGTCGGCGTAGGAGCTCCAGGAGGACTCCCAGGACTTGCCATAGCCGCGGGCGTTTCCCGGGTCGGAGCTCTCCTCGATCGGGAGGAACTCCTGGACCTGGAGGCCCTCACCGCTCCAGATGCCGGAGTCGCGCGCCCGGAGCTAGCACCGCAGGAGGGATCCACCGCGGGGACAGTCGCACTCCGGGAGGATCCCACCACCGGAACAGTAACGTTCCGGAAGGACCCCACCACGGGGACAGTCGCCACGGCGGCGGAGGATCTTCCTTCCTGAGGAGGGGGAACCGGGGGGAAGTGGCAGGCCCGACGGACCTTCCGTCAGCATGTCGCAGCTTTCTCTTCCGGCTCTCCGGCTCCTCCGCCAGCTCCTTGCCCTTGCCGATGACCTCAGCTCTTGGTTGTGGGACAGGGGCGGAGCCGTCTTCAGACAACCCGGGGATCGCCAACCGGGTGGTTGATCTTCTCTCGACGACACCAAGGTCGTCAAGCGCGGGCATCGTCCGCCGGAGCTCCCTGCTGAACTCAACTTCCACGTTTAGAGGGAGGAAGGCCAGCGGCGGAGTCAAGTAATCTCCGTCGACGTCGATGCCGTGCTGGAATTTCTTGAGGTGAAACTCCAAGGTCTTCCCCACCATGCTGGACTTCAACCCGGTCTCAACACGGTCCCCGTCCATCACGCTGTTGAGGGCCCAGGCGAGCTTCTCCCTCCTCTTCAGCGGCGCCCACCTGTTGGACAGGAAGTTGCAGAACACCGCCTGGGGAGTAAATCCTCCCTCCACACATTGGCGGATCCTGGTCAGGACAGGGTCGAAAGCTTCAGCCAGCACCGGAACTTCGCTCCATACCGACGTGTCAATGCCGGGCAGACCGTCTGGCAACTCCAACCGCTCATGCTCCTCCACCCGGACGACTATCCAATCTTTCTTCCAGTCATCCCACTTCCCGGAAGGGAATGACCGGAGGTACTTGAATGGGCGCTTCTTGCGCTTCACGAAGTAGTAGAAGCCAAGATACTCATCGCTTCGGCCGGTGGTTTGGACGGTGAAGAAGGTTCGGAAGAGCTCGATGCAGGGAGGGATGCCCACCCACATCTCGCAGAAGTGGACAAAGATAGACACAAGGAGGATGGAGTGAGGGCCAAGGTGGTACAGCTGCAGACCATAGAAGTCCAGCAGCATCAAGAAGAAAGAAGAAAACGGTGGGATCAGCCCCACCATGGCGTACGAGGAAAAGTACACCATCTTGCCAGCGTGCTCTTTTTCAAAGGGGAGCTCTCCGCCGGCGCGGACCGAGCGGTTGAAGAAGTCCGAAGACCACCCCATGAGGGCCCGGACCTTCTTCAGATCGCTGTCAGTCTTCAAGCGACTCTCACGCAGACCCAACTCCATCGCAGCACAGTTAGGCAAGAGAAGAGGAGCAAAGTACGAGTTGGGAGTTTGAGCGCAAGAACAGATGGGAAGCGTAAAGAACTCCCGACGGTGCGCTTTCCTTCTTAAGTAAGCCCTCGCAACGCTTGGATGGAAACTGCAGGGGAGTCAAGGATACTACTCAAGAATTCAACCCTGCCGATGACAAGAGGGCCCGGGACCACCCTGACGATCAAGTCGAGGTTCTTACCCAGGCGAACAGTTGTCATCACGAGGCGGGAAACCCAAAGGCGGCGACCTGACAAGCCACGCGGAACCGATACGGTTTTCGTATCGGAAACCGGCGACCTTCAATTGCCAGAGATCCGCACGTCAAAGATCTTATCTGCCGCCTGAGGTGCGCCACGCGTCGGGATTTAACCGTAAAGCCCCGCCAACGGCACCTCCGAAGACCCTTGAAGACCCAGTTCAAGAGTCGCGAGTATGGACCCACCTCCGACGGAATGACTTCACCCCGGTGACTTTCCCCGGAGGTAGGTCCAGGGGGCCACTGTCGGTACCCTAAAAACCATACACCCCCTGAGGTTACAAAGATCTCAAGGGAAGGACGTCTACTCAAATTGAAGACCCTCGGAGGCCCACTTGTCAGACATAACCGGACCTGCTTCTCCAACATGGTTAACCCCTAGGTTGCCACGTGTACTGCCAGACCGGAGCTACTACCCACAAGGGTGAAGCTCCGGGCTAGGTACCGAAACGGCACCTCCGGACTTAACCCCTGACCGAGAGAAGCTCCGGACCTGACACGTGCCAGGCCACCCCGGAGCTTCCCGCTTCCCACAAGCAAGCTCCGAAGCTGCCACGTGTCCAAACGTCGGAGCTGGCCGCCTCAAACCTCCGGAAGACATTGTAACGACTCCGGATCTTCAAAGGATAGCCGCGGACTTCAAGACCCGATTAATTGTCATTAATTCCATGTTAATGACAGTTAATCTGACAATCTTAACACCTGTAACGGCACTGTCGGAGCCCGTTACAGGGTTATTAACAACAATTAATCGTGTATCAATACTAGTAACCGCCGGGGCCACATGTCGGGCCAGGCTAACTTGTAACGGTTTGTCCTTGTACTATAAAAGGACAGACCGACGATACACGGACGGGGCTCTCGAACACTCTCAGGCACACACGCATTGACGTGAGCTTTCATTCATAAACTAATACAACACCACACACCCGTGGAGTAGGGTATTACGCTCAGGCGGCCCGAACCACGTAAACCACTGTGTCTCTCGTGTCCAATCGTGATTCACCTTCTTGAGTCTCCGCGCGCCCACACCGAACTACAAACTCCTTCAACACTTTAGTAGTGTCAGGAGATCTGCCGACTCCAACAGTCGACAGAAACAAACAAAGTCTAAGATTTAGTTGAGATTCCTAATGGAGCCAAAACAGTAGGCTGTAAATGGGTCTACAAAATTAAACGTGACTCCAAAGGAAATATTGATAAGTTTAAAGCCAGACTTATTGCAAAAGGCTTCACTCAAAGAGAAGGGATTGAGTATAATGAGACATTTTCACCTGACTCAAGTAAGGATTCATTCAGGATCATTATGACATTAGTTGCATATTACAATTTAGAATTACATCAGATGAATGTAAAGACGACGTTTCTCAATGGTGATCTATATGAGAACGTCTATATGACTCAACCAAAAGATTTTGTTGTTAAGGGTAAGGAACATATGGGATGCCACTTAAGAAAGTCCATCTATGGACTTAAACAAGCATCAAGGCAGTGGTATCTCAAGTTCGATGAGACAATAAGAAAGTTTGAGTTTAAAGAAAATGAGGAGGACAATTGCATTTATTCTAAGTTTAAGAGCGGAAAATTTATTTTTCTCGTGCTTTATGTAGATGATATACTACTTGCAAGTAGTGATGTCAATCTACTATCAGAAACTAAGAAGTTTTTGTCCTCTAATTTTGTTATGAAAGATCTTGATGAAGCATTCTATGTATTGGGCATAGAAATTTAACGAGATAGAAATAAGGGGGTATTAGGCTTATCACAAAAGGCATACTTAGAGAATGTACTGAGAAAGTACAGTATGCATAAGAGTAAGCCTTCGTCTGCTTCGATTGTCAAAGACGATAAGTTTAGAAACTTTCAGTGTCCCAATAACCAATATGAGATTGATCAAATAAAATCGGTTCTATATGCTTCTGCTGTTGGAAGCCTTATATATGCTCAGGTCTATACTCGCCCTAACTTAGCTTATGTGGCCGGAATGCTTGGCAGATATCAGGCCAATCCAGGGATTGATCACTGGAAGGCAGTTAAGAAAGCATTAAGATATGTGCAAGGCACAAAAGGCCTCATGTTAACGTATAGTAAGTCAAACCCACTTGAAGTAGTGGGATATTCAGATTCAGCTTTCGCAGGTTGTGTGGATACTAAGAAATCCACATCAGGTTATATATTTACCCTCGCGAATGGAGCCATTTCGTGTAAAAGCTCCAAACAAACCGTCACTGCATCGTCCACGATGTATGTCGAGTTCGTTGCATATTATGAGGTCACCGGGCATGCTGTTTGGCTTAAGAAATTTTTACTCGGTCTTAGAGTGGTCAACAACATTGAAAAACCACTTAAGTTATACTGCGATAATGAGCCTGCAGTATTTTATTCTCACAACAATAAGTCGAGTGGTGCTGCCAAACACATCGACATTAAGTTTTATGTTGTGAAAAATTGAATCCAGGATCATACCATAAGTCTTGAGCATATAAGTACCAAGCGTATGCTTGCGTATCCGCTAACAAAAGGTCTTCCACCCAGCGTGTTCAGTGAACACGTAGCCAATATGGGTTTAAGGAAGAACCTATAATCACTGGATATTTAGAGGCTAAGTAAGAGTAAGGTTCATTTTCAAGTGTGAGATGTATTGTGGTCTTCGAGTCCAACAATACGTAAATGGTTGTTGTGATGCGTCATGCCCTATATGTCAAGCATGAGAAAATGGACACTAAGTTTAGTATTAAGTAAGTTGATAAGTTTCAGATTCGAGTTCAAGGAGAAGAATGTTGGAGGTACCGGACAAGTCCAGTTAAGACCGGACTAGTCCGATATTGTCCAGTAAGGGTAACCGGACTAGTCCGGACCCTATACGGACTAGTCTGATTTTTCAGTAACTGTCAGTTTGAACTCGAAATTGACATGTGTTCTAATTGAAAGGGCGCGCCCCACCGAATTTTGAGTCTCTGATCGGGAGATTCAATGATTCCTAAGGGTGGGAGGCCCCCCTCTTGTGCCTCTTGGTCAACTATAAGAAGATGGTCAAGTGTATGATCAATGAATATTTATGCATACACTTATACACACTTGAACATTCTTAATTCCCAGAATCCGATCAACATACTAAGAGGAGAACAAGGGGAAACGCCTCTCGCCGTCGTTCTTCTTGCGGTCTCGCTTTGTTGGTTCGATGGTCGCATCGACAAGCAACAACAAAGATGGAGGATAAGGTACTAGAAGTGTTCTTGTGCTAATTGAGAGATATCACTTGGTGTTGATCTTGTAATCGGATTTCTCTATGTAATTCGAAATGGTTTAGTGGTTATTTAATCTTTAGGCTCCCTCTTGATTTCTAACAGCCACCACGTCGGATGCAATGCAAATTGGTGTCGCTTTGAGGCCTCCCACCCCCTGTCACGTTCGCCCCGTACGCATACGTGGTGCAGCCGTGCATGCAGGGCTGCACGCTATTCACAACGGAGGAATAAGAATAAACAAGTACGACACGCAGGTGCTTGGTGACGAAGTGAAAAAACATAGGCATGCAGCTGGCGTATAAAGCCTCCATATTGGCAATTAAGCTGCAGGAAGTGGTACAACGCTGATGTTTACATGCTCATTTTTCTCGATCCCGACTTGCCGTTGTTTTCTGCATACAGACCGGCCTCCGGGGGATACATGATGAACCGGTTTGTCTATGTCGATCTGCCAGTCGTCACTTAATTGGTCGGTCGGTTGTCCCTAATTTGAGATCCATGAAAAAGATGCATGCGCTCCATCCTGGCTGTAAGACATTGTAACCAGGTCGTGGCCTGATGATCGCTCTCACGTAAGGGGGACGTCCGGGTATAGGCACTAAGGATGTGTTTGGTTCAGCTGTGGATTTTTGAAAATCTGATTTTAGCTGTGAGTTGTGAGAAAGCTGCTGTGAACTGTCAGCTGTGGAGAAACTGAAATCCGTTTAGCTGAAAACAACTGTCAGCTGTAGATTTTGTAAAAAAATATTTGTAATACCATTTTGAATGCATATTTTTTCATGTATAAATAATATAAATATAAAACTGGTTTAATATAATAATATAAAATCACAAAATATCAGAAGACTCGTGAGTCACATGTACAAAGTTTTTCATGATAATAATATTAATTATTTCTCACTAACTAACCAAAACATTAGCTATGTTATCATGAATATTATTCATGGTTATCTCATTCTCCTCATCAGGAATGTCATCTTCTTGTGTTTGTGTCACTGTTTGTACCGCTTCAAACATATAGTTCTCATCTTCACATCTCTCAAACTCTTTATCAGCCAATGCGCTATCTCGAATAAAATTGTATAATGCCATACAAGCAATAATAACATGCTTCTGTGTATGAGGTGAGAAACTTGGCATCGCTTTCAAAATACGCCACTTTTGCTTGAGAACCCCGAATGCACGCTCAATGAAATTACGAAGCGAGGAATGTAAATAATTGAAGATCTCGTACTTTCCTTGAGGTGCTCGATGACTGCGAAGACGGAATTCAGGTATATAATAAGTACTTCCTTTAAAAGGCGCAAGATAACCAGTTCGGTTTGGATAACCAGAATCAACAATATAGAATTTGTCTATAATAAAGAACTACAATCAAATAATTTTACGACTATAATATGTACAAACAAAAAAAATATAATACCTGGAGGGGGTTTTGGAAAACTATCACCAAAATTTGTTAATGCATGATTAAGGATCCGCGTGTCATGAGCAGAGCCTAGCCATCCAGCAACCACAAAGGTAAACCTCATGTCAAAGTCGCAAATTGTGAGTATCCATGTCGACACGTGTGATTTACAACATCCTCTTTAGGCACTGAAACCGGAATATGCGAACCATCTATAGCTCCAATAGCACCTTTGAAATGAGGCCAAAAACGATCTTCTTTCACTTTTGCATGCTCTGTACTAAATGAAGGATCTCTCGGTTGAATAATATCCTTTGCTAATTTTCGCAAGCATAACAATACTTCTTTAAACTTCGTATGAACTGTCTATAAAGATCTAACAAATCGATTCTCAGCTTGAGAGAATGATTGAGGACCTCCAACAATCCATAAAAACATAACCAACGATTCAATGGACGAAACATTACTCGTAGACTTTAAATCATAAGTAGAGACAAGTAAATCATAGAGTGATATAAAAACCTCAGGGGTCATCCTGAACATCTTGTAGAAATACCAAGGACGATCAAAACACTCCATGACCCATTTTAGTCCAGATTGTTGACCATCTCTATATGTACCTTTTCTCAAGTACCCCTGAGAGTATAGATTAGCTAAGTGACCAATACAAGCAGCTTGTTTAGACAATTTAGCTAGTAGTGGTAGACCTTTCTGACCATTTTTAGCAACTTCTTCCATATCTGCAAAACAAATACAGATCATGAGTACATATAAATATGAGTAACAAGTATACATAATGAGTACATATAACATATTACAGACCATAGTGCCACAAATAACAAAGCATAAATACTGAAATATAATAGACCACAAATGTATCAAGAATTACATAAATATCATTGTTCCACATACAACACCACAAAAGACACAAATAGATCCACACATGAGACCATAACAGTTCCAAAGAAAAAAACAGTTTCAAACATAAATAAAATAAAATAAAATATAGTTTATTGCTTCTTCTTCATCTCATGTTCTCTCTCCAACCAATCAAGTCTTTCTTCATTTGTCTCAAAGACGTTCAGAATCTCTCTAACTTCAGGTTGCATAATTAGCAATGTGGTTGTATGCATAAGGGCAGTTTTTTCTTGCACTCCACATTCTTTGATCATCTTCATTGCCTCTGCAATGGTATGAACTTGGCTTCTTGTAGTAGGAGCCGATGAAGCTTCAACACTTGTAGTTATCTTTTCAACTCCTTCCTCGATCTTGCTACAAGTTTGCTTGTAGAAACGTAAAAATGGACTTCTCTCTTCTTTGTCGTCCGCAACAATGCTGGATGGAGCCTTACACTTTTAGTTTTTTGTTTTTCCAAACTTGGCAGTTTAGAATCTGAAGGAATCGTCTCCACTGCATTCACTTCATCATCACTAGAATCAGACAAAGTCGTAGCTATAGATGCAGTTGTCTCGCTAACATACACTACAGGAATATCGATCATTTACGTCGGCCAGAGCAACTTACGTCGGCTGGTCGACGTAAGTAAGTAACTTACGTCGGTCCCTGGTAGCCGACGTAAGTTAAATAAATTACGTCGGCAGACCGACGTAAGTATATGGACCGACAGTAATAAAAATTACCCACGTCGGCCTCGGCCCACAGCCGACGTAAGTTAATTGGCCGACGTAAGTTAAGCCTAACTTACGTCGGCCCTGACGTTGGCCGACGTAAGTAAGTCGGGGCGACGTAAGTAGTTGTTTAACCTAACCGCACGAGCGGTGCGCGCTCTCATTTCACGCGCGCTCTCCTTTTCCCAACCGACGCCGCCGACCCGAGCCGCCGCCGCCCCGCTGCCGCCGCCCCGTCGCCGCCCCGCCGTCGCCGCCCGGCCGCCCGACGCCGCCCGGCCGCCCCGCCGTCGCCGTCGCCGCCCGGCCGCCAGGTAATCCCTCCTCTCCCCTCCCTCCTCTCCTCCCCGACCCCCCACCCCACGGGCCGCCGCCGCCCTGCCGCCGCCGCTGCCCTGCCGCCGCCGTCCACCTCCCCATCCCGACGCCGCCCTCCCCGTCGACCTCCCCTCCACGGCCGTGCGCCCCCCTTCCCCTCCCCTCCCATCCCGAGCCCCTTCTCTCCCCCTCCTCCTCCCCAATTTAATTGATTAACTGTTTAAATTCTTAATTGTTTGATTGATTAATTGTTTGATTGCTTAATTGTTTAATTGCTTAATTGTTTGCTGAAATTGTTTAATTGCTTAATTTAAATTTGCTGAAATTACTTAATTGTTTATTAAATTATGCTGAAATTATTTAATTGCTTAATTGTTTGATTGATTATTAGCTTAAATATGCACGGCCGTCTTGCCGGCCGACGCGACCGCCAGCTCCCCTCCACGGCGAGCGCCGCCCCGCCCCGGCCCCTTCCCCTCCTCCCCTCCCCTCCTCCCCTCCTCCCCTCCCTAACCGCCGGCTGCCCGGCCCCGAGCGCCACCGCCGCCGATTCCCGGCCGACGCCACCGCCGCCTTCCCGGCCGACGCCACTGCCGGCTCCCCTCCACGGCGAGCGCCGCCCCGCCCCGGCCCCTTCCCCTCCTCCCCTCCCCTCCTCCCCTCCCTAACCGCCGGCGGCCCGACCCCGAGCGCCACCGCCGCCGCTTCCCGGCCGACGCCACCCGCCTGCTCCCCTCCACGGGGAGCGCCGCCCCGCCCCGGCCCCTTCCCCTCCCCTACTCCCCGACCGTCCCCTCCTCCACTAGCTCCCCGACCCGGCCTCCCCTCCTCCCCGACCCCCTCCCCCTAGCTCCCCCGGCCCTCACCGCCGGCGGCCCGACCCCGAGGAGCGCCGCCACGGCTTCCCGGCCGACGGCACCGCCGCCTCCCCCTCCCCCTCCCACTCCCCTCCACGGCGAGCGCCGCCCCGGCCCCTTCCCCTCCCCTCCCCGACCCCCTCCCCTGGCCCTCACCCTTCCTGACCGCCGGCCCGGCGCCGATCGTCTCCCTCAGCAACGTAGACGACTAGATGACATGACATAGATATCTTGCAGCCCTTCCCGGCCGACGCCACCACCGCACCGCTGCCTCCCCCTCCCCCTCCCCTCCACGGCGAGCGCCGCCCCCCCTTCCCCTCCCCTCCCCAACCCTCCCCGCCCCCCTCCCCCTCACCCTCCCTGACCGCCGGCCCGGACCCGGAGCGCCGCCCCGCCATTCCCGGCCGGCCCCGGAGCTTAATTTGCTTATTTTTGCTTAATTTACTTAAATATGCATGATTGATTTATTTTATTATGATTAATTTGCTTCATTATGCTTAATTTCCTTATTTTTCCTTAATTTGCTTAAATATGCATTAGTGGTTTATTTTATTATGATTAATTTGCTTAGTTATGCTTAATTTCCTTATTTTTGCTTAATTTTCTTAAATATGCTTAAGTGGTTTATTTTATTATGATTAATTTGCTTAATTATGCATAATTATGCTTAATTTCCTTATTTTTGCTTAATTTGCTTAATTACGCTTAGGTGGTGTATTTAATTATGTTTAATTATGCTTAAATTGCTTAAATTATGGTTACAATTTTAATTTTGATTGCTTGAGTGTTCTAGTACTATATATACATAAATGGGCTTCGGACTGGCTTGACAAGGCCCGACAAGGCCCATTTAGTGGTAAGGTAAAGTATGCGAACGACGACGGTGAGGATGGCAAGCACCTGGAGGACCGTCGCTGGAGTAGGGGTATCGAGGAGAGGAGAAGGGGATCGTCGCGGCTGCCGTATCTGGACTCTGGAGCGATGGAATCGTGGAGAAGAGAAAGGAAAATGAGTAGGGTTAGGTCGGGGAGGACTTTTATGTGGCCGATCTGAAGTGTGGACCGTCGGATATTATCTGACGGCTCACTCGCCTCAGTCCTCCGCCTCCCCCGATGGCTTAGTCCTCCGCCTCCTTCTCTAAGACCAACTTTCCTCTCAGTCTTTCTCTAGTTCTTTCCTCTCTCTTAAATGACCTCAAAATGAAAATGAGCAACGTAACCTATAGCAATGTGTTACCCGTTTCGGATCGGCACGTCTCACATGCCATTGGCATGTGAGACGTGCAGGTTCGGAATTGTCCCTTTTTGGACAGCCTCGGAGTGACCGAGGGGGCGTGGCTTGTGACGAGACGCGGGTCCGGATTTGGACGAGATTTCGGTGGCGTAACCCTGTTGTTCTCTGCTGCACCATTTTTGGGCGTGCAGTGGAGAACAACGGGGTTATGCTGCCGAAATTTCGTTCGAATCCGGATCACGCGTCTCGTCATGAGCACGCTCCGCTCGGTCACTCTTGGGTGGGTTTAGGATCTATTTGCCTAGGTTGTAGGGCCGTGACACATAACATAACAATACATTAACGACAATTTCTTTCGCGTTAAACTGCAGAGTCAAACATGGGCGAAGACCGTAGTTGGATGTACACTGGTTGGAAGAGCAGAACTGGTGGTCACTCAGATGAGTGGTACGCCAAGACAGAAGCTTTTGTGGAACGAGCTTTTTCGTTGTCAAATAGCGATAAGGCGCGGTGCCCATGTACGAAATGCCGAAACGGAACGTTTTTGGACAAAGTGGAACTTACGTTGCACTTGTGTCGAAACGGTTACGTGTCACATTATGAGTTGTGGAACTTCCACGGCGAGACAGCTTCTCAAGCTGTACAAGAAGTGGAAGCTGACAATGATGATGCTCAAGAGGTTGATATGATGGATGAGATGCTGGAAGCTATACGACCAGAGCTTACAGAAGATACTCAAACAACAGAGGTTAAAGAGTTCTTCAAACGTCTCAAAGATTCAGAAGAGGCTCTGCATGAACACACTAAAATGTCAATCCTCAATTTTGTGACTAGACTTATGGCAATTAAGTCTAAGTTCTTCTTTTCTAACAATTTTTACAACATGCTCATCGATTTGTTCAAAGATGCTCTTTCACAACCCAACAAAGTGCCTAAGGATATGTACAACTCGAAGAAAATTCTTTCTGGTCTCGGGATGAAGCACGAAAAGATTGATGTGTGTCCGGACAACTGCATGCTTTTCTGGAGAGAGCATGCCAATGAGAAGAAATGTTTGAAATGTGGTCAACTGAGGTTTGTCGAAGTTGTTAATAACGATGGTAATACAGTGACGATGGAAGTCGCACGTAAGCAGCTTCGTTACTTACCTGTGACACCGAGGTTGAAGCGGCTGTTCCTTTCAAAAAAAACGGCCAGACACATGAGATGGCACAAAGAAGGTGAGCGTGAGAACAATGGAGTCATGACGCACCCGTCCGATGGTGAGGCATGGAAGGCTCTGGACCGGTTCGACCCAGAATTCGCTCGTGAAGCGAGAAATGTTCGCATCGGGTTGGCGACAGATGGGTTCACACCGTTCAGCACAAACGCTGCACCATACTCCTGTTGGCCCGTCTTTGTCATTCCGTACAATCTTCCGCCGACCTTTTGCATGAAGAATGAGTTTATGTTTCTTAGCCTCATTGTACCTGGGCCAGATCATCCTGGGTCACGTCTCAACGTGATGTTGAAACCGTTGATCGAAGAGTTGAAAATGTTGTGGACAGGAGTCGAAGCGTACGATTGTTACAAGAAACAGAAATTCAACCTCCGAGTTGCTTATTTGTGGTCCGTTCATGATTTTCCGGCATACGGCATGTTTTCTGGATGGAGCACTCATGGTCGGTTGACGTGTCTGATATGTGCCTCGGACACCGATTGCTTTCGACTTACCCATGGAGGCAAGATATCTTACTTCGATTGTCATAGACGTTGGCTATCTCCGAATCACTTGTTTAGACAACAGAGGAATGTCTTCAGAAAGAACACCGTTGTCACTAAAGGACCACCGAAACGTCTTGACGGGTCAGAAATATCTGATATGTTGGACAAATTGGTGCCAGATGAAGGTCGTCCTGTATATTTCGAAGGTTACGGAGACAAACACAATTGGACTCACATATGTCGACTTTGGTAGTTACCGTATGTGAAGTCGTTGATTCTAAGGCACAACATTGATGTTATGCATCAAGAGCGTAACATGGCCGAATGTTTCATAAGCACATGCATGGACATGACGGGCAAAACAAAAGACAATTTAAAGGCTCGAAAGGATCTTGCCGAGCTTTGTAACCGTCAAACTCTTGAGCTCTCCGAAAATGGTGGTAAACCACGCGCTCCTTTCTGTCTTCGACCTAAAGAGAAAAAAGAAGTTCTCGAATGGTTGCAAAGGTTGAAATTCCCAGATAGTTACGCAGCTAGTCTGAGACGAGCCGTGAATGTGAAAACGGGAAATCTCATTGGGTTGAAGAGTCATGATTATCACATAATCATGGAAAGACTTCTGCCTGTTATGTTTCGAGGCTATTTTGACGATGCAGTGTGGAAGGTGTTAGCCGAGCTTAGCCACTTCTATAGGCAACTCTGTGCTAAAGAAATCACGCCAGAGATGATGACTAAATTGGAAAAGGAGGTTCCGATACTTTTGTGTAAGATGGAAAAAAATTTTCCTCCGGGATTTTTCAATCCAATGCAACATCTCTTAATTCATCTTCCATTTGAAGCAAAAGTGGGCGGTCCCGTGCAATATAGGTGGATGTATCATATTGAAAGATCACTTAGATATCTGAAACCAATGGTTGGTAACAGGGCAAGGGTTGAAGGTTGCATCGCCGAAGCTTTTACTCTTAAGGAAGTAGGATACTTCTCAAGTGTTTACTTTGCAGAGGAAAACAATGTTAATACTTCGGTAATGTGATACAATATAGATGAGCAACCTCCTTGTAGCGATCTCTCCATTTTTGCAACAAGAGGCACTACGGTTGGTAGTTACACTTCGTATGATGTTAGCGAAAAAGAAAGGCGTGCTGCATTCTTCTACATGTACGCTAATATGGAAGAAATGAATGAATATTTCAAGTAAGTGTTTCTCCTACACTTATGCTTTTCACCATCTTTTCCGACACATGTATTCTAAAAGGTTCTCTTTGTCGTGTAGTATGTTCGACAAGCAAAATTGGAGACATAGACATCAACCCACGAGCAAGCAAATAGAACATATTCGACGGGAAGGAATAAACGGGGGATCTAATTTTCTCTCCTGGTTTCGAGATCATGTAACGTTTTCTCGATAACTAATCAATGTTAACAATGTTTTCTTATAACTTAAGAATGCTTACGTTTTCTAATAATTCCATATCTTGGACAGTGCCAAAAAGATGCCAACGTCCATGAAGATTCGCGACAACTATCCCGTGGAGTGGTTAATGTTAGAAGCTATGGTCGATATGACGTCAACGGTTATCGATTCCGTACAACTCAATTTGAATCTCTTCGTCCTCTCACGGCAACATGTAATATCGGAGTTGTGATGAGGGCAATCGATTCGCAAGATCATGAAACGCAGTACTACGGGATTATTAAAAAAATCCTTGAATTCACTTTTGTCGCAAACAAGCCAATTCGAGCGGTATTCTTTGACTGCGAATGGTTTGATTCCATTCGTGGAATTCGAGTAAACGAATTTGGCATGGTCGAAGTAAAACACAAGGAACGGTTGAAAGGATTCGATTCATTAGTTCTTGCACACCAAGTAGAGCAAGTGTACTATCTACCTTATCCATGCAATAAATTCAAAGCTTGGTGGGTGGTACATAAGGTGAATCCTCGTGAGCGGTTATACGGTCCAGGAGATGATGATTATCACGATGAAGCTGAGGTTGATTGTGTCTACCAAGAGGAAGAGTTGCCAGACTCCTTCTCAGTCGAGCCCGGTGTAGGACTCGATAACTTAGTTGGAGACGCTCAAGATATCGAGGCTGGCACGGAAGCGGAAACAGAATCAGAATCAGAATCTGAAGATATCGATGACATAGTCGAACCTGCTGATTTGCGCAAACGAAAACGATATGCGCAACAAGAAGATCGATGGGCTGGTTTAAGGAGTAGGGTGCATGATCGTGATGTTGATGAATTTTGAAGTAACGTTTTATTCACTAATTTAACATTAATTTTGTATATTATCTTTGTATATTAATCATTTATTCCTTGCAATAGGATGTCGTCAAAGGGGAAGGGGAAGGGGAAGCCAGTGAGAGGGTTTGAGCCGCCAGCAGACCCTTGCTCTGGGAGCTCGTTCCGTTCTAGTCGACGTGAGCTCTTTCTGGCACACGCTCCACCCTCAGCTGTCGTGTGCTTTCAGCAGACAGAGGTAAACTTTAGTTACTATAAAGTTATTTTTGAAATTGCAATTGTTATTAATTATTAATAAAGTCATTCCTTTTGTGCAGTCTGACTCAGAGACTTCTGAGTCTGAGTCAGAGTCTGAGGCTAGGGGGCCGCTACAGGAGCCCGACTCAGAGGCTAGGGGGCCCTCTAGCGCTAGCCTCCCTTCGGAGCCGGCTAGCGCTAGCCTCCCTGGGCAGCCCTCTACCACTATCCTTCCTGGAGGCTCCGGGGGGTCCGCAGAGCCTTCAGGGTCACAGGACGCGGCAGCGTCGCAACAGAGGCGACGGACGAGGAGGACCCACTTTGCGGCTCCTCCTCCGGTTACTACTCAGCGGACCACGATCCGTCCCGTTGGAGACAGGTATAAAAACTGTATATAGTATACTAAATATTAGATGTTGTTTTTCTTTACTTAATGATTTAATATATTTTGTAGATGTTGGTACGACATCTCGTTCACGGGGGCCGAGAAGCACCACAGGCAGGTTAACAGTGTCCTCGGTGCTATCGTCAAGTTGCACTACCCCGGTGTAATTGACGGTTTTCCTGCTCTGTCGTGGGATGACTACGCTCGGGTCTCTCACCCGGTGCACGACACGGTTCAGGGAGCCGTGTGGCTGATTTTATGGTAAGTTTAACTGTTTCATTTTTTCAACTCCTTTGAATTCTTAATTGCATATCACTTAAATATTTGTTTGCTTAAAGTTGAGGTACCAAGTAGAGGAGCCGGGCATGGAGGACCACGCGAGACGTGTGTTCCATTACAACGCTCGGAAGCTCACGACGGCGGCGTTGTCATACGCCCGGATTCAGGCCGTCAACGCTTACTACAAGCGGCACCCCCGGGAGCAGGAGCAGGAGCAGCAAAGGGGTGTCTTTAGGAAGGACTCGGACTCCTACTTGACAGAGGAGCAGTACGCGGAGGTAAGTTTTTAATATTGTTAAATATTTACAATATCTACGTATGTTAACCGCGTTGATGAAAATGAAATATGTGCAGGTACAGGGTAACATCGAGGCGTACTTAGCTCTCTGTCGGTACTGGGCTAGCGACGCTTTTATCAACAAGTCCACGAAGGGTAGACAGTGCCGCATGGGGTCCGAGGGCAAGCACAACTATGGCGGTGACGGCTACTTGCGTTTGGCTAAACGCATGGTAAGTACCTTTTTATTTTATTTATGTGTTCTTAATATATTATTTATCTCACTAACACGGATGTACAGGAGCGAGAGCTGGGTCATGAGCCGACCCCGACCCAGGTTTGGAAGAGAGGTCACAAGGGAAGTGACCCTTCTCAGCCAGGGCAGTGTAGTCAGGTCGCAGCCGACCGACTGGTAAGTTTTCGAAATTCATCAATTTCATTATAACTAATACTATTATTGACATACTTACAAGATTTATTTGTTTTGTAGACAAAGTACGCGCAGGAGGTCGCGAAGATACACGGTGCGGATTACGATTGGGAAAGCGCGCCGATCGACCCCCAAGCCGCGTACGCAAGCGGAGGCGGGAAGGCCCACGGACGGTGAGTTCTTCGTGTGTTTCATTTCTTTTTCAATTAATCTTCTTCTACTTAGTGTTTTCATTCTTTTGCAAGTTTGCCATTTTCGATGGAGTTGTCGACTCGAGGTCGACGCGACCTTTGAGAGGCGCTTCATCGTCGCAGGCTTCGACCGCTGGGACCAGTGGTCGTCTCTCGCAGACGCAACTGGAGCTCCAGGCCATGAGGGAGTCGCTGACGCAAACTCAGGTAGAGCTGGAGCGGACGAGAGCGGAGGCAAGGGAGGAGCAGCAGAGGACGACCTTAATGATGGCCCAGATGCAAGCAACGGTGGCGGTAAGTAATTTAAAGTACCGTAGTTAAATTTCACAACACTTAATAACATATATCTGCTAATATCTTGCAATGGCAGGCTCTTGCTCGACAAAGCGGTCAGGACATCCAGATTCCTACGCTTCCGCCGCAACAGACACGGAGCAGGTAATATTGTCTATACCTAGGAGTTTGATTCCCTTTTCATTATGTTAAAAAGTTATTTGCATCACATTTAATCCTAATTATGGTTCTTTTGCAGGGTTCCGGAACGCGTCGAGATCCCGGAGGCAGTGGAGGGGGTAGCGTGTAGACACTGGAGCAGGTGAGAAACTCTCTTTAAGTGTATCTAATCAAGCTTTAGTAGTTTTTGACCATGATAGAAATGATTAGTATATAGTGAATAAGTTGTTAGTGCTTCCATTTAACAAAAGAGCTAGTGATTATCACTGATGTTACCTTCTTATGTCGAAACTGATGTTCATTGAGTTAACAAAGGGCTAGTGCTTCCATTTAACTAGTGATATAGTACATTACTTCATTTGAAACTACATCATGCTTCCTTCTTTTGTCACTGATGTTCTTGGCCTCTTATGTTATCACTTAGTTGACATTGATGCTTACTAGTGATTATGTTTGTTTTGCAGGGATCCGGAACGCGCCGGGAAGATCCTGGAGGTAATGGAGGGGCTAGCGTGTAGCCCGGTGTAATTTATTTGGAAAATTGTGGTGTTTGTTGATGTTTTGAACCATGGGCGAACTTATATTGACTGTTCTGTGACTGTATATATCTGTATATATTTTTTGACTGTTCTGTGACTCGCCATCGAGCGAGGTAGACAGTTTCTGTTTTTAAAAAAATTTCGAAAACTTAACTTACGTCGGCTATGAGCATGCCGACGTAAGTTTGCCCAGGTTAACTTACGTCGGTATGGCCAGACCGACGTAAGTTAAACCACTTAACTTACGTCGGTTTGCCCTGGCCGACGTAAGTTACAGCACTTAACTTACGTCGGCCTGCCCAAGCCGACGTAAGTCATCCGGCCCAGCCCAAGGCCCATCTCGAGGGTGAACTTACGTCGGCTCCTGCAGACCGACGTAATTAAGGTAACTTACGTCGGTGACCGACGTAAGTTACCTTAATTATGTCCAAAACCCTACGTCGGCTGAAAGCCGACGTAATTAAGCAAAAACCGACGTAATTAAGTTAATTACGTCGGTTTAAGCCTAACTTACGTCGGCTATGGCCGACGTAAGTGACCGGTATTCCTGTAGTGATAAGCACTTCCAAACAAGCTGAACAAAGGGACCCTAAAACTTGCAAAAACTTTGAGCTCGCTACCCCGTACGTATAAGACACCACACCGTGTCGCCAACGAATTATGTCGGTTGAACTGGACGCGGATATCGAGCAGGAAACAGCGGGCGTGTGTAGGATGCAGAGGACGTGCTGACCGGTGAGGTTGTGGGCGGTGGTACCCACCACGAGAAGCAGGTTTTGGTCTTGGACCCGGGATGGTTGAAGCAATGACAAATGCGCGCAGAGAGAGGCGGGGAGACCGACCGACGATCTCGCGTCAGCCTGCAAAGACGCACGAGCATGACACCGGCGGACGGCAGCGAAAGCGGCTTTGCAGCGGACAAGAAGAAGCGCGATCTGCCACCTCATCTATATCGGATGACACGTGAGGATGATCCACGGGGTTGGGTGGACGCATCCGTTCCGCTAGCTCAGTTACGCTGTTTCCGAGCTAAGGTTAGATGTGTCGTGTGCTTTTTTAGACGCGACCGACCATGCATTGATTCAGACAGGCTGCATTGTGCTGTTCGTCTTGCCAGCCTTGGAAGGGAAACTCGTAGGTTCCTTCTTCTTTCGTCTCGGAACACTGTTCTCAACGACGCGCCCCCGCCTGACAGCTGCACGCCTTCCTCTTCCCTGCGCTAACTGTCTATACTTCATTCGTTCTAAAAAGTTTGTCGTTTTACAGTTAAAGAATAAATTATACAGTTATAAACTTTTTGAAACAGAGAGAGCTAGTACGTATTAAATTTTGTAGAACCGCCTGCTTCACACAGAAGTCAGGCAGGGTTACTGCCCACTGGTATCGATGATCAGAGATTATATGACGCTAATATATAGAAGGCAATGACTATAATATAATCAGAGTTTTGGTGCAATCGTGCAATCAAGCAAGCATAACCGTTGGATCTATATCCTACGGTTGTTGCATGTTTTTATTTAACCCCCTCCACCAGATGGAGGGGTGGTGGAGGCGATTAAATAAAAAGATGTGTTGATCATAGAATACAGATACAACGATTCATGATAGTTAATATTGCACGATTGTACAAAATATCTGATTGCATTCTAGTCTCTTTCGAAATAGAAAAAAACATCGGATTCGAAGACCCATAGCATTAGTCACTCTTTTACTTTAGGCCACAAGTAACTGTCATCCTTGACTCAAGTCTAGTTGGGGATCCAATCGATAAATGGGCTTCTCTTTGAAAATTTCCAGCAGTTCCAAATTGAAGGTTGGGCCTGGCGAGAGCCGGGTTAACTTCGCTCTGCACGAATGGGCCCAGCAGCAAGCAATTCGCGCCAGACACGTTCCTTGAAAGCTCGACATTGCAGGCGACTACGGTATGGGTGCGTCTTCTATCAAACAGTTGTTGATCGAACGAGGTCTGCAAATAAAATATCGCTCGGCAATGCAGACAACAATGAACAGTCGTGACCCAGGACCGTCAAAATGATTTCGCAGCGGTAAAATACTCCTCCCACTTCATTTTATTTGTCATCACGTAGTACACAAATGAACTAGCCAATGATAAATAAAAAGAAACAGAAGAAGTATTACCGAAAAAAACGTGACTATAGTTCAGATGAACACAAAAATTTCCGAGTCCCTCTCTCTAAAGGCAAAAAAGAAAACAATTACACGACATAATGTAACAACCCAAATTTTCTCAAAGGTAAAAAAATCACTTCAAATTAAAAATTTTAAATAAATCTCAAGCGATAAATAATTATCAACCTAAAATGGCACGTATACGTGTGTGTGTGCCCAACCAATAGCTTAGAATACGACAAATAAATCAAACCGGAATATAATTTTTGAAGAGGTAACTATACATCAAAAATATAAGTCCACTCAAACAAGAATTAATATCTGTAAATCAAATCCCAATTTGAAACTGAAATTCTATTCAAACGTGTAAAACAATTAGGAAGATTATGGAGACACCCTATAGAACAACTCAAATCATATATATATATATATATATATATATATATATATATATATATATATATATATACTGATAAAATAGGAACTAATAACAAAGTAGCATTTATGCGTAAATATAAACATACGTATGTCAATTTTAATATAAATCCCATAAATAAATAAAGGAGGATGAACAATTAATCAAATATTAAAACCTATAATACAATAAAGAAATTAATAAATCAAGTGGCAACTAAATTAATCACACACAAGTTAAATGCGAACGAATTAATGTAAACCCAATTCAAAGGCAATTCAGAGACTAAATCAGGATTCAAATCCAAATGTCAAGCAAACCCAAAATAGTGAACTAATTGAGAGTAGTTTAAACCTAATAAAAAATTACCAAAATCCAAATATTAGCCAAGCATGGAGAATACCTTAAATAATAGCATGTGTGCATAGAATAATTTGGATGCAATTGAGTTTAAACCATATATGAATTTAAAACCAAATAGGAAAACTAAATTAGAAAAGGAAGGAAAACCAGATAAAATATAAAAGGGCAAGCAACCCATTTCCCCTGGTCCGGCCTGCTCAGCCTCCCTCCCCAAACATGGCCCGTCTAACCTCCACCCGTGTGGCCCATCCCTACGCACGGCCCACTTGGCCCGCGCCCTCCCTCCTGCGCCTTCCTCCTCCTCCCATTCCACTTCGAGCCCGATCGTGGCTCCGCGAAACCCAGCGACGAGACGCTCTCCCGTTGCGTTGTTCTGCCAAGGCCGCGTGTCGCGCACGTCAAGTCCCTGCACCTCCTTCTCCCCCGACATGATTGTCGCGATGACCGTGAGCCTCCTGTGCACTGCCTCTACGCGCACCCTTTGTGACATCCATCGATCGCCGTCACCTCACCGTCGCGTTGCAATTCTACCCATACTGCGCTAGCCATGCACCTCGCAGTAGCATGCACGCCATGGAACCGGTGCTGCCGACTCTATCCCCGCTCGAACCACGTCGCCCCCCCCCCCTATAAAAAGGACTCCCCCTCTCCGTTCTCGCGTGAGCCATCCATCGCCACCCAAATTCGCCACCGACAGGCCTCCTACTCCACAATATCGCGCACTATGCACTCGCCGCCTCCTACTACGCGCGCCCCATCCAATGCGGAACCAAGTTGAGCCCTCCCGCAGGGGAATTCCGGAGCTCCCGGGTTCTTCCCCAACTCCGGCCGCCAAAGCGCGCTCCCACTCCAGTGAGTTCCTCCTGTTAAATTACTTCCCACCATTGCTTCCTCAAGCTGCTATATCGCAAGAACATTCATCGTATAGGAGTTTAGCATGCCGTAGCATTGATTTGCTATCAACCCTAGGTGCGTCGCGCTCCCTGACGCCCCTCACCATCGCCGACCGCCGTAGGGACCTCACCGGCCTATCCGAGCGTCCCAACACCTTCCTAGCACACTGGAACACGTAGACGACAAGCCATCTCGTTAGATTGCAGCAAGAACGCGTAGTTTGCCGCCGCGCCGCCGCACGCGGCTGCCACTACCCGCCGCCAGCCGCCTTCAGCGCCGCTCCGGTCCATCTTGGCGCGCCTTCGCACTCCTCTCGTCCCAAGCTTCGCATAGGTTGCGACTAAGTTCACAATTCATGTGCACACACCGGACTTCATCGAACCACCACCACCATTGACCACCGTGTGCCGTCGTCGGCCGCCGTGGGCGCTGCCCCGACCCGACTGTGCCCAGAGAGGGCATCCCCACACCCCGGGACACGCGCCCGATCGCTCCGTTAGCCGTAACACGCCCGCAAGCACTATTCGGTCGCTAGTGAGCCTCTCCGGTGGGCTACCGCCGCCTCCCCTGTTTGGCCACCCTGGCGAGCACGTGCCCACACGTGGCAACCACATGGATGCCACGCAAGCCAGCGCTCCTGCCTCGCCACCCAGTGAGCGCCACACGTGCAGCCACGCGGTTCGCGCTTGTGTGTACCAGGTTCATATGCACTAGAGGCACACAAACACTGACCATTCAGACCCACTCATCATCTAGAGCACAAGCAAAGAAAATTGCTAGGTGCACACGTCTAGAGCAGGGTCCCACAAGTCAGCCGTTGCTGCAATATCTAAACTGCTAGAGCCACTCGCTTACTATACACAAACGTTTAGAAATGCATTTCTGAGAATAGAAAATTCTAGAAAAAATCCCTAGAAATTGTTGATTGCTTATAGAACATATTAGGAGTGACTGATAGAAGAAATTAGTTGTATATATTGTGGTATATATCATTAGTCTACCTAAAAAAGAAATAATAATTAAGAAATTAAAAGAAATCGCGTTAATGCTCTAAATTGATAATCATTTTAGAAAATAATTATCAAGGAGTTCCATACAATTATATAATGATTATCATAACATAAAAGCAGTAACTAGTGGCAAAATAAATTGTAGAAAATGTGAGACTTGGTGTTAGCTAATAGAATCATTCGATTAATTAGGAAATGGGAAAAGTCTATATTCATTTGTCCAACCTGATAAGCCCACCACGAATGAATACTTAAAAAGTATTAGAAATAAAAATTAGCATTTATAACATAATAAAAAGTAGCACACAACCAATATAGGATATGGAGTAGTAAAATAATTATCCTCCTTGTAGGAAATTGATTAAATCACCAATAGTCAGTAGAAAGTCTAAATAGGATATCTTCCTAACAAATAATTATCTAAAGTTCCTAAAATATATTGCTTGACACCTATAATATAATGTAGGTGGTATTGGACTAATATAAATGATGGAGTAAAGAAGCTAACAGCCCCATAGGAAAAATCATGTAGATATTCATAATTCGTAAAGTGCACATCAAAGCTTCTAATTAGTCTCTTCACAGATGACCTCCTAAATATTTCTAAGAGTATATTATTAGAACCTTAGTAAATATACTATCGTGAAGATAGAACAATTATAAAGAAGATCCATAGAAGTTACGGTCAGCTCAATGACCACAATGTAAGTAATTTATGACATAACCTAGTGAGTTTACCTTGAATGTCATAAACCAAGTAAATAACTAGTAGACTGAAAGAAATCATATTAAACCCCAAACTTGGAAGTCTTGACACCCATAACTACATAAAGACATTATTGAAAACCTATAGCGTAATAAGATTAAGAATCAGGTTATCAAACTAAGAAGATCAATTATAACGTTTAACCTTACAATGATTAGTTGGCTGAAGAAATAATAATGTTTTCAAATAAGTCACTGGTAGAATATCGTGTTCTTAGATAGGCCTTATAAGAATTTTAGCAACCACGTTACCGTATGATTATTTGTATTCATTGGAGTTTATTTGGATTTCTTGAATCATTATCGATTAATCATATTTTCTTCATGTAGCTACATACTTAGTAATCAGAGAGTTTGCGAAGGAGATATTCAAGACCCAAATCATGAAGAACAGGACAAGGACTTCGATAAACCACCGTAAAAGCAAGCTTTAACTCCTTAATCATATTTTACCTATGTTTTGCAATTGCACCTATTGACCCGTTTTGAATGCATAACTGTGCACCTATTTTAAAATGTTGCTATGCTATTAACAACTTGAATTGTGGTAGCATGAGCTATGTTGATAACTAAATATCGGTGTTAGCTACTAGCCAATGATAAGCAGTAACACAATAGTTACTCGCTATCAATGGCTTGAAACAAGACACTGCATCAGTTACGATAATAGCAGTGACTATCACAATCCCCTCATTGACCTTGACAACACAACTGTAAGGATCGAATGCCCAAGAGGGGGGGTGAATTGGGCTTCTTTTCAAAAATTAAAGCAATAAATCTTAATTACTAAAAGCCCAATTCCCTATGCAAACAACCTATGCATTCAAGTGAATAGTAACTTTGCGGTATATGAAATGCATAAGTGTAAGGGGAGAGGAAGAAAGCGCAAACTCCCGAGGAGACACGAAGACACGGAAATTTATCCCGTGGTTCAGCAAGATCGTCAAGATCTTCCTACATCCACATTGTGGCGCCCACCAAAGGGTATAGCCACTCCCAAGTCACCGAGACCAGGGATCTTCACTATACTTCTCTGTTTGCCAACCTCGGCAAGGTAGAGCTCAAGCCTTGTACAAGTTGGATCCTCCGGGCTTCCACAACCTATCTTGGTAAGCTCCGGAAGGCTCTCTCCAATACAATCACCAAGGGACACTCCCTTACAGCTCTCACTACACTAGAGACTCCAATCACCAAGAATGGAGGCACACAAGCACTATATATAGTTAGTTCTAGCCTATCTCTTGGTGTACAAGTGGTGAAAATAATATGGAAGTGGTAGCTCAATGCCTTGAATGCTTGGTAATGTATAGAGTAAGTCTGGGATTCAAGTCATGTCGAATAGACTGGTTGAAGGGGTATAAATAGCCAGCCTCCACGAAATAGCCGTTGGAAAAATAAGCTGACATCACTGTTCTGCGAACACCGGATGATTCGATGTTCTCCCTTCAGTTATCATCGGTCGAATCCAAATTAGCTGATGTCACTATGTCAGATATGATTGTTGTTAGACCGATGTTTCACTTTCCTTCTCATCGGATGACCCGGTGGCACTTCATCCAGAATTTGTTCAAAATTAATGCTTACTGGAGTGATTAACCGATGTGTTTATAGTTGTACATCGGATGGTCCGGTGTTACACTTGGTCCAGGGAGATTGCTTACTGTACTGATGGACCGATGTAACATGCCCTTCATCATTGGATGATCCGGTGAGTACTTAGTTCTGAGGTCTTCTTCTTCTGCTGAACCAACTTGACCGATGTATTATTTTCTGGAAACATCGGTTGATCCGGTGAGTTGATTTTGTTTGCTTCAAGGTGTTCTAAGTGATTTTTTTGGAATTTTCTCGAGTGACCTCTTATACATTGGTTTGAAATATTCTTCTGATGATTATCAAGCATTGAGTGCTGTCAATATTGGTTGAATAATTTTGACATGTGAGATTTTACTTCTAATCTTTACAAACATCGATTGATCTCATAGAATGATTGTTTAGGGGTCTCCAATTATATCCAATGAGCAGTAGATGATATTCATATAGATTTCATTTGATTGTGATGAGTGATATAAGAGACCTTGCATACACAAATCCATTAGTAATATCCAACGGTTGTCATTAATCACCGAAACCATACCTCATGGGGGCCTAGATGCTTTCAATCTCCCCCTTTTTGGTGATTGATGACAACAAAACAAGTAAAGCATAATAGTAATGAATTTGATAATACGATACTCAAGAGGATATGCAATAAGTACAAAGTTTAGCACACTTAAACTTGAAGGCTCAAAAAATGATCAATACCTCGAAAGCTCAATCGATCAATAACTCAAGAGAATTAAGTGGCATACGAATACTTCAATGAATAGAAAAAGAGTAGCAAATCTCCAAATTACAAAAGAACACCCAAAAAGATAGACTCTCCCTACAGCTAGGACTCCCCTTGAGACTAAACTATCCTCCCCCTGACTCTTCACCACCTTTGGCATCAAGACACAAAAAAGGAAGCCGAGTGCCTAAGGACCCTGAGCGCTCGGGGCGATGACGAACTGGTACCGTCGGGGGTGCTTTCGTCGGAGCTACTGCCTGCTGCTGCTGAGGCTGGAGTAGCGGTGACGGGAGCTGCGGGAGCCGCTGTCGGTGCCTGCTGAGTCTGAACTGCTGGCAACGGGGCACTGACAACGGACGTCGGCGTCTACTGGAAGAGCGTCATAGCCGGCAGGGGAGAGTGGATAGGAGCGCCTGGAGCAAGCAGTGGGGACATGCTGATCGTTGGGATCAGTGTAGTCGGCACTGGTGCTGAAGCTGGGGCTAACACAGGCGGACCTGGAGCTAGGCCTGGAAGCTGCGACGGGAGGGCAATCCCGGTCTGTGTGTAGAGGTTGGTGATCAACCCCAGGATGCCGATCATCGCCTGCTGCATCTGCTGCTGCTGGTCGAGAGAGCGCTGGTGCATCTGATCAATCAGTTCAGTCAGTCTGTCAGTGTCCTCTTGCCTCTCGCGGGCGATCTATCGCTGCATCTCCTGCTGCTACTGCGTGAGCTCCAAGAGACGCGTAGCCTGCTCAGCTCGGGCCTGCTCAGCTGCAAGCCGGTCCAGGCGCTGCTGCTCAACCATCTGCTGGAGTAGGGAGGTAAGCTCAGATGGTTGGGGAACCTGTGACTCTGACACGAGAGGTGGAGTGGGAGGTGGCACAGTCGAGCCTCCAGCCTTCGCGTCGTGCTGTCTGGGTGAGGGAGGTGGTGGGAAGTTCTCCTCGACACTATCGCTGGTGTCACTATCGGACCATATGTGCTAAAGATCCTCACCCTGAGCCTCTTCTTGTGCTAGTCTCTCGTCTTACTTCTCCAGGTCTGACCAGTCTTCCTCTGAGAGACGGGCACGGACCTGACGCTCAACTGGACGGCCAAGGCGGCGGTCTCCAAGAGTTGGATCACGTTAGTGGCCGTACCGTGTGACGCTCTCGTCGATGAGACTGTCATGCACGGTAGACCCCTCTAGAGCTACCATGTAGAGCAAGTAATTGATACAATGACTAAACACAAGCCGCCTCATCATCCCAACTCCATCAGTGATGACGAACTCCATCCATTCATAACATAGAACAGGAGAGTCTGCTGCAAGCTGGTGAACCCCTCAAGTTATCCGGACCTCGGCAAAAGTGTGCGACGCAAGGCAAGGTGCACAGTGCGCGCAGCTGAAGTGAGAAGTGCCGGTACCCTCGGCTGGTCTTGAGAGAAAGGCTGAGCAAATAGTGAGCGTATCTCCTCAAGCAGTGGTGCCACACCTCCAGTGAGCGGCCTCGTCGATGGGTCAACCTATCCATACACCCTCTCGTGCAGGCAAGTGTCATGGAGATCCACTCCTAGCAGCTGTCCCAACGTCTGCCTGGTCAAGTGATGATGCTGGCCCATGAACATGAAATCAATGGATCTGCGACCCTCAGAGACGTAGAGTGTGGCATAGAATACTCGGACCCAGTCCTCCACGTAGGCACTCCTCTCGTAAGACATCAGCTCCACTAGCCCTCTAAACCTCTCAAAGTAAGGGCGTATCTCTGTCTCGGCTGCAAGTGCAAGCTGATCCCAATACAGGAAGTTGTGCTGGAAGAGCTTATGGCCCCGACGTCTGTAGGTCTCGTACAGCGACGCTTGTGTCAGGGTCCAAAAGCGGCTGTCCACAAGTGCCTCTCTGGGCTGCGGGAACCACTCCTTTAGTAAAATGCTCCACCTGAGCTTCCTGAGTTGCTTGGCCTTCAACTTCTTGTAGTCTGTCTGCCAGACACCCTCACCAACACGGACGCTGGTGTCCATCTCATAGACGGCTCTCTAGGCCGCCCTGTCCTCTCGAAGGTCAGCTGCTGACGATCTCGATCTCGGGGCTGCAGCTGGATGACCTCCACGGGTCCTGGCTGAGCACCGGCGAACAAGCGACACTTCGGGCTCCTCTTCTTCCTCTGACTCCTTTGGCATGGGAGGCTTCCTCTGTCGGGCCTCGCGGATCCTCAACGATCTCCTCGGCCACGCTCTCGCTCCTCAGCGGCGCGAGCGGCCATTAGGGCTTTCTTCGCCTCCTTCGACAACTTCTGCTTTTTGGCGGCCGACTCCTCAATAGCCTTGCCCTTTCCCTTCTTGTCACGGCCCATGACAACGACGAGGATGAGCACGCGGGACAAATGAGCTCGGGCACACAGGACGACGACGCAAGGATTGTCGCGGCTGGGGAACCCTAGCGGTGAAGCGACGGCTACCGTAGGGGGAGCACCACGGCAGCGCAGAGGGCGGCAGTGTGGTGCGGGCAGCGGCAGAGGTGAGGCGACAGTGAGGCGTGGGGGGCGGCGGCGGCGCTGCGTGGAGCGGCAGTGGCGGCGCTGTATGGGGCGTAGGGTGAGCAGCAGCGGCGGCCGGAGGTGGCGGCGGCGGCGGCTCGGAGGGCGGCGGCGGCCGGAGGGCAGCGGCGGCCGGAGGGCGGCGGCAGGGCGAGGGAGCGGCGGCGGCGGAGGTGTCGGGGCGTCGGTGGCGGAAAGCAAAATCCGGGAGAGAGAAACCCGAAGGTGAAGAGGCGATAAATAGGTGGGGCTCGAACCCTAGCTCAAATTTTAACATCGGATGAACCGACGTTAGATGAGGGTTGCGTCGGTCGAATGATATAGTAAGGGTATTCCAAAAATGCCATTGACACCGGATGATCCGACGTGAAAATGATTTGCATCGGTTGAATTTGCCACAACTCCAGAAATGTGAACATCTGATGCACCGATGTTTCTCAGAATGAACTCGTTGGTTGATTTGTCCTTTTGACTGAGTTGACCCTTGGCACTTGAACACAAACTGATCCGATGAGCTTCTGGCCTAATCATCGGATAATCCGATAACTACAAAACAACAACATCCCATATATGTCCTTTGACTCAAACAAACAAACACGGAGAAACACATGTCTTAGGACTTTTTGGGCAACCCCTTACCCCTAAAAAAAAAGACTAGTTGCCAATAACTTGGCTAAGCCCTAAAGCAAATAGAACACCGAAGAAAATAGGGAAGAAATTATCCAAATAAAATGTAAGGCCCATGCTTTGTGAGCTAGAGGATGAATAGTTCTATCGCATTAAAGCATGTTCCTTTAGGCATTAACGCACCTAACATTTTGTTCTTTCCACATCATATGAGTTGAGATATCGCATTTCAAACAAGTCTCTTTCTCATGAAGTGGGTTCCCCTTTGTGACAATCTACCGTATGCAATGCCAAACAATTTATAATGCAAGAAATTAAACGTGAGTGCAAGTCTATATGGCAGGCATCATGCAAGATATAAATTAAATCTATCTTGCCAAATTTGAACCTTTCAAAGGTTTCTTCAGGGAGAGCCACTCTTCAAGTATTGGGGAAACCCAAAAGAACCTCCATCCGAAGCTAACCCTTGCTCACCTCTATCCTTTGAAAGTTAGACAAGACCTATATGAGATGCATTCTTACATGATCATGACAACTTACATGACGTTCGATGCATCTAGCACATTTAATTCACTTCTTAGTCTAGAAAAAAGTTTTCTCATCAAGTGGTTTAGTGAAGATATCCGCCAATTGTTCTTCGGACCTAACACCTCGCAAGGAGATGTCTCCCTTAGCTTCATGGTTCCTTAAGAAATGATGACGAATATCAATGTGCTTAGTGCGAGAGTGTTGAACGGGGTTTTTAGCTATCTTAACCGCACTTTCATTGTCACAAAGTAGAGGCACACAACCAAGTTTAATACCAAAGTCCAAAAGGGTTTGCTTCATATAAAGAATTAGGGCACAACATGCACCGGCCGCTATGTATTCTGCTTCTGCCGTGGACAAAGCAACGGAATTTTGCTTCTTGCTAGACCAAGATACTAGGGAACGCCCAAGCAAGTGGCACCCACCGGAGGTACTCTTGTGATCCACATGGCATCCGACAAAGTCCGAATCTGAGTAACCCAAGAGATGGAATTTTGCACCTTTAGGGTTCCACAGGCCTACACTAGAGGTATGCTTGAGATACCGGAGTATCCTAAAGACCGCCTCCCGATGCGATTCTTTAGGTGCCGCTTGAAAGGGAGCACACAAGCATACACTAAACATGATATTGGGCCTAGATGCGGTAAGATAAAGCAATGAACCAATCATAGAATGGTAATTAGATTGGTCAATAGGTTTACCGTCCTTATCCGCGTTGAGATGTCAATTTGTTGCCATTGGAGTGCTTCTTGAGCTACAATCTCCTATCTCGAATTTCTTCAAGAGGTCCTTGGTATACTTTTCTTGATAGATGAAGGTTCCCTCTCGAAGTTGCTTGATTTAAAATCCAAGGAAGAAGTTGAGCTCTCCAATCATCGACATCTCGAATTCCCTAGACATCATTTTGCCAAACTCATGGCTAAGAGCTTCGTTAGTTGAACCAAAAATAATATCATCAATATAAATTTGACAAATAAATAATTCTCCGTCGATGTGTAGATGTTGGAACTTGAAGCTCCCCCTTGATCATGGCTCTCCTCAACTTTAGGCTTGTCACAACAATATCATTCTTGCTAAAGGTGCACGTTAGCCCAAGATCACAAAATTTGTGCAATAGAAAGCAAATTGAAACTAAGTGACTTAACATGCAACATATTTGAAATAAATAAACCATGTGAAAAATGCAATCTTACCCAACCGAATTACCTTCCCCTTAGAATTATCACCAAAAGTGACTTGATCATGATTGTTGGGGTCCTCTATGGAGGTGAACATACCATTGTTGCCAGTCATGTGTTGAGTGCACCCGCTGTCGAGTACCCAATGCTTTCCACTGGCTTTGTAGTTCACCTACACACATGAATTCATTTTTTGATTTTTGACACCCAAGCCAACTTAGGTCCTTGTATGCGTGATACAAGTGTTTTTGGGACCCAAAGTTGTTTGGGGAGCTTCCCCTTCATGCCCTTTATGTCCTTATTGATGAACCTTGCCTTCACCTTGCCATCTACTTTACTTAAGAGATAATGACGATCATCGAAAGTAGACTTGTAGTTAGTAGGCAATTTTGGAGAAGGCCGGTTAGGAAGAGGACACTGCCTTGTATGGTGTCCGGTGACCTCACAATGTTGGAAATAGGAACCAACTTCCTTGATGAAGCTTGTTCTAAGCTCCGGTGAGGGCACCTTTCCTTTGTTAGGCACCGGGAAGGATCCAAGTCCTCTCTTGTTGAAGGCATTTGCTTGTTGGAAGAGGATTTCCTTGTGCTTGACTTCTCCTTTAGATAGTCTTGACACACTAGTGCGGAGACTTTCAATTTCTTCCAACAAGTCCTTCTCCCTAGCATTCTCTTTCAAAGGCAAAGACTTATGCAAGACATTAGTGGCATGAGAAGTAATGGATACCTTATCATTAAGAGTTTGTTTCTTTATATTTTTCAATTTGATCATTATCAAGAACTTCATAAGCAAGATTAAGTACTTGATGCTCTTGGATTAACTCATTGTGCTTTCGCAAGAGTGCTTGGTGGGCTAAGTCAAGCTCATGATGATCTAGCTTGATTTGAGCCTTATCCTCCTCAATTTGTTTGACATGAGATTTGAGTGTGTCGTGCTCCTTAAGTATGCTTTCATACTTGTCAAGCAAATCAAGGTTCGCACTCTCAAGCTTAGCACGAGTTTCTTCAAGAGCCTTGACCTTGCTCTTTTCCCTCTTAATGATAGTGTGGTATTCATTTATTAATGAAGTTAAATCATCTAGGAAAAGCTCATCATCGCTAGAGTCATCACATACCTTGGTGTTACCTTTAGCCATGAGGCACATGGGAGGTGGATGAAGAGATGAGTCATCATTCTTGGTAATGGCAAGGCCGCCCAAACTTTCTTCTTCTGCTTCACTCTATTCATCACTTGATTCTTCGTCGGTGATCCATTCATTTGCCTCACACATGAACACCTTTTGTGGACCTTTCCTCTTTTTTGGGAAGAATTTTGCCTTCTTGCCCTTGTCATGTTTCTGTTTCCCAAAGGATCTTGGTTTGGGCTTGTCCTCTTCATCATCCTCACTATCTTCAAGCTTGCGATGCTTGCTCTTGTGGTTCTCTCTTCTTTTGTCCGGTTTTGGACAATCATAGGAGATGTGGCCTTGGTCACCACAATTATAGCAAGTCTTGTTGTCATCTCTCTTTGGTAGAAATGCTTTCTTTTTGGGATCAAAGGTGTATCCCTTCTTGGCAATCTTGGAGTTCAAGCGAGAGAACTTTCTCATCATTGATGCAAGCTCATCATCGTCATCTTCACTTGATGCTTGCTCTTCTTCACTTGGGCTAGGCTTAACCACTTTCTTTTTGTTGAGATTTGTTCTCTTGACGGAAGCTTTTAGAGCAATTGTGGTTGAAGATGATTCCTCCATCATCCCAAGCACACTCATCTCATGAGCGTGAATCTCTCCAATAAGTTCTGAAACTTCAATGTGGTCAAGAGATTCTTTTTGAAGCATGGAGTTGATGATGTTGTACTTCGGCTTGGGAAGGAGCATAAGAATCTTGCGGTTGATGAGTCCTTTGCCAAGAGAAGCAATGTCAAGAGCATTAATTTCCTCGATAAGCACATTCAAGCGAGAAAACATTTCATTGACATTTTCATGAGGTAGCATTTTGAACTCATCATATTTGTCTTTAAGCATATGATATTTTAGTTCTTTGACGCGAGAAGAACCCTCATGAATTTCAATCAAACAAGCCCAAATTTCACATGTTTTTTCTTTGCTAGCAATCCTAGCAAACACATCTTAGCTAATGCATTCATAAATGACATTTCTAGCTTTAGCATCCCACTTGACTTGATCACCAACATAATTATGCTCACCAAACCCCACATGGGTCGCTTCCCATACCTCGGGAGCAATGGCCTCTAGATAAGTACGCATGCGTGCTTTCCAATAGGCAAAGTTCTTGCCCTCGAAGATAGGAATCGAACCCCCATTCTTTGCCATTTTAGCTCTCTAGCGGTGAAGCTAGAATGATCCAATGAGGAACCTTGCTCTGATACCAATTGTAAGGATCAAATGCCCAAGAGGGGGGTGAATTGGGCTTCTTTTCAAAAACTAAAGCAATAAAACTTAATTACTAAAAGCCCAATTCCCTATACAAACAACCTATGCATTCAAATGAATAGTAACTTTGCGGTATATGAAATGCATAAGTGTAAGGGGAGAGAAAGAAAGCGCAAACTCCCGAGGAGACATGAAGACACGGAGATTTATCTCGTGGTTCGGCAAGATCGTCAAGATCTTCCTACATCCACGTTGTGGCACCCACCAAAGGGTATAGCCACTCCCAAGTCACTGAGACCAGGGATCTTCACTATACTTCTCCGTTTGCCAACCTCGGCAAGGTGGAGCTCAAGCCTTGTACAAGTTGGATCCTCCGGGCTTCCACAACCTATCTTGGTAAGATCCGGAAGGCTCTCTCCAATACAATCACCAAGGGACACTCCCTTACAGCTCTCACTACACTAGAGACTCCAATCACCAAGAATGGAGGCACACAAGCACTATCTCTAGTTAGTTCTAGGCCTATCTCTTGGTGTACAAGTGGTGAAAATGATATGGAAGTGGTAGCTCAATGCCTTGAATGCTTGGTAATGTGTAGAGTAAGTCTGGGCTTCAAGTCATGTTGAATAGACTGGTTGAAGGGGTATAAATAGTCAGCCTCCACAAAATAGCCGTTGGAAAAGTAAGCTGACATCACTGTTCTGCGAACACCGGATGATGTTCTCCCTTCAGTTATCATCGGTCAAATCCAAATTAGCTGATGTCACTGTGTCAGATATGACCGTTGTCAGACCGATGTTTCACTTTCCTTCTCATCGGATGATCCGGTGGCACTTCATCCAGAATTTGTTCAGAATTAATGCTTACTGGAGTGATTAACCGATGTGTTTATAGTTGTACATCGGATGGTCCGATGTTACACTTGGTCCAGGGAGATTGCTTACTGTACTGATGGACCGATGTAACATGCCCTTCATCGTCGGATGATTCGGTGAGTACTTAGTTCTGAGGTCTTCTTCTTCTGCTGAACCAACTCGACCGATGTATTGTTTTCTGGAAACATTGGTTGATCCGGTGAGTTGATTTTATTTGCTTCAAGTTGTTCTAAGTGATTCTTTTGGAATTTTCTTGAGTGACCTCTTATACATTGGTTTGAAATATTCTTCTGATGATTATCAAGCATTGAGTGCTGTCAATAGTGGTTGAATAATTTTGACATGTGAGCTTTTACTTCTAATATTCATAAACATCAATTGATCTCATAGAATGATTGTTTAGGGGTCTCCAATTATATCCAATGAGCAGTAGATGATATTCATATAGATTCCATTTGATTGTGATGAGTGATATAAGAGACCTTGCATCCACAAATCCATTAGTAATATCCAACGGTTGTCATTAATCACTGAAACCATACCTCATGGGGGCCTAGATGCTTTCAACAACCCCTTGACAACCTAACAGCTTTGTCACTGCACTATAGCAGTGATGTGAGCACCTCCTTGTTAGTAATATGCTTAGGAAGCTCTGAGATGTTCGCATCGCGAACCACTACATACTGTATTTATGATTGTTAAATGTGTTAAAAGGTGTTTGGTGGTGTGAGTTAAGGTATGAGTGAGTAATTAATGAACTGTGTGTGTGAAGAGGGAGTGTGGTCGAGGCGGGTAAGGTGATGAGATGCCGCAGGCTCCCTGAGAGGTATACCGACTGCTTCTATATATTTGGTGTGACCCATTGATCGATACTGAGTGCTTCAATAATAGTCCGATGACCATGCTTTCTGGACTATACTTATGTTGAGTACTCCAGTTTAGTTTGATGCCTTGTGTTTCGGACTAGTCCTTCTGCCAAGTACGAATGGAGCCGCCTCACCAATATAAGGACCGATTCATTTGACCTCAACATAGTGATTTCGTACAACCATAAAACTTGTATGGGCGGGACTCACTCTACCTTTTCTGGTGACTACCACTTGAGACACTTGGAGAGTCATGAAGGGCACGGTGGAACAGGAAATAGCACAGAGACCAAGGCTCATCTGTTGGCTGGCTGGGTAGGGAATGCCCGAATATCTCCTGTGTCGGGCCGAGGTGTGATTGTGGGGTTACTCGGGGAAGATGAGATGAGCGTCATGTCACACTGCGGTGGGCATGGCGTGTGGGTAAAGTATACAAACTCTGCAGAGTCTTAATCGATCCGGATAGCTGTTGTCACAATCTTGACACGCTATGCTCTGGGCTTCTTATGATTAGCATTAGTGCATCTCCTTGAAATGTGTGTGTGGGTGGGTGGCCGAGACCGCCGTGTTTTGAGAAAGTGTTGGCATGCATGCTGGAGTCGTCAGGGTCATGGGTCCGAAGACTCATCTAAAAGTGAGGGAATTGGCGGGATGGTCTAAAACTCCCTTAGGGCCCGTCAACTATAATAATACTGATTCAACTAGTCCCCCTCTTATTGCAAAACTATTTTTAAAGGGAACCTTGCATAAAATGTTTTTTCGGCAAAACTAAGCCGTATGACCTCTCCTTGCTACGAGCCCCAATGCATGAAACACATCCTCTTGAGTAGTGTTTGAGCTTGCGGAATAACTTATATACTCACTCTTGCTTTATATGTGGTTTATGAGAAGACATATAAGCTGAAGCGTGTGAAGATGACGATTAGGTCTAGTCCTACTTTCCATGTCTGTCTGTTGGGCGTGACGCCCTTCTGCTCCGCTGTTTTCGAGGATTTATCTGTTTTGATAGTCACCCATAGCCACGTCCAACGTAATCTAGATTATGTCCGTAAAACTTATATTGTTTATAAATAAATAATTCTTGTATGGATCTCGATCTATTCTGTTGTGCGTACCAACTACTGATTCAAGGATTGGTACTGGATGCACAAGTAGACCCGCAGAAAACGGATCCTCACACGTAAGAAAAGTAAAGTGACAAAGAGTGTCGTCCATCCCAAAACCGTTATCCCTGGACTCGACTAGCAGATTCTACCGTTAAACCCCAAAATCCCCTCTCCGCCCAGACTCTGACGCATTCCACATTGCCGGGTGAAGCCCACTGATTTACCCATATGTTCCAAAAGTCTACATGCTACAAGAAGCTCAGTTAGAAAATATTCTATCTTCAAAAGTTTATCACGTTTTAATTCAAAAATAAACTAAAAGATTATAAATTAAAAAACTAATAGGACAAGGTCTCTTATAATGCAGGTAACACTCCGTACGGAACTTTTATATGGTAAGTTTCGTATGGAATACTTAAATATTCAGTAAAATTTAAGGCTATTCACACTATGTTTTCTTTAAATCATGCTATATCTTTTATACTTCCTTTACACTTACGGCATGTTCTTTATATGTTCAGCATTTCACTCAACATATCTACTCTATACTTCAATATTGTACTCTATATTTACAGTTCTGTAATTGTCTACTCATTAACCCATGGCCATGGGAACCTGTCGTACACTGTACACATCCTTCGCAGAGTTGGACCGGCATCCGCAACCACTAGTGGTGGGACTTGAGCCGTGCCTCGGGACGAAATGGCCCGAGCCCGAAAGCCCGTCGGGCCGACTCGGGCCGGGACGGTCGGGCCGGCTGTCAAAAATCTCGGCCCAAGCACGGCACGTGGCCCGTCGGGCCAGGCCTGGCCCGGGCACGACCCAGTAAGTAAGTGCTCAGCAAAACTGCCTTTGACAAGTGGGACCCAGAAGTCATAGACACAAAAACCAAATTTGCAGTTTTACAATGAAAAAAATCAAAAAAATCAGAAAAAAAAACTGTAGCTTCATATAGTTATATTACATGTTCTCATAAAAAATTAGACATAAATTCGCAATATAAAAGTGTAACAAAAAAACAAAAAAATGTTTTTTGTCTTTTTTATATATCTCAAAATAAAATGAATTTGGAAGTGGTATTTCTTGGGGGAGTTTTATCTGAAAGTATACACCTATGAAATTTTTTTTGGGAATTTTTAAAATTAAAATGAATGAATGTGTGTTTGATTTTTAAAGAATGGCACATATGTTATAACACTTTGACTCAAATGAGTATAATTTTGAATTTTCACAACTTGTAATGTTTCAAAAAATTCACCAAAAATTCATACACACATATAAATATAATACACACCTACAAAAAAGAAAATTGATTCATTTTGCTGATTTTTTGGAGATATAAAAAATAGCAAAGAATATGTACATATGACATGTTTTGGTTCTTTATTAAAAAGTTACAAAAATAACCATATAAGTTTGAAACTAATTGTTCCAATTGGTAGAGATTATTTTTTTAAGAATATAGGAAAAAATCATAAAATTTGGACTTAATTTGCGAAATATAAACAAGTTTGAATATTTAAATAGGAATAAAAAAAATCTGCAACAACTATCGGGCCACACCGCGCCCCCACCTATTGGGCCGCTCCCGCCCTCCCCTTGCCCCGCGTCGCGCCCCCGCCTATTGGGCCGCCGCTCCCTGCGGCCCAGCAACCAGCACCGCGCGCGTGCGGCGCGCCCAGCGCCCTGCAGCTGCGGTTTTAGTCCCACCTCAGGACTTTAGGGCGCAGCCGGCCAACATATAAGGCGGAGCGGGGGCGGCTGATTCGAACTCCTTGAAACCGCCCCGCTCCCGCTCCCGCCTGCTCGGTGCTCGTCAGTCCCGCGTCCTGGGCCTCGTGGGCCGTCTCCCGCACCTCTGCGCGCGGTAGCCCCCTGTGCATGTGCGCCTTCGGGCCAGTTGTGCTGGCTGGGCCCAGAGCCCAGCCGGCTGCCCTTTTTTTCCAGATTCAGAAATCAGAACAGAGATAAAATAGAATGATTTTTTCCAGAATCCATTCCAGATTCAGAACAGAGACAAAATACAATGAACTTCAAGCATCATAAATTACATTCAAACAACACATTTACACTCATATAAGCACATTCAAAAATCACAAATTCACACACATGTAGGGGAATGAAATTTTATTGAAGTATCAAGTTTTTTACAAACTGCCTCATTAAAAACCTTACACTCATTGTGAGCTTCCCCCGTAAGGAAAAAAGTACAATTTGTTTAATTTTTTTCAATCATTCGGAATCTTCAATGTCAAGATCCTACAACACTTTTACAATTTCCGGATCTTCTAGGCGCTGTTGATCTCTAGTTTCCGCTGCCTCCCAATCTTTAAGGCATGTGAGGCACTCAACCATATCGGGCGTAAGAGAGGACTTACAACATTGAATCAAAATGACATAAGTTGAATGTAAATGAATATGGGAGAATACAATATGAACAAATATGAGATTATGAGAATCACCTCCTTTCTTCTATAATTCTTCCATCTGAACTAAATATAGCTTCAGAAGAGACGCTAGAAACTGGAATAAGAAGCACATCACGAGCAATTTGGGAGAGCACCGGAAACTGACGTTCATTGTCTTTCCACCACGCCAAGAGGTCCACTTCAAAATCATCTTGAAAATTCAATATAGATAGAAGTTTAAATATATATTCACATTTAGATGTCCAAAAAGTAAAATATATACATATACCTGAAGCATAGGATCATGAGCCACATGATCTATTTCAAGATAGTGAGTCAACTCCGCAGTTGGATTCCAATTTGACCTAGAGGACTGTGAGGATGAAGAGGTTTCCTTGGACTTCAATTTTTTCCACATTTGAGACACCATACTTTTTTCTTCTCAACTTGTGGTGCATCCACTCTTGGGCGAGGTTGACCAAATTTCTGGTAATACATAGCAAATAATCGAAATATCTCGGATTTAACATGTGAGTAAGCACTTGAGTAATCAAGATCAAGTTTTTGTCCAACAAAATGTAAAGCACCCTCTAATTGCTCTAACTTCTTACGTGGATCAAAAATGAGAGCAAAACAATAGAGATGTGGAATACCATCAAAATATTTAAGGTACTTTGCTCTCATGTAAAAAATGATTGGACCTAGAATTGCATCATTTTCATTTTCTTGCCATTTTTCAACAAATATCATGAGCCACTCAAGTAAAAGAGGAGAGGTAGGATAATAAATACCGGACAATAGGGTTGTTGCATTATAAAATGGTTTCAAGAGCTTTCGAAGCTTTGTTGCAACTTCCCAATCATAGTCATGTAGCACAATACCTGCATTTTGAGCATTTATAAAAGTAGTAAAGAGGCTCTCATACCCTTTTAATTGTGTCAACATGATGTAAGTCGAGTTCCATCGCACTTTCATGTCTAGAGAAAATTTCTTTGCTTTCATTTTCTTCACTTTGCAATACTCCCTGAAATTTCTATAAGACTGTGGAGAATTCATGAGAAATCGAACGACACAACGTATATTTTCGATACATGAACTTGCCTTCGCCAAGCCAGCCTGCACAATAAGATTAATGATGTGGCACACACATCTTTGATGAAGCACATACCCATCAATGTAGCTTTGTATGTGTGGCTCAAGTATATCCATAGCCCTGGTGTTAGCCGATGCATTATCAAGAGTAATAGACACAATCCTATTTTCAATACCATAATCTCTAATGACATTAAGCACATGTGATGCAATTACCTCACCGGTGTGGTTCTCATCAATATACTGTAATGCTAAAATCCTTTTATTTAGCTTATACTCATGGTCTATGTAATGAGCAACAACACTAAGATAGTGAGTCCTTTGATGTGAAGATAACCAAATATCCGATGTTAATGCAACAGAAAATGACATGCTACTAAATGTTTCTTTCAATTTCACCTTTTTATCCTTGTATCTTTTAATTATATCCGTCCGAGTAGTTTTTCTAGAAACATTGTTATATTGTGGACAAAAAGCAACTTGAATCATTCTCTCAAAATTAGAACTTTCACCCATGCAAATAGGTTGATCTTCTACTGCAATATATCTAGCAATTTCAGAACGAGCAACTTCAGGATTATAAACCCAAGTACTTACAGAGCCATCGGCATTGAAGTTCAATTGAGTTTGTGTTGAGGCACCTCCTCGTAAAGCAAACTTCTTGACACATGCGGCATAATGTCGATTTAGGTGGCCCGTGCCACTACTAGATGCTGCAGTAAGAACTTTTTTGCAATATTTGCAAGTAGCAGAAGTTACTAAATCCTTACCATTGACCTTTTCTATGTGCTCAATGAAGTGATCCCAACATTTATCTCTTTTCTTTTTGGGTCCCGAGGTAGTAGATGTTTGAATTTCTTCATGTGGAGCTTTGGGTTGTGGAGGCACGTCGCTTGCAGTAGCGGGCGCATCGACGGAGAAACTACCACCACCTGCATTATTCAAACCAACATAATCATCATCTTGATACTCCTCATATGCATCACCTTCCAAATCGACATCATCCATCCCGTAATCTCCCATGCTTGGAGATAGACGACGTGGATCGGGCTCCTCGTAGCCACGGCCATGACCACGCCGCGATGATACGCCAATCTTCTTCCTAGTACCACTACCCCTAGTTGGCAACATGGTTATGGGCAATCTGGCTCTGGCCTACAACCTGCCTGGGCCTGACAGAGGCGCCGAGGCCGTAGGGCGACGGCCGATAGGCGAGGACGCGCGGCAAAGGGCGTGGGGCGCGGCGCTGGCGCGCGGCTAGGGCGTGGAGCGTGGGCGCAGCGCGCGGCTAGGGAGCGGAGCGCGGGCGGGGCGCGCGGCCAGGGAGCGGAGCGAGGGCGCGGAGCAGGCGACGAGGGCGCGGCACGCACGGCAGCGCGGGTGGGGGCGCTGAGGCGGCGACATCGGCGACAGGGCGTGGGGAGGGGTCGGGCGGTCGGGCAAGTAGGCAACGGTTCTAGACTTCTTTTGAGAACTGTTACCCTAATAGCAGTGGAGGTCTCATTTTTCAATTTTCGGGCCGTTTTCGTGCCGATGGGCTTTTTCGGGCCTAATTCAATTTTCGTGTCGATTTGGGCCGTCGTGCCGAGTCAGGCCATCGGGCCATTTCGGGCCGTGCCGGCCCCGACACGGCCCAGATCGGCGTGCCGCCCGTCGTGCCCAAAAACCAGGCACGGCACGGCCCGGTGTTTCGGGCCGGGCTGGCACGGCCCGAATACACTTCGTGCCGGGCCGGGCCGAGCCTCGGGCCGAGTCGTCGTGCTTCGGGCTGCCCGAGTCTAGCCCGGCCCAATTCCCACCACTAACAACCACAACACCCCGCTCACCATGGCCGGCGTCGTCAAACTCCCCGACCGCGGGAGGTCTAGCTGCTTCTTCGAGGTCGGCCGGCGCGGGATCGGCGCCTCCTCCCCCGCGCCTCCTTCCGCAGAATCAGCGGTTCTGAGATGCTTCAGAGAATTTCTCCATTTCTTTTCGGAGTGATTCTCCTACTTGGATTCTTGATGCGCTTTTTTAAGTCTCCATTTGTCTAAATCGACGGGATTATATAGGCGTGTGTCGTGGTTGGACGTTCAAAAGGAACGTGTACGGTTGCATATTTCTGTCGGGTATCTTGGCTGATGATGAGTAGCTTGTATCTTGATGTGGATGCCTGTTTCAGATCGGCAACCTCACTTGTAGGATTTGTGCAATTAGTGCTGTAAAGCTCAAATCTCTTGAGCGTCCTGAAGCATAGGCCATCTTTTGAATTATTCTGTTTATAAATTAAACACAGTTACACTGATGAATTATTTCTCTCTGTTTCCTGTGAACTGGGGAAATATTAGGTCCCGTCTCTATCAGCTACTGTAGCTAGTTTTTTTACCTGATGTTCATTTTCAGATTTTTGTGAGAAAAAATCTACATAACCCCTTCAACTTTGATCTAGACACTATTTAATCTCCTCAACTATCAAACCGGTTAGTTAACATCCTAACCTATATAAAACCATTCAGTTAACATCCTATAGTGGTTTTGCAAGGTGGTTTTGCCACTTGACAGCTGACATGACATGTCTGTGTTGTAAACTCACATGTCAATTATAGAAGACAAATAATCACAGCTTGTTCTTGCTCGTCAGCATCTAAATGTGGATGATAAGACGCACGCCGTCATTCGCTGTCGGTGGTTGCATGCCTTCTGTGGTGGAAGCATGTCGCGAGATGCACCGTATAGGATACTATGCATGCAACACTCTATAGTATAATGCAGTGTTCATAAGTCAGACGACTAATCATGATTAATCGCAATTAGACGCCCTGATCGGTCCTGGGAACTCGACTACGGCCGGCAACTCGATCTGCACGACCAGAACTCTGGTCGCCCGACTTATCGTGCGATCTGGACGATGAAATGCCCGATTATGTGCGTTCCCTGGTCGGACAGTCAGCTGGCTCCCAGTCCCGGTCAAAATTTTTTTGGACCGCATCCGATCGACCCATTAGGTTAACTGTTTCACAGCAACCAGCCCGGCTCCCTACCCCGTTACACAGCAGTCAGGCGCCTCCTTCCCACATGTACGTTTCCCCCGACGATTCTAAATCAGGACTTCGGGAGCTCGCCCAGAAGCGCCGCTGCCGCCAATCTCTCCTGCAGCCGCTGCCTCCAGGGCAGTGCCGGCTCTTACCTCACCGCCCTTCCTTGTGTGCTGGGCTGTGTACGTCCTCTCTCCCTCCTCCTTCGGTCCTTCTCCTTCCTGGTGTGCTGCCAATCTCCTCCGCCTTGTGCAGTGTGTGCTGCACTGAACACTGAAGTGGACTCTTGGAGATGAGCTCTTCGTCAGGGTCAGACAGTAAGATCACTCTCCTCCTCCTCCTTGCTGCAGGTCAATGGAACAAGTTTGCAATGCTGTTTTTTTTAAAAAAAATTGTGATCCACTTATGCAATATTCTGAAACTAGCTCAATGCTTGAAATCTGAATATATATATATATATATATATATATATATATATATATATATATATATATATATTGATACATATAGTGTCGATACAAAAATCTTTGGACGACTAAGGGTTGACTAGGATCGACTAATCACCCTAATCGACGATTTATCATCCCAGTCGACCTAGTTAGTCCTTAGCCTACTTATGAACCTTGGTACAATGATTGGATGAATGAGGGAGTTGTAGCAGCCTCACGTGCAGTGAGTTTGTTCTACATCGAGTAGCTTCCAGCTGGCGTCGGCTAGTAGTCGCTGCATAGTCTCTGCAGTAAGCACAGACACGTGCTCACCATCAGGTCTCCTTGGTTCAGGGTGAAGTCATGCAAGACGTACGGTATACGAAGAAAGCACAACCAAACAAAGTGCCGGCACCCGACGACAGCGATCGAGCACGATTCACCGCACCGTCGAACTCGTGACATGTGATCGACCGTCCGCCAAAGCGCACACGAACGCGCTGATCTGACTGACAGAGAAAGGAGAGCTGCTATGCTGCTGTGATTATTTGTCTCCTATAATTATCATGCGGGCCCGCAATATAGACATGCCACGTCAGCTACCAAGGTGACAAAACTACCTTACAAAATCACTCTAGAGGTTAACTAAATGGCTTTACATAAGTTAGGATGTTCAATACCCGGTTTAGTAGTTGAGGGGTTAAGTAGTCTCTAAGTTATAATTGAAGGGTTATATAGAATTTTTCCTATTTTTGTGTAATGTCTAGTATTGGATCATGTGTGATCCAATGGAAGCTGAATTACACAAGTTACAGTCATGACTTCTGTGGTAGTTTGGTATATAGTGAATTCATTCCAGAATGCTGATTCTGAATGCCTGAATTTCCGGCCTCAACTGCTAGCTGTTCTTGCTTATGATGCCAACTGATTTTCATTTTTGTTCTCTCTTTGTGATAGGACATAGTAATGAGGATGGTTCGCTATGGAAAGTTGAAAGGTCATGATGGCTGTGTCAATACTGTAAGCTTCAATCCATCCGGTGACCTCCTTGTGTCTGGCTCAGCTGACACGCATATCATAGTATGGGACTGGCTCGCTAAAACTAAAAGGCTCGTTTACCCTTCTGGCCATCAAGAGAATGTCTTCCATGCTCTTGTGATGCCGTTTACTGATGACAGCAATATCATAACGGTTGCTGCTGATGGTCAGGTTTGTCTCTACCAACACTGAATTCTTTTGACCAACACTCACTGTCAGGACCCGCCTTCCGAGGGTCCCCTTGTGCATCCCGTATCAATTCCTGATCAGTAGTTGGTACGCACAACAGAATAGATCGAGATCCATACAACGATTATTTATTTATAATTAATAAAAGTCTTACAACCATGTTCTAAATTACATTGGATGTGGTCGGAGATGACCACCAAAATAGAAAAATCTTCAAAACAGCAGAGCAGAACGGCGCCATGCTCAGCAGGCAGACTTGGGAAGTAGGACTAGACCTAGTCGTCATCCTCACACGCTTCAACTTCTTTGTCTTCTGATAAAACCACAAATAAATCAAGAGTGAGTACATAAGGTACTCCGCAAGCCCTAACACTACTCAAGGGGAGGTGTTTCATGCATTGGGGCTCGTAGCAAGGAGAGGCCATACGGCTTAGTTTTGCCGAAAAGCATTTTATGCAAGTTTCTCTTTGAAAAGAGTTTTGCAATAAGAGGGAGAAGTAGTTGAATCAGTATTATTATAGTTGGCGGGCCCTGGGGGAGTTTCAGTCCACCCCGCCAGTTCCCTCACTTTTAGATGAGTCTTCGGACCCAAGGCCCTGACGACTCTGGCACGCATGTCAACACTTTCCCAAAACACGGCAGCCTTGACCACCCATACACACACTTCAAGGAGTTGTACTAATGCTAATCAATAGGAGCCCAAAGCATAGTGTGCCAAGACTGTGACAACAGCTATTCGAATAGATTAAGACTCTGCAAAATTTGTACACTTTACCCACAAGCCATACACACCTAGCAAGGGTATGACATGACGCTCATCCCATCTTTCCCACGTAACTCCACAATCACACCTCGGCCCGACCCAGGGGCTATTCGGGTATTACCAACCTAGCCAGACACTAGACGACCCTCAGTCTCTGTGCCATTTCCTGGTCCACCGTGTCCTCCATGGCTCTACAGGTTTTCTCTTGTGGCAGTTACCAGAAAGGTAGGGGGAGTCCTGCCCATACAGGTTCTGTGATTGTACGAAATCACTATGTTGAGGTCAAATGAACCAGTCCTTATATTGGTGAGGCGGCTCCATCTGTCCTTGGCTAGAGGACTAGTTCGGAACACACAACATCAAACTAAACTGAAGTACTCAGCACAAGCCTAGTCCGAAAAGCATGGTCATCGGACTATTACTGAAGCACTCAGCGCCAATCGGTGGCTTACACCGAATACACAGCCGCAGCTGGTATACCTCTTAGGGAGCCCGCAACATCCCATCACCATACCTGCCTCGACCATCCTTCCCCTTCAGACACGCAGTTCATTAATCTCCCACTCATATCCTAACTCACACCACCAAACACCTTTTAACACCTTTCACAATCATGTCTACAGTGTGTAGTGGTTCGCGATGCGAACATCGCAGGGGTTCCTAAGCATAGTACTAACAAGGAGGTGCTCACATCGCTGCTATAGCGCAGTGATGAAGCTGCTAGGTTGTCAAGGGGTTGTGTTGTCAAGTTCAAGGAGGGGATTGTGATAGTCACTGCTATTATCGTAACTGATACAATATCTTGTTTCAAGCCATTGACAGCGAGTAACTTATGTGTTACTGTTCATCGTTGGCTAGTAGCTGACACCGATACTCAGTCATCAACATATCTCATGCTACCACCTCAAGTGGTTCATAGCATAACAACATTTTAAAATAGACATACATTCATGCAATGAAAACAGGCCATAGGTGCGATTGCAAAACATAGGTGAAATATGATCAATGAGTTAGAGCTTGCCTTTACAGTGGTTTACCAACATTCTTGTCTTGTTCTTCGCGATCCAGGTCTTGAATATCTCCTTCGCGAATTTTCCGATTACTAAGTACGTAGCTACGCGAAGAAAATACGATTCATCGATAAAGATCCAAGAAACCCAAATAAAACTCCAATAAGTACAAACAATCATTCATTAACATAGTTTTTTTAAGGTCTGAGAATGCTTATCAAAGAATACGTCATTATACAGGTGGCTTATTTGGAACATTACTATATATTTGGTCAACCAAATGATCTTTGTAAGGTTATGACGGTCTTATCGGTCTTCTAGTTATTTACAGGGTTTATGACCATTATAATTGATTTACCAGTTTATATCATACTTTACTTATTACGATCAACGAGTTAACCATGAACTCTATAAGGTTTCTTTATAATTAACCTATCTTCATAATGGTATGTTTACTAAGGTTCTATCAATGTAAGACTCACTTATTTTATAGACCAAGAATATGTTTTAATATTCTCGAGCCAACTCAATACTTTTAATAACAGCTAGTGTATGACTCATTATCTTATATTGTTTCTTAACAAATTACTTTCTTAATAAGTTCTGAATGTTAAGAACAATTTTAGAGCTTATTTATTATTATAGTCATTAGGATTTTATGGAGTTACTATTGAGGGTATTATTTCCTTTAAAGTTTGCATGTGAGTCTCTATTATCCAAATGTTATTTGTTTACTTTTTTACAGTGACTCTGGTTAGTTCATTATCCTATACTTTATTTTAATCAAATACTACTCTATAGTCCTAGCTCTATACTTCGAGGAATATTTAGAAGGTCATTCGTGGAGAGGTTATTTAATTAGGGACTTCTATATGTATTTTACCTATTATGAATATTCACTTGATTTCCCTATGGGAATGATAAGCAATTCCCCATCCTGTAATTATGCTAGCCAATTTCAACATATATTATATCATATATGCCTAACAATATTTCATGGGGTTTCTTGATAATTATCTACGAGGAAACTTTTCGTCCGCGAGTTTATATGTGATTTTCTATTGACCATTGGCAATTCAATTAATTTCCTCTAAAGGTGATAATTATTTTACCACTCCATATTCTATACTATTTAAATACTATATTTCTTGACGCATCAATATCAATTGATATTTCTAATACCTTCTAGATGATTACAAGTCGAACATTTTCTATAATTAATTTGAGGTGACTGACCCCTGTTGTTATGTTCCAATAGTCACCAAATAGTTCTATTGAGCTTCTAAAAAATTATTTGTAAAATGATTATCAATTTAGAGGCTAAATATTACTTCTCTTCAATTCCTATTTGACTTTTGCAAACCATTAATATTTAACATATTATGTTCAAGCAACTTACACAATAAATCGCCCCTAATATGTTCCAAAAGCAATTGGTGATTTTTAGGATATTTTCCAGATTTTTCCTAATACAAGGAAATGTTGTTTATTCGTTTATGTGTACCAAAACCCGGGTAGGCCTAGCAATTTAATGTCGAGTAGTGAGGCTGTCTATGGGACTGGGTGATCCGAGTGTGTACATGTGTGTGAACCTAACAAGTTTTCTTTCTGCGCTCAGGCCGACAAGTGGGTCTAAAGGGTCAGTGGCATATCTCTCTGTGGTTCATGTGGACCTTGTCCATGGGTAGAGAGGGGTGCAGTCTGTGGCTGGTGTGGCACTCGGCTTGTGTGGCGCCCAGGTGGCGGACACGTCCGCTCAGGCCGCTGAGGTGGCGCCCAGGTGGCGACCACCTATGCACCAAGTGGCGCCATGTAGGCGCTGCACCCAGGGAACAGGGGAGGCGGCGACGGGCGGCCACGGGGGCTCACCGGCGGCCGAACGACGATCGCGGGCGTATTTTCGGCTAAAGAGGACATCGGGAATGCGTTCACGGGTGCAGGAAGGCTCCGGGCGAGCGCTGCTAGGCCGGAGCGGCGCCCATCGCCTCCGACGACGGCACACGTCGGTGAATGGTGATGGCGCTCGGTGGAGTCGCGCGCGAGGGTGGTATCGCTCAGGTTGGGTTGTAACTACACGGCGCTAGGGCTAGCTGGAGTGCGGTGGTGCACAAGACCGGATCGTAGGGGCACCGACGGCGGCCGGCGACGAGCAGTGGCGATCGTGCATGGCGACGCATCGCCGATCTACCCGTGCGTGCGAGAGTTCGGCGAACCAGCGTGTCGGGTGTGCGTTCCCGAGTGCAGTGAGCGTGATGGTGCATTCGGTCTAGCCAGCGCGGCACCCAAGGCGGCCGTCGACGTGCGCCGGCGGCAGGGGAAGGCGGCGCAAGGTGGGGAGGCAAGCGCGTATGCTAGCAACTTGCTCCATGCGGCTTGGAGAGTACTAGAGAGAGTGGGGAATGGTTTGGCACACTTGGTCGAGTCGGGGGACGCCCCACGGCTGTCGGCGACGTGCTCGGTGTACAGACGACGGCGACACAACTAGGGTTCATCGGCCGTACCCCTCGTCATCACGTTAAACCCCGAGCTAACATGCGTTCTATCTGGAACACGAGATATGGAGACTTATTACAGAATTAATTATGGAACGAGTGCTCACCGGAGCGGGAACATGGACGGTGGCCGACGGCGAGGGAAGTTGGGGAAGGCTCCAAATTCCACTCCGAGGAAGGCGCTCAAGCTCCGGGGTAAGAGGTGGAAGGAGGTGGAGTGTCTTGCGTGCTGAATGGCGATGGCGGGTGCCGTTTTATAGGCCCGTGGAGGCGGTTTGTGGTGGAGGGCGGTGGCCGGCTTGCTTGGCGCGCGCGTTCCGTCGGGTGCGACGTGACTCAAGCGGTGGGCGCGCCGGTCTTCGGGGCCATGATGGCGAGATGGAAAAAGGGGGAGGCGCCGTGGTGTCAGGGCAGCACAGCGCCTGGCGCGACGCAGCGTGGAGCGACGGGCGATGTCCCGTCACGGCTTTCCCGGTGATACGGTCGGTCTCGAAAGGGAACAGAGGAGGAAGAAGGCGGTGCACTGCTGGGCTGGGCCGCGCGTGCAAGAATGCAGATCGGGCCACAAAGGATTGGGGTTGGGCCGTGCGGTAGGGAAAAGGGAGGTGGAGCAGGCCGGGCTGCAGGAGAGAAGGGGAAGGACTGGGCCGCAGGAGGAGAAAAGGGCATTCTTCTCCCTTTTCTTTTTCTTTTTCTTTTTCTTTTTCCATTCCTTTTGAGTTTGAATTTGATTTCAAAGTTGGGTTTGATTTAAATTATCTCCTCCCAGTTCACTCTAGTTAACTATTATTTAGTTCATAATTTTCTAAGGTGATTGCATTATTTGGATTTGAATTTGAGTCTAGTTTGGATAATATGGATTTTTGTTTGAAGTCGGATTTGCTTGCACCCAATTATTCCATTACATATTTAATATTTCTACTATATTTCCTGTTTTATTTTAATTAGTGATGATTTCATTTATACATGTGTTATCCACGTAGGTGTATGTGTGTGTGTGTATGTATGTATGTGTATATATATATATATATATATATATATATATATATATATATATATATATATATATATATATATATATATATGTGTGTGTGTGTGTGTGTGTGTGTGTGTGTGTGTGTGTGTGTTTTTGCGCGCGCGCGTGCGTGTGTTTTGATGTCACTTGTACTTCCATTTTATCTAATGCATATAAATTCTATATTTTGAATAAGATGCATATGTTTATATTTATTTCATGTTGAAACCAAATTAGTTTTACGACTATCGGATTTTCGGTCATTCGTTTGACCCCTTTTTTTGGTTCATCTATTCAGGTTTGTTCGAAAATTTTAATTCAGAGTGATTTTTATCATTTGCTGAAATTCGGGATGTGACACTCACTATGGTAACTTTGCATAAAAAGTTGGTGAAAAGGAAAATTTAGTGTATCAAAACTTTGCATAAAAGGTTTGTGAAAAGGAAAGTTTAATGACAATCCCGTAAAACCTTTTTGTCCGTTTCCTGTAGTTTCTGTGTACCTTAACTGACACTGCAACTACCGTTGAGTAGCTGCCAGTACTCCATGCTGATGAAGTATCAGGTTGATAAACATTATTCATTTATACAGTTCTGTTCATTGCTACCAAGTGGCATTTCCTGTGACATTCTTCTACCCAGGTAAGAGTTGGACAACTGAAGGAGGGCGGTAAAGTCACAACCAAACAAATTGGAAAGCATGATGATCGTGTGCATAAGCTGGCCATTGAACCAGGAAGCCAATACATATTCTACAGTTGTGGAGAGGATGGCTTGGTACAGCATGTAAGTCGCAGAACCAATTATATGCGAATGTACGCAATTAATGATTGGAATTACACACTTTTTCTCTTGTTACAGTTTGACTTAAGAAGTGATTCAGCAACGAAGCTACCCACCTGCCATTCTTTCTCAAATAGCAGACGCCGTGTCAGACTGAATACCATTGCCATTGATCCACAAAACCCTTACTATTTCTCAATTGGTGGTTCTGATGAGTATGTACGGTTGTATGACATGAGATTTCTGTCAGATGATTCAAGGATCATGAACCAGCCTGGCCCTAAGCATCTTATCAAAGGTGGGAAGGTCCATATCACTGATATCGCATACTCGTATGCTAGGGAGATACTAGTCTCATACAACGATGACCTTGTCTATTTGTTCCAAAGCAACATGGGTTGTGGACCAAACCCTGAGTTAGCACAGCCAGAGTTTTTGGAGGAGCTCGGGCAGCCTCAGTTTCTTCGGGCCAAATGATGAATATGTTGTGAGTGGATCAGATTGTGGGAATGTGTTCATATGGAGAAAAAGGGGGGGGGGGGGGGGGAATTGATGAGGATGATGCATGGTGACAGAAATATGGTTAACTGCATTGAACCCCACCCGCATTTTCCATTCTTGGCTACTAGTGGAATTGAGAAGGCTGTTAAGATATGGACGCCTACAGCAACCAAAGTGACACCACTGCTGAAAAATGCAAAAGAAGTAAGTTGTTTCAACTCGGGAAATACATCTTACCATGGACTTGTACTAAATATGTCCCTTCCTCTTTCACTTTTACATGTTCTTCTGTTGGACCTTAACAGATAATAGCTTCTAACGAGTTTGGAAGGGAAGTTTATGCTTCAAGATCCCAGGTGACACTTTCATCTTATAGGAGCTGAAGTGACTTTTATTGAATCAATGATGATTACATATATATAGGCGACCAGCTCAACTAAACAGCCTAAAGTCCTGGCGTCAAGTGCTGCATGGATGAGCACGTTTGAAAAACGTGCGTGCATGGCACTGTGCAGCACTCGGGCGCGATGAGGACGGCCGAAGAGACGGAGCGACGCGCATGTGACCTGAAAGAATTAGTCTGGCTAGGCAGACGTATTCCCACACCCCCTCAGTTTGTACATCTTTGCAAACGATGCATAAACTGTGTCTAAAGTCTTCGAAAACTTTTGAAGGACGCCCTTTAGTCATGATATCTGCCAGCTGTAGATTGGTCGGTGTGTGAAGAACGTGAAGCTCGCCGACTGAAACTTTCTCCCGCACAAAGTGTATGTCTAGTTTGACATGTTTTGTGCGACGGCGGTGCATCGGATTCTGAGAAAGATACACAGCCGAAATGTTGTCACAGTAGATAACCGTCGCTGTTGGCACGTTGATGTGAAGTTCTTGGAGAAGATTGCATAGCCAGCAGCATTCCGATGTCACATTCGCAATAACCTGGTACTCGGCCTCTACACTGAATCTTGGTACGGTTGTCTGTCACTTTGAGGACCAAGACACTAGTGAATCGTCGATGAAGACACAATAATCGAATGTCAATCGTCTTGTGTCTGGGCACCCTGCCTAATTCACATCGGAGTAGGTTGAGATCTTGTTACTCGTTGAGGAGTGTATCTCCAGGCCAAAGTGTCGAGTGTCATTGATGTAGCGCAGTATACGTTTGACAAGTCCCCGGTGCACGTCGTGCGGCTCATGCATATGCAAGCACACCTAATGAACGGCATACGCGATATCTGGACGGGTAAGTGTCAAATACTGCGAGGCGCCTGTGATTCTTAGATAGAATGAAGGGTCGTTGGCCAAGACACCTTCCTTGCCCGAGAGCTTTGGTTTAGTATCAACAGGAGTAGAGGAAGGTTTGCAATTCAACATTCCAAATCGGTCAAGTATATCTTCAACATATCGTGATTGATTGAGGAAGATACCCAAAGCGTTGCGATGTACCCTAATGCCCAAAAAGAAGTGGAGAGGCCCGAGGTTCTTCATGGCAAATGTGTTTCTTAGGTGTTGAACAACTTTCTAAAGTAGTGAAGGTGTTGAAGCGGTGAGTACTATATCATTGATGTCGAGTAGCAAGTAAGTCAGGTCATGTCCTTGCTTGTACACGAGCAATGAGGAGTTTGACTTGGAGGAAACAAAGCGATGATATGCACTTGAGTTGAAAAAGTCTAAAACCAAGCCCTTAGCACCTGTTTGAGACCGTAAAGAGATTTAGTGAGTTGGCAGACATGATCTGGGTACATGGGATCGATGAAACCTGCTGGTTGAGCACAAAAAAACACGCTCTATCATGTGACCATGAAGGAAAGCATTTTTAACATCGAGTTGGTGTACTTGCCACTTTTGATAGGCGGCAATGTGAAGCACGGTACATATCGTTCCAGGTTTGGCGATCGGGGAAAATGTTTGATCGAAATCCACCCCTTGTCGTTGGTGAAATCCGCGAACGACCCATCGAGCTTTCCTTCGTTCTAGGATGCCGTCGGATCATAACTTGTTTTTGAAGACCCACTTGCCAATGATGATGTTACCCATTCGGACGTGGCACTAATGTCCATGTGTGATTTACTTGGAGTGCTTCAATTTCTTCTGCCATGGCCTGGAGCCATGCAAGATCCTTCATGCAGCACGTACATAAGTGGTGCTGGAGATGGAGTTGTGGTGGCCACCAAAGCATATATGGGATTAGGCATACAAATCCCGGCTCTGGCACGGGTCACCATGGGGTGACGTGGAGGCTTAGGACAGGTGGACGTTGGTGGAGTCCTGTCGTGGGCCATCTGCATGGAATTAATTCCATTGTTGGGCCTTGGATCCGCCGCATGTAATGGTGCAAGATTTCGTGCTGCGAGATTTGTGCTTGATGGCAACACAGCGAACGAGTGTGCGTTGCCCACGTTTGCTTGGAACGCAAGCAACGAATCGACGGGTGCAGTGTCAGGTTGATGGCGTGGATGAGGGTGATGCTGCGAAGTAGCAGGAACGTGCACGATGACCGGATCTGGGTTCGGTATGTCCGCACTGGTTGTTGCCGAGCCAAGTGCAACATCAGGTTGGTGGCGTGCCCGAGTTTGTCGCCGCAAAGCACCAAGAGCATGCATGATGACCGGATTAGAGTACGGGACGTGCTCGCCGCTTGTTGCCGACGAATCTACAGGCACAATCCTGACAAGAAAAACTTGCTTATTGAATGTAACGTGAAGAGAATTGATCACTCGTGTTGCCGGGTTATAGCATCGGCAACCTTTGGACTCAGTGGGGTAGCCTATGAAGATGCAAGGTGTTGAGAGAGGGGCGAGTTTGTTCGGCGCAGTGGCTGATGTACTCCCTCTTTTCCATATTATTTGTCGTTTAGGACAAGAATTTTAGTTCAAAATAAACTAAAATCTTTGTCCTAAACGACAATTAATATGGGAAGGAGGGAGTATTTGGATAGGAAAGGCAGTTCAAAGACACGTAGGTGATTATATGTAGGAGGCTGGTCGAGTAAAATTTCATGAGGTGTAAGAGAATGACGAACTCTGCAAGTATGCCGGTTGAGCAAATATGTGGTGGTGGCGAGGGCATCAGGCCAAAACGTAGTTAGAGTGCCGACATGAATGATTAATGTGCGCATGTTGTCGTTTAAGGTCTTGATGATACGCTTGGCGCGCTCATTTTACTGTGAAGTGTAGGGGCAAGTGAGACGTAGCATAATGTCGTGTCTTGAGAAGAAAGAGCGTGTTTTATAGTTCTCAAACTCCTTCCCATTATCTGTTTGGATGCACAAGATGGGTCTCTGGTATTGAGTCTGAACAAAGGCATGAAATGAGATGATTGTGGATTAAACATCAGACTTAAAACAAAGTGGGAAAGTCCATGTAAAGTGCGAGAGATCATCGAGTATAAGGAGATAAAATTTGAAACCGGAGTTGCTGATTATTGTGGAGGTCCACACATCACAATGCAACAATTGAAAGGGAAATATGGCAACATTTTCAGAGGATGCGAAGGGCAGCTTTACATGCTTGCCTAGTTGATAAGAGTTGCATGTGTGTTGTGTCGCCTTCTCACAACGAAATGGGAAACTTGAAAGAATTTGCTGAAGATGTCCGTGCCCTGGATGACCTAGGCGTGTGTGCCAAAGGTCGGAGCTGAGGGAGGCAACCAAAGTATGATAGTGCCGTCGATCATTGTTGGCCGAATGAAGGGTGTAGAGATCTCCCGTGGAGTCACATCGAAGAAGAATTGTCCCCGTGCGGAAGTCCTTAATGGAAAAATCAAACGGGTCAAAAGTGACAGCCACATTATTGTCTCTTGTAAGTGCACGGACAGAGATTACGTTCTTAATGTGATGCGGAGATATAAGAACATTAGACAATAGTAAGGGTGAGGACTTTGTGGTGATGGATGTCTGGTCGACACGATTAACAAGAAGTGTTGCACTGTTGCCAACCACGATATCCGAGGGTGTGTGGAGTGAGGAAGAGGAGGATAGTATACCGGGATCCGATGCCATGTGGGAAGTGGGAACTGACAGCAGTGTCGAGAACCCAGTCACCACCACATTGGTACTGCCTGGGTGGTGTAACGTTGTGTAGTGCAGAGAGAAGCATGACAGGTGGTTGCATCTAATGAACACCATGCACGTCAGGCAGACTCGGTGTGTTGGTGGTGTAGAACGCGTGTCGCTGACCAGACGCTGGTTGTGGTCCGATGGACGCCACATTGGCATCGACCACGCCTGGACGACTCCGGTCCAAGGATTGTAGGATGCGCCCCGTGCAGCACGAGGAGGAGCATTGTTGCCGGAGTTTTGTTCAGAGTTGGACGTGTTCTTCTTTTGTTGCTTGCCCTTCTTGCGTTGATTGTTCCATGGTTTTGTCGTCGATGTAGACTGCTGGGCTGATGCAGCAGAAGACGTTGCAGAGAGAGATGTCTGCGTGTTTGAAGCCTGAGTGGCCTTGGAGCTGGCGGCCAACAGCGCCATGTGTGCCTCCATCTTGGCAGTGTGACTCTGCAGAGTTTCGTCTTGTAACAAATAGTCTAGGACGAAGAGGAATGAAGGGAGGGGCTTGTGAGCAGTGAGGACAGAAATAGCGTGGCTGAACTTGGAGCTCAGATCACGTAGTGCGTCGATCACCATGGAGGCTTAAGAAACTGGGTGACCAACATCTCGCAAGAGATCCGCCAACTCCTTGAGCCAGGTGAAGTAGTGGGAGACGGATAACACTCGCCTTGGAAGGGATTGTGAAACTCTTGTAAGGTGTAGACAACACGGTGATCTGCATTGTCAAGAAAAAGCTCGTGAATAGCCGACCAAAGCACATATGCCGTGGGATGCGGGACCTGGATCATTTTCATCATGTTGGTGGAGATGAAGTTGTATAACTAGGACATGATGTATTGGTCGATTTGGAGCCAATCGCGATCCTGCCACATGGTCTGCGCATCAATGGTTCCATCGATGTGATCCAGCAGACCAAAATTCCGAAAAGTGGCATCAAAGAAAGAACATCATATCGAGAAGTTTGAATCACTATAATCGAGCATGACGGGAACATGGTTCCTGATGTATACGTGATGTATGGTGGAAACAGTGGCAGGTGGCGGAAGAGGGTCAGCAAAGGGATTAGATCGTTGGGAGGAGGGCGAAGTGGCAATGGAGGACGTCGGACTTGTTGCCATCGTGGAGCAGCAGAGGTGAAGATCGAGGGTAAGCTGATACCATATAGGAACTGACGTGACTTTTATTGAATCAATGATGATTACATATATATAGGCGAGCAGCTCAACTAAACGGCCTAAAGTCCTGGCGTCAAATGCTGCATGGATGAGCACGTCCGAAGAACGTGCGTGCATGGCACTGTGCAGCACTCGGGTGCGATGCAGACGGCTGAAGAGACGGAGCGACGCGCATGTGATCCGAAAGAATCGGTCTGGCTAGGCAGACGTATTCCCACACATCTGATGTCATGATGCACATGTTGAGGTTGCATAGGAGACATTCTGAATTGAGAGGAGAACACGAACCATCTGCTGGGATTTCACAAGCGACGATGATGAGGTTTTTTGCATCGGACTTGGTAATGGGGAGGGAAGCGAAGGAGCACACTCTGATCCCAGGGAACGCACTGTAATAAGCTGAAGGAGTTAGGGATTTTGACCTCTGCAGCCTGACTTTGTTGTGGTTTTGGAGCAATCCTCAGATCTTAGGTTGCAGCTTTGCATACTGTGCTACGACGTGCAATGTGCCTCCAACAAAGTAGTTGGAGGAATACACAGATCGTGATACTTAGAGAGAGAGAGAGAGAGAGAGAGAGAGAGAGAGAGAGAGAGAGAGAGAGAGAGAGAGAGTCAACTGGGTACTGTCACAGCCTATGCCCTCTTGTCGCCATTTTTCACAAATTATGTTGTAGTTTTATTTAGTATGCTCAGTTATCTTGAAACTCATATACACAGTCTAGGAAAACAATGCTCTCCCGAGCATATGTAAATATGAACTGTATCGGGAAGCCTGAACTGTGGTATTAACCATGGAACATGTACATAGGTCGTCAGCTTTGCTGCAGAAATCTCAAGAATTAAGTTCTTGGCTCTGGAGTTGCTGTAACTTCAGAAGCTTCGTTCTGGGCAACCATTTGGGAGCTTATTTCGCCTGGAAAGGCTGAAAGCAACCGTATTCAGCGGAGGACCCTGATGCGTAGCCTTCAGATGTGATGCCTCATTGATCCTCCGCAGATTTTTCGAACTAAGACATCCTTCTTCTTGTCTGTTTGGCTAATTCCGCAGCATTAAGCGGGATGCAGGCAATTCCCTGATCTGGTCGCGTTTTTTTTTGAAAACCCGGCTTGCCGGTGCTGGTGTATTCATTTAAGTAGGGTGAACAAATTACAAAAGATGCACGCTGTGGGAGAACAGCAAAAGTAGAGCCCTTGAAAGGGCATTACAAGCACCGAAGGGTAGAGGGAGCGGAAGCATGTAGCAAGATACATTTAGGCAGCATACTCGACCTATCTATTTACTCCGAAATTACAGTGAGCGCTGCGAGGTGCTTCGCTCCTGCTCGTGTCCAATCACTGGCATCTTGCTTTATCTGATAAAAAATTTGCCCCGCAGACAAATCCGAAGAATAGAAGATTCGCTTGTTCCTCTTTCCAGAGACGCCAACAGACAAGAATGGAGAGAGTACGTAGAGCTAGGCTGCCCCTTTTGTTATCAGAGGAGATTTTTTAGAAAAACCCCGTTATCAGAGGAGATGAATCCTTTGTACCACCATTTGATGTTTAATTCTTTCGGCCAATGTGTCGGAGCAAGCTGGGTCGGCAAACTCAGTTGGAGACTAGAATCCAGACGACTTGGGTCATCGAACACTCGTTGAAGAGGTGGCAAGCCGTTTTCAGGCTTTTCTGACAAAGAGAGCAAAAATACTCATTTGGCTATCCGCGGCGTTGCAGCCTCACCGCCGTCCGGACCGATTTGTAGGAGAAGTCAGGCAAAGAATTTACACTTACTCGGCGCTCATAGATTCCATATCACCTCGGCAAACCAGGAGTGGTGGCCTCCATGAAATTGAAATATATATGCTGATTTAGCAGAGTAGACCCCATCAGCAGTGAGCTTCCAATTGATTTCATCGTCTGAATTATCATCAGCCGAGAACTCTGCTGCTTGGATCTTATGCCAGAGAAGAACATAGTCAGTTAGCAATCGGACCGTCCAGTCGTGCGACAAGTCTGATATCCAGGCATTGTTGATCAACGCCTCCCTCACTGACCGGCGTTTCCTTCTGGAGTGCTTGAAGAGGCTTTGGAACATGACCGCCGGCGAAACCCCGTCAAGCCAGCTAGATGACCAGAAGGAAGCCTGGTGCCCCGAGTGAACTGTTAGAATAAAATTAGAGAGAGACAATGAACACTTGCAAATGATTCTAACTACTATATTTACTCATCCTTTCATTCTCCTTTTATACATGGTGAGGAGTCATGATTCAAGGGACGCAACTGATGGTGAAGAGGCGCTGCCGGCAACCGCCAGCGGTTACCGGTGATGGAAGTCACGTGGGCATAAAATATATTGTAACACTCCCCCTTGAACACTTGAGCTCTATGTTAAATGATATCTTCGAAAAACCCAGTGGGAAAAATATGAAGACATATATTACTATATACATAGTAAATGTTGTGTAAAAACTCCTGAAATTTTATAAAATAGGAGAAAGCACAACATAAACTGTCGTAAATGTTTTCAAATAAAAACCCTTGTGGGAAAATAAGAAAACAGACATTTGCTTGCATCGTTATTGCCTTATTAAAACTTATTGTGAGAAACCTTAAAAGTAAAACTCACATAAGAAAAAGAGTACAATTTGATGCTTCAGGTAGCTTTCTATGAAGCTCCCCCTAAACTTTGCAAATCTCTAAGTCTACGCATACCAATACCCGCAACATATTTAGAAAATATGGAGTATGGTAGGGACTTAGTGAATAGATCAGCTAAGTTATCACATGACTTAGTTTGTTTGAGATCCATTTCTCCATTGACTTGAAGTTCATGCGGATAAAATAGTTTAGGAGCTACGTGTTTAGTAACGTTAGTCTTTACATAACCTGATTGCATCTGAGCAATGCAAGCTGCATTATCTTCATAGATAATTGTTGGTGACTCAATAGGTCCAATGCCACTTGAGACTTGTATATGATTAATCACTCTACGTAGCCAAGCACATTCACGTGCGACTTCATATAATGCTATGATTTCGGAGTGATTAGAAGATGTAGCAATTAGAGTCTGTTTAGAAGACTTCCAAGAAATTGCTGTTTGTCCGTATAAAAATATGAAACTAGTTTGTGATCTACCATTATGGGGATCACTTAAATAACCTGCATCGGCATAGTCAATTAGGTTAAGATCTTGTTTCTTTGGAAAGAATAGTCTAAGATCTTGTGTATCTTGAAGGTATCTTAATACATTTTTCACTCCATTCCAATGTCGTATGGTAGGAGCGATACTGTACCTTGCTAACAAATTTAATACAAAAGCAATATCAGGTCTTGTATTATTTGCAAGATACATAAGTGCGCCAATGACACTAAGGTAAGGGTATTCTGAACCCAATACTTCTTCTCCTTCTTGGCATGGCTGAAATGGATCTGTGTCTCTTTCTAAGCCTCTTACAACCATCAGAGTTTTAGATGGATATGCTTTGTTCATATTGAATTTCTCTAATACTTTTTGAACATAAGCTAATTGGTGTACGAGAATGCCCGTATGAAGGTGCTCGAGTTGTAAATCCAAGCAAAATTTAGTTTTACCTAAATCCTTCATCTCGAACTCCCTTTTAAGATAATTTCTTGCCTCTTTAATGTCATTCTCAGTGTCAATGATATTTAAATTACCAACATATACTGATATGATACAAAAACCAGTTGAGGATATTTGAATGAAGACACAAGAGCAATCATCATTAGTAGAGTAGACTTTGTTTAAAAGGAACTCCTTCAGTCGGTTATAACACGTCCTTCCAGACTGTTTCAAGCCATATAATGACTTGTTGAGTTTAACACAAAACATGTTGCGATCTATTTTTTCATTCGGTATGGGTATCCCATCGGGAACCTTCATATAAATATCCGAATCTAGTGACCCATATAAATATGCGGTTACGACATCCATCAACTGCAAAGATAGATGTTTTTGTGTTGCCAGAGATATCAAATATTGAAAAGTTATTCCATTCATAACAGAATAATATGTCTCATTGAAATCAATGACAGGTCTCTGCGTGAACCCTTGTGCAACTAGCCTTGCCTTGTATCTCACAACCTCATTGTTCTCATTTCGTTTACGAACGAAAACCCATTTAAACCCAACAGGATAGGTTCGAGGAGGGGTAGGTGTTACTTTACTAAATACCTCTCTCTTTTTAAGTGAGTCAAGTTCTACCTGTATTGCTTCTTTCCATTTGATCCAGTCCGAGAGTTGTTTACACTCTGCCATGGTCTTAAGATCAGGATCTTGGAGAAAATCAGCTATCATAGTTGAAAAGCATGAGTTGACGACCGTTGTACTACGGTCAAGTAATTCTTCAGAACTAGTATAATTGATGGAAATTTCTTTTATCCCCTGTAATTCTTCATGACTTCCCAACATAGAAGAATCAGAGTTTTCCGATTGTCCAGCCTGCTCTATAGTGCGCACTTAAGGGGCTAGATAAAGGATTTAAAATATCCCTTTGATGTATGTCAACGATTTGTTGACTCGCATTTACTTTCCTCGAGGAAGGTCTAGTCTTTGGACGCTTGCTTGAAGCATGTATTCCCTTACTTGCTCTCCCCCTTTTCGGAGGTTGAGTGGTTTTTATTGGTAGCTCCACTCAGCAAGGTGCATTAATTGCAAGATTCAAAAACTTTGTGATATTATTATAGTCAGTAAATGCATATAGCAGGTTACTAGCAATTTGCTGTAACTCTATAATTTTCTGAACTTGAAGTTCAGTTTCCTTTGTACGTGGATCACATTTAGGATGGACGTGTCATCCCAATTTATTTCTCGGCGATCATTGATAAATTTATTATCTCCCCCTAAAGTTAGGAAATGATCCTCATTAAAAATACAATCAGCGAGCCGAGTCGTGAATAAATATCCTGTGAAAGGCTACAGGTATTTAATAATAGATGGGGATTGATATCCTACGTATATTCCTAATTTTTTGTGAGGGGTCATAGAAGTTCGCTTAGGTGGTGAAATTAGTATGTATACAACACAACCAAATTTCCGCAGATGGGATATATTGAGTTGATCTCTACGTACAAGTTGTAAAGGAGAGGTGGTATGATATGCAATTGGTCTTAATTGTAGAAGATCAGCAGCGTGTAAAACTGCATGACCCCAACAAGATGTTGGTAAATTGCATCCTTGCAATAATGGCCTAGCTATGAATTTAACTCTCTTTATGAGAGATTCTGTCAAACCATTTTGTGTATGAACATATGGAACATAATGTTGTACTTCAATTCCTTGAGCCATGCAATAATCATTGAAAGCCCGAGATGAGCAGCAGCATTGTCCATACGGATACTTTTAATCCTATATTCAGGATAATTTGCTTTCAACCTTATGACTTGTATCATAAATTTGGCGAATACATGGTTACGTGTAGATAATAAACACACGTGTGACCATCTAGTAGATGCGTCAATTAAAACCATGAAGTATATAAATGAACGACACATTGGTTATTTGGGTCCACAAATATCATCTTGAGCTCTTTCAAGGAACTTTAATGGTTCAACATGGATCTTAAGCGGGGAAGGCCGCAAGATCAACTTGCCCATAGCACATGAAGAACACACAAAATCATTTGTTTTTGGAAATTTAGTGTTCTTTAAATCATGGCCGATGCAATTTCCAATAATTTTCCACATCATCCCTATTCCGGGGTGACCTAGGCGTGAATTCCGGGTCTTAAATGTATCAACATTCTGGAAAATCACCTTGTATGCAACATATGATACGGGTTTTGTGTACGTAAAGTACAGTCCAGATGGAGTAGAAGGAATTCTTTCTAGAATTTCTTGGCCATATTCAGAAGATTTTGAAATAAGAAGAAATTCTTCTTTATTTTCTGCATGGGTATGTATATGTAACTCATTTTTCTGAATATCTCTAAAACTTATGAGAGTACGTGTAGAATCGGGATACAATAAAGCATCCTCAATCATCACTTGTGTCCTATTAGGGAGAGTAATAGTGGCTTGTCCAGAGCCAACTATTATCGCATCGCGTCCTCCGATGGTCAAAACATTTCCTGACCTCCTAGTAAGGGTCTGAAAATATTTTGTATCCCTAAGTATAGAGTTTGTGGTGCAACTATCCACAAGGCACATTTCTTCTTCCATCGGAAATTTTCCGTGAAATCTAATAAATAAGAATTATAATGACATAATGAGTTGCATTGAAATACATATATGTATATAAAATATTAGAGTGCTGAATAACCCTAATATAATATACTCCCTCCGTCTCAAAAAAGTTATCGCTTTGTAGTTCTTTTTAAACTACAAAGCGACAAACTTTTTGGGACGGAGGGAGTACTTAATCTTACATTACAACACACTTGTATTTACATAGACTTTAAACATATTTACATTTCTATGGTAATCGATCTTAGATTAGACCGTCGAACACATCATTCGATTTATATTTTACCATAGTATTGTTCATGTCCATGTCCATGTAGTCATCAACACTTAGCGTTGGCTCGTTGTTGCTTGGATATTCAATATCCTTGCTTGAACAACCGACTTCAAATGTTTGTTTTGTTTGAATACTTAAATGAGTTTCATAATCATTTTTAGATCCTTGAGTTTTCTTGTCTTTTCCCAGTGATTTCTGGTATAAAGCCACAAGGTGTTTATGCGTGCGACATTTATCAACAGTATGCTTATAAGTGTCACATGCCTTACACTGCACATTTTCTCTTTGAAGTGAACACCATCCTTTCACATTATCTTTGAGAATTTCTTATTCTTTTGCCTATTACAGCGGCGTCTAGCAGATCTACCATTTTTCCTAGAATATACATTCTTAGAAGCATTAGCTTTCTTCTCATTATGATGAATTTTAGGTAGAGGAGCAGCCCCAACACGACGTTGGTGATGATTCTTAATAGTAAGTTCATCATGCTTCTCTGCTTGAAGTAAATCACGAATGAGGTCAACATAATGTTGGTAGTTGCGAGCCCAGTATTGGTGTTGTAATACCCTATCAAAACGAAGCATAGTTTGAAGTGTTTTCTTGATTTTGTCCACTTCTAATGGTTCTTTCTCACAAAATCTTAATTTGGCACATACCTTATGAACAATATGATTATAGTCTTCTATAGACTTAAAATCTTGAAAACGAAGTTGAGTCCATTCATGATTGGCCTCAGGCAATAATATTGCATTTTGCTGTTCATAACGGCTTTTTAATGCCATCCAAAGGGTATGAGGTTCTTCTTCCATCACATATTCTGATTTCAGGTCAGGATGGAGATGATTACGGATGATGTATAGTGTCTGGTACTTGAATGTATCCAGAAATGTTGCAGGTCTTTCTTCAGGAGGAGTAAGAGCAGTCACGAGTCCTCTGAAAGCCAAACTAATCTTGATGTCAAGATCCCATGTATGGTAATTATGACCATCAAGAGCAAGTTTTTCAAACTCGCGAGACATTGATTCCTACATGTAGGAAACCAGAGATTTTATTAATAAAATCATCATGCTGGTGTTGTAATTTGTGTTAATCAAAATGAAAAACACATTAAATTTATTCTCTCTTATCTAGCCAAATTTAGTAAAATGGCTTGACAGGAAGAACAAATATATGTATATTTCATGTTAAAGATGGCCAATTTAAAGAAGTGGCCAAATTAAAATGAATTATACACTTTGTTATATTAATGTATGATTCATAATGCATTGAGCCAAATTATAGAAAAATGGCTTAATCAAAATGAGTCAATTTACTTTATATTTTATGTGTAGTATTATTTTCCATCATAAGCCAAAATTTTAAAATTAGCTTAAATGATGAAATTTGTAAATATAATAAACAAAATTCAAAGTTGAGGCCAAATTGGTAAAATAGCCTAAACAATGAATTTTGGACAATGTGATTTTAAATTCTATTTATTTTGGCCAAAATTTGAAAATTAGCCAAATTTCAGAATATATTGCAAATAATATTTAAATGCAATATAAACATTGTCATAATCAATATTAACATTGATCATAATTATATTTACACATATTTACAATACATACACACTTGCAGAAATTTAAACTACATTCAAATTCAAATTTAAATTTAAACTGCATATACTTAAATAAAATAGAAAATTAAAATAAAATAGAAGTAGCACTAAAGGGCCATTCGGCCTACTTGGCCCATGCAGCATGTGGCCTTGCGGGCCGTTCATGCGCGCGGCCCGGCGGCCCAATAGCCCATGCGACCGACAAAGTATATAGGAGGCGAGGAGCGGTGTGAGGTGGTAGGGTTAACCCTAGCCGCACTCACCTCCTCGGCTCCTCCGTCGCCTCCTCGGTATCACCGCCCGCCGCTGCTCCTTCTTCTTCCACCTCCGACACCGATCTCCTTCGTTCTCTGACGCCGCTCCCTCTCAACCCACCACCACCCCACCGCTCAGTTGAAACCGGCGGCCGAGGTCCAAGATCCGGGCCTCCGGGCTGGTCGGGTCGAGGGGGGGGGGCGAGGTGAGCGAAACGGCAGAGTATGCAGTTTCCACTCAGGCTCAGAAGCATCGGTGTAGATCCGAGTTCCGGCGTCTCGTTTTCACGGTAAGTGGTTGCCGGCATAGGAACATGTGATGCGATTGTTGCAGGTGGTGCTGACGGAGGAGTGGTGCATGCGGCCAAAGGACCTTGGGGAAGACCTCGGGGTCTAATCTGTATCCTTGTCGTTCGCCATATTGGTGGCGGCGTGGTGACGTCGGCAACCGCCGGTGCCATGGATCCGGTGGACGCTGTGATGTTCGGTCTGCCATTTGTTCCTTCTCCTCCCCCCTCTCCCTGTCCGTCCGATGACGAAGATCCTTGAACCGGCGCAACCCGATTGGGGATCTCCCCACCGAGGACGACGTTTGGTTCCTCTTGACGACCCATTTGTTGGTCGTCCGGATCCGAGGCACAACGAGGAAAGGAGTTGGAGAACGGTCCTCGACGTGGCATTGCAATATACTTCTTGGTGGTGGTGGCAAAGGGGCGACCACCGCTCGGCGGTGGCTCCGACCTCCACGGCGACACTCGCGGAAATGACGGCAGCGCCAACCGGCACGACGTGCGCAGTGGCAAAGACATCACCTCTATCTTGTTCTTGCAGGGTTGAACACAGGACCAATGCGCCGGCGTCGACCACCACGGTGTCCATGGTGACGCCGACGGCCAAGTTCGTCTTCTCCAGTGAAGAACACGATAAAGAATGAATCGGTAAGATTTGGATTCGACATCTTACCGTTGTTCTTGATTCTCTCTTTCGCACTTAGAGACAAAGTGCTGATGATGTGTTAGAATAAAATTAGAGAGAGACAATGAACACTTGCAAATGATTCTAACTACTATATTTATTCATCCTTTCATTCTCCTTTTATACATGGTGAGGAGTCATGATTCAAGGGACACAACTGATGGTGAAGAGGCACCGCCGACAACCGCCGACGGTTACCGATGATGGAGGTCACGTGGGCATAAAATGTACTGTAACATGAACCATGACCGATGTAGCTGCAGCAAAGAGCGATAAGTCCCCGCTGTTCACTGGAGTCTGCAACAGATTCCAAGGCCGCAACGGTTGTTTCCATTTATTCCAGGGCCATTATAGGCACAAAGCCCTTTCCCTCCACGGATTTCTTGATCCCCTACCTACAAATAACATCTGTGGGACCGGTCGATCTCCCTGATAAATCTTTGTTGCGGTTTAAGTGTTGTCATGACATAAACTGTTAGTGTTATGAATAGCACTTGTATATTATTGAGGAGGCTAGAGGCTTCTATAAATAGATGTACAGGAATAATAATTATGTAGAAAAACCCTTATGCAAAAGGTAAATTATAAATATAACCCTACATCTCTAACACCCCCCTCAAACTCAAGGTGCATCACGAACACTGAGTTTGGAGAGATAAAAACTATGCTGATCTTGTGTTTGTGCCTTCGTGAAGAAATCCGCCAGTTGAAGCTCTGAAGGAACATACTAGAGATCAACAACACCGTCCTGTACCTGTGCTCGTGTATAAGAAGCATCAACACCAATATGCTTGGTAAACTCATGCTTGACCGGATCACGAGCAATACTGATCACATTTATACTGTCAGATAAAAGAGGAGTCGGCATACCAACAGAAACACCAAAGTCCTCAAGCAACCACCGTAGCCAAGTAACCCCTGCACTCACAAGAGCCATAGCACGCATCTCAGCCTCTGCACTCGAACGAGAAACTGCTACCTGTTTCTTAGTCTTCCAAGCAATCAGAGAACCACAAAGAAAAACATAATAGGCAGAAAGAGATCGACGATCAGAGGGATTAGTAGCCCAAGTAGCATCAGAATATGCTTTGAGCTGTAAAGAGCTAGAGCATGGAAAGAACAAGTGTATGGAAATAGTACCACGAAGATAACACAAGACACGAAGCAAATGACTAGTGAACATGGGTGGGAGCTAAAACAAACTGACTTAGAATATGAACAGAGTATGTAATATCAGGACGAGTGACACCAAGGTACACGAGACTCCCTACAATATGACAGTAACGAGTAGGATCATCAAGAGGCTCACCATCAGTAGCTCGAAGATGGACATTGAGTTCCATGAGAGTCTCAACAGTCCGATGATCAGCAAGACAAGCTCGATCAAGAAGATCCTGAATGTACTTCTCTTGAGACAGAAAAATTCCCTCAGAAGAGGAGGAAACCTCCATCCCAAAAAGTAGCGAAGAGGACCAACATCAGACATAAGAAACTGCTCACTGAGACGGGCCTTTACAAAGGCTATGTACTCAAAATCGTCTCCGGTGATGATCATGTCATCAACATAGAGAAGAATAAGAGTGCGGTCACGAGACAAAGTGTGTACAAAAAGCGCGGGATCATGAGCACTGGCAGAGAAACCAGCAGTAGTGACCACAGACGTAAAACGTTGAAACCAATCACGAGGAGCCCGCTTAAGGTCATAAAGAGAATGTCGAAGTCGACAAACCATACCCTCAGGAACAAAATACTCAGGAGGTGGCTGCATATAAACCTCCTCATGCAACCGCAACTCACCATTAATAAATGCATTCTTTACATCAAGCTGACAGATGAACCAGTCACGAACAGAGGCCACAACAAGCAGAGTGCGAACAATAGTCATGTGAGCGACAGGAGAAAACGTCTCATTATAGTCACAACCATGTTCCTGCTGGAAGGCACAAGTGACTAATCAAGCCTTATATCGCTCAGGTGAACCATGAGAGCGAGTCTTAACCTTATAGACCCACTTACACATGATCGAGCGAACACGTGGGGGACAGGGCACAAGTTCCCACGTGTCGGTGCGCTCGAGAGCAGCAATCTCCTCGGCTGTCGCATGTTGCCATTCCAGATGAGGAACAACATCATGATATGTAGCCGGCTCAAGAAGAGCAGCAGCAACAACAAAGCTAGAAGGAGAATACCGATTACGAGGCTGTCTTGGATGATGACCACATCCAAGATGCTGCTCAAGAGGAGAATCATTATAAGGAGATGATTCTTCAAGAGAAGAGGACGTCCCAAAAGAGGCAGACTTAGTCGTAGAAGATGGATCAGAAGGTGACCCAACCGGAGTAGATGACTCATCAGAAGAAGCTGGTACGTCTGAAGGAGAGACAACTCGTCGAGTATAGACTTGTGTCATAGGAGCCTTCAAAGTATAATCGGGGACCAAAGAAGCAGGCTTCAAAGAAGAAGGAACCATGCAACGCGGCACCGAGTGTGAAGGTGGTACACTAGTAACTGGAGCATTTGGAAGGAATAAAAATGAAAGGGGATCGACCACAGATATAGAAGAAGTATCATAAGAAGGAAGAGGATAGAAAGGACGTGTCTCATCAAAAACAACATCTTGTGAAATCCTCATTCGTCGACTAACAGGATTCCAACAACGATACCCCTTATGCTCCGAACTGTACTCAAGGAAGACACACTCGATCGACTAAGCAGTCAGCTTGATGCGCTCATGAGCTGCGAGCAACACATAGCACACATAACCAAAAGGACGAACGCTGGTGTAGTCAGGTGTCTTACCATAAGACGCTCAAAAGGAACCCCCCTCTAAGTACAGACGAAGGCTGAACATTAATCAAGTAAGTGGCAGTAGAGATCGCCTCGGCCCAAAAATGAGGCAGAACAGAGGAAGCAATCATGAGAGCACGAGTCGTCTCAAGAAAAAGACGATGCTTACGTTCAACAATGCCATTCTTAACATGAGCACCAGGACAAGAAAACTGAGCAAGAGTACCTTGCTCAGAAAGAAACTGACTAAGAGCATCAAAAATGTACTCACCAGCGGAATCAACTTGAAAAATACGAATAAGGCTGTCAAACTAAGTGCAGATCATAGTCGAGAAGGACTTATAGATAGATAACGCCTCACTACGATGTTTCATAAAGTAAATCCAAGTGTAGCGAGAAAAATCATCTATAAAAATGATATAGTATTTACGTCCGCCTTTTGAAACAAAAGATGTAGGTCCCCATACATCCGAATGAACAAGATCAAAAGGACGCTCAGAAACTGACTCACTGAATGATAAGAAAGTTGAATCTGCTTTCCTAATCGACAACTTTGACAATGAGCTAAAGGCTCAGAACTAGAGACTGATCTTAAGAGACCATGAGGAACTAGGATAGACAGACGGGAACCACAAATATGACCTAGGCAATGATGCCACTGAGCAGATGTCAATGTTGATGAAGCAGCAAGACTGGAGTTGGGTGAAATGGCAAGCGCAGCGGAAGGAAGACGAAGCTAGTCAAGCTCCCAAAGACGTTGTGAATCACAACGATGAGGGCCAGTACCAATTAGGCAAACCGTGCGACGATCCTAGACATAACAAAGATCATAATCAAGAATCACTTGACAATCATTATCAATAAGTTGACCAGCAGATATGAGCTGCATTGTTAGTCCAGGAACGACAGAAACATTAGGAACAACAAGGAGTCAGATAAAAGAGTGCCCTGTCCAAGAACAAAAAGAGGAGTACCATCGACAGTATGAACAGTGGAAGAATGATATGAGGGACTCAGATAAGTCAAACTGGTATGACAAGGAGTCATATGAAATGAAGAATCGGAAACAAGAATCCATGGACAAGTACCTGAAGCAGAAGTGGGAGGTGGTCCCTCAGTGGAAGACAAAGAAACATCAGCAATACTTGAAGGTGCAGAAAGCTGAGTCACAGAACCAGCAACTCCAAATGGTGTGGAGGAGGCAAGGCGACGAAGAAGCATGAGTAACTATGTATCTGCAGTAGCATAACTCTCCTGAGATCTTCCAGTACTAGCATCACCAGTAGTCTGTGAAGTACAACAAGCCTGAGCCTTCCTCTTCTTGAAACAATATGCTTCTACATGATTATCTTTACCACAATAGTCACAGTGAGGAGCATCACGTCCCCTTGAAGTAGAAGATGGAACAGCTGAAGACGGTACTGTCGATGAAGGAGTAGTGTGACTCGATGTCGAAGAGCGTGCAACCAAAATTGAAGAAGACTGTAACAACCCAGTAGCCTGAAGATGAGTCTCTTCATTACAAACACTCGTCAGAGTGTCCATAAGATAGACACAGGGGTGACGAGCAAGCAGCTGAGCACGAAGAGGCCCAAACTCGTCACGAAGACGTGTCAGAAAGTCATAAGTGTGTCAAATCTCAAGTGCAACCTTCTGACTCTGACAGGACTGTCAAGTATCTGTGGACAATCGAGGACCAAGAGCATCAAACTGATGCCAGATAGCAGACATCTGATCGAAGAACTCCTCCATTGTGGCATCCCTCTGCTGTAACAGTTGCTCCTGACGAATAGCAGCAAGGAGGTAGACTGTCCATTAGGCTCGTAACGAGAATACAAAAAATCCCATATCTGATGTGCATGCTGAAACTCAACTATGTCTGCAGCAATACGATGCTCCATACTAGAAGCAAGAATAGCAGCAGCTCGAGCATCATCATCCGACCAAGTCCTGTATAAGCTGTAGTGAGTCTGATACGCAAACAAACGAGTCTGATAATCCTCCTCCAGCCTCATCTTATCATCATCAGTTGCCTTATCTGAAATAACAGGCTCAGAAGGAACCGCAAGGCAAGGCAGGCATTGGAGATCACCCGTGAGATACTGAGATACTCCCAGAGTTGTAGACCACGCATGTGCAGGCATATGCGGGGACCCAGTCGCGGTAATTGGTGCCATTGAAAAGCACCGTACACTGCACAATCGGAACCTCGCCCGATGAAGAAGTTATCGTGACGAGATGACAGGCGACGGCTAGAGTGCAAAGTAAGCAGCGACGGGCGACTTCGAGAGCGCAAAAGAGAAGCTGCACAAGCTGCAATTTTTTTTTCTGTTTTTCTGTTTTTTTTTTTGCCCCCAAACCCTAACGTAAGGGCTGGCAGCAGAGTCACGTACCAGTACGCAGATACAGTTCTGGCAGCGGAGGCTAGTCAAGCCACCACCGATACCAGATCCAAGAGCGGGACCCAGAGGAGAGAGAGGTAGATACAGATATGAAGGCCGCCAAAGCGTCGATGTAGAACCGCCGCTGCCTGAAAAAATAAGATAGAAGGTTTGAAGCTTTGATACCATATTATGAATAGCACTTGTACATTATTGAGGAGGCTAGAGGCCTCTATAAATAGATGTACATGGATAACAATTATGCAGAAAAGCCCTTATGCAAAAGGAAAATTACAAATATATCCCTACATCTCTAACAGTTAGTAATTGAACTCGTGATTAATTAGTTTAATCATGTGTCTAATTAAATGAACACATTCTTATGAATGAGTGTGTCTTAATCGGGAGACACACTCATTCCTCTTGGGGAGGCCTCCTCTTGTCCCTTCGACAACTATAAATTAGAGGGATTCGATTTAGTGCTAATCATTCATGAACACACATCTGAATCTCTATTTTAAGAGCAACCGATTGACTATTTGAGAGAAAAACAATGGAAAGGTTTTATCTACAAACCTTGCCTTCCTAGGCTATGGTTTCGACGTCCAATACGAAGAAAAGAGAGAAAGAAGGTGGGCGTCGGTGTTTTTTTTTTGCGCTAATCAAATGGATTAGCACTCGTTACATTTGTATTCGGATTTAGTGTGTTCTTTTGTAAACTCGAAATAAATACCAGTGGCTAAGTTATTTTCCATTTGTTCTTACATAAACAGGTACGGACCTTAAGACCGTTTTCACTAGCTCACGATGACCGCCTATAGACAACAATTTTCCTTGCCAGCAGGAGAGTTTGGACTTGACTTTATCGATGACATGCTGCAGATAATTCATGGTGAGTCTGCCCAGGGTGAGTGGCAAGCCAAAGTATTTTGTCAGGAAAGCACCTTTTTTACCGTTAAAATGTTGCAAGACTGCCTCTAAGATTGGTTCGGAGCATCCGTTGGGAATATGGTAGTTTTCTGATTGTTGATTCTCAAGCCCGTCGAGGTGCTGATGTGGTCCATTATTGACATGATCAACTCCGCTTCAGCTTTCATAGGCCGCAAGAAACTCATAACATCATCTGCCTCTCCGTTCATATGATCCGGTTGCGCCACTTCTGCTGTCGGTGTCGCGCCGCCCTCGCCCGTTGGCTGATGTGTTTCGCGCGGCGGGGTTCGGACATCTTTCTTCAACCCGAAACGATTGGATCCGTTGTCTACATGCGATTAGTTTGGGAATTCAATCTCAAGATGCACGATGCACGAGCAGACCAAATCAAAAGTGACAGTAGCAACATAACTGAAAAATAGGGTCATTCTATTGTTCACCCGACAGAAACAACCTCTCTCCAGTCGACGATTGTTGGGTCCTTTCTTCTCTCTCGCACGCGACAGTCTGGTCATTCCCGATGACGTTCCGCCACCGTCCACAAGATGACCCCAAGATGACACCACCTTCTCCTCCTCTGCGGGCCTTCTTGCCCTTTACCAGCCCATTTTCTATGCCTACGAGCACACCGATGACGAACACCCCGGCTGCAAAAATCCCTCAAGCTTAAAAGATTCCGCAATTTCAGTCGACCGAACAGGACTAGATCCATAAATAGTATTGTAGTACTTCTTTCATTTATAAGAATGAAATTTAACGCTTAGTAATTCATTTTTGAACTATAAAACAACTTAAAAATTTTAAAATGAAGGGAGTACTCAGCGATGCTTTCTGAAGACTGAAAGAAGGAAACTGTGTTGGGGCATCGTGGCCAAAAATTTACATGCACTTTGCAAATACATACTCACTCCATCCTAAAAAATCTGTTGCTTTGTAATTGAAAAGTAAATTACAAATCAATAAGTTTTTTTTTTAAATGGAGGAAGTACTAATTAATCACAACATCCATCCTCACGAAAAACATGCGAACCATTACACATAATCCACGACACTGTCACAAACGATACGAACAAACTTCACATTTACTCGTGGCATAGACAAGGCCATCCCTGCAGACGCCAGTCTCTCTCCTTGCTCCATCAACCCACCAGCACGTACAGCGCGTAGATGATACCCAGTATGTAACCCAGTACCGTCAGCAAGAGATCGATCCAGAACTCAACCTGTATCGTTAATTCAAAATGATCATACATGTCATCGAAAGGGAGATTAATTCCAGATGCCAGAAAAGGACTAATTGAGCCAAGGCGTGTGTGCAACAAAAGTGAGCCCGTTTGCTTCCACAGTCCCCTCCACTCCGAGATGGTGGACGCAGGAAAACATGCTAGAAAGAGTACTCCATCCGTACCAAATTTTTTTTCTCTTTGCGACAATCTTGAGGGAGTACGTTCGTAGTATCACACGGATGGACGCACTACAGGAATCTCGATCATAAACGACAACTGAAGACCGTCGTTTATAAGGTTCCTACTAACGTTTATAACTTATAGACAACGGTATTCGTTTATTGGCGAGGTTTTCGGCCGTCGCCAATAATTTGTCGTCTATAACGCTGTTGGCGACAGGAACCGTCATTTATAATATAATTGATGACCGTCGCAGTAGCCCGTCGCCAATTAGTTCACGGCGCCACGTGGCGGCAAGTGATACTAATTGGCAACGGTACTACTGGCCATCGCCAAAAAGTGAGGCTTATTGGCTATGGTTAACAAAGTTTTCGATAGTAATTATAGCTTATTGGTGACAGCCAAGTACCAGAAACCGTCGTCAATAAGGAAGATTCTTCAAAAAAAAAAAAAAAAACAGAAAATGCTGTCTTAGCTTCGAGTCTAGCTCACACAGGCATATATACAGATTCACACGCATGGCAAAAACAGTACATCACAAACATTGTATGCTAATACACACGCCACACGCCCCACTATCCCTTCCGCTGCCTCCGGGGCCCGCAAAGTCATCCTCGAGCTGTCGTCCAAGTGTTGGAACCTGTGGTGATGGAGTTTTGAGCCTCCGCCGCCGATCCCTGTGATGTGCAAATGTAGTTAAACATATAAGTTTCAAAATGCATATTTTGACTAAATTTTCTTATTACAAGCTACATTTGGCTATGTTTGAGTAAGTTTGGTCATATTTTACTAAGTTTTGGCTATGTTTAAGGAAGTTTAAGCAAGTTCAACTAGTTTTGGCTATGCTTAAGTAAGTTTCGTCATATTTGACTAAGTTGGAGCAAGTTCAACTATTTTTGGTTATGTTTGAGTAAGTTTAATCATATTTCACCAAGTTTTACTAGTTTTGGCTATGTTTGAGTAGGTTTGATCAAATTTCACCAAGTTTGAGCAAGTTTGAGTAAGATTTTGTATATGTGCACCTGTCGGCGGCACCTGTGGCAGCCGCCATGGCACCTCCATCGGTGACAGCTGCCACTGGGGTAAGGCCGTCTGCAATCCTGTATTCAAAGCCTGCAAATATAAAGCAAAAAACATCATGTACAAGTCATTTAGACATTAAAATTGTTAAGTACAACAGTCAAAACTTACCTACAGAGAAGCTTGCAGTTGTAGCATGTACGAGTTATAATACTCGTCCCTAGCCCTGAAGGCCGCTGCTTGCCGCTTGTTCGTCGAACGCAGCTCTTCCTTCGTCCTCTGGAGCTCCTCTCAGACACTCTGGAGCTCCTGGTCGCGACTGCCACGACTGCTGGACCTAGCCGCTTGCGATGAAGAGGCTCTCGAGGAAAGCCGCACCTCCCTCGAGTTGACCACTCCATCGAAGATGGCTAGCCTACACAAAGAAGTAAGATTATTAAATTTTTGTACTCAAAGTTCGTGATAGTAAATTAAAAATAAAAAAACTCACCGTCTGTGAGGTTTCCACCACCGCATGTGTACACATCTTTGGGGACGATTGGCGCACTCTGCCAATCGTAGTCTTCGCCCCGAAGCCTCCGCACCTCCTGCCTGTACCTTGCTTGGAAATACAGAAAAACGATTGTCATCAAAACTATTAAAAAATTCAATTAACTTAACAGAATAACTCACCAAAGTATCCGACGATGCCTGAGAAGACAATTGGTTAGGCTGCAACGGATCACTTTCCAAGTGACACCCCTCTTCCACACCTGCATAGGTGTCACCTCCTGACCACTCTCGCACTCCTATCAATACATTTTAGCACAACAAAGATTATGAAATTACTTAAATAGAATTAAGGTATTTGTCGGTACCCTGCATACCGGGTACCCTATGATACCGCAAGAAGTGCAAGAGAGTTCCCCCTGTCAGAGTTGAAGGCTTCCTCAGGCTCCACGTGTCACACGACACTGGATCCGCCTGCTTCATATGGGTAGCTCCAGGACTGCCATGTGTAATGTAAGACCGAAGCTGAACTCCCAACATAGGGAAGCTCCGGTGTTGACACATGTATAATGACCCTGAATCTAACCCTCTGTAGAGGGAAGCTCCGGTGTCGCCACGTGTATGATAGCTCCAGACCCATCTCACCGCGAAGGGAAGCTCCGGAGCTGCCACGTGTGGATCCTCCGAACCTTACACTAACGAGGATATTGACAGATCTCCAACAGCACGGACATTCAAGGGACAGTTAAATTGACAGTTACAAAACCTGATTACGTGTCATTAATGCTATATTAATGACACACGATCAGTGAGCTATTAATAGGGGTAATGCTACCATTAAGGCATGTTATCACACTGTTAATCACTCTTAATACTCGTAGATCGTGTATTAGGCTCTTAAATATGCCAGGACCACATGTCGGGTCAGACAAATGTTGTAACGGCCAATCCTTAGACTATAAAAGGATTGCGCCGTGCGGTACATAGACATCCAAGCTCATAGGCACACTGGCACTGCTGAATCCTCAATACAACGACACACACTCCATGGAGTAGGGTATTGCGCTCAGGCGGCCCGAACCACATAAATCTTTCGTGTCATCATCTTGTTCTAGATCTTCGCACACCCAAACCGATACAAGAACCTCTATGGGCTACAATTTGGTAGTATCGGGGGAAGTATCATTCATACGCTTCGACATTTGGTGCGCCAGGTAGGGGGGCCTGAGATCACAAGATGGTGAACTCTGCTGCAAAATTATCCAACGACAACAACGTTGTGCAACCTGTTGGAGGGAATCCTTCCAACATGCAGCAACCAGTGGGCGTTGTTGTCCCAGCAGGCATCGCACCACCACCACCACCACCATATGCTCCGGCAAAAATGTTGGACAGCAGGATGGGGTACTTGTGTCGGTCACAACATCGGCAAACAACAATCCGGAGAACACGCTAATTGCTGCGTGAACTCTATTGGAGTGCCCACCAACGCCCGAAGCACCTCAGGCTGCAATGGAGTAGTGGGGCGCTGATGTGCAACATCTGGTTGCAGCCGCAGCCGATGCCAACAGGAACCAAGGTCCTCCCACTACGGGGCAGGCACCAGCTCAACATAGGACCTTGTCTGGAAGCCTTGGTCCTCACGTGTCACAGCATCGAAGGCGTGCTGTATCTCAACAGGTGATGTCACTACCTTTTGGGGCGCGTCGCACCCATACCATATCGAGACTTCCGACACATGATCTGCGGTCGGAACTTGTTGCCGCTACCGACAACAGGGACGACCGTGTCCACATCGAGCGTGCTCGCGAAAGGTGAGAAGCTCGGGACAACCCTGCTACGGTGGGAGTAGGGGGAGGTTGTTCTGCCTTTGCCATGCACCTACACATGGTTCGTTGGTCACAGAAGTTTCGGCCTCATCTACCGGAGAAATTTGCAAATCTACTCCACTGCTATACTTTCAGCGGGGGGCAATGAGGTCGTGATGGCCAATTACTTCCCGGTGGCTCTGACTGAGACCGCTAGATCCTGGTTCAAGAGTCTTCCACCTGACTCCATCAATAGTTGGGCGGAACTATGCCAACAGTTCACTGCCAACTTCGAGAGTTCTTACACCCGACCCGACACTGAACTGGACTTGTTTGTTGTGAAACAAACAACAGGGGAATTGATGCGATCCTTTATCTAGCGGTTTTCTCAGTTACGCAATATCATCCCTTCTATCTCGAACGCTTCTATTATTGTTGCATTCAAACACAACGTCCAAGACAAGCAAATGTTGGAGAAGCTGGTGACTAAAGAAGCCACCAACCTCACGGAGTTGTTCAGCCTGGCTGACAAGTGTGCCCGGGCCACAGAGGGCTGGGAAATGCACTCAAAGCCAGCTCCGGAGGCTAACAAAAAGTCCTCCAAATCTGAAGCCACCACCTCCGGAGGTGGAAAAAAGAAGAAGAAGTCCAACAGCAAGAAGAAGCCATCTGCCGTCGCACCTACTACTGCAGCTGCTGCAGCTCCGGGTGGTCGGAGGCCACACCCTGAAAAACGACCTCGACCTTCATCAGAGGACGGCAACAGTTCTAAAATGTGGTGTCCGATCCACAAGACGGACAAGCACAGTCTGGAGGACTGCCGAGAGGTCTGAAACCTTGTCGAGCGCTACAGCAAGCGCTGAGAAGAAGCTCCTTTCCTTCAACAGGAAGGAAAATAGAAAGTTGACGAAGCTCCGGCTGAGCTGGAGCTAGGCTTCCAGGACCCCAAGAAGGTCCTAAAGGCTGTGTACAACACAGTCGATGATGACTCCGATGTCTCTAACAATGAGCGTCGAAAGACCCTTAACACCATTTATGGTGGTTCCTAGGAAATAACCTCTCGTTGCGTCCTCAAGAAAATGCGGCGAGAAATGGCCGCTGTAGCTCCAGCTGCCAGGGAGGAACCACATCAGAAGTGGATGGATATGACCATCACTTTTGATGCATCAGACTACCCCAGGAACATGGTCGGAGCTGGCCAACTTCCTCTGATGGTGTCTCCTACTATCAACAATGTTCAGCTCTACCACGTTTGGGTAGACGGAGGCGCAGTGCTCAACCTCTTGAGCTTTAAAGCGTTCATGAAAATCCAACTACAACTCTCGGACCTTCGTCCCACGAGACCTTTCTCTGGGGTAGGTCCGAGGGCCATCAACCCCCTCCGATCCATCATTCTCCCAGTGACCTTCAGGACACGGGAGAAATACAGGACTGAGAAGCTGGTTTTTGATGTCGCTCCAATCAATCTGCCCTTCAACGCCATCCTAGGAAGGCCTGCTTTGTACAGGTTCATGGCCGCAGCTCACTACGACTATCTGGTGTTGAAGATGTCGACACCTTCAAGCGTCCTCTGGGTCCGTGGAGACCGCACTGCCGGAGTCACCATACTAGAGGAAGTCCATGTGCTTGCCACAGCGCAAGAAGGAACCTCCGGCAAAGAGCTCATTGCTCAACCCTCGAGTACTCGTCATTGGGGCTCAACCTATGCACCACGTGTGCAACCAAGCGGCGACACCGATGTTCCCGTCAAAGTCATCCAAATCGGTTCTAATGCTGCTCAGACTACCCATATATCGGGAGGTCTGAACAACAAATAGTAACTCACGCTCATAACTTTCCTACGGGCGAGTGTTGACGTGTTTGCCTGGCAACCATCACAAATGCCTGGGATCCCAAGGGAGGTGATTGAGCACAATCTGAAGATTTATCCTGACGCACGACATGTACATCAAAAACCCAAGAAGCAATCAATTGAGCGGCAACACTTCATCCGGCAGGAGATCGAAAAATTGCTCGAAGCAGGCTTCATCCGCTAAGTTTTTCATCCAAAATGGCTGGCAAACCCAGTCGTTGTATCCAAGGCCGGCGAGAAGCTTCAGACGTGTATCGACTACACCATCTTGAATAAGGCATGCCCAACTATTTCCACTACCTAGAATAGATTAGATAGTGGACTCCACTTTCGGGTGTGAGCTATTGTGTTTCTTAGATGCATATTTTGGATATCATCATATCCAAATGTCTAAGGAATATGAAGAGCATACTGCCTTCATAATAGTAGATGGATTATATTGTTATACTGCCATGCCCTTTGGTCTTAAAAATGCTGCTTCAACATTTGTGCGAGCTATGTACAAAACATTTGGAGAGCTAATTAGAGACTTTGTGGAGGTGTATGTCAATGACATCGTTGTGAAGATCAATAGTAAGGAGTCACTCCTTGACAATTTGCAAGCCGTCTTCGATAAGCTGTGTATCACGCGCACCAAGCTGAACCCGGACAAGTGTGTCTTCGGGGTTAGCTGCGGGAAACTCCTTGGTTTCTTGGTGACTCATCGAGGAATCGAAGCAAACCCAATGAAGATCAAGGTTATAGAAGACATGCGGCCCCCATCCCGCATCAAGGACGTCTAGAAGTTAACTGGGTGTCTAGCTGTGCTCAACTGGTTCATCTCAAGACTGGCAGAGCGAGCACTACCCTTCTTCAAACTCTTGAGGAAGTCCGAACCATTTTATTGGTCCAAAGAAGTAGAAAAGGCATTTCAAGAACTGAAGCAGCTCCTCACAACCCTACCAATTATGGTAGCTCTGAACCGTGGTGAGCCTCTACTACTTTACATTTCTGCAACTACAGAAGTTGTCAGCATGGTCCTGGTCGCGGAAATACTGGAGCCACATCTAGTTCAGGAGCTTGGACCCCTCCGGGAGGGTTAGGAGCTACCTGAAGGAGAGTGTGGGTCCCAACCCCCAAACTCGGAACCTCAAGGAAAATGCTAGGAGATCAACCCCTCTCGCCTGAGGTTGTTCACCTGGCCGACCAAGATGGTTCAGACCTTTACAAAAAGGTTCGGGTCGAAAAAGAAGAAGTTCCAGACCCCTCAGGGAGGGTCCGGGAAGCTCAACAAGAAGGCTCGGACTCCTCCGAGAGGGTCCAGGTCAATGGAGAGGAAACTCTGAGCTCTTCCAGAAGAGTCCGAACAGTCCAGTGCCCAGTGTACTTCATGAGTGAAGTACTCCACGACGCCAATACACATTACATCGAGGTGCATACGCTACTTTATGCAGTTCTTATTGCTTCAAGGAAGCTTTGCCATTATGTCCAAGCCCACAAGATATCAGTGGTAACCTCCTATCCACTGCACGCTATTTTGCATAACTCTAATTCTACTGGGAACATCGCAAAGTGGGCAGCGGAGCTGGCCAAGTTCAACCTTGAATTCGTACCAAGACAAGCACTCAAGAGTCAGACTTTGGCTGATTTCGTGGCGGAGTGGACTCCCTCTCCATCAAACCCTGGGGGCCCCAATGAGCAGAAGCCAGAACCCAAGGTCCTGGTCTTCATCGAACCTCCCTGGACCCTCTACTTTGACGGTTTCGTGCAGAAGCAGGGGGCCGGAGCTGGAATCCTTCTCCTTGCTCCGACTGGGGAGAAGGTGAAATACATGGTTCACCTTGACTTCAAGGCAACCAACAACATGGAGAACTATGAAGCTCTCATCTACGGGCTCAAGGTGGCACTATCCTTTGGTGTCAAACAACTGTTGGTGAAGGGTGATTTGCAGCTCATCATAAAACAAGTCAAAGGTGAATGCTGCTGCAATAACCCCCAACTACCCGCTTATCTCCTTGAAGTCTAGAGGCTCCAAAAAGACTTCAAAGTCTTGGATCTCCACCATGTTTAGTGTCTTCATAACGCTGACGCCGATGAAATCTCGACGAAGTCTTCAACCGGAGCTCCGGCACCTGACGGAATCTTCGTCTGGAGGTTATCAAGACCAACAGCTCAGTCTGCCGAACTGAGTGAAGGGGGCAAGACTAGCACCTCGAAGCTGGTGGTCCCGGTGGCCCTGTTACCATGGCGTCTACCGAGGGTCGTAGGTACTGTTGGAAGCTCCGAGCAACCCAGCACACAAAACTCAGAAGCTCAAGTTAGCTCCGATGCATGGATCTCGGAGATCTGGAGCTACTTGAAAGACAACATCCTTCCTGAAGATGGTGTATCCGCTGACCGGATCGTTAGATTGGCTAAACGGTACACGCTGGTAGAAGGGGATCTCTACCGGTGTGGTGCCAACGACATCCTAATGCAATGCATTACTAGGGAAGAAGGCTGCAATCTCCTCGCGGAAATCCATAGAGGCGAGTGTGGGAACCACACATCTTCCTGCACGTTGGTTGGTAAATCCTTTTGACATGGCTTTTACTGGCATACAACACTTCAAGATGCAGTCGAGCTAGTGACAAAGTGTGAAGCGTGCCAGTTTCACGCAAAATAAATTCACACATCGGCTCAATCACTGCAAATGATTCATCCTACATGTCCATTCGCTGTGAGGGGTATGGACATCTTGGGACCATTCCCTAAAGCCGTCGAAGGTTACAAGTTCTTGTATGTTGCCATCGACAAGTTCACCAAGTGGCCGGAAGCTACCCCAATTGTGACAATCAACAAGCAATCAGCAATCAAGTTCTTGATGTCCATAATATGCATATTTGGAGTTCCGAACAAAGTCATAACTGACAATGGAACCAAATTTACAAGTGCTGTATTCCAAGAATATTGCGAAGACCTCAGCATTCAAGTCAGCTAGGCATCAGTAGCTCACCCAGCAAGCAGTGGTCAAGCCAAGAGAGCCAATGCAAAAAATTTAAAAGGACTCAAGACACGCACATATGAGCGTCTGAAAAAGCATGGAGCCAACTGGATCGAAGAGCTTCCGTCCGCATTGTGGGCAAGCAGGACTACACCTAACCGGTCAACTGGAGAGACACCCTTCTTCTTGGTGTACGAAGCTGAAGCAGTTCTTCCTCCGAAGATCATCATGGGGTGGCTCTGGGTTTGGACCTTCGACGAAGCCACGTAGGAGCAGCTCCGGCGTGAAGACCTTGACCTCGTCGACGAGGGAAGGTGCCAAGCAGCTAATTGAAATGCACGCTATCGCCAAGCGTTCCGGCGCTGTCATCAAAGGCATGTGCGCAACCGACAGCTCGAGGAAGGCAATCTGGTGCTGTGGAAAATACTAGCTCGGGAAGGAATGAATAAACTTCCCCTGAGCTGAGAAGGTGCCTTCTGAGTGATCAAAGTATCCCTTCCCGGATGCGTTCGCTTGGCAACTGAGGATGGGACTCCGCTTCCTAATCCTTGGAACATTGAGCACCTCCGTAAGTTTTATACTTAGAGCCACGGAGGTGAGTCTGTAATTACACACAATGTATGTTATAGAGTCAATATACAGAATTGGGTAGGTCCTCTAGGAGAGCATCCGGACCCCTCCGGGAGGGTCCGGGAAGCTCAAGTAACACTTGATACAGTCACAATACTAAAAGTGTAGCTACCTGCCCTGGGCTAGTACAAGATGTATAACGCACTTAGCATGGTCTTGTACCCTAAGTGTGTCCTTGCCCCCTTGTAATCCGGACCAATAATGAAAGACATTGTTGTGTGAAAACAGACTCCACGTGCATTTATTTTTGTACAAGGCTTAGTATTTTGAATTATTATTTTTATCCTTCTTGTCTATAATGAAGTTGTGTAATTCTTTTTAAGTTTTAGTCCAAGTTATTTTTATGTGTTACAAATTATATTGTTGGTCTTCTTGGATCTGAAAATTGCTACATAGTCTACTTGCCTAAATGCCAAGCCAACATAGGTCCGGAGTGTGCTATCGACTTAGTCTGGTCCTGCACCCTAAGTATGCCACTCTACCTACACCCTGGCGGTCCTCAGTAGGGTGAGTACTAAAAAAGCATACGGATCTAGAAAGATTGCATCAATATACTTGTTATCATATTGAATATTTTTAGATCTAAAATTAAAATAAGAAAGATAAGTCACAAACAGTTTATAGACAAGAGGACAAATTTTACTCTTTTTCCTATCTCCAATGTGTAGGAAGAACAAAAAACTCATAACGATGGTGGACAACACCGGAGCTACTGTTGACGGCTGTTATATACCAATTTCATCCATCAATTTAACTCAATTATGTGAAGGATTTGTCATTTCTTGCACACATCACCTTTATATCTAACCCAATTCCACTTGGACTTGGAGAAATATGTGTATGCAACATTTTATGCAGGAAATGAGGAAATATAGAGGGACCAATCCTATAAAATATCATCTCAGCCAATCAGGCGATCACACGTGGCATCCCATGGATCAAATGGCCCACAAATAGAAGTATTAGAGGAGATCCAACGATGTATCACCCATATACATCAATGGGACCCACCTGGAGAAAGCACACGAGAAACGGTGCAATGACCAGGTCGGCCGAACCAGGGGGTCGCCCGACCTGGTCTTTGCACCAAACTCGGTCAGCCTCCACGTGTTGGCTCCTCCCGGCTCCCTGGAGTCAATGGTGACTGATTCACGCACTTTTGGTGGTGGGAAGTGACCTCAACACTAGTATAAATAGGACCCCCTACCCCTCACTTCAACACACACCACTTGGGCATCATTCTATTGTATACACTATCTTCCATAGTCCTTAGAGGAGTTAGGATGTAGAGAGGAGAGCCTCTAGTCCCAAGTCCAAATTGTGAAAGGAGTAGAAGGAGTCTCTCTTCCTAATTCCACATTGGGAAAGGTATGGCTTAAGTATTCCTTCTTGTATTTGTGACTTTGTGCTCAATAAAGGTATTATCTTTAGTCTTCTTCTATACGTATACTTGGACAAAGCGTTTCTTGTTTGATTGTGGAGTCCATGTATGTAGAAGGTATAATCTTTATGATTTCACTCTCATGATTACATCTTATGGTCATAAACACTGTAGACCCCCACTATAGTCTATGTAGTTATGATATGATTATGTTAATATGAATGACTTATGCTATGCTTCAACATTGGTTCAACAATGTTTAGGTTAGTCATTGCCTTAGGATGGCTTGAGCCATGGCTCCTAAGGTATCTCCTTAGTATGCTAGCATGGTGCTAGGTTATTTAAGTAGCGTTGGATGTCTCATAGACCCACGGATTGAAGAGGTAGCCAATAGGTGGTGACAACCCTATCTGTCCTTTGTAATCCTCCATGTTTGGCTATGCCACAGGCTCTTGGCGGGAGTCGCCCTAGTATTGCTAGGGGTAAGCCCGTGCCCGATGTGTTGAATAGCATTGCATAGGAATTCATCATTGAAATGACCATTAGTATCTACCTTAAGCTATGTATATGTATTAGGAGCATTGTAGGAGCAACTCTCTAACCCTCAGTCCAATCTCCCTCTAGGACCCATTTTACCCTTTAGAATAGATTGCCTAGGTGTGTGTCACACTGCCCCTATTATCAACTTACCCCTGTCCAAATAATGGATTAGTATCCCATAGCTTGACCATAAGAGTAGTATATACTTTACTCCATTGCCTTTCTTTGGTATAAATATGATACCCTTGGGAATACTCATGGGTGAAATGCTACAATGGTATCTTTCGTGCACTTGCGAATCTCATCTCTTTACCGGAGATGATCTGTGGTGTTAAGAAATACCAACAAGCATTTCTGGCGCCGTTCTTGGGGATGAGTTGTTAGTATATTTTAGGAGCTGTGAACAAGCATTTCTGGCGCCGTTGCCGGGGAAGGCAAAGGAAGTGAAGGATAGCTATCTCTTGTGATTAAGCTCTAGGTACTAATAGTTATTAGACAGGATTACCCTTGTTTGTTTTCTCCTTTGTGTGAAAACAGGGTAGTGTTGGCCAACCTATTGTATGGGATGGCCAACGAGGACACATGTGCTAAACTGCAAGATGATTTAAGGTGTACCTCAACAAATGTCCGCTAGGCAACCATTGCCTTTTGCAGAAGAATTTTAGCTTTCAGTAGGAGCCAAAGTCATCCATATCCAAGATTGGGGGAGGCTCCAAGAGTTCTTCTTGGTTTGCCTCCACCATGGGGTGGATAGTTGGCTCTTCATCCAACACTCATGTCATGGGTTGGCTCCACCAATCCATGACCACATTCCTGCTGGAGCTGAAGGAGTCCTATTCTCATTCATCATGGATGAGAAGAAGGTCTCCACTCAAGTGGTGGATTAAAGAATGCTCGAGTTCCCATAGCTTGTCATGCACACCACTTCACAAGGTGGACATGCTAGTTATGGAACTACACCTCCCATTGAAGTATCATGAATACCAAGTCAATGGAGATTTGTTTGGATAATCCAAGTCATAGATATTCACATGATTTGTGAAAATCCATGTCAACATGGGACGCTTGGGAATTATTTCCCTAAGACCCATGAGGACCTTTTTCAAACAACAACTCCAATGGCTACCTTACACAAGGAGGTCAAGGGTGGAATTAGCATCACCCTTGTATTCAAGGAGGCTATGGCTCTCCAAGGGATTTAAATTCAACTAGCCTACCTTGAAGTATCTTGGCCATGCAAAAATCAAGACAACATTCACATGAAGATCTTGGCCAAGGACAAGAACTTAAGGAGCATTCAAAGTCCAATATACCCCACATCACTTGTTGGGATTCCCACACTTCGACCAAACCCATTCAACCTAGGGCAAGTGACATTGTGGATGAAGCATTTCTTGTTTGATTGTGGAGTCCACATGTCATCATGCCCAAGGAAGCCTTCGATCCATGATCAAGGTATGGGTCGATTCAATGGAATATCAATATGGTCAGAGTGGCACCCCTAAGAAGGACAAAGCCTCACCATGCTCATCCAGGAATACATTTAGGAGGGAGAGCCAGTCGCTACAACAACATTTCTATATCAATACAACTGGGAGAGGCTAGGGCCACCATGTGGCCCACATGTCCAAATGACAGCCGAATGAGTTTGGCATGTCAAAACAGAAGAAATCGTCCAAATCTTCAACTCCGGGATTGGACAACAAATCATCGCGCTAAACAGAACGGAGGTAAGTCCTACTCATCGGACTTCAAAAATTCGGTGAGTCCTTGCCAATAGGTTAATTGGTAGTTATCACTCACCGGACTTCAAAAATTCGGTGAGTCCTTGCCAATAGGTTAATTGGTAGTTATCTCATATTTGTTTTCCAAATTGCATCAACCCTTGCATTTGCATGTTTGAAATTCCACACTTGCATGTTGGAAATTAAAATTTCCAACCATCATAAAACTAAAAATTTGAATTAGGGGAGAAATTTAATTGGATATGAACTACGTGCATGACCACTTGAATTTATCTTCCTAGTTCAAACCAAAAAGATTTGCTTTGACCCACATTGCATTTACAATTCATTTCAAGCTGGGCAAGACAATTTGAAAATTGGGTTCAATTTGCTTTTGGCTAACGTAACCTATTTTCGAGTTGTTTTGTGTGTTCTTGATTAAAGTGCAGCTAGGTCAAAATTGTGAAGAGGTGGTTTTGGCAAGAAAGTGGAAGGTTTCATCAAGCTCAAGTCACCATTGGGAGGATTTGAGAACACTTCTCTCCTTCAAACTCATTTTGAGTTTGAGGAAGAGAAATGTTCAATAGGATGACCCAATGGAGGAGCCAGAACCAAATCCGTCGCCAAATCCAACCTCAACTTGGCATTTGACATCAACCATCAAGCCTATGCCAAAAATCAAGGTTGTGAGTTTCTCACACAAAGACCTTCGTCACCAACTGCTCTTCAAATGAGGTATGAGTTTAGAATTTTTCATTGTTTGGTTTGCCATAGAATTGAATGTATTTGCTTGCATTTGTGAGGAAGGTTGAAACTTTCTCATCATTCAATTCTCAAGCATCCTCACAAGAGTAAGCGTGGGTATTGACTTTTGGATCTCCAAAAGGAAATCCCACCGTACTTGGAAAAATCTCAAACAAGTACCTAGAATCCTTTAAGGATTGTTTTGTAAACTTAGTCATTTTTGTCGAGGTTTAGAAAACAAAACTTTTGGGCATGACTTAATTGGTGAATTGGTATATAGGAACTTGGGCATAGTGACAGCCATAATTTTTAATTGAGCTTCATGCATAGATGGTGTCACTAGATTTCAAACTCCTAGGAATAAGTGATATCCTTGCTCTGAAATTGAATTGCATTTTTAGGAGGAGTCACTAAATTTCAAATTCCTAGTGAGGTTCAGGAGGATAACATTGAGAATCTTGTTTGTCATGGTCTAAATGATAAAAATTTGCTCTTGAAAGCTAAGATGGCTAGAAACTTTAAAAGTTGTAGGGATCCATATAGTGTATTTCTATCACATGCATTGCTATGAGTAGGAGTTTTAGAAAATATGCAACATGAATTATCCATAAAGCTCCACTCTTATCAATGAATAACACATTGATCATAGATACACTTGACGTTGGATCCAATGCATATTTGATTTTGTTCTTCCCCGTATGTACAAATGAAAGTTCGGTTACCTAAATCGAATGTTCATTTGTACAAGTCTCGGGAGCTAACCATCCCTCTCCATTCAAGAGAGGAAGTTTGCAGGAGTAATGTTACTATACATGCATTCATGAAGCTGATTGTTGGGATCCCTAGAGGATTCCATTTCAACATCTCTTGGCCAAGGAGTAAATTAGGATGGTTGTTATCTATCGGAAATTATGGACGAAGGTCAATCAAAACTATACGAGGCAAGAGGTTTTAAATGGGAACCCTCCATGAGCAACCAATGAGCTGCCACGAATGGGTGAGAGCATTATGCTCTCAACTATTTTAAGCACTCATCCAAGCTCAAGGGATTTGCCACCATCATTGGGTACAAGTTATTCTTATGTGGCTAAGAGTTATGATGTACCATGACCAAGGAATGACAATATCACACCCAATTTATATTGGGTGCAAGTTGTTCCTATATGGCTAGAAGGTATGCCATGCCTTAGCCAAGGAACAACAGATCACACTCAACCCATGTTGAGTGCATGTCATTCCTTTGTGGTTCTAGGTATGTTGTACCTTACCCAAGGAACAACTGATCATACCCAATGCATGTTGGGCACATGTCACTCCCTTATGGCAAAAAGATATGATACACCTTAGCCAAAGAATGACGAACATACTCAATGTATGTTGAGTGCACGTCATTCCTTTGGATCAAAGGTTATCATTATCCTAGCCAAGGAATGACAAATCACACCCAACACATGGAGATCCTATTGTGCGGACCATCAATATCGAAAACATTCTATTCAACCACACTAATGGTGTCCATGGGAGGCAACACAACAATCAACACTCAACCCTCCATTGACAAAGCCACGCTACAACAAGGATAGGCCAACTCATGACCTACCTCCGTTGTTAGGGTTTCAACCCCTATCACAGACCTTGATCAAGAATAAGCTTGGGGGAGGACCCCCACTTGAGGAAACTTGTATCACACCCACTACATTTTAATTTCAAATCATCCATTGCATATTTATTTTCCATCCATCCATCATCCATCTTGCATTAATATATATATATATATATATATATGTGTGTGTGTGTGTGTGTGTGTGTGTGTGTGTGTGTGTGTAGGTTAGATTTGCTTTCACCAAATAAAGATGTGCGGTAGGAATGATTTAGAATTCACATAGATGAAATGATGAATAGTTGCTCTTTTTATTTTCCTAAGTATCTAGTTTACAACTTGCTACTCTCCGAATATTGCTTTCATTGGTTTGAAACACTTTTACCTTAATTTGGAAGTTGTGGGTAGCAAAAGCTTGATCTAATTCTAGGTTGTTGCAAGACTAGAATTGGTAATACGGCTGCTAATCCTAGTTTGAAAGTAAAACTTAGATTTCCGGAGAAATTCTAAAAAGATTTAAGTTTCCCTCAATTGATTGGAAATACCTACCTAAGCCATATGATATTCATACATAGACAAAACCTTATGCATATGCTATTTGCTTTCACATTGAGCCTAGTCAAATTAGTATAGACCTATGTGAGAAATCATTCAACTCTTTTTGAATTCAAGACTTCACTTGCACATGCCATACTTCTACACTAGAAGTAAGCAAAACGTCCATCATATCCACCATACCACAATAAAAAGAGAAACTCCTTTTTTTTTTGCACTCTCTTCAAAATTCATTGCAAAGAAGAGGGGTAGAATACATAGCTACAAAAAATGAAAATAAAAAAAGGCATGCTTACATCAGAAGCATGAGAAAAAAAAAAAAAGTAGCCATGTTTCATCCTTGCAAAAGAAACAGAGATTATACCAAAAAGGAGTTATCTCAAGTATCCACATTCACTTCCACTTCATCACACACGCACTAGTCTTGAATCAAAAAGTTTTGATTTGAATTCTCCTAAGGCTTACTCTTTTGACTTAGCAATATATGTGATGCAAATATGCCTACTTACTTTCCTTACCAAGCTCCACATACAAGCCATATTCAATGAGTAGGAATAGTAGAGGCACAATGCTTTGGTGAGAAAATATTTCCACTATCCACAAAGGAGTGAATGAGAGAAACAAATTGAGGTACTTAATATCTAAATTGAATTCTCCTGGATTTAAGTGGAACTCGATTTCTAGGCTATGTTTGCTCCATTTGCTATTCTACCTTTCAACTACTCATGAATATGAAAAAGCATAAGTCCCATGATAACTTAAGAAAGGTAGAGTATCATAGCCAATTTCTGTAATACTAGGTAGAGTATCTTGTTGTGCATTAGATACTTTTGAAAATAAGACATTGTAGCAACTCCTGATCATCAACCTAAAGTCTTGACTTTGCTCGGGACGAGCAAAGGATAAGCTTGGGGGAGTTTGTTGACGGCTGTTATATACCAATTTGATCCGTCAATTTAACTCAATTATATGAAGGATTTGTCATTTCTTGCACACATCACCTTTCTATCTAACCCAATTCCACTTGTACTTGGAGAAATATGTGTATGCAACATTTTATGCAGGAAATGAGGAATTGTAGAGGGACCAATCCTATAAAATATCATCCCAGCCAATCAGGCGATGACACGTGGCATCCCATGGATCAAATGGCCCACAAACAGAAGTATCCGAGGAGATCCAATGGTGTATCACCCATATACAGAAATGGGTCCCACCTGGCAGCCACATGGAGAAAGCACGCGAGAAACGGTGCAATGACCAGGTTGGCCGGACCAGGGGGTCGGTCGACCTGGTCTTTGCACCAAACTCAGTCAACCTCCACGTGTTGGCTCCTCTCAGCTCCCTGGAGTCAATGGTGACTGATTCGCGCGCTTTTGGTGGTGGGAACCGACCTCAACACTAGTATAAATAGGACCCCCTACCCCTCACTTCAACACACACCACTTGGGCATCGTTCTATTGTATACACTATCTTCCATAATCCTTAGAGGAGTTAGGATGTAGAGAGGAGAGCCTCTAGTCCCAAGTCCAAATTGGGAAAGGAGTAGAAGGAGTCTCTCTTCCTAATTCCACATTGGGAAAGGTATGGCTTAAGTATTCCTTCTTGTATTTGTGACTCTGTGCTCAATAAAGATATTATCTTTAGTCTTCTTTTATATGTATACTCGGACAAAGCGTTTCTTGTTTGATTGTGGAGTCCATATATGTGGAAGGTATAGTCTTTATGATTTCACTCTCATGATCACATCTTATGGCCATAAACACTATAGACCCCCACTATAGTCTATGTAGTTATGATATTATTATGTTAATATGAATGACTTATGCTGTGCTTCAACATTGGTTCAACGATGTTTAGGTTGGTCATTGCCTTAGGATGGCTTGTGCCATGGCTTCTAAGGCATTTGCTTAGTATGCTAGCATGGTGCTAGGGTATTTAAGTAGCGTTGGATGTCTCGTAGACCCACGGATTGAAGAGGTAGGCACTAGGTGGTGACAACCCTATCTGTCCTTTGTAATCCTCCACGTTCGGCTATGCCATAGGCTCTTGGCGGGAGTCGCCCTAGTATTGCTAAGGGTCAGCCCGTGCCCGATGTGTTGAATAGCATTGCATAGGAATTCCTCATTGACATGACCATTAGTATCTACCTTAGGCTATGTATATGTATTAGGAGCATTGTAGGAGCAACTATCTAACCCTCAATCCAATCTCTCTCTAGGACCCATTTTACCCTTTAGAATAGATTGCCTAGGTGTGTGTCACACTACCCCTATTATCAACTTACCCCTGTCCAGATAATGGATTAGTATCCCATAGCCTGACCATAAGAGTAGTGTATACTTTACTCCATTGCCTTCCTTTGGGATAAATACGATACCCTTGGGAATACTCATGGGTGAAATGCTACAACGGTATCTTTCGTGCACTTGCGGATCTCATCTCTTTACCGGAGATGATCTGTGGTGTTTAGAAATACCAACAAACATTTCTAGCGCCGTTGCTGGGGATGAGTTGTTAGTATATCTTAGGAGCCGTCAACACCTACTAAGCTCCGACAACCTCCAAGGGGGCCCACCGTCGACATTCTACGCGTTAATAGTGGGTGTCGTCGGATCTACCAACCTCCAACAACCCCAGAGGGCTTGTCGTCGATGTTCTATGGGTTGATAGTGGGTGTCGTCGGAGCTACCAAGCTCCGAAAACCCCAGGGGCCCTACCATCGACGAATTGTGCGTTGAAATCAAGTGCTACCGGACCTATCAAGCTCCGATAACTCCTAGGGACCCGCCGTCGACGTTTTATTTGTTGATGGTCGGTGTTGTCGGAGCTATAAAGCTCCAACAACCCCAGGGGCCCCACCATCAACGCGACAAATCATTTCCGGAAGCATCGGAGTAAAAGACTTCGGACCTAAATTAATATAGTCAAAACCTTTTGGTACATGTTCACAATCAAATTATGAACACATACCAGGGGGCCAATAAGACAAAGCACAGTATGTTGAAGACAAAGTGAAATTCATAGCAGAAAGAGTGGATTTCATTCATTCAAAGTACTGGATTACAAAATTAAGAATACAGCAAAAAGGCAAAAGGAAAAGGTCCTAACTAGTGGAGAATCTAAGTCCTGTGGAAAGGCGAAGCAACCTTCTTAGAAGCCTCTTGGACACTAGCTTTGGCGGCATCCTCCTCTTCGGCGATGAGTCCTTCAAACATTGGATCGAGAGAGAATTGGGGGTCTTGACTTCTATAACACGCGAAGACATACGCGGCAACGTTTTTGGCCAGAGATTTCCCCTTTGTCTCCAATTGATCAGCAATAACATTACCCATTGTGTCGAGTTTGCAGCCAGCAGAGCCAAGTGCCACCAGCGTCTGGTACAGCTCCTGTGCTGGGTCCTCCGGGCGTACTGGACTGAAGCCAAGAGGCACAAGAGCCCTGTCCGCACGTCCCAGAAAATCCCATACCATCATGGATTCGGTTGCCCTCAAGCTCCGCAGCTCCTCCAGTGACGTCCGGGCGACTGCTAGCTCTGAACTCTCTCGAGCGAGGCGCTCAACCGCTTTGGCACGTTGCTGCATACTCTTAGCAACTTGCTTTTCACAATTGGTTATCTCCGTCTCCCGGAGGTGGATGCGGTTCTGCTGTTTGGCCAGGTCCTTCTCCCTACCCCTCACTTTCCCTTCTCTGGCAGCCATATCAGCCTCTCTTTTTGAGAGCTCTTGCCCCAGCTTCCAGTACTTCTCCTTTTCTTTCGCACTCCACAGATCAAACTTCTTAGTGCGATCTGCCAAATTCTGCTCAGCCAGAGTTAATTTTTGGGTGAGCTCCTCCTCTCTCTTCAAAACATCCTCCTGTTGTTCCAGGAGCTTCTCTTCTCTTGCATCAAGGTCTGCTCGACACTTCAGGAGGACCTCATTTAATTCACTGAGGTTTTCGTGACGCTCATCAGCAACATCACTCCTTTCCTTAGCTTGCTCGAGGATCTCCCGAGAATTAGCATCGATCGCCCTGATGGCGGCTTCCTTCTCTTCTGGCAATTTTCCCCAGTATTCCATCCGGGCCGTTTCCGTCTTGACCCACTCCTTCTTATTCGCAAGCCTTGTGTGAGCAAGCTTAGCCTCAAAATGAAGCATGTTGCACCAACGTCTCAAGGTGTGGCGCTCCTCTTCAAGAACCTTTCTCTCATGATCGAAGGCGAGTTGAACTTGTTGGAGGCTCGAGCAAGCATTGTCTATGGACAATGCCAAGGGGATAGGCTCCAGACCTGCCGGGGTCATCTCTGCTGGTTCCAGGGGATTCTCCATAACAAAAATAGGGTCCCACTCTACAAGCGAGGTACCCTGAGCTTCTGCGGCACAAGGGCCACCCACAGGGAGCTCCTCAGTAGCCATTGAGGAAGAGCCCACTAGGGGAACTTCTACCCCCGGAGCTGAAGCCGAAGGTCCTGCCTCTGGGTCTTCAACCGCTGGCTCCATAGGTGGAGATTCTGCCACTGCCTCTTCATGGTGCTCTGGCTCCGGCATGGAAACCTCTAGAGCAATTATCTCCGGGGCATTTATTGGAGCTCCATGTGGAGCCCCCACCGCCACCGGCTCAAGCACGAGTACATCATCCACTTCCGGTTTGGCAGCCGGAGCTTCAACCACTTCTGGCCCTAAGGCCGGAGCAACAACCATCTCCGGCTCGGTGAATGGAGCTTCGATAATCTCAGGCTCAGCAGCCAGGGCTTCAACGACTTCCGGCTCAAGAGCCGGAGCTTCTGGCGCCACCGGCTTAGCAGCAACTTCTAGGACAACGACCAGAGCCTCAATTACCCCCGGCCCCATTGCCGGAGCTTCCACCATCTCCGCGTCTTGTGCCAGAGCTTGAGTCGCTGGTGACGCCGCTACGAGAGCGTCTTCGTGCACCTCTCCCCCATGGTCTGGCGCTACCACAGGAGTCTATGTCGATGACTCTGAATCTAGATCCACGACAGCTGGTGCCGGAGCTACCGTGACTTCAGCCACCACTTGAGGACGCACGGGGGTCGAAGCTGGTGTTTCTGTCCGCACTGTTTTGGTAGTTGCGACAGAGGCTGGAGCTTTAGACCCCGACTTTGATGCCCTGCAGTCAAAAAATTAGAAGATTCAAAACATGAAAAAAATAAGAGTGGCAAATCAAGGTGAAAAAGCAAAGCTTACCTTGGGAAGCTACCGCTCCAATCGGCGCGGAACCTCTTCGCCGGAGGCTCGGAGCTGGAACTTGCCGTTGTTGGCACGGAGGGAGATACGGAGCCTATTGTCATCGTTGGTGTTGCCCCACCCGAGGTCTCTCTCGGCCGGGAAGAACCTCCGGACCTAGAGCCCCTCGCTGGCACCAGGACCGGAGTCGATTGTCCAGAGCTAGCGCCTCTCATAGACGCTTGCGCCGGAGGAGGTGTAACTGCAGAAGATCTCCATTGTCGAGGAGAAAGGGCAGTCATAGATGGAGCAGACCTGACGGACCTCCCATCAGCATGCTTCAGTTTTCTCTTCTGGTTGGAAGATTCAGCTGGCTCCTTGCCCTTGCCCTTGCCCTTGCCGATGTATTCAACCCTCTGGGTCGGAGCAGGGGAGGTCACCTCTTCCGAAGCTCTGGGGATTACAACCCTGAAGGTCCGATGTTTTTCCACCTCACCAAGGGCGTCTAGCACCGGCATCTTCCTCTGGAGCTCCCTATTGATCTTTGGCATCATGTTTAAAGGCAGGAAAGCAGCCGGCGGAGCTAAGGCATCGTCGTCAATAGACCCATGCTGAAATTTCTTGAGATGGAGCCTCAAGGTTTCGTCATCCAAGTTGGAGTCCAGACCGGTTTCAATCCGGTCAGTACCATCACGCTGTTGAAAGCCCAGGCGGGCCTCTCCCTCCTCCTCAGCGGAGCCCACCTGTTCGCCAAGAAGTCCCCAAAGACCATCTGGGGGGTCACTCCACCCTCCACACACTCTCAGATCCTGGTCAGTACAGGGTTGAATGCATCTGATAGCTTCAGAACTATGTTCCAGGCATTGGTGTCGACGTTGGGAAGTCTTTGGGGCAGCTTCAACCTATCGTGCTCATCCACTTCAATGATGACCCAATCATTCTTCCAGTCATCCAATTTGCCGGAGGGGTACGACTTCAAGTATTTGAAGGGGCAGTTCTTGTGCTTCACAAAGTAGTAGAAGCCAAGCAGCTCAGTCCCCTTGCTAGTGGTGTGAACCGTGAAGAAGGTCCGGAACAACTCGACGTAGGGAGGCACGCCCACCCACATCTCGTAGAAGTGGACGAAAGTTGCCACGAGAAGGAGGGAGCTTGCTGACTTAGATCAAGTGGTTGAAGGAGTCGTTGGACCATCCCATGAAGGTCCGGACCTTCATCAGATTGTCCTTGCTCTGGATGTGGCTCTTGGGAAGACCTAACTCCATCGCGGCAAAGTGGAGCGAAAGAGGAGAAAGCTAGGCAAAGATTGGGAGGCTCTGAGCATGAGTGTAATCGAAAGCGTAAAGGGTCCTCAAATCGTGAGGGGTTTCCTTCTTAAGTAAGCCTCCACGATGCTTGGATGGAAACCGCAATGAGAGAAAGTCCACAACACGAAGAACCTACCCCGCCAATGATGAATGGGACCGGGGCCACCCCGATGAAGAGGTCGAGGTTATCACCCCAGGCGAACCGTTGTCATGATGGGCGGCGGGAAACCCAAAGGCGGCAACCTGACAAGGCGCTCGGAACCAATACGGTTTTTGTATTGGGAACTGACAATCTTCAATTACGTGAGATACACACTCAAAGATCTCATCTGCCGCATTCAAGACAAGCCATGCGATGATGGTTTAACCCCAGACCATTGCCCCAACGGTACATCAGAAGACCTTTGAAGTTACAGCGCGAGAATCGAGGATGGCCCCACCTTCGGTAGAATAATTTAACCCAAATTTTTTCTCCCAGAGGTGGGCCCGGGGGCCACTGTCGGTACCCTGCGTATCGGGTACTCCATGATACCGCAAGAAGTGCAAGAGAGTTCCCCTGTCAGAGTTGAAGGTTTCCTAAGGCTCCACGTGTCACATGGCACTGGATCCACCTCCCTCATATGGGTAGCTCCAGGACTTCCACGTGTAATGTAAGACTGAAGATGAACTCCCGACGTAGGGAAGATCTGGTGTTGACACGTGTATAACGACCCCGGACCTAACCCCCCTGTAGAGGGAAGCTCCGGTGCCGCCACGTGTATGACAACTCCGGACCCATCTCACTGCGAAGGGAAGCTACAGAGCTGCCACGTGTGGATCCTCCGGACCTTACACTAACGAGGATATTGGCACATCTCCAACAGCACAGACATTCAAGAGACAGTTAAATCGACAGTTACAAAACCTGATTTTGTGTCATTAATGTTATATTAATGACACACGATCAATGAGCTCTTAATAGGGGTAACCCTGCCATTAAGGCACGTTATCACACTGTTAATCACTCTTAATACTCGTAGACTCTATATTTCGCTCTTAAATACGCCAGTACCACATGTTGGGTCAGCCAAATGTTGTAACGGCCAGTCCTTAGACTATAAAAGGATTGTGTTGTGCGATACATAGACATCCAAGCTCATACAACACTGGCACTACTGAATCCTCAATACAGTGACACACACTCCGTGGAGTAGGGTATTACGCTCAGGCGTCCCGAACCACGTAAATCTTCTGTGTCATCATCTTATTCTAGATCTCCGAGCGCCCAAACTGATACAAGAACCTCCGCGGGCTACAATTTGGTAGTACCAGGGGAAGTGTCGTTCATACGCTTTGACAGTCACACTTACCACCCGTTTAATGAGACGTAGGTAGCCGTCCGCACCAAACCAATGTTTCTTGTCCATCACTCGACTCTCTCAATGGGTGACAGACAAGCCCTGGAAGTCCTCGCTCGCCCAATGGACGCACAAGCATGGTATGCGTCCGGGCGGCTGTCAAGCTATGCAACGCCGACTTGCACACATATATTATTGGTTCAGAAGATTGTTAACAGAATCAAATAATGAAGCAATCACTTTACCTATAAGTATTGCGCCTCCGTCAAGTACTTGTTTGACAATGAAAAAGCTCGTTGTATAAATGTAACACCCTCAATTTTCGCATCATGCATTGCATACATGTTCATGCATTAAATATTAATAGAATAAAAGAAATATATATATAAATAAATAATATATAATAATATATACATGTAAATAAAAAAGGTATGATAAAAAATATAATAATAAAAAAATATAAAAATAAAGTAGGTATATAAAAAATATAATATATATTAATATTTATTTATAAAAAGAAAAAAAAAAGAAGAAAAGAAAAAAACTACCCGCCGGCCAGGCCAAACGGCCCAGCCAGCGGGCGCCCCACCCAGCGCGACCCCGCCCAGCGGCCGCGCCAGCTGGCCCCTACCGCCCGCGCCCTCACGCGCGCGCCGCCGTCCTGGCCCCACCAGCGCACCGCGCGCCTTACCCCGCCGCCCGCGCTCCCGCATGGCCCCACCCCGCACGCCGACCGCCCCGCACCCGCGTCGGACGCACCCCGCCCGCGCGACCCCAGAGCCGCCTCGGCCTCGCCCGACCCCGCCCGCGCGTGGCTATAAAAGTACCGAAGGGTTTCGCTTTTCCCAACACGCCTGCAGAAACCCTAGCCGCCAGCTACTGAAGAAAAACAGAAGCAGCCGCCGGAAGCCCTAGCCGCCCTAAGAAAAAGAGCAGAGGAGATCAGAGGTGCCGCCAGGGAAGAAAAAGAGGGGAAGAAGAGGAAGAAAAAGAGGAGGGTGCCGTCGTCCGCCTGAGATCATCGCCGTCGTCGTGCCGTCGGAGGACCCTTGCGCCATCTACTTCGTCTACGCGTCGCCATCATCCCGCGATCTTCGAAGCCGTCACATCTACGGTAGGGTTTGTTTTTCCGATGCGAATTTTAGCGACGTATTAGATCTAATAGATGTAAATTGATTTTAGTTGCATCGTCTTTTTATTTTCAGCAACATTAATCCCCGTTAAAACCCCCATAAACTCGTATGAACACGTATGAACTAGTTGCATCTAATTAATAAATAACCGTAGTTAATTAATTATTAAACTTTGCATGCATGCATGTCATCGCATGTTGGTTAATATGTGTGCATCATGTTGATTTGTATGTATTTTCTTGTATGTGTGATCACGAGTAGAGGGAAGTGCTCAAGAGGTCGTGTACGAGGATTTCCAGAACCAAGACTTCGAAGCGCTTGAGCAACCCTATCTGCCGGAGCAAGGCAAGTGTCCTTGAAGCATATTGATCCTATTTTAAAATAAATGTTTTGTTTGTAAACTACATGCTTGTGTCAATTTGATGGGAATCCTATGGTAGGAAGTTTACTAGATTTGTTTAACCACCCTTGTCACCTGGAATATATGGTAGAGAGTCGGGAAGGGCTTTTTACCTTTTTGCTTCGCTTAATCAACTGGGATGGGAAATAACTATACCACTCAACTTAATTATGCATGGATGAGATTATGGTTAACATGAACTGGTTAAATATGGTATGGTAATGGGCGATCTAAGCAAGCCTGGTATGTGGATGGGTTGGATGTCATGGTGGTTTTGCTTGCTTTAGATCTAAGGACCGGTTCATGCGAGAATAAGCCAGGACTACAGTGCCACCACGAGGCCAAGTATGGGTGCGGCGTAGCTGATTAATTAGGGCTTTGCTAGTGCTGTTTGGACCATTGTGGATGCTCGGGGAAGGGGTAGTCGGATTGGGTTTGTTGATGATTGGTGGGACTACCCTGGGATCCGAATGGCTCAAGAGGGGGCCCTTGGTTGAAGATGTGCTCAGTTGGAGGCATCGCCACCGGTGAAACCTCAGTGGGGTCTAAATAGGCTGGTGATCCCTTTGTAAAGGCTATTTTGTGATCTCTTGGCCACACACCAATGGAAGTGTGTAATATGACTGACGGGTCATGGGCATAAGGGAGATTCTTAGTCGCCGAAAGGTGATGAAATCACGAACACGTGGGTAAAGAGGTATAAACTCTGCAGAGTTAATTAAAACTATCATGATAGCCGTGCTCCCGGTTATGAGCACCTGGACAACTTCCATGATTAGAGGGAATTTGGTATTGGAATGGTTATGGTTTGGTAATGGTTATGGATTTAATTTCTGGTATTGAATATGGTTATTGGAAATGGTGAAATCTGGAATTATTGATGATGGTAGTGAATTCAGATTGGTATTATGGTATTACTTATGATTATGATGGGTTTACTTCACATACATATAATATATATATTGTTTTTTAAATGTTTTACTGTACTTTTCAGCACTTTGCCATTATTATTGTCGTCATTTGAATCAGCCACATGTCATACTTTCCACACTTGCTGAGTACGACATGTACTCACTCTTGCAATCCCCCCCAACAGTTGCAGGTCAGAATTGTGAGTTTAATGGCGATAATGCGGAGTTCTAGGCCGTGTCTACCATCATCTTTGCCTGTGGTGTTGCATGGAGCTGCGCTATCCCCTTTGCTTAGTTTGCTTAGTTGCTTAATTAGTTTATTTCCACTGCATTAGTTGAACTTGTCATTAATATTCATTAGAGCTTGTATTCGAGGATAATATGGTTTGTGTAATAAAATTTGATAATCAATCTTGTTCTGTGGTAATTTTCTGTATACTCTTTTGTGATTGCACTCGTGTATGTGTGTTGAACATCCTGGGCACACATATGCGTTAGCTTGGTTCATTTTTCAGAACCGGGCATCACAGATTGGTATCAGAGCCACAGGTTGACCGTAGGACGCAGCCTAGATAGAATGGACACTTTAGAGCACATAGGAGCACTCAGGGATTGATGTGTTTTTGCTTGAAGTGCTGTTTGCTATATATATTGGTTGCTTGTGTGCTTAATAGAGTATTTTGGGATGCTTTAGCATTGCCATGTCCACCAAGGCTAGTGTAGCTAGCTGTTTAGTTTCATATCCCTTGATGCATATAGTTGGGGACGTTTCTTAATTCTTACCTATTGCTCTTCTTCAGATGGTGAGGACTCGCAACCAGAGGGATGTCAATGACGAGGAGGAGAACCATGGAGTACCTCAGAACAACAATGGGCAATGACCTGCTCATGGAGCTATCAACATTGAGCAGCTATTGGCTATGCAAAACCAGCTCATGCAGACCATGATACAGACTATGGGACAGCTGCAGGCTGGCAGTATTAACAACATCCCCAGTTTTGGTATTGCCGGATGTAAGCAAGAGTTTTGATATTTATTGTGACGCATCAAGACAAGGACTCGAATGCGTGCTTATGCAAGAAGGTCAAGTGGTCGCCTATGCCTCCAGACAATTGAAGAAACATGAGCAGAATCACCCAACACATGATTTAGAACTTGCAGCCGTGGTACATGCATTGAAGATTTGGAGACACTATATTCTTGGACATAGGTGTGAAATTTACACGGATCATAAGAGTTTGAAGTATATTTTCACACAAACGGATCTGAACTTGAGGCAACGAAGATGGTTGGAGCTCATCAAAGATTATGATCTGGGGATCAACTATCATCCGGGAAAAGCCAATGTAGTGGTCGATGCTTTGAGTAGAAAAGGAGTAAGTCATCAACTCACGGTTCGAGAGTTACCATTCGAGTTATGTAAGGAATTCAAACGGTTGAACCTCGGATTCGTGAATGAGATGGGAATAATGGAGTTAAATTCAACCTTGGAGCAAGAAATTTGAGAAGCACAAACCACAGATGAAGAGATCAAGGAAATCAAGGAAAGGATCGAGTAAGGGAAAGAATTCAGATTTGATGAAGACGAACATGGTACCTTATGGCTTGTAAAGAGGATCGTTGTGCCTAATGTAAAGCATATTCGGAAGACAATATTAAAGGAGGCACATGACTCGCCTTACTCAATTCACTCTGGTTGTACAAAGATGTACAAAGACTTGAAGACTTGCTATTGGTGGGATAGCATGAAGAAGGACATAGCTGAATACGTAGCATTATGTGATGTGTGCCAACGAGTCAAGGCGGAACATCAAAGGCCAGCCGGATTATTGCAACCGTTGAAGATTCCGGAATGGAAGTGGGAAGAAATTGGAATGGACTTCATAGTTGGATTACCACGTACTCAGTCCGGGTATGACTCAATTTGGGTAATTGTGGATCGCTTAACCAAGTCAGCTCATTTTGTCCCTGTGAAGACCAAGTATATAGCTGCATGATTGGCCGAAATATACATGGAGCATATTGTGTGTCGACACGGAGTACCGAAGAAGATAGTCTCGGATAGAGGTTCTCAATTTACCTCCAGATTTTGGCAAAATTTGCATGAAGCTTTGGGAACGAGGTTGAATTTTAGTTCAGCATATCATCCACAAACGGATGGACAAACCGAGAGGATCAATCAGATTTTGGAGGACATGTTAAGAGATTGTGCTTTAAAGCATGGGAAAAGTTAGAACAAAAGCTTGCCATACGCGGAATTTTCATACAACAATAGTTACCAAGTAAGCTTGAAAATGTCACCATATGAAGCGCTTTATGGGAGGAAGTGTAGGACACCTTTATTCTGGAATGAGGCAGGAGAAACTCAAGTATTTGGTCCGGATGTGTTACAAGAAGCCGAAAAGCAAGTCCAGATAATTCGTGAAAACTTGAGGGCTGCCCAATCAGGACAAAAAGGCTATGCGGACAATAGGAGAAGGAAATTAGCCTTTGAAATAGGATATTTTGTTTACCTCAAGGTGTCACCTATGAGAGGTCATAAGAGGTTTAACATAAGAGGCAAGCTCGCACCTCGTTATATTGGACCATTCAAGATTTTGGACAAAAGAGGAGAAGTAGCATATAAGTTGGAGATGCCAGCTCATCTTTTAGACGTACATGATGTGTTTCATGTTTCCCAACTCAAGAAGTGTCTCAGGGTGCCGGAAGAACAAGTGCCGATGGACGAGTTAGAACTTCAGAAGGATTTTTCCTATGTCGAGCAACCTATCAAGATCTTGGACGTGAAGGAAAGGGTCACGAGGAATAAGAGAGCCCGTTGGTGCAAAGTGCAATGGAACCACCATACGGAAGCTGAAGCTACGTGGGAACGTGAAGAAGACCTAAAGGCACAATTCTCACATCTTTTCTCCACGCTGTCGAATCTCGAGGGCGAGATTCACTTTAAGGGGGTAGGTTTGTAACACCCTCAATTTTCGCATCATGCATTGCATACATGTTCATGCATTAAATATTAATAGAATGAAATATATATATATAATATATATTAATATATACATGTAAATAAAAAAGGTATGATAAAAAATATAATAATAAAAAAATATAAAAATAAAGTAGGTATATAAAAAAATATAATATATATTAATATTTATTTATAAAAAGAAAAAAAAAAAAAGAAAAGAAAAAAAACCCGCCCGCCGGCCAGGCCAAACGGCCCAGCCAGCGAGCGCCCCACCCAGCGCGACCCCGCCCAGCGGCCGCGCCAGCTGGCCCCCGCCGCCCGCGCCCTCACGCGCGCGCCGCCGTCCTGGCCCCACCAGCGCACCGCGCGCCTTACCCCGCCGCCCGCGCTCCCGCATGGCCACACCACGCACGCGCGATGCGCCGCACGCCGACCGCCCCGCACCCGCATCGGACGCACCCCGCCCGCGCGACCCCGGAGCTGCCCCGGCCTCCCCCGACCCCGCCCGCGCGTGGCTATAAAAGGACCGAAGGGTTTTGCTTTTCCCAACACGCCTGCAGAAACCCTAGCCACCAGCTACGGAAGAAAAACAGAAGCAGCCGCCGGAAGCCCTAGCCGCCCTAAGAAAAAGAGCAGAGGAGATCAAAGGTGCCGCCAGGGAAGAAAAAGAGGGGAAGAAGAGGAAGAAAAAGAGGAGGGTGCCGTCGTCCGTCGGAGATCGTCGCCGGCGTCGTGCCGCCGGAGGACCCTTGCGCCATCTCCTTCGTCTACGCGTCGCCATCATCCCGCGATCTTCGAAGTCGTCGCATCTACGGTAGGGTTCATTTTTCCGATGCGAATTTTAGTGACGTAGATCTAATAGACGTAAATTGATTTTAGTTGCATCGTCTTTTTATTTTTCAGCAACATTAATCCCCGTTAAAACCCCCATAAACTCGTATGAACACGTATGAACTAGTTGCATCTAATTAATAAATAATCGTAGTTAATTAATTATTAAACTTTGCATGCATGCATGTCATCGCATGTTGGTTAATATGTGTGCATTGTGTTGATTTGTATGTATTTTCTTGTATGTGTGATCACGGGTAGAGGGAAGTGCTCAAGAGGTCGTGTACGAGGATTTCCAGAACCAAGACTTCGAAGTGCTTGAGCAACCCTATCTGCCGGAGCAAGGCAAGTGTCCTTGAAGCATATTGATCCTATTTTAAAATAAATGTTTTGTTTGCAAACTACATGCTTGTGTCAATTTGATGGGAATCCTATGGTAGGAAGTTTACTAGATTTGTTTAACCACCCTTGTCACCTGGAATATATGGTAGAGAGTCGGGAAGGGTTTTTTACCTTTTTGCTTCGCTTAATCAACTGGGATGGGAAATAACTATACCACTCAACTTAATTATGCATGGATGAGATTATGGTTAACATGAACTGGTTAAATATGGTATGGTAATGGGCGATCTAAGCAAGCCTGGTATGTGGATGGGTTGGATGTCATGGTGGTTTTGCTTGCTTTAGATCTAAGGACTAGTTCATGCAAGAATAAGCCAGGACTACAGTGCCACCACGAGGCCAAGTATGGGTGCGGCGTAGCTGATTAATTAGGGCTTTGCTAGTGCTGTTTGGACCATTGTGGATGCTTGGGGAAGGGGTAGTCGGATTGGGTTTGTTGATGGTTGGTGGGACTACCCTGGGATCCGAATGGCTCAAGAGGGGGCCCTTGGTTGAAGATGTGCTCAGTTGGAGGCATCGCCACCGGTGAAACCTCAGTGAGGTCTAAATAGGCTGGTAATCCCTTTGTAAGGGCTATTTTGTGATCTCTTGGCCACACACCAACGGAAGTGTGTAATATGACTGACGGGTCATGGGCATAAGGGAGATTCATAGTCGCCGAAAGGTGATGAAATCACGAACACGTGGGTAAAGAGGTACAAACTCTGCAGAGTTAATTAAAACTATCATGATAGTCGTGCTCCCGGTTATGAGCACCTGGACAACTTCCATGATTAGAGGGAATTTGGTATTGGAATGGTTATGGTTTGGTAATGGTTATGGATTTAATTTCTGGTATTGAATATGGTTATTGGAAATGGTGAAATCTGGAATTACTGATGATGGTAGTGAATTCAGATTGGTATTATGGTATTACTTATGATTATGATGGGTTTACTTCACATACATATAATATATATATATTGCTTTTCAAATGTTTTACTGTACTTTTCAGGACTTTGCCATTATTATTGTCGTCATTTGAATCAGCCACATGTCATACTTTCCACACTTGCTGAGTATGACATGTACTCACTCTTGCAATCCCCCCCAACAGTTGCAGGTCAGAATTGTGAGTTTAATGGCGATAATGCGGAGTTCTAGGCCGTGTCACTTACAAGTCCTTAATTGATGACGGTACTGCCGCTAATAATTTTGTCTGTCTTTTTAACTGCCGCTAATAATCTCAAGATGGACGTGCACAAGATTGGCAACCTAGTCCCCGTTTGTTTCAACTTTTGATTCTACAATTGATATTTTAGATTAAAGATAGTTGAATTTGGTATTGTGAAATCTGAAGGATTCAATTATGAAATCCAGACTCGAAAGCTAGCCCTTTGTTTCATCTTGAGATTGCAAAATCCAGAATCCACAATCGCAAACTGAAACAAAAATGTCAGCAGCAGCACGGATCCATCAGATTACCTGTCAGTCTCTCGACTCCTTTTCCGAGTCCTCACACTTTAATCTAACGCATGTCTGACAATGCCTTCACCGATCTATGGGTTGATGCCATCACGTCGGGTGCGAAGCAAATGAGTGTAGTTTTGATACCATCCACACCAGCTCTTTCTAAAACTTACTCTATTTTTAAAGTCTACTCTAAAGCTTACTCTATATATTCTATATTTTCAATTTTTTCTATCTAAATTTCCAGCAATCTTTCTTGTAGCTTTTACAGTGCATTGGTGCAGACTGCTGAGGCCTCTCACTCCCACCCCTGTCATGTTCGCCCCGTATGCATACGTTGTGCAGCCATGCATGCAGGGCTGCACGTTCTTCACAACAGAGAAAAGAAGAATAAACAAGTACAACGCGAAGGTGCTCGGTGATGATGTGGATAAACATAGGCAGTTGGCATATAAGGCAATAACTGTTGTGCAATCTAGACTTTTGTACAAGCGTGCAATCCATGAATCTCAACCATTTGATGGACATCCAAGGGTGACTGGACCTTTTACATATAAATGTGTAAAAAGTGCGTATGAGTGGAGGGATCTATGTGTAAAAAGTGTGTCACCCTTGAATGTCTATTACACGGCTGGGATTCACAGATTGCACGCTTGCAGGAGTCCATATTGCATAACAACCATTGCCGGTATATAAAGCCTCCATATTGGCAATTAAGCTGCAAGAACTAGTACAGCACTGATGTTTTCATGCCGATTTTCCTTGATCCCCACTTGCCGTTGTTTTCTGCACAAAGACCGACCTCTTGGGATACATGATGAACCGGTTTGTCTCGATCGATCTGCCAGTCGATCAGTTGGTCGGTCGGTTGTTCTTAATTTGAGATCCATGAAAAAAAAGATGCGCTCCATCCGAGCTGTAAGACGTTGTAACCACGTCGTTGCCTGATGATCGCTCTCATGTAAGGGGGACGTTTGGGTATGGGCACTAAAACTAGCAAAAAACTTTCATGGTGCATGACACAACATAAGATCCTTTTCTTATTACTTAAGTACTAATTATGTTTGGGATTGTAATTAACACACATGGATGATGTGGTGCACCACGTGGCAACGAGACTGGGCTTAAACTGCCTCGTGCACATGTTGTGCCGGCGTTATCGAATACAGAAGACAGAAAAGGAACACATTGTCTCCTTCTCCTTGGATCGCACGCAAGTGACGGAGCTTGACGGCGGCCGCCGTGCCGACCTCACGCCATCGTGGTAGTGCACGATCGGCCACGGGGCATCAAAGCTGGTATCAGAGCCGGAGATTTTTCGAGGGGGGGGGCAACGAGTTCGGCGTGACAAGGTACTCCTTCAACCTCGAGACGTAAAATTCCAGTGGAGGGGTTGGTTGAGAGGAGCGAAGCGATCTTCGTCGACTTCCTCTTCTGTAAATCCCTTCCTGGTTGGCCCAGCTTTAGGTGGTCACGACGGCTCCAGCGAGGCCCTTTGCACAGATCAAAATCTTGCTAGCGGCGATGGCAGAGAAGTCGTGATCGGACAGCGACAAATGGGAGAAGGTGTTCTCCTTGCTGGATGCACTGGCGCGGCGCATGGATGAGATGGAGCTGACCCGCCGCAATCTGCTAGAGAAACAAGTCTTGGCGGTGAAGTTGGCAGCAAAGGCAGGAAAGGAACGAGACATCTTGTTTCGGCAGGTGGAGGAGACTGGGAAGCGTGTTGCGGATGAGAATGGCAGCTCAAATGGAGAAATCATCTGATAATTCTTTGTCAAGGGGGAGCAGAACTCATCCAGATCATGAACCACCTGGATGGGAGCAGTGATCAGGTCCTTCCCATATGCACATAAGAGGTCAGGAGAATCATCAGCGACCAAGGAGGGATCCAGGTGGAAGAGATCGATCTTTCAAGAAGCTTTCATTCCCAAAATTTCAAGGTGAGAACCCAACCAGTTGGTTAGAGAAGTGTGCCAATTATTTCTCAATTATTAGTGTGCCAGAGACTTTTTGGGTGTGTGCGCTATCGATGCACATGGAGGGAACAACAACGTTGTAGGTACCCTGCATACCAGGTACCCCTTTGTACCTGTAAGAGAAGCAATGAGTCCCACTTTCCAAGAAAGTGGACCTCCAGAGGCCAATACGTGTCCCATAGTGCCGGACCTGCCTCCCTCCTAAGGGTGGCTCCGGTGCTGCCATGTGTCCCGCAGAACCGGACCTGCTTCCCTCCTTAGGGTGGCCCTGGTGCTGCCACGTGTTCCGCAGTGTCGGACCTGCCTCCCTCCTAAGGGTAGCTTCGGTGCTGCCACATATCCCGCAGAGCCAGACCTGCCTCTCTCCTTAGAGTGGCTCCGGTGCTGCTAGATCCCCGCTGTGCCGGACCTACCTCCCTCCTAAGGGTGGCTCCAGTGTTTCCACGTGTCCCTCAGAGCCGGACGTGCCTCCCTCCTTAGGGTGGCTCCGGTGCTGCGACGTGTCCCGTAGTGCGGGACCTGCCTCTCTCCTTAGGGTGGCTCCGGCGCTGCCACGAATCTACATCTCCAACGGGAAGAATTTTGGGATCACGAAACAGTGCAAACATTCAAAGGCAATCAATCAATCATTATAGGACCTGGTTAACGCATCATTAATTCTGCATTAATGACGCACGATCTGAGGACCATCAAGTCTGGTAAAGCTACCATCAATGCACATTATCACACTAATAAACCGCCATTATACACTTAGATCGTGTATGGCGTAGTGAATATCGCTCGGGCCACCTGTCAGGCCACGACACACTGTAACAGCCATTCTTTGGTGTATAAAAGGACTATGCTGCACGATAGAAGGCAATCCTATCTAAACCCATCTAAGGCCAAGGTCATTCAGACTAGCTCACCATCATACATACTCAACATAACATACAAACACCCTCATTGAGTAGGGTATTACGCTTAGGCGGTCCGAACCACGTAAAATTGTTGTGTCACCCTGTTCCTGAGTTCTTGAGGTTATGCCCCGCCTAAATATGAATCTCTGCAGACTACTTCTTAGTAGTACCGAGGGAAGTGTCGATCGCACACTTCGACATTTGGCGCGCTAGGAAGGGGGCACCACTTCTTAGTAGAACTTCTACTTTGACGGCTCCGTGCAGAAGCAGGGGGCTGAAGCTGGAATCTTGCTCCTCGCACCAACCAGGGAGTAAGTCAAGTACATAGTCTGCCTTGACTTCAAGGTGATGAATAACATGTTGGAATATGAAACACTCTTCTTTGCACTGAAGATGACACTATCATTCAGCGTCCAACAACTGCTGGTAAAGGGGGATTCACAACTCATCATCAAACAAGTCAAAGGTGAATGCAGTTGCAATAACCCTCACCTAGCAGCATATCTTCTTGAAGTCTAGAAGTTGCAGAAAGATTTCCAGGTCCTGGACCTATGCCATGTCCAGCATCTCAACAATTCTAATGTTGACGACCTCTCAACGAAGGCTTCGATCGGGGCTCCAGCACCCGATGGAGTTTTTGTCAAGAGATTACTACCACCAATCGCTCAGCCTGCCAAACTGAGTGATGGGGGCTAGACCAGCACATTGAAGATAGCAGTCTCGGCGGCCCTATTTCCATGGTGTCCACCAAGGATTGTAAGCACTACAGGAAGCTCCGAGCAACCAGGTGCGCAAGATCCAGAAGCTCAAGTTAGTCCTGATGCATGGATCTCAAAGGTATGGGACTACTTGAAGCATAACATTCTTCCTCAAGATAGTGTATTTGTTGAACGGATTGCACGTGTGGTATCGTGCAGACTGGGTACCCCCACGTACAAGCTAGAAGAGGCACCGGTCCTTGCTCCCATCGAGGAGGGATACGGAGCTGCCACACATCTTCTGGCTCCGGACCCTTGCTCCAATCGAGAAGGGCTCTGGGGATGCCACGCGTCCTCCGGCTCCGGGCCCTTGCTCCAACCAAAGAGGGCTCTAGAGCTAGCATGTGTCTCACGACCCGCAGTGGGTCGTGGGCCGTGAAGAGTAAAAGGCAGCGCGTCCTGTCCAGTCGTGCATTGAAGGAACATGCCTTCCCCAAGTGCACAGTTGTAGTGCACGCCCCTGCCAGGTACTACTGCCTCCAGTCACATTGCATTGGAGGCGCTGCAGGCCTACCCCACTCCGCAAGTGAGTAGCTTACATTGACAAGACAGATGGACGGGACATTCTCTGCCATCATCAACGACTACGCATAGCCACTGGCGTCGGACGCGGCGAGACGGGGGGTCTTCAAGCCGCTTTTAGAGGTAGCGTTGAAAGTGTCCTAGAGGGGGTGAATAGGTGGATGTCGATACCCAGCATACGAGGTACACTCGTACACAGGCTGGAGGCACCTAAGTACCCTGCTTCCTCACCGAGGCAGGATCTAATGGCTCCATGTATATAGAAGGTGTCAGACCCCAACCTTCCTCAAGTACAGGTACCGGCGCTGCCACGTGGACCTCAAAGACAGGACCCAACTCTTTCGGAGAGACAGGCTCCTGAGCTGCCACGGGTTTGGCGAGACGGGACCCCACTCCACCGTAGGAGTGGGGTCTGGTGCAGCCGCGTGGCCCGAAGCACCAGGTTGGACACCTCCCGCGGAGGTGGGCACCAGCTCCACCACGTGTCTTGTAGTCTCAGATTCCCAACTCACCTCAAAGAAGGGCTCCGGGGCTGCCACGTGCCCCGAAGTACCGGACCTGGCCTCCCTCGCAGTAGCAAGCTGAGGTCAGAGACAACGTAGCAGAGAAGCCTTAGGTCTTTAGGATAAGATCACCCCGGGGCCACCTGTCGGGCCCCAGGCCCCACTTGTAAGGCGTTTGGCCTTGTCTATAAAAGGATTGAACTGCCACAGTTACAAGGAATCTCAACTCATACACACTCAACACACGCATTCACACCAACAATACAACTCACATCGTGGAGTAGGGTATTACGCTCTGGCGGCACGAACCACATAAAACCACTATCTCATCATATTTTATACATGCAATCTCTCCCGAGGACTAAGCCATGCTGATCAAGAACCTCCGCGGGCTGCTCGGATAGCAGGTCCAGGGGAAGTGTCGCAAGAATACTTCGACATTTGGCGCGCCAGGTAGGGGATTTTTCCTCTAAAAATTAGTTGTGCTTTCATCACAATGGAAAGCATCAAGCCTGCGAGCAGCGGCAAGAACGATCCATAGAAGGTCAACCTGCAGGTCGGCGAAGACGTGGAGATGGGCTTCCAAAAGCCCAAACGGGGCGTTGACACGGTTTGCCAAGCTGAGGACTTCGACCCCAACAATGACCACGAGCGTCGCAAAGAATTTATGATGTCATCTGTGAGGGATCTTGGGACCTCACGTCCCAGAATACATCTTGACCCTGCGTCGGGTAGTGGCTTCGGTAGCCCCTACTCACGCCCCTGCGCTGCATCACAGATGGATGGAGACATCGATTAGCTTCGATGCCTCCGACAGCCCCGAGAACATGGCGGGAGTCGGGCTTCTGCCCCTCCTCGTCGCCCCCACCATCGCCAACATCATGTTCTACCACGTCTTGATAGATGGCAGGGCTGACCTTAACCTCATCAACCATGCGGCCTTCGACAAGGTGAAGATCCCTGTGTCCAAGCTCGCCCCATCGAGGCCATTCTTGGGGGTAGGGATAGGGAGTATTATCCCGTACGGCAACATACACATCCGGGTGACCCTCGAGACACTCGAGAACTTCAGGACAGAGAATATCATGTTCGACGTCGTGGAGGCCAGCCTCCCCTACAACGCCATCATCGGTAGGCTAGCCCTGTACCGATTCATGACTGTAGCCCACTACAGTTACCTCATCCTAAAGATGCCAACTCTCTTCGGCGTCCTCAAGATCAGCGGAGATCACACGGCTATGGTGTCAGCCTTGGAGAAGCTCCAAGTGCTTGTAGCAGCCCCAGCACTTGCCCCGGGCGATGCAGGACCAAGTCAGCCTTTGCCGAGCTTGCACGAGCATTACCACACCGCTGCACCCCGGGTGCAGCCCTCCGACAGCGAGACGTACCCATCAAGGCTATCTAGATCGGCTCCGATGCTGCGCAGACCACCCGCATTGCCGGGAGTATAGACAACAAGTAGGAATTCGCGCTCATCGCTTTCTTGCAAACTAATGTCGATGTTTTTGTCTGGCAACCGTCGCAGATGCTCGACATCCCCAGGAAAGTGATTGAGCACCATATGAAGATCTATCCCGATGCCCGATAGACATAGCAGAGGCCACAAAAGCATTCCATCGAATTTCAGACGGCCACTGACAACACGGACTAGTCCGGCTCACAACGGACAAGTCCGAAGAAGGACATAAAGGTTTGGTCCATTCCAAAACGGACTCAACTGGGTAGGCTCGGACTAGTCTGACCCTCTAGAGTTTGCTCGATTTCTCTCACACTATGTCTCAAACTAGTCCGTACCACAACGGACAAGTCTGAACTTTTCCAGAGAGCTTTGGTCCATTCCAAAACGGACAAGTCCGATTTTTGGGGACTTAGCTCCAACTCCACTAAGGGATGTACGGACTAGTCCGTACCCATACGGACAAGTCCGAATTCATCCACAGACCTTTAATTAGTCCCAAAGTGGACTACTGTGACTAGTCGGACTAGTCCGACTCGGAGGCCCGGATTGGTCCGGTCTCCTATGGTTTTTCCTCATTTTGGCTTCTCACTTAGGTTTTTCTCTGAACCACCACTTTGATCCCTCTAGAATGATCTCAATGCACATGATACAACCACCCTCACACAAGATACGGGTCATCTAAGCTTAACACCATAGAAACCCTAATTTCTACGCTTGAGTCTTTGACGCCCATTTCGACCTTTTTCCTTTTGAGGGATTTTGTCTCATTTCAACTATCACACCCGTGCTTAAAATAAACTCAGATCATTAGTCTCTTAATTGTCGTCATCAATCATCCAAAACCCACGGGAATGCCTAGATGCACTTTCACTAGGGCCGTCGAAGGGTATTGGTTCCTCTACGACGCTGTAGACAAGTTCACCAAGTGGCTGGAAGCAGCCCCGGTGATCACCATAATCAAGGAGTCCACGATCAAGTTCATCAAATCGATCATCTGCAGGTTCAGGGTCCTGAATAGGATCATCACTGACAACGGGACCCAGTTCACCGGTGCAGCATTCAAAGACTACTGCGAAGATCTTAGCGTCCAAGTTTGTTATGCGTCCATGACTCACCCAAAGAGCAAAGGTCAAGTTGGAAGGGCCAACGCTAAGATCCTCAGGGGCCTCAAGACACGCACGTATGACAGTTTGGATAAGCATGATGCCAAGTGGGTCGACGAACTTCCATATGCGCTATGGGCGAGTCGGACATAACCCAGTCGGTCCATGGGGGAAATGCCTTTTTTCCTGGTGTATGGGGTCGAGGCCGCCCCCCCCCCCCCCCCCCCCCAGAGATCGATGTGGGCTCCCTCCGGGTTTGAACTTTTGACGAAACGATGCATGACTAGCTCCGACGTGAAGATGTTGACCTCGTCGATGAAGCAAGGTGCCATGCTGCCATCCGAAACGCACAGTACTGGTAGACGCTCCGGTGCTACCAGGAATGGTTCATGCGGAGTAGAGAACTCCAGATGGGCGATCTGGCCCTGCAGCGAATACTTTCTCGAGAAGGGTCACACAAACTCTCTCCCAGCTAGGAGGGCCGCTTCTGAGTGACACAGGTATCTCGCCCCGGGTTCGTTCGCCTGGCCACGGAGAAAGGAGAGCCCCTTTCCAACCCTTGGAACATAGAGCACCTCCATAAGTTTTACCCCTATCATAATGGTAGGATAGTGTAGGGTGTCATGGTGCCCAGGAATAGCGTTCAGAACAACCAAACTTTCGGAGGGACAGGTCCAGAGTGTTCAGCCTGCTTAAGCTTGGTCATGCACCCAAAGCGTGAACACTCTGCCTCCCTTGTCATCTGGAGTGGGTTGTTGCCTTATTGTAAATCCTGTCTCCTCCTATGAATGCCAATTTGAAAGAATCACTGTCTTACCCTGTGCTTTCTCTTATGTTCATCTAATTATCTATTAATTCTATGATAATCCGTCTATGTTCGTATATCATCTACATACACTTGGTCAATTTTTCTCTATATCGCCCCTGGTGGAGTTATGCAACCCTGTTGCAGGTGGACTTGTTTGAGGTACCTGCAACGTGTTTCGGTATCTCGTGGCTGCTCTCTTACTTGGGGCCCCGTGGTGTGAGATGGTCTCCCATGAAAGACTTACGCCGAGGTGGAGGTCCAGGGGGCCGCCGTCGACGTTCCTATGTGTTGATGGTGGGTGACGCCGGAGCATCCAGCTCTGGCACCTCCCAGGGGGCCCGCCATCGATGTTTCTATGTATTGATGGTGGACAACAACGGAGCAACCATCTCCAGCACCTCGCAAGGGGCCCACCGTCGATGTTTCTACGTGTTGATGGCGGGCGACGCCGAAGCATCCAGCTCCGACACCTCCTAGGGTGCTCGCCGTCGACGTCTCTATAAGTTAAGGGGGGCATCACACGGCTCACCATCTTCCTTCTCGACAGCACCATCATGCAATTCTCCGACGACGGCCATGCGTTCCAAACCAAGTTTGGTGCCGCCCAAAGGGCCCGCCTGTGTCAACCACTCAAGCTCCCCTGCTCTGTTGAGGGCTTGATGGGGACATCCTATGATCAATTGGTAGGCGTTCCCAACCACTTGGCCACACCTACCACGGGGCCTCTAAGGAGGGTTCCATAGGCAGGACATCAAACGGCGCGATAATGGCTACGTCAAGTGTGCAGCTGATTGGCTGCTAGAAAGCTAACGAAGTAAATAAAGCACCTCGGAGCACCGAAGCAACAAATTGAGAAGAAAAAGACAAGCCAAAAAGTGAAACATGAATTCAAATTCATTAAGAGCTATTTTTACAAAAAGGCTAGCCCCGGTTACAAAGGTGCTCCACCTGGGGGCCGCTGGTCTCAACCCCGCTAGAACAAGGAAGCCACCTGCTTGGCAAGGTCCTCGACTTTAGCCCTCGCCTCCTCCTCCCGCTCATCGAAGGGGCCCTTCTCTACCGAATCCAGGGGATCATCGGATACCAGCTCTAGAAGCACACCAAGACATGGGAGGCCACCTGCTCCGCTAGCTCCCTCCCTTCAACCTCTAGCCACCTTGCAAGGACAGTATTCACCGACCCCAACGTCTAGTAGAAGGAGTCCAAAGTTGGGCGCAGCTGGGTCACCCCATGAGACGTCTCCCCGCATGCCACGAGACCAAGTCCAAGGGGTTCTAACACTACCTCGGCACGGGCCAGGATGTCCTTGCACCTCGGCTGTGTGGGAGGCCTGGAGGTCTTCTACCTCTTTCCGCGTCGCTTCCTCCCGATTGGCGAGCTCCCAAGCACAATGCTCCAAGTCATCCTACTGGCATTTAATGGTGAGCTTTGAGTCTTGCAAGGCTCGGCACCCCTCCTCTGGCACACCGAGGTTTCGGGAGACATATTATTCCCTCACTGCCAAGTCTCGTTCCTGATCAGCAATGGCAACCTTGCGGTGGACTAGCTCTAGCCGCCTATCCTCACACAACCTAAGGCGGGCTTCGGTGTCAGCGTGGCCATTTCAGATCCTTCACCTCGAGCTCCTTCGTCTTGGCGTCAACTAGCTTCACCAGGCATCGCTCTTCAGCAAGCTGATCCCACTACCGGGTGAGAGCAGCCTGCGTCTGGTGCAAGATGAACTGGGCCACAGCAACAGCCTCACAGAGGGGGATCGGCATGGCCGTCGCCACAAATGGCTGCCTCTCACCTCTTCCGCCAACTCCGTTGTGGACACCAGCGCCCAGGTACCTCATGGCTCCCCGGTTGGAGCTTCAGGAATGAGTGCGTCGCCGCCCAGTGCCAAAGCACTCTACCCTGCCACAAGGGTGTCGCCAGCCGCCGGTGGCGAGTTGCCATCTTGTGCACCAATGACATTTGGCACTGGCGCAATGTCAGCAGCGGGCAAGTCCACCCCACCAGGAATAACTATGACGGCTAAGGTGGCCACCTCCTCGCCCAACACTGCTTCAGCCCCATCCGCTCTGACAGATGACGGAGCACGAGGAACAGCGACAAGGACAGCATCAGCACTGGAGGCTGGTGCCCCCTCAAGCATGAGATGCTGCAGAATGGGGCCCGTTCCAGTTTCGGGAGGGGCAGGAACCATGAAGCTCACCCCTGGAAGTACCAAGGGTACTATGTCGGCGGACAAGGCCTTGAAAAGCCAAAGCCGGCCATGTTAGCAAAGAAACAATGAAAAACAGCGATGGCAGAAATTGCACCTTACCGGCGGGCTAGTGACTCCTGAGACTCTAGCCTCCTACCTCGTACGGCGGATCGAGGCCCCTTGGACCCAATGCCAAGGTCGGCGCCACAGCCTCTGCACTTGCTCTTGACGACTTGCATCGACGCGGGGATCGGCGTAGATCCTTCCGCTTCTCCCCCGGAACTACCACCGCTGCTCTCCTCTCCACCCGTCGTCGGGATAGCAGCAGCTTGAGGCACACCTGCCAAGGCCTATGCGGACACGATACCTCTAGAGCCGCTGCTGGAATTAGAGACCAGGTCGATGATGGAGGCTTCGGTCTCTCCGGCTCCCTCACAATGGGAGATTAGGAAACCACCCCCCCACGCTAGCTTCCGCCTCTTCGGCACAGGGGTGGCGGCATCCGCAATCAAAGTACGGGAACGATTCCCCGACGCAGGAACTAATGTTGGATGATTGTCCTCCACCCTGTCAGAGGTTGTCGAGGTCCCTACCTCCACCCTTTCAGAAGGGTGTGGGGTAGTTCCTGACCCTTGTTGGGCCACAACACGATAGCGCTTCAGGACCGCTGAAGCTCCAGTCCTCTTCAGGGTGCAGCCGAGCAAGACAGAACGCGTTGACCTTTGGAATTAAGCTCCGCACTTCGCCCCTCAGGTCAAGGGTCATGAAAATCGGTTGGGAGTCATATGGGATGGAGACGTGATTGTTGATGGCTGTTATATACCAATTGTGAGACCTATGTGTGATGAATACATTGGCTTGTACTGAATACATTGGCTTTGATGATATAAGTTCTAAAATTCTGCCAAAACACCCTTTTAACAAGGTCCAACTCTAGCTCCGAGCTTCTGCAAGGTCCGAAAATAGGTCCGACTTGCTTTGTCAAGGTCCAACATGTTTTTGGGTAGCTCCAGTGAGCTTTGTCTTTAGCTCCGGGATGTCTTTGATAGCTCCGACATGTCTTTGTTAAGCTCTGATATGTTTTGCTAGGTCTGACTTATGTTCGTTAGCTCTGACATGTTTATTAAGCTTCGGCGCTAGGTTGTACTAGCTTTGGTAAGTTTTGTCTCTAGGTTGTACTAGCTTTGGTAAGCTCCAGCGCTAGGTACGACTAGCTTTGGTAAGCTCCGGCTCAATGTCTGGTTAGTTTTGGCATGGTCCAGAACTAGTTTGTGATGGTTCTGCTTTTAACTTGCAATGTTTCGAACTTGCTTTATATTCTTTGAAATATTGCTTAGTATTCATTTGCTAAGTTTTTTGTGCGTTTTGGTTGATATGGATGATATCGTTTTACTGTGGTTTTGCAACATTCTTATGTGAGGTGCTCTCGTAAGGTGTTGTGTTCGGAACTAACTTGAGTCAAGTCGCGGACTTGGGCTCGTACGAATTTGTTGTTTGTTCATGTGCAGGTGTTGCTTGAGTTCAAGTCATGGCTGGTGACAGGATCCTTTGGAATAGTCTCAGGGAGGAGATGAGGTTCCAACAACCAAATTCGGGAGGAATTGTGGTTGAGCGGGTCAGGAGGTCGCGCAGGATGATTGAATCAAGGGCAGTGCATATGAAGGTTACTAGACATCGAAGGAAGGTGTTCGCACATATGCATGTGGTGCATGATGTGGCAACGTAGTTCTGAAGATGGGCTAAGGAAGGAAAGATTTGGTTGGAAGGATCAGATCGTATCGGATCATGACTTTGGCTGCAGCAGAGTCGGTTATGACTTGGTATGGAAAGTATCGAGTTGGTTATGGTAGTTTTCGTGTGGGACACGAAGATGAGTTGGTTGGTTTAGGAATGTGGGATATGTTCCTGGTTTGTTAGGAAGTCTCGAGATTGTTTTTATCTACGAATAGGAAGATCTTGAGCAGTTATAGAAAGTTTTGATTCGTGATTTGAGTAGGATTAGAGTCCTTGTTTGAGTTGAGTTGGCCTTCGGGCTGGTTATATAAGCAAGGGAGGCCAGAGCTCATGGTAGACGACTTTTGGGTTGTTCCTCTTGAGTTCTATTGAATAAAATTTGTAGTTGAAAGGAACTTTTGTGCCTTGTTCGTTCGAGTTGTTCCAGACAAGTTTTACTCGTCGAGTTTTTGCACAGCACTACTTTTTGTTGGTGGTTTTATAACTCAAGTTTTACAGATCCGATTAACGTGATTCTTTTTGGGTTGTCTTCACAACTTGATTTTCTATCATCTATTAAAATTTCACGGTCATCGTATTTGTGGTTTATAATCTACATGAGTTTCTTTGACGAAAAACAGAACTATTTTTACTCGGTAGAACAGATTGATATTAGTTCAATCTTTTGATCATAACTTGAGTTTTTCTCGAAAGATTTGAGTGATTCTTATTATGTTGTCATCGTGACTTGATTTTATTTGATATATACAGTTTTTGTCACGATTGAACATGTTTAAGATCATGTGCACACATAGTTTATCAATTGTTTGATTTTCAACCGAAGGGGTTGGGATTTAATTGTTTTCGTTGCGTAAGATTTTTAAATCTACCGTTCACCCCCCTCGGGTAGCTTTTCACGTGCTCTTCCATCCTACAATTGGTATCAGAGCAAGGTTGCTCTAATCTTTGTGATTTGCACGTGTTTTAACTAATCCTCATAAAGAAGTAATCTGCAAAACCTTGTGTGTTTGTTGGCATTGATTTTTAGGTTTGGAAATCACGCATGGAAGCTTTTGTCCAGACGCAAGGCTTCGGAATATCAGAAAAGGTATACAAACCTTATGAAGTGCCACCTAACGATCAAGTTATGAATACGAACCTACGGTACATCAACAACAACAACAAAGCCCGAAACTTGATCATCCAAGGACTCACTCAGAGCGACTTCGACCGCGTTGCACACCTCCAATCGGCATACGATGTGTGGAGGGCAATTTGTGACTATCACGCAGGATCCAACACGATCAAAGAGGTGAGGCAAGATATGTTCAAAAAGGAATACATGCGTTTCGAGATGCAACATGGTGAGTCTATCGATGACCTCTTTGCTCGTTTTAATAAAATTCCCAGCAACCTGCGTAGTGTCAATGTTAAATTTTCTGATGTCGAGAATGCTAGGCAACTTCTTTGTGCATTAGACATGTCAATCTAGGAGATGAAAGTTACATCTATTCGTGAATCAACTGTCATGAGTTCTCTTACATTAGATGTGATTTACTCTAAACTAAAAATTCATGAAATTGACATCTTATCACGTAAGAATCCAAAGAAGTCTATTACAATTGTCTCACAACGTGATATGCCTAGCTCCAGCCAATCATCATGTTGCAATACTCTTGCTTTGTTATCCTAGCTAACCCTGGAGCAGATTGAGAAATTTCCAGAAGAAGAATTAGCACTCATCTCTACTAGGTTCTCAAAAGCATTGCAAAATGTGAGAACTAGAAGGAGAGGAAGCTCCGGACCACAGCGCTGATTTGAATGGGATAAGACAGGACACTTCCGTACAGAATGCCCTAATCTTTCAGGTCCTACTACCCGTGATGAGAAGCAGAACAAGGTCAACACCATCTCTGAAAACTCCAACAAGATAAAGAAGGGTACCATAGGATGCAAGATGACAAACAGCTTCATCACCGCACTTCAAGAGCTCAGTTCAAGTGATGTAGACTTTGGAAGTGATGAAGATGATGATGATCTGGCCAACTTATGCTTTATGATGGGCAAAACAAGATCAAGATCAAGTCAGGAGGATGCAGAACACAATAGTGACGACGATGAGGTATGTTCTACATGTAATGAAATGTGTGATGCAATTTCTCGTGCAACTATTATTGTCAAGAAAAAGGACAAAAAACTTAGGGATCATGTTGCTAAAATTGAATCACTAGAATCTGAAATCAACCGTTTAAAAACCTTGATTCCTAGTGATGATTCATATCCCTCATGTGACTTAATCTATGAACAATTGTCCACATTAAGAGGTGCACACTCCTCCATTCTAGATATACTCAATGAAGAAATTGAAAAGAACAAAAAGCTGTTTGATTTTAATGCCAAACACTTAAAAAATGCTTCATGTTCTATAGATTATTTGCATTGTTCTGCATGTGATAATTTTGATAAGAAACTAAAAGATGCAATGAATGAAATTTCCATTCTGAACAATTCTTTACGAACACATGAAGTTAAAAATTGTTCTAACTGCAAACTTAAGGGTAAAGCTTCATGTGAAAACTGTCTAGACTTGTCTAAAAAACTTGATAACATGAATAGAACACTAGAGTGGTTTAGTAATGGGAACAAGAATCTAGACTTGTTGTTGAATTCTTCTAAACCTTGCAATAATAAAACTGGTTTAGGTTTTGATTCCCATGCTTATTCTAAAGCACATCCACCACACGTTGTTAAATTTGTTGGAAGAGGTTTAATCAAAACTGTCCCTAAACAAAAGGATGTGATTTTTAAATATGCAGGAGTGCTTTCTAATTCTGTTTTTAATGTTGGATGCTCATCTAGACATGATTACAAAACTAACTTTCATTGTACTTACTGTGATAAAGATGGTCATATCATAGATTTCTGTTATAGACTAGCTAAAAAAATTAAAAGAGATAAAATGTCTGCTAGATCTCATAACTTTCATGATAAGTCTCCCATGCTTGCTAAACAGAAAATTAGAAACGTGCAACCTGCTTTAATGAGTCAGAAATTTGCAAAAGTAGCATCCGGACCTTCTGGTAAGAAATATGCAAAGGCAGCTCCGGTAGTTCCGATAGCTCCGAGAGCTCCCGGACCTTCTATTGTTCCCTCCGTAACTTCAGTTTTTGCACCTAGAGCTTCAACCTTTTCCCTTGGAACTTCTGCGTTCACCTTCGGAGCTACTGGTTTTCATGCTAAATGTGTAACAACTTTTAAATCAGTGGTTAAGAATAGAAAACCTCAACTCTTGACTCATAAACATGTTGTTTTGTTACAGCTTTCGCGTGTTGTTCCTACTGGATGTCGCATGGCTCAGTACTGGATTCCCAAATGCTTATTGACTAACCCTAGTATTGAGTCATTGACGTATTGCACTTCTGTGTAGGTTTCACGCTTGAGGAAGGAGAACATATGGATTGTGGACTCAAGATGCTCAGGCCACATGACCGGTAATAGAGAATGGTTCTCCTCCCTCTCTTTTGTGTCACGTGTAGAGAATGTTAGTTTTGTCGATAATTTTTCAACTCCTATTATTGCTAAAGGATCGGTTAGAGTAAATAATCACAACACTTTAAAAGATGTGGCACTTGTTAAGAATTTGAAATACAACTTGCTTTCTGTTTCTCAATTGCTTGATGAGAATTTAGAAATAATTTTCTCTAAAATTGTTGCAAAGTTGTAAATTCAAATAGTGAGCTTTTGTTTAACATTTCTCTATTTGGAAGAGTTTTTAAAGCTGATTTTGATATGTCAACTTTTGAGCATAGGTGTCTAGTTGCCAATGATTTAAAAGATTTATTCTTCTGGCATCGTAGACTTGGTCACGTAGGCTTTGATCACCTCACTCGTGTTAGTGCTCTTGATCGCATACGTGGTTTACCTAAACTCAAAGGGACATAGATATTGTATGCTCTTTGTGTAGACATGCTAAGATGGTTGCAGGTTCACATGCCCCTCTCACGATGACAATGACAACTAAACCTTGTCAACTTTTACACCTTGACACCATTGGTCCAGCACATGTACAATCCTTTGGAGGTAAATGGTATGTTCTTGTGATTGTTGATGATTATTCTAGATACTCTTGGGTTCACTTTATGGCATCTAAAAATGAAGCTTTTAGTCACTTTAGAACTTTATTTCTTAGATTATCAATTGATCACCCAGGATCTTTAAAAGCAATTAGAAGTGATAACGGAACCGAATTTAAAAATCAAACTTTTGATCACTTTTGTGCTGAAAATGGAATAGATCATCAATTTTCTTCACCATATGTACCTCAACAAAACGGTGTTGTAGAAAGGAAAAACGGAACCTTAGTTGAGATGGCTAGGACTATACTTGATGAGTATCAAACTCCTAGAAAATTTTGAGCAGATGTAATTACAACAACTTGTTATGTTTCAAACTGTATTTTCTTGCGCACTAAGCTTGGTAAAACACCTTATGAACTTCGGTTTGGACATAGGCCCTATGTTTCACACTTTAGGGTTTTTGGTTGCAAATGCTTTGTTAAGAAACATGGAAATCTTGATAAATTTGAAGCTAAATCCGAAGATGGCATGTTTCTTGGTTACCCATCTCACACTAGAGGATACCGTGTGTTTTTACTTGGGACTAACAAAATTGTGGAGACTTGTGAAGTTTCTTTTGATGAAGCTAGCCCAGGTACTATCTCCGATATTGCAGGATCAGATCCATATCCTCAGGTGGAGGGTATTTTCGAAGAAGAAGAAGAGGAGTTGGTGCCGTTCGCGTGCATCCAGCAGGAATTGAACCCGCAAATTACCAATTATGATGTTACCTGATAGTTCCGAAGTTGACACATGTCTAGCTCCGAACTTGGAACAAGCTCCAACTACCACCTCTGCTGGTCCTGATCGTCCACAAGTCACAAGCTCATAAATTTGTGATGAACCAAATAAAGAAGAAGCTTGTGAGATATATGTTCCCTTACGGATTTATAAGAATCATCCCCCGCAACAGATAATTAGAAGCTTGCATTAACGAGTTACAAGATCCAGGTTTTGCGATCCAAATTCTCTTGCTCATTCTGCTTTTGTTGCTTCTTCTGAACCCATATATATATCACACGCACTCACTAATGAATCTTGGATTGTTGCCATGCAAGAAGAGTTAGAAAATTTTGAAAGAAATAATGTTTGGAAACTTGTACCTCCACCTCAATATCACACTTTAATTCGAACTAAATGGGTGTTTAAAAATAAACAAAGTAAGGATGGAGTTGTGATTAGGAATATGGCTAGATTGATTGCTCAAGGTTTCACACAAATTGAAGGTCTAGATTTTGATGAAACTTTTGCTCCTGTTGCTAAATTAGAAGCTATAAGAATTTTATTAGCCTTTGCTGCATCTAAAGGTTTTAAATCATATCAAATGGATGTAAAAAGTGCTTTTCTTAATGGCTACATAGATGAGGAGGTTTATGTTAAGCAACCACCTGGTTTTGAAAATACAGATTTTCCTAATCATGTTTTCAAACTGACTAAAGCCCTGTATGGTCTAAAACAAGCTCCTAGAGCATGGTACGATAGGCTAAAAACTTTCTTAATTGAAAAAGGTTTTACCATGGGCAAGGTTGATAAAACTCTTTTTGTGCTTAAGCATGGCAATGACTCATTATTCGTTCAAGTGTATGTGGATGATATTATCTTTGGTTGTGCTTCTCATGATCTTGTGTCCAAGTTTTCAGCAATGGTGATTTTAGAATTTGAAATGAGTACGATGGGTGAACTCACTTACTTTTTGGGGCTGCAAATCAAGCAAACCAAGGAAGGTACCTTTGTGCATCAAACGAAGTATCCAAGGGGTCTTCTCAAGCGCTTCAACATGGACAAAAGCAAGCCTCTTCGGACACCAATGGGAACAACATCAACACTTGAGCTTGATTAAGATGGTGAACTGGTTGATCAAAAAGAATATCAAAGCATGATCGTATCACTTTTGTACCTCACGGCAGACCGTACATACAGTTCAACGTATGTCTTTGTGCACGGTTTCAAGCCTCCCCACGAGCTTCACATCGTCAAGCCGTCAAATGTATTCTCAGATACTTACATGGAACTCAAAAATTTGCCATTTTTCTTTCTTCGTCCTCTACCGTTTCCTTGAGAGCTTTTTCCGATGTTGATATCAGAGGTTGTAGGATTGATAGGAAAAGTACTTCTGGTACTTGTCATTTTCTTGGTAACTCTCTTGTTGATTGGTCCTCTAGAAACAACACTCAGTTGCACAATCCACAGCTGAATCTGAATATGTAGCTATTGCTAGTGCTTGCTCACAAATTCTTTGGATTGTTCAAACACTTAAGGACTATGGGGTTGATCTAGATAGTGTTCCACTGTTTTGTGATAACACTAGTGTCATTTGCATTGCTAAAAACCCCGTGCAACATTCTAGAACTAAGAACATTGACATTAGGTATCACTTTCTTCATGATAATGTTGAAAAGGAAACATTGTGCTTCACCATGTAGATATCGAACAACAATTGGCTGACATTTTTACAAAACCTTTGGATTTCACTCGTTTTTGTTTCATTCGTAATGAAATAGGGGTTATGCATCCTCATGGCTTACATTGAGGGGAGTTTTGAAACTTGGGAAGTCTATGAGTGAATTTGAAATTAAAATAATATGAGCATAGTATTTCATACATATATGACTTTGTGATTCCTTTTATATGATGAAAGTTCTTACTACATTACTCGTGTTATACATTTTGTAGTTTTTGCCATGTCTAGTAATTGGATTAATTACTTACACTAAATCTGGTAATGGTCAAACTTTCTTGCTGTTTTGAACTTGTTGCATGCTCACAAGTGCTTTTAATCATAAAGAATTAATCAAGTAATCAACTCACATGTTGAGTTTTTATGAACAAATATGAATTGAGAAAAGATCAAGAGAATATGCATGCATAGCACTTCTTCTTTTGAGATGGCTTATCATTGCACTTAGATATGAACTTGGCAGAAGTTGGGTATGACTAAAATCATGTCCTTAAGCTTCTGATTGTCAAATGACATAGGCTTGGCTTGGTTGGTTAGAATAAGGCAGATGCATCATATAATCTCTTTCAAATGTCATATGTTAAAATTTTGTGTTTTAAAAAATTGCAGCAACAAGTGTCATGCTTTCGGGCTTTGAAATAGTTAAGTTTGTGAGATCATGACTTGCTTAAATTGAAAATTACATTTGATCTCTAGCATGGCTTACACTACTTTATGTATTTCATTGATGTGATAGTGAAAGTTACTTGATAGTATGACTTGGATGAGCTTTGTTTTATATGTATATGTTATAATATGCTCATAACTATTAAAATTTCTCTTTTGAACCTTGTTGAATACATTGTCAAAGGGGGAGAGAAAATATGTGAATTTTTTAAGAGAATTATGCAAGGGGGAGAAATTGATTACACGTTGCACATATTCACAAGTGTTTTTGGCACGATTTTTCTCAAAAGGAAAAATTGTTTATGTGGTGTTGCTAAAGGGGGAGAAATTGTTTTCAAAATTTTTAATGTGAATAATCCAATGTTCGAATTTTAAGTGGTGTTGCCAATGCATTCATCAAGGGGGAGATTGTGAGACCTATTTGAGCTGAATACATTGGCTTGTACTGAATACATTGGTTTTGATGATATAAGTTCTAAAATTCTGCCAAAACACCCTTTTAGCAAAGTCCAACTCTAGCTCCGAGCTTCTGCAAGGTCCGACAATAGGTCCGACTTGCTTTGTCAAGGTCCAACATGTTTTTGGGTAGCTCCGGTGAGCTTTGTCTTTAGCTCCGCGATGTCTTTGATAGCTCCGACATGTCTTTGTTAAGCTCCGATATATTTTGTTAGGTCCGACTTATGTTGGTTAGCTCCAACATGTTTTTTAAGCTCCAGCGCTAGGTTGTACTAGCTTTGGTAAGCTTCGGCGCTAGGTTGTACTAGATTTGGTAAGTTCCGGCGCTAGGTACGACTAGCTTTGGTAAGCTCCGGCTCAAGGTCCGGTTAGTTTTGGCAAGGTCCGGAGCTAGTTTGTGATGGTTCTGCTTTTAACTTGCAATGTTTAGAACTTGTTTTATATTCTTGTAAATATTGCTTAGTATTCATTTGCTAAGTTTTTGGTGCGTTTTGGTTGATTTGGCTAATATCGTTTTACTGTGGTTTTGCAACATGCTTATGTGAGGTGCTCACGTAAGGTGTTGTGTTTGGAACTAATTTGAGTCAAGTCGCGGACTTGGGCTCGTACGAATTGGTTGTTTGTTCATGTTCAAGTGTTGCTTGAGTTCAAGTCATGGTTGGTGACAGGATCCTTTGGACTAGTCTCAGGGAGGAGATGAGGTTCCAACAACCAAATTCAGAAGCAAATTGTGGTTGAGCAGGTCAGGAGGTCGCATAGGATGATTGAATTAAGGGTAGTGCATATGAAGGTTACTGGACATCGAAGGAAGGTTTTCGCACGTATGCATGCGGTGCATGATGTGGCAACATGGTTCCGAAGATGGTCTAAGGAAGGAAAGATCTAGTTAGAAGGATCGGATCGTATCGGATGATGACTTCGGCTGCGACGGAGTCGGTAATGACTCAGTATGGAAAGTATCGAGTTGGTTATGGTAGTTTTTGTGTGGGACACGAAGATGAGTTGGTTTAGGAATGTGGGATATGTTCCTGGTTTGTTAGGAAGTCTCGAGATTGTTTCTATCTGCGAATAGGAAGATCTTGAGTAGCTATGGAAAGTTTCGATTCGTGATTTGAGTAGGATTAGAGTCCTCATTTGAGTTGAGTTGGCCTTCGGGCTGGTTATATAAGCAAGGGAGGCCAGAGCTCGTGGTAGACGACTTTTGGGTTGTTCCTCTTGAGTTCTATTGAATAAAATTCATAGTTGAAAGGAACATTTGTGCCTTGTTCGTTCAACTCGTTTCAGACAAGTTTTACTCGTCGAGTTTCTGCACAACACTACTTTTCGTCGGTGGTTTTATCATAACTCAAGTTTTACATATGCGATTAACGTGATTCTTTTGGGGTGTTCTTCACAACTTGATTTTATATCATCTGTTAAATTTCACGATCATTGGATTTGTGGTTTCTAATCTACACGAGCTCCTTTGACGAAGAACAGAACTATTTTTACTTGGTAGAACAGATTGATATTAGTTCAATCTTTTGATCGTAACTTGAGTTTTTCTCGAAGGATTTGAGTTATTCTTATTGTGTTGTAATCGTGACTTGATTTTATTTTATATCTACAGTTTTTGTCATGATTGAACACGTTTTAGATCATGTGCACACACGGTTTATCAATTGTTTGATTTTCTACCGAAGGGGTTGGGATTTAATTGTTTCCGTTGCGTAAGATTTTTAAATCTACCATTCACCCCCCCCCCTCTGGTATCTTTTCACGTTCTATTCCATCCTACAATTTCACCTGTCAATATAACTCAATTATGTGAAGGAAATATCATTTCTTGTACACATGACCTTTCTATTTAACATATTTCCACTTTTCTTTGGAGAAAGTAGTGCAGCAGAGATTTCATGCAGAATTGAAGTGAAACAAGGGGATGGATCCTATAAAATATCATTCCAGCCAATCAAGCGACGAAATGTGTCACCACATGGATCAAATGGCCCACAAAAAGAAGTATCTCAAGCCATACAACGGTGTAGCACCAATATCAGTCAATGGGACCCACCTGACAGATATATGGAGGAAGCACACCGCAAAAGGAGACAAGACCAGGTCGGCTGACCCCCCCCCCCTAGTAGGCCAACTAGGTCCTGGTGCCAAACGCGGTCAAACGCTACGTGTTGGCTCCTCTCGGCTTGAAGAGTTCATGGGTGTCTGATTCGCGCGCTTTTGATGAAGGGAACCAACCCTTCTCCAAGCTATAAATAGGACTCCTCACCCCTCACTTCAACACACACCACTTGAGTATTCATCCATTGTATCCACTACTCTCCATAGGTTTAGAGGAATATAGGTTGTAGAGAGGAGAGTCTCTAGTCCATAGTCCAAGTAGGAGAGGAGTAGAAGGAGTCTCTTCCCAATTCCTAATTGGGAAATGTATGGTTCTTATATTCCTATTTGTATTTGTGACTTTGCTCTTAACAAAGATGTTATCTTTAGTCTTCGATTGTTCATATACTTGGATGAAGCATTTCTTGTTTAATTGTGGATTCTATGTATGTGGTAGGAGTAGTATTTATGATTATGCTATACCATTGTCATTATATCATCATAAACACTACAAACCTCCACTATAGTCTAATTAGCTATAACATGATTATGTTAACATGAATCACTTATGCTATGAATAAACATTGGTTCAATGATAATTTAGTTCATTGCCTTAGGATGGCTTGTGTCTAGGCTTCTAAGGTAATTACTTAATATGCTAGCATGGTGCTAGGACAGAGAGTAGTGTTAAATGTCTCGTAGACCCACAGATTGAAGAGGTAGGCAATAGGTGGTGACAGCCCTATCTTCCCTTTGTTATCCTCCAAGTTCGGCTATGCCACAGGCTCTTGGCGGGAGTCGTCCTAGTATTGCTAGAGGTAAACTCGTGCCTGATGTGTTAATCCACTTAGCATAAGAATTCATAATTGACATAATCATTAGTAACTAATTTAGGCTATGTATATGTACATTAGAAGCATAGTACAAGTCTCTACCTAACCTCTAATCCTAGTCCCTCTTTATCCCATTTATCCCTTTAGGATATAATGCTCTTGTGTGTGTCACACTACTCCAATTATCATTTACCCATCCTTGCTAGAACCTTGCCTAGATCACCCTAGCCTCTCCACTTGATGATTGCTTTACTTCCATCTAGCCTTCCTTTGGGAGAATATAAATGACACCTTTTGTGAATACTCTTAAAGGGAAAATGCTACATCGATAGTTTACGTGCGCTTGCGGATTCATATGTATAATCTAAAATCTATTAACAAGCATTTCTGGCATCACTGCTAGAGATGAATTGTTAGTGGTGCGTAGGAACCGTCAACAAGAATTTCTGGCGTCATTGTCGGGGAAGGCAGACAAAGTATTGCATGATTGAGTGAATAGGATAGGACCCTGATAGGTTTTAGTAGGATGACCCTTCTTTTTTCGCATTCTATGTGAAAACAGAGTAGTGTATGTCTGGTTTTCGCTTGCCGGAAAATTTTGTTGAAGATCTCGTATCCCTTCTGAGAGATCGACCTCGTGTCATTACTCCTCAGAAGCTTCAATCGGTAAATCAAGCTAGCGCAACTGCACCAATAACTGAAATGCTAATGGCCCAAAAGACCCTTCGAGAGTTTTTGGCTCCCTCTGCTAACAATGTGTCTGTTGGGCCCACTGTTAATACAGGAGACGGAAACTTCGAAATCAAGACTGGCCTTATCATTATGGTGCAAGCCAACCCATTTTGTAGGAAGGCTAACGAGGATGCAAGTGCTCACCTGCAACAGTTCCTTGAGATCAGTAGCACTTTTAAGATCAAGGACGTATCTTCTTATGTTGTTCGTCTTAGGCTGTTTTTATTCTCTCTTCTTGGGAGAGCGAAACAGTGGTTCTACGCGAGATGAAGTGTTGTAGATACTTGGTAGAAGTGTTCTACGACATTCCTCGCCAAGTTTTTCCCATTGGGCAAGACCAATGCCCTATATGGAAGAATTTCTAGCTTCCAGCAAGATGCCAAGGAATCTATTCCCGAGGCTTGGTAAAGGCTTCAGGAGTACATCCTAGCCTGTCGTAACCAAGGGATGGATGATTGGCTCATCATCCAAAACTTCTACAACGGGCTGATCCCTTCCACCCGTGACCATATTGATGCTGCTGTTGGAGGTGCCTTCTTTTCATTGATGGTGCCCAAAGCCAAATATTTGATTGAGAAGATGGTGCCAAACATGGGTTGGATCTACGAGTGTCTCCATACCCACCAGCGAGGCATGCACACCTTGAAGGAGGTGGAAATGATCGCTGCCAAATTGGACTTCCTTATGAAGAAGATTGATGGGAAAGGCAATTGTGAGGTATGTGGCAATGTCTATGCCTTAAACTCTCACATCACTTGTGAAGTCTGTGGAAACACGGTTCATTTGGACAATGACTGCCCAAAAACCCATGAGGATGCCCTATACGTAGCCAACAATGGAAACAATAATGGTTATCGTCCAGGAGGTCAAGGGTGGGGCCAACCACGCCCATTCTTTCAAGGAGAGTACAACAACAATGGCAATAATGGAAATCAACCCAACTTGGGAGAACTTGCCATTGGCCTGCTGAAGATCAATGATGCTATATCCAAGAAGTTGTCGGCCAATTACAAGACCCTAGAAAGAATTAATGCCAAGATGGAAGGACTATTCTCAGCCTTCAAGAATCAATTAAGTTTCAACAAGATGTTGGAAACTCAATTGGCTCCATTGGCTGCAGTTGTTCCTCCAATGGAGAAAGTGAGTGCGGTGGCAAGACCACTCGTGACCCACCATACCCCACACAAGAGAATAGGACAACTACAAAGGAGAAGGAGGATGTCCGAGTTGGCATAAGTGAACCAATTAGTGAGAGAATGGCCAAGCACTTTGAGGACACCAACTTATTGCCATTCCCTCACAGTCAAAGGAAGCCAACAGTGGATGAGCAATTCAACAGCTTGGTTGAGATCATCCAAAAAATCCACATCAATGTGCCCTTGATTGACGCGATGCAAGTACCCACTTATGCTCGCTATCTCAAGGACATATTGAATAACAAGCGGACATTGCCCACCACTGAGGTTGTCAAGCTTACGGAACACTGCAGTGCAGCCATCCTCAATAGGCTTCCAGAAAAGAAGAAGGGTCATGGATGTCCTACAATTTCATGCTCAATTGGGGCTCACCACTTTGACAAGGCCCTTTGTGACCTTGGAGCAAGTGTGAGTGTGATGCCCAAGGTGGTTTTCAACCAGCTGAACTTCACGGAACTTACTCCAACACCAATACAGCTCCAACTGGCTGATTCTCCAATCCGTTATCCGGCGAGTATCGCTGAAGATGTTCCGGTCAAAATTCGAAATTGCTTCATACCTGTGGATTTCGTGGTGCTCGACATGGAGGTCAAGAAGGATACGCTGCTCATTCTTGGGCGACCATTCCTAAGCACTGTGAGGGCTCGCATAGATGAGGGAGCTGGAGAAATCCACTTCCATACCAATGGCAAGGAGGATAAGTTTAACTTTCTCCCAAAGTTGGAGCAATGCTCCATGATCCGTATCAAGTATGGGTCGAATGTTAAACAAATTCAAGAGGTGGAAATCACACCTCCAAAGGTGGACCCACTCATTCATTCATGAGGAATTTGATCTATGCGGAAAACTCGTCTTATTGTCCATGCCGACACCCTAAGAAGACAGAGAAGTTCGGGCCTCCCCAAAAGCCCAAGTCCACCAAGTCGATAAATAAGGTATGGCGGAATAAGCAAGACAAGTTGTCCGAGCCCATCCCTCCGGGCCCGAATGTCAAGAAATGAAGAAGTAGGAATGTCCATCTCATCGGACGGTGGTGAGACCTAGCCAATAAGTTAAATTGGTAGTTATCCTTTTCTTTTTTTTCTTTTCTCTTTATTTGATTTTCCCCCATTTAGTTTGATTTTCCCCACTGTATATTTGGTTTTCTTAGTAAGTTGAGAATCTTATATTCTCAACTATCATTTTTATTTCTTTATTTTCACAAAAAGAAAATTGTTGGGTTTTGAAAAAAGAGTTTTTATTCGGAAAACAATTTTTTTGAGCTGCAAAAGTGGTAATTCACCAACGTGCTAATCCCATAGCCGTTAGGGAGTCACCTGCCAAAAGGGAGAACAGGGGGGCCCACTTGTCAGCTCGGTCGACCCTCCTATTCGGTCGACTAGGGGAAGGAGCCATTTTGGCTCTCTCTCCTCCAACGGCTACATTTGGTATCCTAGTGACCGTTGGGGAGTGCACATTATAAATGGTGGCCGTGAGGGGGCACTTCTCCTCACACTTCACCTCAGTTCATACCTCCCCAAAGTCACCCTTGCTCACATTGTTTTTCTTGGTCTCCATTGAAGTACTCTTGATCAATTCCCAACTCAAAAAGATTTGCTTGCATTTGCAATTTGCTCTCAAGTTCTTCAAGGGAAAATTTGTCGGGGGTTTTGCTTTTGCTAACATCACCTCTTTCAAGTTTTTGCCTTGTCGTGTTCTTGTTTGTTGTGGCCATGAAAGGGATGAAGAGTTTGTTTGAAAAGAGGAAGGAGGCTGCAAGCTTGAGCCATGGTGGAGATTCAAGTGCACGCCCCTCTTCTGTTGCTACACCAAGTTCACAGAGGAGGAGTGTAAATGAGGACATTCCCATGGGTGAGAGGAGCAACCCTCATCAACCTCTTCACGATGACGACCTCGACATACTAAGTGAAGTTGAAGATCAAGCACGCAAGATCCTCCAAGATTGTGAGTTTTCTCATACGAAAGCTAATGATCCGGATTTTATCTCCAAAATAGGTATGGATTCCGAATTCTTTTCCATTTGGCGTGCACTGGTATGGGAAAACTTTGCTCACATAGAGAGAGAGGTTCACGCCTTCTCTCCATACAATTCCTTTGCACACTCAAGATAGGATATGATGGTATTAATTTTTGATTATTTCAAAAAGAATACAATATCCTATGGAAAGAATTAAGTGAAATCCTAGGCTTCCATATACGGTGTTTGCTACATTTGGACACTTTGCCTAAGTTTAACAAACATAGTTTTTGGCAAGATTTAACTTGTGAGGCCAGATGTAGTGCACCTAGGAATAGCCACTTACACAACCCTATTTTACGCTTCATGCGTAGATGGGTGGCTATGACTATGTTCCCTAGAGGAGGCGTAAGGATAGTGCATGATGATGAGATGGAAATTTTATTTGCCATGATTAAAAAGATGAAAGTTGCTCTAGTTATTGCCATGATGACACAATGGTTAGATTACATTTCAAGAACAAGACCAATTGAATGCACTTCATTGATTACTCGTATTGCTACTAGGGTAGGAGCACTAGAATATTCTTTATTTGAGTATATTGAAAAAGAAAGAGAATTAATTGATGAAGATTATTTAGTGCAAGGACAAACCCTTAAGCATGATCAAGATGGCTCTTTGTTATTTTATTATTCTAGCTTTGTCAATAAATTCGGTTACCTAACCCGGATTATCATTTGTACAAATGCCAGAGGCTAACCATTGGCCTTCTTCCCATCGAGCAAGCACGAAGAAGTAATATCTCTGGTAGGTTAACTAAAAGCCGTGCAAGGAGAGCGGTCATGCCCCAGACAACCTCCACGGTCCATGAGTACGAAGAGGAAGAGAACCCAACGGGTGATGTACCCAGATGGACTCAACCTCCATCGTATGAGACCAAAGGTCCGTTTGGGCATGGATGGCTAGGTGCCACATGGGAGCCACCCCTATCCACTTCAAGCTCTAGCAGCTTGCCTCCATCGTCCATGAGAAGATGTTGTTCCTCTTTGGATAAAAGTCATCGATACCATAGCCAAGGAATGACAGATCTCACTCGACGTATAGAAGAGCTTGAAGTGAGAACGGGTGACATCTACAACACTCTCCAAGGTCATTTCCAAGGTACTCAAGATTGACAACAACATATGGATGCTCAATTCACCCACTTTAACTTCACGCTACAACAACAACAAGCCAATCTCACGGCATACTTCTGTCATCAAGGGTTAAACCATCATCACGAAGGTGAGTGAAGAACAAGCTTGGGGGAGGACCCCCACTTGAGGTAAATTATATCAACCCCTTGCATATTTATTTTCCATTCACCCATCATCCACCTTGCATATAAAAAAATGTAGGATAGATTTGCTTTCAAATAAAATAAATGATGTGCGGTAAGAATGGTTTGGAATTCACATAGATGAAATGATGCATAGTTGCTCTGTTTTAATTTTTCTAAGTCCCTAGTTTGCAACTTACTACTCTCCAACATATTGCTCTCATTGGCTATAATTGTTTTTGCCTTGATTTGGAAATTGTGGGTAGCAAAAGCTTAATCCATTCTATGTTGTTGTGAGATATGATACGGTGATAGGGCTGCTATTCATAGTTTGCAAGTGAAACTTAGATTTCCGGGGAAATCCTAAAAAGATTTAAGTTACTCTCATTTGATTGGAAATACCTACCAAAGCCATATGATACATTACACTGATAGACCTTATGCATATGATATTTGTCTTCACATTGAGCTTTGTCAAACTAGTATAGACCTATGTGAGATTTCATTCATTACTTTTTGAATTCAAGACTTCACTTGCACATGCTATACTTCTACACTTGAAGTAAACAAATTTCCACCATACCACCATTCCACAATAAAAAGAGAAACTTCATATCATTCATGCTTAGTACTCTCTTCAAAATTTATTGCATAAAAGGGAGTAGAAGACATGGCTACAAGAAAAAAGAAAAATGCATGCTTACATCATAAGCATGAGGAAAAAAAGTAGCAATGTTTCATCACTGTAAAACAAGAGAGTCCACTCAAAAATGAGTCATCTCAAATATCCACATCCACTTCATTCCATCACACATGCACAAGTCTTGAATCAAATTGTTTTGAATTGATTTCTCCTAAGGCTTGCTATTTTGACTTAGCAATATTATGTGTTGCAAATATGCCTACTATATTCCCTACCAAGCTCTACATACAAGCCTTATGTAGAGGTAGGATGAATTTAGGCAAAATGTCTTGGTGAGGATACATTTCTGATACACATAAATGAGAGACTGAGAGAATCAAATTGAGATACTTCAAATCTAAATTGAACTCTTCGTAATTTGAGTAGAACTTGATTTCTAGGGTATGTGTGCTCCATTTGTTGTTCTCTCTTTCAACCACCCATGAATAGGAGATGGCATAAGCCCCATAATGACTTAAGATGGGTGAAGTATCATGCCAATTTTTGCAATACTAGGTAGAGTATTTTGTTGTGCACATGGTACTTTTGAAAAATAGAACATTGTAGCAACTCCTGATCATCAACCTAAAGTCTGGACTTTGCTCGGGACGAGCAAAGTATAAACTTGGGGGAGTTTGTTGACGGCTGTTATATACCAATTTCACTCGTCAATATAACTAAATTATGTGAAGAAAATATCATTTCTTGCACACATCACCTTTTTATTTAACATATTTCTACTTGTCTTTGGAGAAAGTAGTGCTTGTAGGGATTTTATGCAAAATTGAAGTGAAACAAGGGATGGATCCTATAAAATATCATTCTAGCCCATCAAGCGATGACATGTGGCACCACATGGATCAAATGGCTCACAAACAGAAGTATCTGAGGCCATCCAACGGTGTAGCACCAATATCAGTCAATGGGACCCACCTGGCAGAGACTTTGAGGAAGCACACCGCAAAAGGAGCCAAGACTAGATCGGCCGACCCCCCTAGTCGGCTGAATAGGTCCTAGCACCAAACATGGTCAAACGCCACGTGTTGGCTCCTCCCGGCTTGAAGATATCATGGGTGACTGATTCGCGCGCTTTTGGTGGCGGGAACCAACCCTTCTCCAAGCTATAAATAAGACCCCCCCCCCACTTCAACACACACCACTTGAGTATTAATCCATTGTATCAACTACTCTCCATAAGTTTAGAGGAGTATAGGTTGTAGAGAGGAGAGTCTCTAGTCCATAGTCCAAGTAGGAGAGGAGTAGGAGTCTCTTCCCAATTCCAAATTGGAAAAGGGATGGTTCATATATTCCTATTTGTATTTGTGACTTTGCTCTTAATAAAGATGTTATTTTTAGTATTCCATTGTTCATATACTTGGATAAAGTGTTTCTTGTTTGATTGTGGATTCCATATATGTGGTAGGAGTAGTATTTATGATTATGCTATACCATTGTCATTATATCATAATAAACACTAAAAACCTCCACTATAGTCTAATTAGCTATAACATGATTATGTTAACATGAATCACTTATGCTATGAATTAACATTGTTTCAACGATGATTTAGTTCATTTCCTTAGGATAGCTTGTGCCTAGGCTTCTAAGGTAATTACTTAAGATGCTAGCATGGTGCTAGGATAGAGAGTAGCGTTGAATGTCTCGTAGACCCACGGATTGAAGAGATAGGCAATAGGTGGTGATAGCCTTATCTGTCCTTTGTAATCCTCCATGTTTGGCAATGCCACAAGCTCTTGGAGGGAGTCGTCCTAGTATTGCTAGGGGTAAACCCGTGCACGATGTGTTAATCCACTTAGCATGAGAATTCATAATTGACATAATCATTAGTAACTAATTTAGGCTATGTATATGTACATTAGAAGCATAGTAGGAGTCTCTACCTAACCTCTTATCCTAGTCCCTCTTTACCCCATTTATCCTCTTAGAATAGAATGCTCTTATGTGTGTCACACTACTCCAGTTATCATTTACCCATCCTTGCTAGAACCTTGCCTAGATCACCCTAGCCTCTCCATTTGATGATTGCTTTACTTCCATCTAGCCTTCCTTTGGGAGAATATAAATGACACCCTTTGGGAATACTCTTAGAGGGAAAATGATACATCTATAGTTTCTGTGCGCTTGCGGATTTATATGTATAATCTAAAATCTATTAATAAGCATTTCTGGTACCACTGCTAGAGATGAATTGTTAGTAGTGCGTAGGAACCATCAACATTGCTCATCATCAATCATGTCACAAGTCACCAACTTCAGGATCTCCTCCAGCATCTTGGGGGTTGGTACGCTCTGATCCAGCCGGCACTGGTCGAATGCAATGGAGTAGAACCATGCCCCGTACAGGTGCCACTGAAGAGGGGTGATGCGGCAGCGCAAGAAGTCCGCCAACACCATCAGGTAGGTTGTTGATAATTCCTACGCACTACTAACAATTTATCCCTAGTAGTGGTGCCATAAATGCTTGTTGGTAGGTTTTGATTCTTAAATGAACATTTGCAAGGGCACAGAAACTATTGATGTAGCATTTCCCCTTTAAAGAGTATTCCCAAAGGGTGTCATTTCTATATTCCCAATGGAAGGCTAGATGGAAGTAAAACAATCATCAAGTGGAAAGGCTTAGGTTGGTCTAGGTAGGGTTCTAGCAAGGATGGGTTGAATGATAAGTTGAGGTAGTATGACACACACAAGAGCATTCTATCCTAAGGGGATAAATGGGGTAATAGAGGAACTAGGCTAAGAGTTAGGTAGAGACTCCTCCTATGCTCCTAATGTACATATACATAGCCTAAGTTAGTTACTAATGATTATATTAATTATGAATTATCATGCTAAGTGGATTAACGCATCGGGCATGAGTTTACTCCTAGCAACACTAGGCGACTCCCGCCAAGAGCCTGTGGCATAGCCAAACGTGGAGGATTACAAAGGACAGATAGGACTCTCACCACCTACTACCTACCTCTTCAATCTGTGGGTCTACAAGACATTCAATGCTACTCTCTATTCTGACACCATGCTAGCATATTAAGTAATTACCTTAATAGCCTAGGCACAAGCCATACTAAGGCAATGAACTAAATCATCGTTGAACTAAGATTAATTCATAGCATAGGTGATTCATGTTAACATAATCATATCATAGCTAATTAGACTATAGTGGAGGTTTATAGTGTTTATGATAATGTAATGAGAATGGTATAGCACAATCATAAATACTACTCCAACCACATACATGGAATCCACAATCAAACAAGAAACGCTTCGTCCAAGTATATGAACAAATGAAGACTAAAAATATCATCTTTATTATGAATAATGTCACAAATACAAATAAGAATATGAGAGACATACCTTTCCCAATTGGGAAGAGACTCCTTCTACTCCTCTCCTACTTGGACTATGGACTAGAGACTCTCCTCTCTACAGCCTATACTCCTCTAAACCTATGGAGAGTAGTGAATACAAAGGATGAATACTCAAGTGGTGTATGTTGAAGTGAGGGGTGAGGGTCCTATTTATAGCTTGGAGAAGAGGCGGTTCCCACCACCGAAAGCGCGCAAATTAGTCACCCATGACCACTTCAAGCCGGGAGAAGCCACCACGTGGAGTTTGACCGAGAAAGACGCCAGGAACTAGTCGGCCGACTAGGGGGGTCGGCCGACCTGGTCCTGGTCCCTTTTGCGGTGTGCTTTCTCCAGGTGACTTACAAGTGGGTCCCATTGACTGATATTGGTGGTACACTGTTGGATGGCCTCGAATACTTCTGTTTGTGGGCCATTTGATCTATGTGGTGCCACGTGGCATTGCCTGATTGGCTGGAATGATATTTTATAGGATTCATCCCATTGTTTCACTTCATTTCTACATAGAAGCCCTGCATGCACTACTTTCTCCAAGTACAAGTGGAAATAGGTTAAATAGAAAGGTGATGTGTGCAAGAAAATAAAATTCCTTCACATAATTGAGTTATATTGACGGGTGAAATTGGTGTATAACAGTCGTCAACAGACTCCCCCAAGCTTATCCTTTGCTTGTCCTTAGCAAAGTCAAGACTTTATGTTGATGATCAGGAGTTGCTACTATGTTCTACCTTTCAAAAGTACCATGTGCACAATAAAATACTCTACCTAGTATTGCAAAATTGGCATGGTACTTCACCCATGTTAGGTTATTGTGGGGCTTATGTCATCTCCTATTCATGGGTGGTTGAAAGATAGAACAGCAAATTGAGCACACATACCCTAGAAATGAACTTCCACTGAAATCCCGGAGAGTTCAATTTAGATTTTAAGTATCTCGATTTGATTCTCTGAAGTCTCTCCTTTTTGTGTAGTGGAAATATGTCCTCACCAAGGCATTGTGCATGAATTCATCCTACCTCTACATAAGGCTTGTATGTGGAGCTTGGTAGAGAATATAGTAGGCATATTTCCAACACATAATATTGCTAAGTCAAAAGAGCAAGCTTTAGAAGAAATCAATTCAAAACAATTTGATTCAAGACTTGTGCATGTGTGATGGAATGGAGTGGTTGTGGATATTTTTGAGATGACTCCTTTTTTGAGTGGACTCTCTTATTTTGTAGGGATGAAACATGGCTACCTTTTTTTTCTCATGCTTATGATGTAAGCATGCATTTTCTTTTTCTTTTTCTTGTAGCCATGTCTTCTACTCTCTTTTTATGCAATGAATTTTGGAGAGAGTACTAAGCATGAATGATATGGTGTTTCTCTTTTTATTGTGGAATGGTGGTATGATGGAAATTTGCTTACTTCTAGTGTAGAAGTATAGCTTGTGCAAGTGAAGTCTTGAATTCAAAAAGTAATGAAAGAAATCTCACATAGGTTTATACTAGTTTGATAAAGCTCAATGTGAAAGCAAATAGCATATGCATAAGGTCTATCAATGTAATGTATCATATGGCTTTGGTGGGTATTTCCAATCAAATGTGGATAACTTATATCTTTTAGAAATTCTCCATAAATCTAAGTTTCACTATCAAACTTGGAATAGCAGCTCTATCACTATATCATATCTCACAACAACTTAGAAAGGATTAAACTTTTGCTACCCACAATTTCCAGATCAAAGCAAAAGCAATTTTAGCCAATGAGAGCAATATGTTGAAAAGTAGTAAATTGTAAACTAGGGACTTAGGAAAATTAAAACAGAGCACTATTCATCATTTCATCTATGTGAATTCCAAGTCGTTCTTACCGCACATCTTTTATTTTATTTGGAAATGAATATATATATATATATATATATATATATATATATATATATATATATATGCAAGTTGGATGATGGAAAATAAAAATGCAAGGGGTTGAATCAATTTACCTCAAGTGGGGTCCTCCCCAAAGCTTGTTCTTCACTCACCTCCGTGTCGAGGGTTAAACTCTTGATGACGGAAGTATGTTGCGAGATCGGCTTGTTGTTGTAGTAGCATGGAGTTGATGTTGATGAATTGAGCATTCAGGTGTTGTTGCCAGTATTGGGTATCTTGGACATGCCTTTGGAGAGTGTTGTAGATGTCACCCGTCCTTACTTCAAGCTCCTCCATACATCTTTAGAGGTTTGTCATTTCTTGTCTATAGTCACAATGACTTCTAGACGAAGTGGAATGACATCTTCTCATAGATGTTGGAGGCAAGCTGCTAGAGCTTGAAGTGGTTAGGGGTGTCTCCCATGTAGCACCTGGCCATCCATACCAAGACGGACCCTCGGTCTCATACGATGGAGGTTGACTCCATCCGGGTGCATCACCCGTTGGGTTCTCTTCCTCTTCGTACTCATGGACCGTGGAGGTTGTCATGGGCATGGTCGCTCTCCTTGTGCGGCTTCTAGTCACCCTGCCAGAGACATTACTTCTTCCGGCTTGCTCGATGGGAAGTAGATCAATGGTTAGCCTCCGACATTTGTACAAATGATAATCTAGGTTAGGTAACCGAATTTCATTGACAAAGTTGGGATAATAAAATATCAAAGAACCATCTTGATCATGCTTAAGGGTATGTCCTTGCACTAAATATTCTTCATCAATTAATTCTCTTTCATTTTCAATGTATTCAAATGAAGAATATTCAAGTGCTCCTACCCTAGTAGCAATACGCATAATCAATGAAGTGCATTCAATTGGCCCTACCCTTGGAATGTAGTCTAACCATTGTGTCCTCATGGCAATAACTGGAGCAACTTTTATCTTTCTAATCATGGCAAATAAAACTTCCAGCTCATCATCACGCACTATCCTTACATCTCCTCTAGGGAACATAGTCATAGTCACCCATCTATGCATGAAGCGTAAAGTGGGGTTGTGCAAGTGGCTATTCCTAGGTGCACTACATCTAACCTCACCACTTAAATCTTGCCAAAAACTTTATTTGTTAAACTTAGTAAAATTGGCTAATACTAGCAAATATCATTTATGGAAGCCTAGGATTTCACTTAATTATTTCCATAGGATGTTGTATTCATTTTGAAATAATCGAAAAGTAATACTATCAAATTCTGTCTTGAGTGTGCAAAGGAATTGTATGGAGAGAAGGTGTGAACCTTTCTCCTCCACGTGAGCAAAATTTTCCCATCCTAGTGCATGCCAAATTGAAAAGAATTAAGAATCCATACCTATTTTGGAGATCAAATCCGGATCATAAGCTTTCGTATGAGAAAACTCACGATCTTGGAGGAGCTTGTGTGCTTGATCTTCAACTTCATTTTGGATGTCAAGGTCGTTGTCATGAAGAAGTTGGTGAGGGTTGCTCCTCTCACCCATGGGAGTGTCCTCTCCTACACTCCTCCTCCGTGAACTTGGGGTAGCAACAGAAGAGGGGCGTGCACTTTAATATCCTCCATGGCTTGAGCTTGCAGCCTCCTTCCTCTTTCCAAACAATCTTTTCATTCCTTTCATGGCCACAACAAACAAGAACACAACAAGGCAAAAACTCGCAAGAGGTGATGTTAGTGAAAACAAAACCCCCGCGAATTTTCCTTTGAAGAACTTGAGAGCAAATTGCAAATGCAAACGAAAGCAAAATCTTTTTGGGTTGGATTTTGAGCAAGAGTGTTTCAATGAAGAGCAAGAAAAAAATTTGAGCAAGAGTGACTTTGGGGATATTCGAAATGAGGTGAAGTTTGAAGAGAAGAGCTCCTCACGACCACCGTTTATAGAGTGCAATCCCTAACGGTCACTAGGGCACCAAATGTAGCCGTTGGAGGAGAGAGAGCTAAAATGGCTCTTTCCCCTAGTCGACCGAGCAGGGGGGGATCGGCTGATCTGACAGGTGGGCCCCCTGTTCTCCCTTTTGGCAGGTGGCTCCCCAACGGCTATGGAATAAGCCCGTTGATGAAATATCACTTTTGCAGCCCAGAAAAATTGTTTTTCAAATAAAAATTCCTTTTTCAAAACCCAACAATTATCTTTTTGTGAAAAATAAAAAATAAAAATGATAGTTAAGAATATAAGATTCTCAACTTGCTAAGAAAATCAAATATGCAGTGGGAGAATCAAACTAAATGGGGAAATCCAAATAAAAAGAAAAAGAAAGAAAATGATCTACCAATTTAACCTATTGGCTAGATCTCACCACCGTCCAATGAGATGGACATTCCTCCTTCTTCATTTCTTGACATCCGGGCCCGGAGGGATGGGCTCGGACGGCTTATCTTGCTTCTTCCGCCATACCTTCTTTGGCGGCTTGGTGGACTTGGGCCTTTGAGGAGGCCTGGACTTCTCCGTCTTCTTGGGGTGTCGGCATGGACGATAAGACAGGTTTTCTGCGTAGATCAATTTCCTCATGAATGCGATGAGCGGGTCCACCTTTGGAGGTGTGGTTTTGATCTCTTGAATGTGCTTAACATTTGGCCCATACTTGATACAGATCATGGAGCATTGCTCCAACTTTGGGCGAAAGTTAAACTTCTCCTACTTGCCATTTATATGGAAGTGGATTTCTCCAGCTCCCACATCTATGCGAGCCTTCGCGGTGCTTAGTAATGGACGCCCAAGAATGAGCAATGTATCCTTCTCGACCTCCATGTCAAGCACACGAAATCCATGGGTATGAAGCAGTTCCGGATTTTCACTGGGACATCTTTGGCAATACCCGTCAGATAACGGACTGATGAATCAGCTAGTTGGAGTTGCATTGGTGTTGGAGTCAGCTCCGTGAAGTTCAGCTGGTCAAAAACCACCTTGGGCATCACACTCACACTTGCTCCAAGGTCACAAAGGGTCTTGTCAAAGTGGTGTGCCCCAATTGAGCATGAGATTGTAGGACATCCAGGGTCCTTCAGCCAGTTGCCTCCTTGTAAAGAAATCATGTTGGCACTTTCCACGGGAGGTTTGGGCTGTCCTGGCATCTTGCCATTCTTCATTGGAGGAACAACAGCTGCCAGTTGAGTCAACTGAGTCTCCAATCTTGTTGAAACTCAATTGATTCTTGAAGGCTGAGGATAGTCCTTCAATCTTGGCATTGATGCTTTCTAGGGTCTTGTCATTAGTCGACAGCTTCTTGGATAGAGCATCATTGATCTTCAGCTGGCCAATGGCAAGTTCTCTCAAGTTGGGTTGATTTCCATTGTTGCCATTGTTGTTGTACCCTCCTTGAAATAATGGGGGTGGTTGGACCCACCCTTGACCTCTTGGACGATAGCCATTGTTGTTTCCATTGTTGGCTAGGTATAGGGCATTCTCACGGGTTTCTGGGTAGTCATTGCCCAAATGGTCTGTGTTGCCACAGACTTCACAAGTGATGTGAGAGTCTAAGGCATAGGCATTACCGCATACTTCACCATTGCCTTGTCCATCAATTTTCTTCATAAGGAGGTCCAATTTAGCAGCGATCATGTCCACCTCCTTCAAGGTGTGCATGCCACACTGGAGGGTATGGAGACACTCGTCGCTCCAACCCATGTTTGACACCATCTTCTCAATCAAATCTTTGGCTTTGGGAACCGATAATGAGAATAAGGCACCTCCAGCAGCAGCATCAACATGGTCACGGGCAGAAGGAATCAGCCTGTTGTAGAAGTTTTGGATTATGAGCCAATCATCCATCCCATGGTGGTGACAGGCTAGGATATACTCATGAAGCCTCTCACAAGCCTCGAGAATAGATTCATTGGCATCTTGCTGGAAGTTGGAAATTCTTCCATGTAGGGCATTGGTCTTGCCCAACGGGAAAAACTTGGCGAGGAATGTCGTAGAACCACTGTTTCGCTCTCCCAAGAAGAGAGGACGGGAACAGCCTAAGACATAAAACATCAGGAGATACGTCTTTTATCTTAAAAGTTCTAAAGATATCAAGAAATTGTTGCAGGTGAGCACTTACATCCTCGTTAGCCTTCTCACAAAATGGGTTGTCTTGCACCATAGTAATCAGGCCAGTCTTGATTTCGAAGTTTACGTCTCCCGTGTCAACAGTGGGCCCAACAGGCACATTGTTAGCAGAGGGAGCCGAAAACTCACGAATGGTCTTTTGGGCCATTGGTGTTTCAGTTGTTGGTGCGATTGTGCTGGCTTGCTTTGCCGCTCGAAGCTTCTGAGGGGTCATGACATGAGGTCGATCTCTCAGAAGAGATTCGGGATCTTCAAAAAAAAATTCCGACAAGCGGAAACCAGATATACACTACCAGGTTTTCACATAAAATGCAAAAACAAAGAAGGGTCATCCTACTAAAACCTACCAGGGTCCTACCTATTCACTCAATCATGTAATACTTCGGTTGCCTTCCCCGGCAATGGCGCCAGAAATGCTTGTTGATAATTCCTACACACTACTAAACATTCATCCCTAGCAGTGGTGCCAGAAATGCTTGTTGGTAGGTTTTGATTCTTAAATGAACGTCCGCAAGAGCACAAAAACTATCGATGTAGCATTTCCCCTTTAAACAATATTTCCAAAGGGTGTCATTTATATTTTCCAAAGGAAGGCTAGATGGAAGTAAAACACTCATCAAGGGGAAAGGCTTAGGTTTGTCTAGGTAGGGTTCTAGCAAGGATGGGTTAAATGATAAGTTGAGGTAGTGTGACACACACAAGAGCATTCTATCCTAAGGGGATAAATGGGGTAATAGAGGAACTAGGCAAAGAGTTAGGTAGAGACTCCTACTATGCTCCTAATGTACATATACATAGCCTAAGTTAGCTACTAATGATTATATTAATTATGAATTCTCATGCTAAGTGGATTAACACATTGGGCACGAGTTTACCCCTAGCAACACTAGGCGACTCCCACCAAGAGACTGTGGCATAGCCGAACGTGGAGGATTACAAAGGACAGATAGGACTCTCACCACCTATTGCCTACCTCTTTAGTATGTGGGTCTACAAGACATTCAACGCTACTCTATTCCAACACAATGCTAGCATATTAAGTAATTACCTTAAGAGCCTAGGCACAAGCCATCCCAAGGCAATGAACTAAATCATTGTTGAACCAATGTTAATTCATAGCATAAGTGATTCATATTAACAAAATCATATCATAGCTAATTAGACTATAGTGGAGGTTTATGGTGTTTATGATAATGTAATGAGAATGGTATAACACAATCATAAACACTACTCCTACCACATACATGGAATCAAAAATCAAAAAAGAATTGCTTCATCTAAGTATATGAACAAATGAAGACTAAAGATATCATCTTTATTATGAATAATGTCACAAATACAAATAGGAATATGGGAGACATACATTTCCCAATTGGGAAGAGACTCCTTCTACTCCTCCTACTCCTCTCCTACTTGGACTATGGACTAGAGAATCTCCTCTCTATGGCCGATACTCCTCTAAACCTATGGAGAGTAGTGAATACAAAGGATGAATACTCAAGTGGTGTGTGTTGAAGTGTGAGGTGAGGGGTCCTATTTATAGCTTGGAGAAGGGTCGTTTCCCGCCACCAAAAGCGTGTGAATTAGTCACCCATGACCATTTCAAGTCGGGAGAAGCCACCACGTGGAGTTTGACTGAGAAAGGCGCCAGGAACTAGTCGACCGACTAGGGGGGTCGGCCGACCTGGTCCTGGCCCCTTTTGCGGTGTGCTTTCTCAAAGTGACTGATAGGTGGGTCCCATTGACTGATATTGGTGCTACACTATTGGATGGCCTCAGATACTTCTGTTTGTGGGCCATTTGATCAATGTGGTGCCACATGGCATCGCCTGGCTTGCTAGAATGATATTTTATTTTATCAGATCCATCCCCTTGTTTCACTTCATTTTTGCTAGAATCCCTGCATGCACTACTTTCTCCAGGACAAGTGGAAATAGGTTAAATAGAAAGGTGATGTGTGCAAGAAATGACAATTCCTTCATATAATTGAGTTATATTAAAGGGTGAAATTGGTGTATCACAGCCGTCAACATAGGTCAAGCCCTTGTCTGTTAGGAACTGGATCCTCTTCAGCACTGGCTTGTACTCCTTTATCAACCCCTGGGTCTTGAGAGAGCATCTTCAGCAGGGCATGGGCCTCAGTCCGTACGATCGCCCAATCTTCCATCCAGCGGCTCCACTTGCCCCTTTGAGGGAAGCAATGTGGATCCCGGAGGTCTTCTCCCGATATCGGAAGTAGTAGACTCCCACCTGGCTTGTCGCACTTGTTCCAGTGGTCTTCATCACGAAAAAGAACCAGAAAAACTCCACTGTCGGTGGAGTGCTCACGAACGCCTCGCAGAAGTGGACGAACACGACAGCCAGGCAATAGAGTTTGGCGACAGGTGGTGTAGCTACAGCCTGTATTCCTCCAGCAATGCGAGGAAGAACCACGACAATGGGAGCCCGAGCCCCGTAGACACTTAGGCGATGAAGAGAACAGCCTCGTCTTCGCACAAGTCTTGAAGAGCGGGAGATTCGCAGTGAATCATCCATCATTGCTCCACTGCCGCCCGACCAACCAGGCACCTCATCGGCATTGTTGATAGATCTTAAATAACACTAACAAATCATCCCTGGCAATAGCGTCTGGAATGCTTGTTGATAGTTCTTAAGTATCACGGGTGAAAGTACGCAAGCGCACAGAAACTATCGATGTAGCATTTCCCCCTTAAAAGAGTATACCAAGGGTGTCATTTATATTCTTCCAAAGGAAGGCTAAGTGGAAGCAAAGCAATCATCAAATGGAGGGGATAGGTTGGTGTAGGTAGGGTTCTAGCAAGGATGGATAAAGGATACTTGGAGGTAGTGTGACACACACAAGAGCATTCTATCCTAAGAGGGTAAATGAGGCAAAGAGGGACTAGGATAAGAGTTAGGTAGATACTCCTATTGTGCTTCTAATATACATATACATAGCCTAAGTTATTTACTAATGATCATATTAATTATGAATTCTCATGCTAAGTTGATTAACACATTAGACATGGATTTACTCCTAGCAACACTAGGACGACTCCTGCCAAGAGCTTGCGGCATAGCCGAACGTGGAGGATTATAAAGTACAGATAGGTTTGTCACCACCTACTTCCTACCTCTTCAATCCGTGGGTCCACAAGACATTCAAAGCTACTTATCTATTCTAGCATCATGCTAGCATATTAAGTAATTACCTTAAGAGCCTAGGCACAAGCCATCCTAAGGCAATGAATTAAATCGTCGTTGAACCAATGTTAATACATAGCATAAGTGATTCATATCAACATAATCATGTCATAGATAATTAGACTATAGTGAGGGTTTGTAATGTTTATGATGATATAAAGAGAATGGTATAGCATAATCATAAATACTACTCCTACCACATATATGGAATCCACAATCAAACAAGAAATGCTTCATCCAAGTATATGAACAATAGAAGACTAAAGATAACATATTTATTAAGAGCAAAGTCACAAATACAAATAAGAATATGAGAGCCATATCTTTCCCAATTAGGAATTGGGGAGAGACTCCTACTCCTCTCCTACTTGGACTATGGACTAGAGGCTCTCCTCTCTACGGCCTAAACTCCTCTAAACCTATGGAGAATAGTGGATGCAATGTAATGAATACTCAAGTGGTGTGTGTGTGAAGTGAGTGTAGGAGGTCCTATTTATAGGTGGAGAAGGGTCGGTTCCCGTCACAAAAAGTGTGTGAATCAGTCACCACTAACTTCTTTAAGCCGGGAGGAGCCAACACATGGAAGCTGAGCGAGTTTGACGCCAGGAAAGGGTCGGCCGAACCACCAGGTCGGCTGATTTGGTCTTGGCTCCAAATAGCCTGTGCTTTCTCTGAGTGGGTCCCATTGACTAATATACAGTGTACACCGTTGGATGGCCTCGGATACTTCTGTTTGTGGGCCATTTTATCCATGTGGTGCCACATATGGACGCTTGATTGGCTGAAATAATATTTTATATGATTGCTCCTCCTCTTTTACCTCATTTCCTGCAACAATTCCCTGCATGCACTATTTCTCCAAGAACAAGTGGAAATAGGTTAAATAGAAAGGTGATGTGTGCAAGAAATGCCAATTCCTTCACATAATTAAGTTATATTGACGGGTGAAATTGGTATATAATAGCCGTCAACAAACTCCTGCAAGTTTATCCTTTGTTCGCCCAGAGCAAAGTCAAGACTTTAAGTTGATGATCAGGAGTTGCTACAATGTTATGATTTCACAAGTACCATGTGCACAACAAAATACTCTAGTTAGTATTGCAAAAATTGGCATAGTACTTCACCCATCTCAAGTCATTATGGGGCTTATACCATCTCCTATTCATGGGTGGTTGAAAGATAGAACAGCAAATGAAGCATACATACCCTAGAAATCAAGTTCCACTCAAATTCTGGAGAGTTCAATTTAGATTTCAAGTATCTCAATTTGATTCTCTCAGTCTCTCCTTTATGTGTAGTGAAAATATGTCATCACCAAGACATTTTGCCTAAATTCATCCTACCAGTAAATAAGGCTTGTATATGGAGCTTGGTAGGGAATATAGTAGGCATATTTGCAACACATAATATTGCTAAGTCAAAAAAGCAAGCCTTAGGAGAAATCAATCCAAAACTATTTGATTCAAGACTTGTGTGCATGTGTGATGGAATGGAAGTGGATGTGGATATTTGAGATGACTCCTTTTTTAGTGGACTCTCTGATTTTGCAGGGATGAAACATGGCTACTTTTCTTTCTTTTTTTCTCATGCTTTTAAAGTAAGCATGTTTCTTTTTATTTTTCTTGTAGCCATGTCTTCTACTCCCTTTTTATGCAATAATTTTTTGAGAGAGTACTAAACATGAAGGGTATGGAGTTTCTCTTTTTATTGTGGAATGGTGGTATGATGGAAATTTGCTTACTTCTAGTGTAGAAGTATAGCATGTGCAAGTGAAATATTGAATTCAAAAAGTAATGAATGAAATCTCACATAGGTCTATACTAGTTTGACAAAGCTCAATGTGAAGACAAATATCATATGCATAAGGTCTATCAATGTAGTATGTAATATGGCTTTGGTAGGTATTCCCCATCAAATGAGAGTAATTCAAATCTTTTTAGAATTTTCTCTAGAAATCTAAGTTTCACTTTCAAACTAGGAATAGTAGCCTATCACTATATCATATCTCACAACAACTTAGTATGGATTAAGTTTGTGCTACCCAAAATTTCCAAATCAAGGCAAAAGCAATTTTTGCCCATGAGAGCAATATGTTGGAGAGTAGTAAGTTGTAAACTAGGGACTTAGGAAAATTAAAACAGGGTAATTATTCATCATTTCATCTATGTGAATTACAAGTCATTCTTACCGCACATCTTTTATTTTATTTGAAAACAAATCCACTCTACTTATTATTTACATTTTTTTATATACAAGGTGGATGATGGGTGAATGGAAAACAAATATGCAAATGGGTTAATACAATTTACCTCAAGTGGAGGTCCTCCTCCAAGTTTGTTCTTCACTCACCTCCGTGATGAGGGTTGAACCCTTGATGACGGAAGTATGCCGCGAGATCGGCTTGTTGTTGTTGTAGCGTGGAGTTGAAGTTGGTGAATTGAGCGTCCATGTGCTGTTGCTAGTATTAGGTACCTTGGACATGCTCTTGGAGAGTGTTGTAGATGTCATCCGTTCTCACTTCAAGCTCTTCCATACGTCTAGTGAGATCCGTCATTCCTTGGCTATAGTCACGGTGACTTAATAGCCGAAGAGGAACGACATCTTCTCATGGACGTTGGAGGCAAGTTACTAGCGCTTGAAGTGGATAGGGGTGGCTCCCACGCGGCCTCTAGACATCCATGCCAAGATGGACCCTACCAGAGACATTACTCTCCTTGTACGACTTCTGGTTACCCTGCTAGAGACATTACTTCTTCGTGCTTCCTCGATGGGAAGAAGGTCAATGGTTAGCCTCCGGCAATTGTACAAATGAAAATCTAGGTTAGGTAACCGAATTTCATTGACAAGGTCGGGATAATAAAACATCAAAGAGCCATCTTGATCATGCTTAAGGGTATGTCCTTGCACTAAATAATCTTCATTAATTAATTCTCTTTCATTTTGAATTTACTCAAATGAAGAATATTCTAGTGCTCCTACCCTAAGTAGCAATATGGGTAATCAATGAAGTGCATTCAATTGGCTTTGTTCTTAGAATGTAATCTAACCATTGTGTCATCATGGCAATAACTAGAGCAACTTTTATCTTTTAACCATGGCAAATAAATTTTTCAGCTCATCTTCATGCACTATCTTTACATCTCCTCTAGGAAAGGTAGTCATAGCCATCCATCTATGCATGAAGCTAAAGTAGGGTTGTGTAAGTGGCTATTCCTAGGTGCACTACATCTGACCTCACTACTCAATTCTTGCCAAAAACTTTGTTTGTTAAACTTAGACAAAGTGTCTAAATCTAGCAAACAATATTTATGGAAGTCTAGGGTTTCACTTAATTCTTTCCATGGGATGTTGTGTTCTTTTTGAAATAATCTAAAAGAAATACCATCAAATCTTATTTTGAGTGTGCAAAGGAATTGTATGGAAAGAAGGTGTGAACCTCTCTCCTCTATGTGAGCAAAGTTTTCCCATCCTAGTGCACGCCAAATGGAAAAGAATTCAAAATTCAGATCTATTTTGGAGATCAAATCCGGATCATAAGCTTTCGTATGAGAAAACTCACGATCTTGGAGGAGCTTGCGTGCTTGATCTTCAACTTCACTTTGTATGTCGAGGTCGTCGTCATGGAGAAGTTGGTGCGGATTGCTCCTCTCACCCATGGGAGTGTCCTCACATACACTCCTCCTCCGTGAACTTGGTGTTGCAATGAAAGAGGGGCGTGCACTTGGGTCTCCACCATGGCTTGAGCTTGCAGTCATTCCTTTCATGGACACAACTAGCAAGAACACAACAAAGCAAAAATTCGAAAGAGGTGATGTTAGTAAAAGCAAAACCCCCGATAAATTTTCCCTTGAAGAGCTTGAAAGCAAATTGAAAATGCAAGCAAAAGCAAATCTTTTTGGGTTGGATTTTGAGCAAGAGTACTTCAATGAAGAGCAATAAAAACAATGTGAGTAAAGGTGACTTTGGGGAGGTGTGAAATGAGGTGAAGTGTGAGGAGGAAAGCTCCTCACGGCCACCATTTATAGTGTACACTCCTCAACGGTAACAAGGGACCAAATGTGGCTATTGGGGGAGATAGAGCCAAAATGACCCTTTCCCCATGTCGGCCGAACAGGGGGGTCGGCCGAACTGAAAAGTGGGCCCCCCTGTTCTCCCTTTTGGCAGGTGGCTCTCCAACGGTTATAAAATCAGCACGTTGATGAAATGCCACATTTGCAGCTCAGAAAAATTGTTTTCTGAATAAAAACCATTTTTTCTAACCCAGCAATTTTCTTTTTTGTGAAAGATAAAGAAATAAAATGATAGTTGAGAATAGAAGATTCTTAACTTGCTAAAAAAAACCAAATATGCAGTGGGGAAAAATCAAACTAAATGGGGAAAACCAAATGAAGAGAAAAGAAAAATCAAAGAAAAGGATAACTACTAATTTAACCTATTAGCTAGGTCTCACCATCGTCCGATGAGATGGACATTCCTCCTTCTTCATTTCTTGACATCCGAGCCTAGAGGGATGGGCTCGAACGGCTTGTCTTGCTTCTTCCATCATTCCTTCTTTGGCGGCTTGGTGGACTTGGGCCTTTGGGGAGGCCCGGACTTCTACGTCTTCTTGGGGGTGTCAGCGTGGATGATAAGATCGATTCTCCGCATAAATCAATTTCCTTATGAATGCAATGGGCGGGTCCACCTTTGCAAGTGTGATTTCAACCTCTTGAATGTGCTTAACATTCAGCCCAATGCGAATCATGGAGCATTACCCCAACTTTGGATGAAAGTTTAACTTATCCTCCTTGCCATTGATATGGAAGTGGATTTATGTAGATCCCACATCTATGCGAGCCTTTGCGATGCTAAGGAATAGTCACCCAAGAATGAGCGGCGTATCCTTCTCGACCTCCATGTCGAGCACCACGAAATCCACGGGTATGAAGCAATTCTGAATTTTCACCAGAACGTCATCAGCAATGCTCGTCGGATAACGAACAAAAGAATCAGCCAGTTGGAGCTGCAATGGTGTTGGAGTAAGCTTCGTGAAGTTCAGTTGGTCAAAGACCACCTTGAGCATCACACTCACACTTGCTCCATGGTCACAAAGGGCCTTGTCAAAGTGGTGAGCCCCAATTGAGCATGATATTGTAGGACATCCAAGGTCCTTTAGCTAGTTGCCTTCTTGTAGAAGAATCATATTGGCACTTTCACATGAGGTTTGAGCTGTCCTGACATCTTGCCATTCTCCATTGGTGGAACGGCAGCTGTCGATTGAACCAACTGGGTCTCCAACGTCTTGTTGAAGCTTAGTTGATTCTTGAAGGGCGAAGATAGTCCTTCAATCTTGGCATTAATGCTTTCTACGGTCTTGTCATTAGCCGACAGATTCTTTGATGGGGCATCATTGATCTTCATACAGGTATGCAATCAATATTTTGAAGCAATCATACAGGTATGCAACTTCTCAAGCCACACTCCGAGAATCAAGAATGTTTAGCTCGTTTCGGAGTTCGCAAAAACGTTTTTCATCAAGTGGCTTGGTGAATATGTCGGCCAATTGTTTTTGGGTATTGACATGAGAGATGGATATGTATCCTTTCATGGAATGGTCTCTCAAGAAATGGTGTCTTATGTCAATGTGTTTAGTCCTAGAGTGTTCAACTGGATTGTGGGCTATTTTAATGGCACTCTCATTATCACAAAGGAGAGGAATACGGTTCATATTGTAATCGTAATCCCTTAGAGTTTGTCGCATCCAAAGGAGTTGTGCACAACAACTCCCTGCTGCAACATACTCCGCTTCGGCTGTGGATAATGCAATGGAATTCTGTTTCTTGGATGACCAAGAAACTAAGGATCTTCCTAGGAATTGGCAAGTGCCGGAAGTGCTTTTTCTATCAACTTTGCACCCGGCATAGTCTGCATCGGAATACCCAATGAGATTGAATTTTGAGCCTTTTGGGTACCAAATACCAAGGTTGGGTGTATGAACTAAATATCTTAGGATTCTCTTTACGGCTGTCAAATGACATTCCTTAGGGTTGGCTTGAAATCTTGCACACAAACATACACTCAACATAATATCTGGCCTAGATGCACATAAGTATAGTAAGGATCCAATCATAGAGCGATATACCTTTTGGTCGACGCTCGGTCCATCTTCATTGAGATCCAAGTGGCCATTCGTTGCCATGGGAGTCTTTATGGGCTTTGCCTTGTCCATGCCAAACTTCTTGAGGATGTCCTGTGTGTACTTGGTTTGGCTTATGAATGTTCCTTCCCTTTGTTGCCGCACTTGGAATCCCAAGAAGTACTTCAATTCTCCCATCATTGACATTTCAAATCTGTCTGTCATGATTTTACTAAACTCTTCACAGAAAGATTGATTAGTTGATCCAAAAATTATATCATCAACATAGATTTGGCAAATAAAAAGATCATTGTCCAGATTTTTGTGAATAGTGTATAGTCTACTTTGCCAATTTGGAAACCATTATCAATTAAAAAATCTCTAAGACACTCATACCAAGCTCTAGGAGCTTGTTTGAGGCCATAGAGAGCCTTACGCAGTTTATACACGTGGTCGGGGAACTCTTCGTCTTCAAATCCGGGTGGTTGCTCCACGTACACCTCTTCCTCGATCGGTCCGTTGAGGAAGGCACTTTTTACGTCCATTTGGTACAGCTTGAAATCATGGTGAGTAGCATATGCAAGTAATATTCTAATTGATTCAAGCCTAGCTACTGGAGCAAAAGTCTCATCGAAATCCAAACCTTCGACTTGTGAATAACCTTTGGCCACAAGTCGTGCCTTGTTTCTTGTCACCACTCCGTGTTCGTCTTGCTTGTTGCGGAAGACCCACTTGGTGCCCACTATGTTTGCATTGGGTCTTTCCACAAGTTCCCAAACCTCATTTCTCTTGAAGTTGTTCAACTCTTCTTGCATTGCCACCACCCAGTCCGGATCCTTCAATGCATCCTCAGTCCTGCGGGGTTCCAAAAAGGAGACAAACGAGTAATGTTCACAGAAATTTGCTATACGAGATCTAGTGGTTACTCCCTTTTGGATGTCGCCGATGATGTTGTCGATTGGATGATCCCTTTGAATGCATTGGTGTACTCTTGGGTGTGGCACTTGGGGGGTCGTATGTTGGTGCTCATCTTCTTCTCCCCCTGAGTTGTTGTCCTCGTTGATTTGTTGATCATGTTCATATTCCTGTGATTGATCTTGTATCGAGGCTCCCCCTTGATTGTTGATCTCCTCTCGTGGTTTACTTTCCTCTTGTATTTGTGCCGATGACTCTTGTGGTCGTACTTCGCCTAGAGCCATCCTCTTCAATGCTTGATAGGGGGCTTCCTCTTTACCTAATTCACATTGATCAACTTGCTCCTTTTGGGAGCCATTAGTTTCATCGAACACCACGTCACGTGCCACTTCAACAAGTCCGGAGGCTTTGTTGAAAACACGGTAGGCGTAAGTGTTCGAATCATAACCAAGCAAGAAACCTTCATCGAACTTCGAAGCGAACTTTGAAGTCCTGGGCTTCTTGTTCAAAATATAGCAAGGAGAACCGAAAACTCGAAAATATGAAATGTTCAGTTTGTTACCGGTGAGTAGCTCATAGGGAGTCTTCTTTAGTAGTCGATGAAGGTAGAGTCGATTTGTGGCATGGCAAGCGGTGTTGATTGCTTCCGCCCAAAATCGATCCGAAGTCTTGTATTCATCGAGCATTGTTCTTGCCATCTCTATGAGCGTTCGGTTCTTCCTTTCGGCAACTCCGTTTTGTTGTGGAGAGTATGGTGCTGAGAATTCGTGCTTGATTCCTTCCTCATCAAGGTATTCCTCCACTTGTATGTTCTTGAACTCCGTGCCGTTGTCGCTTCGAATACTCTTGATTGATAGTGAGAACTCGTTTTGCGCTCGCTTGAAGAATTTCTTGAGTGTTCCTTGTGTTTCTGACTTGTCATGCAAAAAGAACACCCAAGTGAACCAGGAAAAATCATCAATAATAACTAAACCGTATTTGTTACTGCCGATGCTTATGTAAGCAATTGGACCAAACAAGTCCATATGAAGTAGTTCGAGCGGTCTTGTCGTGGTCATGATGTTCTTCGCAGGATGTTGTGCTCCAACTTGCTTTCCTGCTTGGCACGCGCTACAAGGCCTGTCTTTCTCAAACACAACATCTTTCAAACCTCGGATGTGATCGCCCTTGAGGAGTTTTTGAAGGTTCCTCATACCAACATGTGCTAGCCGTCTATGCCACAGCCAACCCATGTTGGTTTTTGCAATCAAGCATGTGTTGAGTTCGGCTTTATCCTTGCTGAAGTCAACAAGGTAAAGCTTTCCCTTTAACATACCCTTGAATGCAACAGAACCATCACTTCTCCTTGAGACGATCACACCCTCGTTAGTAAACAGGCAATTATAACCTTTGTCACATAATTGAGATATGGACAGCAGGTTATAATCTAAAGATTCAACGTGTAAAACATGCGAAAGAGTATGTTCAGAGGATATTGCTATTTTACCGGTACCGAGGACCCTTCCTTGACTGTTATCCCCAAAGTAGATGCCTTCGTTTGGGTCCTGGTTCACTTCGTACTCCACAAACATCCTCCTTTCTCTGGTCATGTGGTTGGTGCATCCACTGTCTAGCACCCATTTGGATCCACCGGAGGAGTAGGCCTACAAAAACAAATTACGCCTTGGTTTTAGGTACCCAAGCTTGCTTGGGTCCTTGGAGGTTAGTAACAATACATTTGGTCACCCACACATGGGATTTTGTGTTCCCATGGCATGGCCCAGCATAATAAGCATACACTTTACCAACATTATTTTTCATTAATACATAAGAAGCATCAAAGGTTTTAAACAAGAGTTGCTGTTGATTATGGGTCGGACTAGTCTGTGTGATCGGACTTGTCCGGATGACCGGACTTGTCCGGACCACAACCGGACTAGTCCGGTTTTCATGAGACCTCAGATTTTTGGTTTTCGAGTTACCAGTTTGTGAGGGTCCTCCCTTCACAAAGGTAATCCTTCCCTTGTTATTTTTATGATTTCCAGCTCTTTGCTTTCCATCATGAGAGTAACCAATGCCGTACTTGACATTTGGAGGTCTTTGGACCAAATATGCACTACGTGCATAGTTGATCCTCTCCTTGTCAAATATTACACATTGGGTAGGATTTTTGTCCTTTGTGGAGGTAGAATTTTCCTTCAACCTGGTGTTAATTTTATCACATTTGCAAATATGAGCGATATTAGTTGAAGTGGGTTGAGAAGGTAGGGTTGAAGAGGAGGAAGGTTCACTAAGCTTGAGTGACTCAACCTGCACTTCAAGGATCTTGTTGACCTTGATTAAGTCATCAAGTTGATCCTTGATTGCAACGTTTGAGTTGGTTAACTCCAAGCAAGTTTTCTTGCTTGAAGCTAGCTTAAGCTCTAGTGAGTGGTTTCTCTCCTTTTCAAGAACTAGAAGATTGTCAAGTTCGACATGCTTCTCCTTTTGGGAAATAATCATGTCTTCTTGACGATTAATTAGCTCTTCCTTCTCAACAAGTTTGTTAAGCAAAAATTTCATTTTAGCAGCAGTTTTTCTATCTAAGCCAATTAGCATGTCTTCATCATCACTATCTAGATCATCATCACTTGAGTAAGAATGCAAGGAAGGAGTTTTGATGTTTACCTTGCATTTACCTTCCTTAGCCATGAGGCAAGTTCCATTTGCCTTCTTTGCACCGGGCGTGGGGAAGAGTGTGGGTTTCTTGGACATGCTTTCAATGGCTATGCTAGCCATTTCTTCTTCATCGGATGATGAGGACTCATCGTTTGACTCCCATTCCTTTCCGATGTGTGCTTGTTCAACTTGTTTCTTCCTCTTGAAGAATTTCTTCGGTTGAGGCTTGGACTCTTTACTCTTCTTCTTGTTGTCCTCATACGGGCAATCGACTATAAAGTGATTGTATTCACCACAATTATAGCATGCCCGCCTCATCTTCGGCTTTGTCTTCTCCTTGTATTTTCCTTCACTCGATTTTGCTCCTTGTCTTTTCTTCATAATTCTTTTGAACTTCTTCATGAACAAAATCATATCTTCTTCGTCCAGCTCGCTGCTTTCATCATCGCTGTCCTCCTCAAGCCGTGCTTCTCTTGCTTCTTTGGATAGAGGCTTGAGTGAGGACTTTAGGGCAACTCCCTTCTTCTTAGCTGATGTGAGATCGGCTATTTCTTTTACGTGCTTGGCTTGCTTCTCCATCATCTCAAAGTTGATAATTTTGCCAAGCAGTTCATCCGGAGTCATTTTCTTGTACCCGGGACTTTCTCGGATCATAGAACAAAGTTTGACGTTGCGAGGCATAAAGGCTCTAAGGATGAGCTTTACAACCTCGTGGTCATTCCACTTTTTGCTCCCATATGATCGAACCTTGTTCACAAGAGTCTTCAGTCTGTTGTACATGTCTTGGGGAGACTCATCTTCCTCAATCGCGAACCTTCCTAGTTCGCCTTCAATCATTTCAATATTTGCCTCCCGCACATGTCGGTCACCTTCATGTGCTGTCTGTAGTGTGTCCCAGATTTCTTTGGCAATCTCCAATCCGTCCACCTTTGTGAATTCATCTCTACTTAGAGATGAGGTGATAACGGCTGCGGCTTGGGCATTCCTGTGGATGGCTTGCTCTTGACTTGGTGTGAGTTCTTCATCGTCATCAGGGATGTTTATTCCTGTGCACACAATATGCCATAAACTTGGGTTAAGGGAAATCAAGTGCATCTTCATATTTTGCCTCCACATGGAGTAATCACTCCCATCGAAGTGTGGGGCTTTTCCGAGAGGAATAGATAGATAATGACTGCTGTTAGAATTTAAACGGTCATAATTAAAAGGATATCGGGAGTAGTCGGTGTGACTACTCCCCTTCTTCTTTTCTTCAACTTTAGCTTTCCCTTTGGAAAGTGCTTTCTTTCGGAGCAGTGCTTTCAGCTCCAATGTCTCCTCATCATCATCATCGAAGTCTTGAATGGCTTCGAGATACCTTTCGAGCTTTTGGTGCTTGTCATTGTTCATTTCTTCCTGGTTGTTGATTTTCTGGACTTCCTTCATGTCCGACATGATCTCTTCGAGTGGTTGCACTCTTTCTTGAAGAACCTGCTCTGATACCAATTGAATGTAGGCCTAGAGGGGGGTGAATAGGCCCTTTTTGTTTTTCTCGGTTCCTGTAGCACTTCAACAACAAGGTCAAAACCAGATATATCGGACTAGTCCGGTATAGTGCGGACTAGTCCGGATTTCACGGGCTAGGTTGATCAAGTTAGGTCAATTTGATTGATTTGTAGACGTTTGCAGCGGAAATATAAACTTTAATAACAATTCAATAGTTGTATGTCAAGTTCTATTGCAAGTATGATTCTTGTTCAACTATTTAACTTGAATTCAACAAAATGAATCAAACCCTAGATAATGTTGATCAACTATAATGATGAACACAAACGAACAAGACACAAGACTTATCCCGTGGTTCAGCTACCACGAAGGCAACCTACATCCACGTTGAGGAGCCCACAAAAGGACCGGGTCTTCACTAACCCTTCCCTCGTCGGATCGCCACGAAGGCCAATCCTCTTCCACTAATCACACAGGGGTAAATCACCAAGTTGAAGGGGCGATCTCACAAGTTGAGAGCTCCCTTGATTACAAGTTTCAAGACCACCAATAACACACTTCGAAATATACAAATTGAGATACAAGAGTGTGTTAGAGATTCAAACCAAGAGCTCAATCGTGTGCCAAGTGCCTCTCCAATGATCTACAAGTGATCTTCAATGGATTGATTGATTTTTCACTTAATTTCGTGGAGAGAGATGGTTTTTGAGTCTCTTGGGAGGTGTGACGGCGCTAGGGTTCGAGAGGGGGTGAAAGTGGGCCGTGCACCTCTATTTATATGGGGTTTCTAAAAGTTACCGTTGGGGTTCAGAAAGATCGGACTAGTCCGTGGTGGTGACCGGACTAGTCCGGTGTGCTGTGTGAAGCAAACCCTAAGTGTCCAGGAATCTCGGACTAGTCCGGTTCAAAACGGACTTGTCCGATTTCGCTACTGGAAAGCTTCGGACTAGTCCGATTGTCATCGGACTTGTCCGGACATATGAAACCCTAAGTGTTTAGGATGACAAGTCCGCACTTGGAGGACTTGTCCGATTTAGATTAGGGTGTATATCGGACTAGTCCGTGTGGACACCAGACTTGTTCGAAGTGGATCAGAATGAATATCGGACTAGTCCGGGTCACAACAGACTGGTCCGATTTTGTGTGTCTTGTGCATTGATAAGGACTAGTCCGCACTGGGGAGGACTAGTCCGAAGTGGAACAGAAATATATCGGACTAGTCCGGTTGTGACCGGACTTGTCCGATCTGGTGCAGAATGTGATATCGGACTAGTCCGGCTGATATCGGACTAGTCCGGTCCTGTATAGTTTTGTGCATTGTGTGTGTGTGATTAAGTGAGATTGAGCTCTTGGGTGTGTTTCCTTAACACACTCCATACATACTAAACTACTAATTTCTTCTCCTTGAGCTCAAATTCATTTTCCTTCTCAATTTCCCTCTTTTTGGTACTTTGCTCATTTTTCATGATTTTCCTGCATTCATCTCAACAAAAGGATTAGGATCCCAATTGCTTGTCATAAATCATCCAAAACCCACAAGTGAGTCCTAGATGCACTTTCAACCAGCCCTTAGGCCAACCTAATACCAACTAGGACTCCAATCCTACTCAGATCACGAATCGTATCTTTCCATAACTGCTCAAGATTCTTCTATACGCAGATAGAAGCAATCTTAAGACTTCCAAACACCTTAGGAACGTATCCCACATTCCTAAACAACTCAAATTCGTGACCCACACGAAATCCTATCATAACCAACTCAAATCTTTCCATATTTGAGTCAAACCCGACTCAGCCGCAGCCTGAGTCCATAACCTAGTCGGTTGGACCTTTCCGACCAATTCTTTACGTCCACATCTCTTCATCACGTCTCGGAACCATGTAGCCACGTCCATGCACTCCTTGCACACATGCAAACATCTTCCAATGACGTCCATGATACCTTCATATGTATTGTTCTTGATTCAATCATGCTGCGCAACCTCCTGATCAGCTCAACCACAATTCCTCCTGAATTTGGTTGTTGGAACCTCATCTCCTCCCTGAGACTAGTCCAATGGATCCCGTCACCAACCATGTCTTGAACTCAAGCAACACCTGCACATGAATAAACAACCAATCCATACGAGCCCAAGTCCTCGACTTGACTCAAGTTAGTTCCGAACACAACACCTTACGTGAGAACCTCACATAAGCATGTTGCAAAACCACAGTAACACAGTATTATCCATATCAACCAAAATGCACCAAAAACTTAGCAAATGAATACTAAGCAATCTTTCCAACAATGTAAAGCAAGTACGAAACATTGCAAATGAAAAGCAGAAGCACTACGGTCAAGTTCCGGACCTTGCCAGAGCAACCCGGACCTTGAGCCAGAGCTAACAAAAGCTAGCAGAACCTAGCGCCGGAGCTTACCAGAACTAGTATAATGAAGCACCTGCCGGAGCTTACCAAAACTAGTAGATCCTAGCACCGGAGCTTACCAAAAACTAGTCAAAACTAGTCAACCCAAAAACCGGAGCTAGACAAAGTACGTCGGAGCTTAGCAAAAGCATTCCGGAGCTATCAAATATAAGCCGGAGCTAAAGATAAAGATCACCGGAGCTTACCAAAGCTGGTCGGACCTTACCAAGAAGCTGGACCTAGCATCGAACATAACCGGAGCTACCCAAACCAAGTCGGACCTACCGTCGGACCTTGCTGTAGCTCAGAGCTAGAGTCGGACCTTGATAAAAAGGTGTTTTGGTGATATTCAAAACTTTTATCATCAAAGCCAAGTGTATTCACTACAAGCCAATGTATTCAGCATACATAGGTCTTACAATCTCCCCCTTGATGAATGCATTGGCAACACCATTTAAAATCCGAACATTGGCTTATTCACATAAAAGTTTTGAAAACAATTTCTCCTCCTTTTTAAATCAAAAATAAAATGAGAAGAAAATCCAAAAAAATTATCCCTTTATTATTTCTCCTTATGCACATATTCTCTTTCTCTTCATGCTTATCTCTCCCCTTTTGACAATGTATTCAGCAAGTCATGAGCATATAAACAAATTATCTCTCCCTCTTTAGTTGTTATGAGCATATTATAACATATACATATAAACAAAGCTCATCCAAGTCATACTATCAAGTACCTTACATTATCACATCAATGAAATACATAAAGTAGTGTAAGCCATGCTAGAGATCAAATGTAATTTTCAATTTAAGCAAGTCATGATCTCACAAACTTAACTATCTCAAAACCTGATAGCATGACACTTGTTGCTGCATTTTATTATTTTTCAAAGCATAAATTTAGATCATATGATATTTGCAAGAGATTATATGCGCATCTGCCTTATTCTAACCAACCAAGCCAAGCCTATGTCATTTGACAATCAGAAGCTTAAGGACATGGTTTTAGTCATACACAACTTCTTCCAAGTTTATATCTAAGTGCAATGATAAGCCATCTCAAAAGAAGAAGTACGATGCATGCATATTCTCTTGATCTTTTCTCAATTTATATTTGTTCATAAAAACTCAACATGTGAGTTGATTACTTGATAAATTCTTAATGATTAAAAGCATTTGTGAGCATGCAACAAGTTCAAAATAGCAAGAAAGTTCGACCATGACCAGATTTAGTGTAAGTAATTATTCCTATTACTAGACATGGCAAAAACTACAAAATGTATAACATGAGTAATGTAGTAAGAACTTTCAGCATGTAAAAGGAATCACAAAGTCATATATGTATGAAATACTATGCTCATATTATTTTAATTTCAGATTCATACATAGACTTCCCAAGTTTCAAAAACTCCCCCTCAATTTAATCCATGAGGATGCATAACCCCTATTTCACTACGAATGTAACAAAAACGAGTGAAATCCAAAGGTTTTGTAAAAATGTCAGCCAATTGTTGTTCGATATCTACATGGTGAAGCACAATGTTTCCTTTTTCAACATTATCTCGGAGAAAGTGATACCTAATGTCAATGTGCTTAGTTCTAGAATGTTGCACGGGGTTTTTAGCAATGCAAATGGCACTAGTGTTATCACAAAATAGTGGAACACTATCTAGATCAACCCCATAGTCCTTAAGTGTTTGAACAATCCAAAGAATTTGTGAACAAGCACTAGCAGCAGCTACATATTCAGATGTGGCTGTGGATTGTGCAACTGAATTTTGTTTTCTAGAGGACCAAGCAACAAGAGAATTACCAAGAAAATGACAAGCACCAGAAGTACTTTTCCTATCAATCCTACAACCCCCAAAAGTAGCATCCGAAAAAGCTTTCAAAGTAACGGTTGAGGAAGAAGGAAGAAAAATGCCAAATTCTTGGGTTCCATGTAAGTACCTGAGAATCCTTTTGACGGCTTGACGATGTGAAACACGTGGGGAAGCTTGAAACCGTGCACAAAGACATACGCTCAATTGTATGTCCGGTCTTGATGCCGTGAGGTACAAAAGTGATACGATCATACTTCTATATTCTTTTCGATCCACGGGTTCACCATCTTCATCAAGTTCAAGTGTTGTTGCTGTTCCCATTGGTGTCCGAAGAGGCTTGCTTTTGTCCATGTTGAAGCGCCTTAGGAGGTCTTTGGTATACTTCGTTTGATGCACAAAGGTGCCCTCCTTGGTTTGCTTGATTTGCAGCCCCAAAAAGTAAGTGAGTTCACCCATCATACTCATTTCAAATTCGGAACTCATCATTGCTGAAAACTTGGACGCAAGATCATGAGAAGCACAACCAAAGATAATATCATCCACATACACTTGAACGAATAATGAGTCATTGCCATGCTTAAGCACAAAAAGAGTTTTATCAACCTTGCCCATGGTAAACCCCTTTTCAAGTAAGAATGTTTTTAACCTATCATACCATGCTCTAGGGGCTTGTTTGAGACCGTATAAGGCTTTGGACAGTTTGTAACATGATTAGGAAAATCTGGATTTTCAAAACCCGGTGGTTGTTTGACATAAACCTCCTCATCTATGTAGCCATTAAGAAAAGCACTTTTAACATCCATTTGATATAGCTTAAAACCTTTAGATGCTGCAAAAGCTAACAAAATTCGTATGGCTTCTAATCTAGCGACAGGAGCAAAAGTTTCATCAAAATCTAGACCTTCAACTTGAGTGAAACCTTGAGCAACCAACCTAGCCTTATTCCTAACCACAACCACATCCTCACTTTGTTTATTTTTATATACCCATTTAGTTCCAATTAAAGTGTGACCTAGAGGTGGAGGTACAAGTTTCCAAACATTATTTCTTTCAAAATTTTCTAACTCTTCTTGCATGGCAATAATCCAAGATTCATTAGTGAGTGCGTGTGATATATCTTTGGGTTCAAAAGAAACAACAAAAGCAGAATGAGCATGAGAGTTTGGATCGCAAAACCTGGACCGTGTGACTCGTTCGTGCAAGCTTCCAATCATCTGTTGTGGGGGATGATCTTTGTAAAACCGTAGGGGAACATATGTCTCACAAGCTTCTTCTTCTTCATGTTCATCACAAATCGATGAGCTTGTGGCTTGAGGATGATCAGGACCAGCATAGGTGATAGCCAGAGCTTGTTCAATGTCCGGAGCTGGACACGTGTCAACTTCGGAACTACCAGGCAGTATCACCGGCTCTTCTTCATCTTCGAAAATACCCTCCCCCTGAGGATACGGATCTGGTCCTGCAACACCGGAGCTAGTACTTGGGCTAGCTTCATCAAAAGACACTTCACAAGTCTCCACAATTTTGTTAGTGTCAAGTAAAAGCACACGGTAGCCTCTAGTATGAGATGGATAACCAAGAAACATGCCATCAATGGATCTAGGTTCAAATTTATCAAGATTACCATGTTTCTTATCAAAGCATTTGCAACCAAAAACCTAAAAGTGTGTAACACTAGGCCTATGTCCAAACCGGAGCTCATATGGTGTTTTACCTAGCTTAGCACGCAAGAAAACACGATTTGAGACATAACAAGCGGTTGCTAACGCATCAGCCCAAAATTTCCTAGGAGTTTGATATTCATCAAGCATAGTCCTAGCCATCTCAACTAAGGTTCTGTTCTTTATTTCTACAACACCGTTTTGTTGAGGTACATATGGTGAAGAGAATTGATGATTTATTCCATTTTCAGCACAAAAGTGATCAAAAGATTGATTTTTAAATTCGGTTCCATTATCACTTCTAATTGCTTTTAATGATCTTGGGTGATCAATTGATAATCTAAGAAATAAAGTTCTAAAGTGACTAAAAACTTCTTTCTTAGACGCCATAAAGTAAACCCAAGAGTATCTAGAATAATCATCAACAATAACAAGAACATACCATTTACCTCCGAAGGATTGAACACGTGAAGGTCATATGGTGTCAAGATGCAAAAGTTGACATGGTTCAGTTGTCATGATCATTGTGAGAGGAGTATGTGAACCTGCAACCATCTTAGCATGTCTACAATAAGAGCACACAATATCTTTGTCCCCTTTAAGCTTAGGCAGCCAACGTATGCGATCAAGAGCACTAACACGCGTTAGGTGATCAGAGCCTACGTGACCAAGTCTACAATGCCAAAATTATAAGTCCTTTGAATCATTAGCAACTAGACACCTATGCTTATAGGAAGTCATATCAAAATCAGCTTTAAAAACTCTTCCAAACCGAGACATGTTAAAAATAAGCTCACTATTTGAACCTACAAATTTGTAGCAGTTTTTATTGAAAATAATTTCTAGATTTTCATCTAGCAATTGTGCAACAGAAAGCAAGTTGTATTTCAAATTTTTGACAAGTGCCACATCCTTCAAAGTGTAGTGATCATTTACTCTAACTGAACCCTTAGCAATTATAGGAGTTGAAGAATTATCGACAAAAGTAACATTCTCTACACGTGACACAAAAGAGAGGGAGGAGAACCAATCTTTGTTACCGGTCATGTGGCATGAGCAACCTGAATCCACAATCCAAACGTTCTCCTTCCTCAAACGTGTAACCTACATAAAAGCACAATATGTCGATGACTCAATACTGGGGTTAGTCAAGAGGCATTTAGGAATCCAGTATTGAGTCACGCGACGTGCAGCAGGAAAAACACGCGAAAGCTGAGACAAAACAGCACGTTTATGAGTCAAAGTTTGAGATTTTTTATTCTTGACTACTGACCTATAAGGTGTTACTTGTGTAGCACAAAAATCAGTAGCTCCGGGGGAAAAAACAGAAGGTCCGGAGGTAAACTTTGAATGTTTTTGACTCAAAACAGCAGGTTGTACATTCGGTTCAATGTGTGCAGCAAATTTTGCATGAAAGTTATGAGATCTAGCAACCATTCTTTCCCTTTTCTGTTGTTTAGCTAGTCTATAACAAAAATCTATGACATGACCATCTCTACCACAGAAGCTACAATGAAATTTAACTTTGTTTTCATGTCTAGATGAGCAAGCAATATTTTTATTTGAAATCAAATGAGGCATCACTCCTGCAGATTTGAAAACCACTCCATTTTGTTTAGGAACTGTTTGAATCAAACCACTTCCTAATGACTTTATAATTTTAGGTGGATGTGCCTTAGCATGAGCATGAGAATCAAAACCTAAACCAGTTTTATCATTGCAAGACTTGGAAGAATTCAGCAGCAAGTTTAGGTTCTTATTCCCATTACAAAACTGATCTAATGTCCTATGCATGTCATCAAATTTGTTGGATAGATCAAGGCAATTTTCACATGAAGTTTTTCCTTTTAGTTTGCAATTGGAACAAAAATTAACTTCATGAGAACGTAAAGCATTGTTCAAAATAGAAATTTCATTCATAGCATCATGTAGTTTCTTATCAAGATCATCACAAGTAGAACAACGCAAATCAATTGTAGAACAACTAGCATCTTTCAAGTTTTTATCATTAAGTGCAGCAAGCTCTTTGTTCTTTTCAATTTCTAACTCAAGTTTATCTAGAGTGGAGGAGTGTGCACTTCTTAATGTGGACAATTGTTCATTGATTAAGTCACATGAGGGACATGCATCATCACTAGGAATCAAAGTTTTTAAACAGTTAATTTCAAATTCTAGTGATTCAATTTTAGCAGCACTATCCCTAAGCTTTTTGTCCTTTTTCTTGACAATAATAGTTGCACGAGAAATAGCATCACACATTTCATTGCAGGTAGAACATACCTCATCGTCTTCACTGTTGTGTTCTGCATCCTCCTGACTTGATCTTGATCTTGTTTTGCCCGCCATGAAGCATAAGTTGGCCAGATCATCATCATCTTCATCACTTTCAAAGTCTACATCACTTGAACTAAGTTCTTGAAGTGCGGTGATGAAGTTGTTAATCATCTTGCGTCCTATGGTACCCTTCTTTTTCTTTTTGTTGGAATTTCCAGAGGAGGTCCGGACCTTGCTTTGTTTTTCTTCCCGGGTGGTCGGACCTGAAAGGTTAGGGCATTTTGTACGAAATTGTCATGTTTTACTACATTCAAAACAGCGTTGAGGTCCGGAGCTTCCTCTCCTTCTAGTTCTCACATTTTGCAATGCTTTTGAGAATCTACTAGAGATAAGTGTCAACTCCTCTTCTGGAAATTCTTCGATCTGCTCCAGGGTTAGTGAGGACAATAAAGCAAGAGTATTGCAAGATGATGATTGGCCGGAGCTAGACATATCACGTTGTGAAACAAATGCAATAGACTTATTTGGGTTCTTACGTGCTAGGATGTCAATTTCATGAGTTTTTAGTTTAGAATAGAGTACATCTAGTGTAAGAGAACTCATGACAGTAGATTCACGAATAGATGTGACTTTCATCTCCCAAATTGACATGTCTAACGCACTAAGAAGTTGTCTAGCATTCTCAGCATCAGAAAAATTTACATTGACACTACGTAAGTTGCTGAGAATTTTATTAAAACGAGCAAAAAGGTCATCTATAGACTCACCTGGTTGCATCTCAAAACGCATATATTCCTTTTTGAACATATCTTGTTTTACCTCCTTGATTGTGTTGGAGCCTTCATGATAATCACAGAGAGCTCTCCAAACATCGTGTGCTGATCGGAGGTGCGCGACACGATCAAAGTCGATTTGAGTGAGTCCTTGGATGATCAAGTTTCGGGCTTTGTTGTTGTTGTCGATGTCCCGTAGGTTTGTGGCCGTGACTTGATCATTTGATGGCACTTCATAAGGCTTGTATACCTTCTCCCATATTGCAAAGCCTTGTGCCTGGATGAAAGCCTCCATGTGTGCCTTCCAAACCTGAAAATCAATACCAGCAAACACACAAGGTTTGGCGGAGTACTTCTCCATGATGATTAGTCAAAAACACGTGCAAATCACAAAGATTAGAGCACCGTGGCTCTGATACCAATTGTAGGATCGAAGAGCACGTGAAAAGCTACCAGAGGGGGGTGAATGGTAGATTTAAAAATCTTACGCAGCAGAAACAATTAAACCCCAAACCCTTTCGGCAGAAAAACGATCTGTTAAAGAAATCATGTGTGAGACTAATCTAAACGTGTTTCACCATGACAAAAGTGATAGATATCAGAGATAATCAAGTCACGAAGACAACACAAAAAGAATCACTCAAATCTGTCGAGGAAAACTCAAGTTATGATCGAAAGATCAAACAAAGGTCAATCTGCCCTACCCGAGAAAAAAACAGTTCTCGAACGCTGCAAAGAAACTCGTGTAGATCATAGACCACAAATCAAATGACCGTGAAATTTTGATATATGATATATAATCAAGTTGTGAAGACAACCCAAGAAGAATCACGTCAATTGGATCAGTAAAACTCGAGTTATGATAAAACCACCAACGAAAGGTAGTGCTGTCCAGAAACTCGACGAGTAAAACTTGTCTAGAACAAGTCGGACGAACAAGGCATAAAAGTTCCTTCAAACTACGAATTTTATTCAATAAAACACAAGAGTAACAGCCCCAAAGTCGTGTCCACGAGCTCTGGGCTCCCTTGCTTATATAACCAGCCCTTAGGCCAACCCAATACCAACTAGGACTCCAATCCTACTTAGATCACGAATCGTATCTTTCCATAACTGCTCAAGATTCTTCTATACGCAGATAGAAGCAATCTTAAGACTTCCAAACACCTTAGGAACGTATCCCACATTCCTAAATAACTCAAATTCGTGACCCACACGAAATCCTATCATAACCAACTCAAATCTTTCTATATTTGAGTCAAACCCGACTCAGCCGCAGCCTGAGTCCATAACCTAGTCGGTTGGACCTTTCCGACCAATTCTTTACGTCCACATCTCTTCATCACGTCTCGGAACCATGTAGCCACGTCTGTCGGTACCTTAAAAACCGTACACCCCTTGAGGTTACAAAAATCTCAAAGGAAAGCCATCTACTTGGTTTGGAGACCCTCGGGGGCCCACTTGTCAGACATGACCGGACCTGCTTCTCCAACATGGTTAATCCCTGAGTCGCCACGTGTACAACTAACCCGGAGCTACCTCCCACAAGGGGGAAGCTCCGGTCCACGTACCGAAACGGCACCTCCGGACTTAACCCCAGACCGAGAGAAGCTCCAGACCTGACACGTGTCTGATAGCCCCGGAGCTACCTACTTCCCACAGCAAGCTCCGGAGCTGCCACGTGTCAAATCGTCGGACCTTCCAGCTTCTAACCTCCGAAAGACCTTGTAACGGCTCTGGATCTTCAAAGGAGAGTCAAGAACTTCAAGACCCGATTAAGTGCCATTAATACCATATTAATGACACTTAATCGTACGATCTTAACACCAGTAACGATGTTGTCAAAGTCCGTTACAGGATCATTAAGAGTAATTAATCGTGTATCAATATCGGTAATCGTCGGGGCCACATGTCGGGCCAGGCTAGCTTGTAACGGCCTGTCCTTGTACTATAAAAGGACAGGCCGACGATACACTGAGGGAGGTTCACGCACGAACGAACTCACGCATCCCACACGCTCGTGGCAAGCTCATACTGCTAATACAACATCAACACACCCGTGGAGTAGGGTATTACGCTCAGGCGGCCCAAACCACGTAAATTCTTGTGTCTCCTGTGTCAAACTCCTGTTCACCTTCTTGAATCTCTGCGCGCCCACACCGAACTTCAAACTCCCCAATCTCTTTAGCAGTGTAGGGAGATCTGCCGGTTCTCAACCGCCGACAACGTCCATGCACTCCTTGCACACGTGCAAACATCTTCCAGTGACGTCCATGATACCTTCATATGCATTGTTCTTGATTCAATCATGCTGCGCAACCTCCTGATCAGCTCAACCACAATTCCTCCTGAATTTGGTTGTTGGAACCTCATCTCCTCCCTGAGACTAGTCCAATGGATCCCGTCACCAACCATGTCTTGAACTCAAGCAACACCTGCACATGAATAAACAACCAATCCATACGAGCCCAAGTCCTCGACTTGACTCAAGTTAGTTTCGAACACAACACCTTACGTGAGAACCTCACATAAGCATGTTGCAAAACCACAGTAACACAGTATTATCCATATCAACCAAAACGCACCAAAAACTTAGCAAATGAATACTAAGCAATCTTTCCAACAATGTAAAGCAAGTACGAAACATTGCAAATGAAAAGCAGAAGCACTACGGTCAAGTTCCGGACCTTGCCAGAGCAACCCGGACCTTGAGCCGGAGCTAACAAAAGCTAGTAGAACCTAGCGCCGGAGCTTACCAGAACTAGTATAATGAAGCACCTGCTGGAGCTTACCAAAACTAGTAGATCCTAGCACCGGAGCTTACCAAAAAATAGTCAAAACTAGTCAACCCAAAAACCGGAGCTAGACAAAGTACGTCGGAGCTTAGCAAAAGTATTTCGGAGCTATCAAATATAAGCCGGAGCTAAAGATAAAGATCACCGGAGCTTACCAAAGCTGGTCGGACCTTACCAAGAAGTTGGACCTAGCATCGAACGTAACCGGAGCTACCCAAACCAAGCCGGACCTACCGTCGGACCTTGTTGTAGCTCGGAGCTAGAGTCGGACCTTGATAAAAAGGTGTTTTGGTGATATTCAAAACTTTTATCATCAAAGACAAGTGTATTCACTACAAGCCAATGTATTCAGCATACATAGATCTTACACAGTCTTGATTTCGAAGTTCACGTCTCCGTGTTAACAGTGAGCCCAACAGGCACATTATTAGCAGAGGGAGCCAAAACTCATGAAGGGTCTTCTGGACCATTGGTGTTTCGGTTGTTGGTGCAGTTACGCTGGCTTGCATTATCGTATGAAGCTTCTGAGGAGTAACAACACGAGGTCGATCTCTCAGAAAGGATTTGGGATCTTCAAAAATGTTTTCTAACAAGCGGAAATGAGACATACACTACCTTGTTTTCACATAAAATGCAAAAACAAAAAAGGGTTATCCTACTAAAACCTACCCAACGTCCTATCCTATTCACTCATTCATGCAATACTTCTGTTGCCTTCCCCGGCAACGGCGCCAGAAATACTTGTTGATAGTTCTTAAGAAACACTAACAAATCATCCCGGCAACAATGCCAGAAATGCTTGTTGATAGTTCTTAAGTATCACAGGTGAAAGTCCGCAAGTGCACGGAAACTATTGATGTAGCATTTCCCCTTAAAAGAGTATTCTAATGTTGTCATTTATATTCTCCCAAAGGAAGGTTAAGTTGAAGCAAAGCAGTCATCAAATGGAGGGAATACGTTTCTCTAGATAGGGTTCTATCAAGGATGGATAAAGGATAATTGGAGGTAGTATGACACACACAAGAGCATTATATCCTAAGGGGGTAAATGAGGCAAAGAGGGACTAGACTAAGAGTTAGGTAGATACTCTTATTGTGCTTTTAATATACATATGCATAGCCTAAGTTAGTTACTAATGATCATATTAATTATAAATTCTCATGCTAAGATTAACACATTGGGTACGGATTTACCCCTAGCAACACTAGGACGACTCCTGCCAAGAGTATGTGGCATAGCTGAACATGAAGGTTTACAAAGGACAAATAGGGTTGTCACCACCTACTGCCTACATCTTCAATCTGTGGGTCTACGAGACATTCAACGCTACTTATCTATCCTAACAACATGCTAGCATATTAAGTAATTACCTTAAGAGCCTAGGCACAAGTCATCTGAAAGCAATGAACTGAATCATCATTGAACCAATGTTAATACATAGCATAAGTGATTCATATCAACATAATTATGTCATAGCTAATTAGACTATTGTGAGGGTTTGTAATGTTTATGATGATATAAAGAGAATGGTATAGCATAATCGTAAATACTACTCCTACCACATATATGGAATCCACGATCAAACAAGAAAGACTTTATCCAAGTATATGAACAATAGAAGACTAAAGATAACATTTTTATTAAGAGCAAAGTCACAAATATAAATAGGAATATGAAAGTCGTACCTTTCCCAATTAGGAATTGGGAAGAGACTCCTTCTACTCCTCTTCTACTTGGACTATGAACTAGAGGCTCTCCTCTCTACAACCCAAATTTCTCTAAACCTATAGAGAATAGTGGATACAATAGAATAGATACTGAAGTGGTGTGTGTGTGAAGTGAGAGTAGGAGTCCTATTTATAGGTGGAGAAGGGTCAGTTCTCGCCACCAAAAGCACGTGGATCAGTCACCACTGACTTATTCAAGTCGGGAGGAGCCAAAACGTGGAAGCTGACCGAGCTTGGCGTCAGGAAAGGGTCGACCGAACCACCAGGTCGACCGACCTGGTCTTGGCCCCAAACGGTATGTGCTTTCTCCATGTGACTTCCAGGTGGGTCCTATTGACTGATATACGGTGTACACCGTTGGATGGCCTCAGATACTTCTATTTGTAGACCATTTGATCCATGTGGTGCCACATGTCGATGCTTGATTGGCTGAGATGATATTTTATAGGATTGCTCCCCCTCTTTTACCTCATTTCCAGCAATAATTTTATGGATGCACTATTTCTCCAAGGACAAGTGGAAATAGGTTAAATAGAAAGGTGATGTGTGCAAGAAATGTCAATTCCTGCACATAATTGAGTTATATTGATGGGTGAAATTGGTATATAACACCCATCAACAGGAATCAGATCCTCTGTTGTCTGGTAAGGAGGAGGAGGCACCATGGAGGGCATCAGAGCAAGCAAAAGCAGGAGCTTTTGCTAAAGGTGAAGGCTCGAACGCTCAAGGAAAGACGTGAAAGCTCGAGCGGCGGGGTGTGAGTAAGGAAGGAACCGCCCTCTCCGCAAAGGATTCCTTTTTTATCACTTTGCGACGCCTGATCACGTCGTGCGGATCGCTAGAGCCCGACTCGCGCTACTCAACCCACAACATCCATGACAATAGGGCCCAGGTCCTCTATCAGAAGAACTTGCCCGAGCGGTTAGCCACCTAAGAAGACAACTAGAGCAGTTCCCATAAAGACAGAACAAGCGGAAGTACTACAGCTACATTCGAAACTGTCGCGATTAAAGGCGTCGCATAAGGAAAAGATACAACCGCAGGCAAAGATCATGTCGCCATAATCTCTCAACCGGGAGAGGACGCGTGACTGCGTTGGCAGAGGCGCACACTGCTTCGGCTGAAGGAAAATTCAAAAAGCTATGCGGGAAAGCAAGGATAGGACTCCACCCTCGGGCCCATCACCTTCCTCCAGGGTGGACCCAGAGGCCATTGTCGGTACCCAGCATACGGGGTACCCTCGCACACAGACTGAAGGCACCGAAATACGATGTCTCCCCACTGAGGCACGATCCAATGGCGCCATGTGTCCAGAAGGCGCCAGACCCCGACCTTCCTCAAGTACGAGTACTGACGCTGCCACGTGGATCTCAAAGACGGGACCCAACTCCCTAGGAGAGACGGGTTCCCTAGCTGCTATAGATTTAGCAGAACGGAACCCCACTCCACTGTAGGAGTGGCTCCAGTGCAGCCACGTGGCTCGAAGCACCAGACTGGACACCTCCCGCGGAGCGACTCCACCACATGTCCTGTAGTACCGGATTCCCAACTCACCTCAAAGAAGGGCTCTAGGGTTGTCACGTGCTCCGAAGTACGGGACCTAGTCTCCCCCGCAGTGGCCAACCCCAATACTGCCACGTGTCCTGCAACTTGCGCTGGACAGTAGGTTGCGGGAGTTAAAGGATGGTGTGTGTCGATACTCTCAGTACTGGGTGCTCCCGCGCATAGGATGAAAGAGCTAAGGACCTTGCCTCCTCTGCAGAGGCGAGCTCTGATGCTGCCACGTATCCTGCGGAGTCGGACCCCGTCTCTTCTCAAAGGTGGGCTTCGAACCTGCCATGTGTCTCGCGGAGTCGGACCCTGTCTCTCTTCAGAGGTGGGCTCCGGACTTGCCGCGTGTTCCGTGGAGCCAGACCCCGCCTCTCGAGACTCTGGACCCGAACGAGCCAATGGCTCTCTCTCTGAGTGGTAGGTTGTGGGAGACTCTTTTCGTTTCTTTTTATTTGTCATTAATTAGTTAAAAATAAAATAATCGATGACAAATAAAAAATACTCGCTCCTTTTTCGAAAATTTATCGTCTTCTTATTTATTTTTATTAAAAAGTTTGGCGGAAAAAGAGGGAGTAGTTGGTTTCTGACATCCGAAGTTAACTTCCGAAACTTCTGGCTAAGCTACGTGTACTGTAATTTTGCCTACTGATTCAACACTTCGGAAACTGTCGTATACTGTACACATCCTTCGCAGAGTTGGACCGGCATCCACAACACACCGCTCACCATGGCCGGCGTCGTCGAAGTACCCGGCCACGGGAGGGCTAGCTGCTTCTTCGAGGTCGGCCGACGCGAGATCGGCGCCTCCTTCCCCCGCGCCTCCTCCCGCAGAATCAGCGGTTCCGAGGTGCTTCAGAGAATTTCTCCATTTCTTTTCTGAGTGATTCTCGTACTTGGATTCTTGATGCGCTTTTTCAAGTCTCCGATTTTTCCAAATCGACGAGATTATATAGGCCTGTGTCGTGGTTGGACGTTCAAAAGAGAGGTGTACGGTTGCATATTTCTGTCGATTATCATGGCTGATGATGAGTAGCTTGTATCTTGATGTGGATGCCTGTTTCAGATCGGCAACCTCACTTGTAGGATTTGTGCAATTAGTGCTGTAAAGCTCAAGTCTCTTGAGCGTCCTGAAGGATAGACCATCGTTTGAATTATTCTGTCTATAGATTAAACACACTTACACTGATGAATTCATTCTCTGTTTTCTGTAAACTGGAGAAATATTGAGGTCCTGTCTCTATCAGCTACTATATCTAGTTTTTTACCTGATGTTCATTTTCAGATTTTTATGGAAATGTCTTGTATTGGATCATGGGTGATACTATGAAAGTTGAATTACACGAGTTACACTCATGACTTCTGTGATTGTTTGGTATATAGTGAATTCATTCCAGAATGCTGAATCTGAATGTCTGAATCTCTGGCCTAAACTTCTAGCTGTTCTTGCTTATGATGCTCGCTGATTTTTCATTTTTGTTCTCTCTTCGTGATAGGACATAGTGATGAGGATGGTTCGCTATGGAAAGTTGAAAGGTCATGATGGCTGTGTCAATACTGTAAGCTTCAATCCATCCGGCGACCTCCTTGTGTCTGGCTCAGATGACACGAATATCATACTATGGGACTGGCTTGCTAAAACTAAAAGGCTTGTTTACCCTTCTGGCCATCAAGAGAATGTCTTCCATGCTCTTGTGATGCCGTTCACTGATGACAGCAATATTGTAACGGTTGCTGCTGATGGTCAGGTTTGTCTATACCAACACTGAATTCTTTTGACCGACACTCACTATGGTAACTTTGCGTAAAAAAGTTGGTGAAAAGGAAAATTTAGTGTATCAAAACTTTGCATAAAAGGTTTTATTTTTTTGAACACACGGGGTAGCGCCCGGATACTTTAAGAGAGAGGTGAGACACCCAATGTTCGGAAGGTATCGAACCCGGGCGGGCAGCCCTCATAGTCCGAGGTGCTGGCCACTCCGGCCTCTGGCCAGTTCTCATATAAAAGGTTTCTGAAAAGGAAAATTTAATGACGATCCCGTAAAACCTTTTTGTCCGTTTCCTGTAGTTTTCGTGTACCTTAACTGACACTGCAACTATTGTTGAGTAGCTGCCGGTACTCCGTGCTGATGAAATATCAGGTTGATAAACATTATACATTTATACAGTTCTGTTTATTGCTACCAACTGGCATTTTCTTTGACATTCTTCTAACCAGGTTAGAGTTGGACAGCTAAAGGAGGGCGGTGAAGTCACAACCAAACAAATTGGAAAGCATGATGATCGTGTGCATAAGCTGGCCATTGAACCAGGAAGCCCATACATATTCTACAGTTGTGGAGAGGATGGCTTGGTACAGCATGTAAGTCGCAGAACCAATTATATGTGAATGTACGCGATTAATGCTTGGAATTACAGACTTTTTCTCTTGTTACAGTTTGACTTAAGAAGCGATTCAGCAACGAAGCTACTCACGTGCCATTCTTTCTTAAATAGCAGACGTCGTGTAAGACTGAATACCATTGCCATTGATCCACAGAACCCTTACTATTTCTCAATTGGTGGTTCTGATGAGTATGTACGGTTGTATGACATGAGATTTCTGTCATATGATTCAAGGAACATGAACCAGCCTGTCAATACCTTCTGCCCTAAGCATCTTATCAAAGGTGGGAAGGTCCATATCACAAGTATTGCATACTCGTATGCTAGGGAGATACTTGTCTCATACAACGATGACCTTGTCTATTTGTTCCAAAGCAACATGGGTTGTGGACCAAACCCTGAGTTAGCACAGCCAGAGTTTTTGGAGGAGCTCGAGCAGCCTCAGTCATACTCAGGTCACAGAAACTTCCGAACTGTTAAGGGGGTCAGTTTCTTTGGACCAAATGATGAATATGTTATGAGTGGATCAGATTGTGGGAATGTGTTCATGTGGAGAAAAAAAGGGGGTGAATTGATGAGGATGATGCATGGTGACAGAAATGTGGTTAACTGCATTGAACCCCACCCGCATTTTCCATTCTTGGCTACTAGTGGAATTGAGAAGGCTGTTAAGATATGGATGCCTACAGCAACCAAAGTGATGCCACTGCCGAAAAATGCAAAAGAAGTAAGTTGTTTCAACTCGGGAAATACATCTTACCATGGACTCGTACTAAATATGTCCCTTCCTCTTTCACTTTTTACATGTTCTTCTGTTGTTCCTTAACAGATAATAGCTTCTAACGAACGTGGAAGGGAAGTTCATGCTTCAAGATCCCAGGTGACACTTTCATCCGATGTCATGATGCACATGTTGAGGTTGCATAGGAGACATTCTGAAATGCGCGGAGAACATGAACCATCCGCTGGGAATTTCACAAGTGATGATGACGAGGCTTTTTACGTCGGACTTGGTAATGGGGAGGGAAACCAAGGAGCAAACTCTGATCCCAGGGAATGCATTGTAAGCTGAAGGAGCCTGGGATTTTGACCTCTGCAGCCTGGCTTTCTTGTGATTTTGGAGCAATCCTCAGATCTTAGATTGCAGCTTTGCATACTGTGCTATGATGTGCAATGTGCCTCCAACGAAGCAGTTGGAGTAATACACAGATTGTGATACTTAGAGAGAAAGAGAGAGAGTCAACTGGGTACTGTCGCAGCCTATGCCCTCTTGTTGCCATTTTCACAAATTATGTTGTAGTTTTATTTAGTATGCTCAGTTATCTTGAAACTCATATACATAGTCTAGGAAAATAATGCTCTCCAAATATGAAATGTATCGGGAAGCCTGAATTGTAGTATTAACCATGGAACATGTACATAGGTTATTCTTGGTGCAGAAATCTCAAGAATTAAGTTATTGGCTCTGGAGTTGCTGTAACTTCAGAAGCAGGCCCGAAACAGTCCGAGGCTCGAAAGCATGACTGCCTGACTTGTGCTGGGCCAATCGGGCTGACGGCTGAAAATCGCGGCCCATGCACAGCCAGAGGCACGACGGGCCTCTTCGGGCCGTGCCTGGTCCGAGCACGACCGAGCAACACAATTTCCTGGCCCAACAGCACATTGTTTTGGCCCAGCAACCTTTAAAATTGATTTTGAGCTCGATTTTTTTGGAATATATAGACAAAAAACTAAAAAAATATGAAAAGGTAATGAAGGTTAAGAAAGTTGAATTACATGTTTTTACAGAATTTGACATTCAAAATAACAATATATTGCTGGGAATAAAAAACAATGGAAAAGGAATTTTTAGTTTTTTATAGAATACATAGACAAAAAATTCCAAAAAATATGAAAAAACTGAAGTGTAAGGTGGTTGTATACATGTACCTATTGAATTTGAGTTTGAAAAATCTCATAAATTGATGAGACCAAAAAAAGATGAGAAAGGGTTTTGGAGAGTTTTTTGCATTTTTATAAATTGAATAATACATTAATTTTTTAGAGTGAATTTTTTAGTGGGGCTATTAATGATAATACCAACCTCCATGTCTTTTTACAGATTTTTTGAACTTTTTTTAGATGAATGTGTGTTTCAGTTCGAGTGAATGTTATATTTCATATGAGCTTTTGAGTTAAATGAGGAAAAATATGAAGTGACACATGTGTAAGTGCTTAAAAATAAATCATAAAAATTCCAATGTGCACAAATGTAGAATGTGTGCATACATGCCGAATTTCAGCTGAATTTTTTTTGAGGAGATACAAAAAAATGAATAAAAAGATAATATGTACATATACACCAAATTTAGAGATGTGCATAAATATACCAAATTGAGCTATATAATTTTGATAATAATGGCTCCAAGTGACAAAGCATATTTTTTGAAGAATGTAGAAAAAAATCATCAAATTTGGATAAAATATGTGAAAATTATACAAATTTGAAGTTTCAATTTTGAATTTAAATATAAAAACACCCAGCATTGGGCCGTGGAAAACAGTGAAATGAGCGGGTGCGCGTGCGGCCTAGTGTGCTCGGCCAGCTGTTCTTCGGCCGTGCGCGTGCGGCTCAGTGCGCGCGTGGGCAGTGGGCCCCACCTACTAGAGAGTGTCCGCGGTGTGCAATGCGGTCCTTTTGTCCACCTCGGAATCCGAGTGCAGGCTTCCCATTTATAAGTGAAAGTCTTCACAACAAATAAGATGATGACACATCAGCGGGAGGACGTATGGGAGGACAAACGGGAGGAGGGAAGTCGTGTCCGCGCTGATGTGCATTGAACTCACTTATGGTCCACTTCTCTCACCGGCCGCTGTTGGGCTCCTTATGCCTCGCTTGTGAGCCTGATTTAAACGCGTGTGCGGTGCTCGTGGCTGCCTGTGCTCGCAGTCCCTGGTCCAATTTTTTCGGCGCGTTAGCACCCGTCGAGCCAATTTGGTGTTGTGCCCCCACTTCATCGTGTGGGACCTTGCCGCTCACTGTGCCGGAGTTTCATGTACGGCACAGCCCAAGCCGGCACGACCCGAATCTTCGTCGCGCCCTATCGAACTTCGTGCTGTTAGGTTGTAATTCAAACCGTCCGATTTCGGCCCAGCACTACGCACGAGCAGGCAAACCAAATGTGACAGTAGGAACATAGCTCAATAATAGTGTCGTTCTATTGTTCACCCGACTGAAACAACCTCTCTTCAGTCGAAGATTGTTGAGTCCTTTCTTCTCTCTTGCACGTGACAGTGTGGTGTTCCCGCCACCGCCCACAAGATGACGTTGTTAGAACGCGGTACGGCCCGTCACGCAGACGGACCCCTACCGTCAGCCCAGGTCGCAACGGGTCTGCTACGCAAACAGGTCCAATCGGAGCTCCAACCAAGGTTTTGGACCACCTCAACCCAAAAGACTAGCTAGTCTGATAGGTGAAGTTCTCTCCACCTTATATATTGGGCCCCCTCATCATCAATATCTGATGTGGGATTAAATCTAACAATATTTCCTTTCATCACACATCAGGTGATCCTACTCCCCTTCACACTTGGGTGGACACCACTCCGACGGCCCGATTTCATGTGGCCCGAGAGATCTCTCCGACAATCCGATATTCGTGTGTGGTCCAGGAGACGTTACAGGTTTCTGACCTTGCTCTAATATCACTTGTTAGAACGCGGTTCAACCCGTCACGCAGACGGGCTACTGCCGCCAGCCCAGATTGCAACGGACCTACTATGCAAACAGACTCAACCGAAACCCCAACTAAGGTCTTGGACCACCTCAAACCAAAAGACTAACCTGATAGGTGAGGTCCCCTCTACTTTTTATGTTGGGCTCTCCTAGCATCAATATCCGATGTGGGATTAAATCTAACAATCTCCCCCTTCATCACACATCAAGTGGTCCTACTCCCCTTCACACTCGGGTAGACACCACTCCGACAGCCCAATTTCATGTGGTCCGGGAGGTCTCTCCGACGATCCGATATCCGTGTGTGGTCCGGAAGAAATTATAATTTTTCCGATCTGGCTCTGATACCACTAGTTAGAACGCGGCCCGGCCCGTCACAGATGGACCCCTACCATCAGCCCAGACCGCAACAAGTCTGCTACGCAAACAGGTCCAACTGGAGCCCCAACCAAAGTTCTGGGTCACCTCAACCCAAAAGACTAGCATAGCATAGCATAATAGGTTCTGAGTCACCTCTACTTTATATATATTAGCCTCTTCCATCATCAATATTCGATGTGAGATTAAACCTAACAAACGCCACCTTCTCCTTCTCCGTCAGGCCCTCTTGTCTCTCACCAGCCGTTTTCTATGCCTACGAGCACACCTACCGCGAACACCTCGGCTACAAAAATCCCTCGAGCCTAAAGATTCCGCAATTTCAGTCAACTGAACGGGGCTAAATCTATAATACTCCCTCAGTTCAAAAAATACAATATTTTTGAGACAGAGGGAGTAGTATCGTAGAACTCAGCTGAAGGTAAAGGAAGGAAACAGTGCCGGGGCATCGCGCCCAAAAGTTTACAGACTTGCGAATAGTACTAATTAATCCCACAACATACTAACCATTACACGTAATCCACAACACTGTCACAGACGATACAATCTTTCACATTTACTCGTGGCATAATTAAGGCCGTCCCTGCAGACGCCAGTCTCTCTCCTTGCTCCATCAACCCACCAGCACGTACAGCGCGTAGATGATGCCCGGTATGTAACCCAGTATCGTCAGCAAGAGATCGATCCAGAACTCAACCTGTATCATTGATTCAAATGATCATCCATGTCATCATCAAAACGAAGATTTCTAGATGCGCCATAAAAGGACTAACTAATTAAGCCAAGGCGTGTGGCAAGAACAGCGAGCATGTTTGCTTCCAGAGTCCCCTCCAGTCCAAGATGGTGCACGCCGGGGGGAGGGGGGGGGGGGTGTTAGAAAGAGTACGTTCGTAGTATCACACGGTGAGCCAGACTTACGCCGCAGCCGTAGCGCAGGAAGACGCCGACGGGCGGGAGGAAGATGGCCAGGAGCACCTCCACGAACGTTGCGGTCGCCATGGCTTTAAACTCACCGTCTTATCCACTTCTTTCTCCCGGCGTCTGCCTGCCTGGAACTGCTGCTTGGAATTGATCACCACAGATGATACAGCGCCCTATTATATAGCGTGGTCGCGGTGGTTCGTAGAAACTGCTCCGATTTTGTGGGCAAGGGGTACGTGTCCTGGGGGATGGCACGAGGCGCGAGCGGTTGAGCACCACGTAGCCGGAGACGGTTCGTGCGATAGGGACTCGGGCGATGCAGCGAGTAAATGCTGCTTTCAGCGGCCTCCTTCTGGCGCGTTCTTGTTCTTGGTGGAAAGCGCCTTGCCGACCTGCCGTGCCTAGACTTGGCGCCGTCCCGTTCCATCTGGCTCATTGCTGACGCGATCGTAACAGGGGCCTGCGATTTGGAGAGGTTGCGCGCAATTTGGCTTTGTTTGGCTTTCGGAGCCGCTGCTGCTGTCAGTTCGTCGTTACTGCTGGAACTGTCGTACAAGGCATGGCCCATGACTTCGCGTCGTTGATGTGAACATTATTATTTTTCGTGGGACAGGGTTGACGTGTGAATTTGTGCTCGGTTTTGTGAGATTGCACGGAACTATGGGGCTGTTTGGATGATAGCTAACTTGCTTAAGCATAAGCTTAGCCACTTGCTATATTTATGGCGTGCCTAAGCTAACTAATGTTAGTATGTGTTTGGATTGTTACCATAACCTAAAGTTAGGCGTGCCTAAAAAAGTATGACATGTGTTTGTTTTATTACCATGACTAAACTTAGGCAAGTGACTAAGTTTAGGCGGTTGATTTGAGCGCCACAGTTGAAGCAGTTTTTTGTTAGGCAATGGAAGCAAAAGTTGCCTAACTTGTGGCATGCCTAACCTTAATCAACAACCAAACACCCGCCTAAAACAGTGTGGCATGACTAATATTAGGCTTAGGTAAGTTAGGAATTGAACTAAACAACCCCTATATATACGACGTGAACCAGCAAATTGGCCACGATAACTTCTTGCTCGTTACGGCTTCTGCGTGCGAAATTCACTAATGCCGTTGCGCGTTGATAGTATGGCATCATTCAGGTGACAAATCTAGAAAGAACACAACAGGCGCGTGTTTGATCAAAAAGAGCAATAGTTCATGCAGGTAGTTTCATATATAGAAGATGGGCTGAAGTCCTTGAAAAGAGCAAACAACAGAACCGCCTGCCTGACTGCCTTGTTTTTTGTTCGCATTTTTCCTTTCACGTTGTTTTTCTTGTCTAGACTTTGTACATTTAGAATCATTTGAACAATATCGTTCAGTTCAAAGGCTGTTCATTACATAAGCGCATCACCTTCCGTGGATCCATATGTACATTTCGAAATTTTGTCTAAACTATCCCATCAGACCCAAGAAATAATATATACTTCTTCCATTCCAAATTACTTATCACTCTTTAGTTCAAAATGAATAGAGAATGGCAAGTAATTTGAGATGGAGAGAGTATAATATTACATGATCGCAAGCACTAACTGCAGCTTCCCGCAACTGCTATCTCATCTTTGTGTGTCATCCTTTCACCCTCGTGCTTGCTCCCGGCCTTCCCAGTTTTTTTCAGCATCTGCAGCAACATCAGCGAGTTCATGTGCCATAAGTTAGACACCAAGACAAAGCAGCCACGCAGGTGAAATGAGCTTAGTGATACTGACATTCTTGAGCAGCATGTCGGTCTGCCGCTCCATCTCTCGGATTTGCTCTATGGTCATGCCGTACCATTGGTCGATCCAGGCGAAGCACAACCGGTGGCACGCCAAAAACAGCGCTCTCTCCCCCTGCATGGACCAAGGACTCTGCATTAGCACTGAAGTTCTGTCCTCCCTCTAGAGGAAAGATGCAGTGCATTGAACTCTAAGCAGTGTTCCATTATGCCAGTTTCAGACCGATCGGCAAACTAATGTTCAAGAAAATGTCAATCTGGCAACAAGATTTTAGATTACCGCAATGATGCAATCTTCTAGCCGTTCGCCCAAGCCCCAAATCGGAGCATCCATGATCACCAACTTGTATGTTGTCATGACTGGACGACATGAATCCTACAGCAAAATCAAGGACACCCATACGTGATGTATCACTTGAAGATGCTTCTGATGAATATCACCATGGAGTGAGAGTGATAATGGAGTAGTACTCCCTCCATCCCCAAATACGTGTTGCAACCGGCGACAAGTATTTGGGGACGGAGGGAGTAAGTATGAGTAAATTCTCTTCAAATTGTTGAGTTTTATTTCTAGCCGACCCCAATTTGGTTGGGACAAAGGTTTAGTTGTTGTTGTTGTTGTTGTAGTAGGGAGTAAGTATGAGTAGAACTGTAGAAGCATACCATCCACCCCTTTACAAGAGGGCCTCTCTGTGTTCTTTGTGACTTGAAAGCTGTCAGGTCGATCTTTGGAGCACTGATCACCTTACTCCAGTAGTCCCGTGATACAGATGCGATGTCGATGATCTCAACCTCTCTTACAGCTAATTGCTCCATGGTTAAATTATGCACCTGAAGTATGGTGGTAGTGCATTCTTAGTATCTATTATTGGTCTTCATCTGAAAGACTGATACCTTAAAGCAAGATGATTACAGTGAACTAACATTTTCCGAGCAACCGTTGTCAGACCTATTTACGGTGTCAATGGTCAATGAGCACTTGCTGAATAGTGGGCACTGGTGGCAAGAGATGAAGACCACAAAATTAGCTCTGAAAGTATTCAGTTATCAATATAGTGTTAGGTTTTGAGAACTACTTCTAAATACCTTGATCACTAGTGGGGTCAAAGTAGATGGAGTTCGTGGCATACATGAAAATAATAATTGAACGAGTTTAGCACAAAATTCTCTCCAGAAGCATAATATATACATAATGTGCTTTAAATTGGCCCAAATGCAATTGCAAACCTGTTCTGCTCTTTGGAAACGCACACCAGGACTCCTCATGCACAGTGAGAGCACTAGTGGGTGCAAAGCCTTTCATCCAAGATGGAATTTTGCTACAAGTAAGTTCAATTTTAATTGATGAACAAGAGTTTGCTGAATATAAAAGGCAATATGATCCCAGGGAACTTATAGCTTAGTATGCAAACTTCCATCCTAATTGCAATATTCATCGTTCTAGTCCATGCTCAGTTGCTATGTTCCTAACCTATCTTGAATACCTCTCTTTTCTTCGGTTATCTTGCTCTGACCACCATAAAAATGTTTATTGAGCTTTATAAATGCATTAAAATAATATTAATAAGCATGTTTTCAAACGGACATAATATTACTCAATACTCCCTACTTTCTCGGAAGTTTGTCGTTTTCTAATACAAAAATTAATAAGGAGTCGATAAACTTTCGAGAAAGGAGGGAGTACAAATGAGTTAAAGAGGGACAGATGGAACTAGATGATCAAATTTACGATAGATACAAACCTCTGCAAATGATAAGCCTTTGAAGTGAACTGGCCTTTGCCAAGCTTCTCATCCTCAAATGGCACCTGCTGCAGTACCTCTACACCCTCCTTACTGTTTGTATTTTGCTGCTCCATTATCATGATGGTGTAGCTGAGTCCTATTTCATACTGTAACACAAGAATCAGTGTTAGTTCATTATTCAACTCGACTACACATACAAACTTCATCTTAGAATTTTCAATTTTGCTTTTAGATCATTGTACCTCTTCCATTGACATAGGCATGACAATCCGGCTTCATACAAGATTGAAGTCAAGGTATGCCAAATTCATACAGGAATATGACACATGCAGAAAAGGTGTACAAAAAATTGATGCCTATGAAAATAGCAATTTCTGAAGGATACAATTCCTTGATCTGAACCATAGCTGAAGCGGTATCAAGATTGTGAAGTTTGATGGCTTCCTGAATCGCTGTTGAGATGGAGGAGGAAGAGCTTCTTGCCTGTTTTCCTCTTATTTGGTGGGTGAAGACTGAAGAGGGCAGGTCAACATCAACTGAGCTGTGAGGTGAGTAGTTTTACCGAGGTCATGGGTTACCTTTATGTAACGTATCTTGCAGCTTATGGAAAAAGATGCTGGCATCCACTGCCGCCCACACAATTGTGCCCACCCCTTTTCTTTCTCACGTCAGAGGAAAAACACTTGGCCAGGAAGAATTTATGCCTGTCTGAAAGGCACAATTGTATAAACCAATCATGAACTTTCGGCTGTTGATCGCCTGATCCAGTGGCCGCAGTTGATTTCGGAGAAAATGGTTCAACATCGCCTGAACCCCTTTCTAACAGGCTTGAACTCGTGGCTTCCTATACAAAAGGCGGTTTGAACAGAAAAAACTTTTAGTATCAGATAGTCTCCAGAAATTCTTTTCCGGTACCTATGGCAAATCTCAGCTAGTATTATTCTATCCTCTCCGGATCTTTTTATTTGTCACTGATTAGTTTATTTTTAAACTAACTGGTGACAAATAAAAAGATTCGGAGGGAGAATGTTCTCTAGAAATCTATTCACCATGCACTTCTCATCAACCGAAATTTCAGAGTTAGAGCTAAGTATATATGAACATATGCACTCCAAAACTGACGTTTTACTGAACATATGCGTTGGGAAGAAGATTCTGATGGATATACCGTAGTAGTACCAGTGGCTGGTACTTGTAAAAATTACTCGCGACCAGTTCGCTCGTCGGCGTCGCATCGCCCGGAGCGCAAGTACGAGCTGCGCAACTCAAACTCGCTTCAGGCTATTGCGGTGCGCAACTCAAACTCGCTTCAGGCTATTGCGGTCGGCACACCCTCCGCTGCTCCAGGCATCTCCTTCTCCTTCCCCAGGGTCGCAGCCACGTGGCCGCGCCGCCGCCGCTACCGGCCACCGCGGACGCCAACAGCATGCACTGGGAGACAATTGGAATTTTACTATCGTCAAGAGTGGGTTCCGACAAAATACTATCCCAACATGTCACAATTGCTCTTTTATTATTAAGACAATATTAAAAGACTAATTAATCTATTAATACTAAAACATTTCCAAAAGGACTAAACTACCCTTCCATAACTGTATGTCCCTTCGTCTCCTCCCGCCCAACCTCCGCGCGACTCGCCGCCCCGCCCTCCCGCCTTTGGCGCCCAACCTAGCCGGCGCACGCTGCCCCGCCCACCGCCTAGCCCACCGCCGCCGGCGGCCGTCGAACCGACGCCATGGAGGCGCCTCCGCGTGACTCGTCTGTCCGCCTACTCGCCGCCCACCACCCCGCCCTCCCGCCTCTGGCGCCCGCCACCCAGCCGGCGCCCGCCGCCCCGCCCGCCGCCGCCATGACCGTCGAACCAACCGCCGCCATGGTCGTCGAACCAACCGCTATGCCCTCCGCCCCGCACGGCAACGCCAGTGCCATCACGGGAGCAGAGGCTCCCGCTCAGGTAATTTTTTTCCTTTTGTTAATTTAATTATTATTATTCTCTTTTATCTATATTTCTGATCTTTATAACCATCTTCATTTCATTTTTGATTTTTTGCAGAATTCACTTGACATGATTAGCTTTGATGTTAGCATAGAGTATGTGCAAAGTTTTGGTGGTAATGCAATGTACGTTGTTTATGTTCTAGTGGTTATTGTGTTCATGTTGTTGTTATCCTATCCACAATAAGTATATTTTTAAAAATAACTGTGTAGGTTGTCTTTGCCACTACAACAAATTGTTGATTGGGATTCATTACAAATTATTGAAGAATGACAAGATGATGAAGGTAGAATTGAAGTTGCTTGTGAAGATCATATGTATGATATTTTAGGCTTGAGGCGTGAAAATGAGATGACAACGGAAAAAGTGAGGGAGAATGCTACAAATACCACAAGAGCCATGAATGAATTTGATATCAAAGTGATGATATTCCAGTCAATGATAACATACCAGAAGAGAGGACAATTGTGTATGACAAGAATGATCCTGAGATGAAACTTGGCAGCTTATATCCTTCAATGATGAGTTTAGGTTGGCTATGAGACAATATGCCATAAAGAAAGAATTTGAGTTAAGCATTTAGGCAACAGATAAGAAAAAATATCGTGGCTATTGTAAAGGTGGCGATTGTCCTTGGAGAATACATGCACGTATAGAGCGGGAAGGCTCTCTCACTGTTGTGGTATGGACTTTCTTCCTTTTTCATTTCTTTTCATAACTAGGCGTTGCAATGTGTGGTTTTGACTAATATTGTATTATTATGTTTATTTTGTAGGTCACAATGTTGGTTGATGAGCACACATGTACGTCAAGTGGTAGGAGAAAAACTACTACACCGACTAGTGCTTGGGTTGCTTCAAAGGTACTCCCTATACTTCGGAAGACTCCTGATTTGGGTGCCAAAGAATTACAGTCAAGGTTGCAGGATGAAAATAATTGTATTATTTCTTATGACACGGTTTGGAAGGGGAAAGAAAAATCTTTGAAAGAATTGTATGGCAGTTGGGAGAAAAGCTTTCAACTTTTGTTCAATTGGAAGGAAGTGATATTAAAGGTTTCACCAAATAGTGTTATTGAGATTGATTTAGAGGTGGATGATGATTGTAAGCTCTACTTCTGAAGGTTCTTTTGTGCACTCAGTCCTTGCATTGAGGGTTTCTTGGAGGGTTGCATACCATATCTTAGTGTAGATGCAACTGCACTAAATAGAAGGTGATTATTATTTAACTCACGTTTTTCTTACATGCGTATGTATTATTCACATTCTCACTTGACTTTGTTTATGTTTATGGAAGGTGGAATAGGAAAGTAGCTTCAACTACTGGTGTTGATGGTCACAATTGGACGTTTCCAGTTGCTTTTGGTTTTTTTTATAAAGAAACAACAGATAATTGGACTTGGTTCATGACACAGTTGCACAAGGCTATAGGAGATCTTCCACAATTCGCAATTTGCACGGATGCTTGCAAAGGATTGGAAAATGCAGTGATGTCTGTTTTCCATAATGCTGGAAAGAGAGAATGCTTGAGGCATCTTATGCAGAACTATGTCAAAACTTATCATGGTTCAGAATATATGTTTCCTGCAGCTAGAGTATAAAAGAAAGAAGAATATGATCATCTAATAGCAAATGTTCTTTCTAATCCTGACATATCTCACTGGTTAGATACATATCATTTCTTCATATGATATAGAAGTGGATTCAACCCGGCTATTGTCGGTACCTTGCGTACCGGATATCCCTTGGAACCACGAAGAGCGCAAAGGAACTCCGTCTATCTGAGTTGAAGACCTCCGAAGGCCCCACGTATCATATGGAACCGGACCTGCCTCCCTTCTATGGTTAGTCCCAGTGCCGCCACGTGTATCATAAAATCGGAGCTACATTCTATACTGTCGGTACCCTGCAGACCGGGTACCCCCGCGCACAGGAGAAAACCGCTAAGGACTCCGCCTCTGCCTAAGAGGCCGAATCCGAGGCTGCCACGTCGAGGAAGGAAGGACCAGATCCTACCTCCTCGTCAGGGGAGGCTCCCAAGCTGCCACGTGGCTGGCAGGACCGGACCCACGCCTTCCCGCTGAGGCAGGCTCTGGAGACGCCACGTGGCCGGTCGGGGCCTCAGGGCCAAGCCTGCATCCTCGCAGGGGAAGGCACCGGAGCTACCATGTGGCCTGCAGGGCTGAGCCCCCACCCCTCCATAGGGGTAGGCTCCGAATGCGCCACGTGGCCTGTTTCGTCAAGTGCTTTACTTCCCGCAGAGGCAGGCTCCGGCGCAACCACGTGGCAGACGGCCTACTCAGTGCGGTAGGAAGCTGCAGTAAAGGAACGCGTGCGCTGCTTAGACAGGCATTAAGTGCGCGTGCCTTCCCCAGGCAGGCTGAGTCACGCTTGTGAAAGTCAAGGCTCCAGTATCCTGTCTTGTCCAAGTAGCCGGTACAGACCCACGCCGCAAGACGAACGAATGGGCCGCGAGGACAAGACGGACGAGACGTGCACCGCCATCATCACCAACTATGTGTAGTCCTGGCGCACGGCGCGGCGGGACGGCACATTGAAGCCCCTGACAAAGGGAAGTAGATAGCAATTAATTCTAGATCTTGTATAGGATTTGGCTCTCCCCGGGACCACCTGTCGGGTCCTGGGTCTCACCTTGTAACTACAGAGTCCTTGAACTATAAAAGGACTCGGTAAACGACCTTCGCGGGGGACGGAAAATTAGACCAAGGCTCATACACACCCAAGCAAGGCAATACACAAACACTCCCGTGGACGTAGGGTATTACGCTCCGGCGGCCCGAACCACGTAAATCCCCTTTGTTCATCATCCTGCTGTGCTCGATCTCCTGGGACTAGCCCTCCTATCCAAAGAACCTCCGCGGGCTGCACTCTAAGTAGGTCCAGGGGAAGTGTCGTTTACGACCTTCGACATTTGGCGCGCCAGGTAGGGGGCTTTTTCCCCGTCAAGATCTCCACCAGCAGCAATGGTGAACGACCAATCCAACGCCGGATCATCCAGGGCGCAGTCGCGGCGACAGACAGTGGCGGAGGATCAGGCGTCATCCCGCTCTAGGGCAGGCTACCGCTCTAGGGCAGGAAGGTCAGGACCTTCGTGTCGCCCTGCAGTCACTTCGCCGGATGCAGGCCGACACGCCACTCCACGGTGTACTCTGGCCGTGACAGCAATCACGGCGCCACCGACTGCAAGCCCGGAGAGTGAGCTCGCGGTAGCGCGCGCGCTACTTCACAACCCTCCTGCTGGGGATGCTCCTCAGGGAGCAGCTCAGCAGTGGATCAACGACGTCGACCACCTCATCACTGCCGCACTCAACGCGCCTCCGCCGAGGGAGGCACATGCCCAGCTGATGCATGTGTCATTGTCGCGAACGCCGACAGTCGACCGGTGGACGGCAGACTCGGGATCGACCAGGATCTCAACAACAGATCTGAGAACCGGGCTGCAGCGCCACAGAGCCAGAGAGGACTGCCGAGTCACCATCAAGCGCCAGAGGGAACGTCGGCGCAACCTCGAGGCAGATTACAGCGTGCCGGGCCATGTGCCCCAGGCTCATGTTGTGCCTCCACCACACCAGACGTACGTCGCGCCTCCACCGCACCAGGCGTACGTCGCGCCTCCTGCACAGGCGTATGCAACACCACCCCAGCACCAGGTGTACGCAGGCCCGCCTGCTCACCCGGGGTATGCGCTGCCGCCGCCAGCACCAGTCAGCCCTAGCCAAGGGTGTGCAGCGCTAGCGCCTCACCTCCGTTTCGTGGTCTGGCCACGAAAGTTTCGGCCGCACATGCCGGAGAAGTACGACGGGAGTGTCAACCCGAGCGAGTTCCTGCAGGTCTACACCACTGCGATACTAGCTGCAGGAGGTGACGAGGCCATTATGGCTAACTACTTCCCCGTCGTCCTGACCGGCCCAGCCCGGTCATGGCTCAAGAACCTGCCCCAGGGGTCCATAACCTCTTGGGATGAGTTGTGCCGACAGTTCGTGGCTAACTTTGGTAGTTCCTACAAGCGCCCCGACATCGAGCTTGGACTCCACTCCGTTAGACAGCGCGCTGGAGAGTCGCTGCGGTCGTTCATCCAGCGGTTCTCCTAGGTACGGAACACCATCCCTCATGTTGCTAGCGCATCGATTATCGTCGCGTTCAGACAAGGTGTGGGGGACAAGAAGATGCTCGAGAAGCTAGCCACGCAGGTGCGTGATGTCTCCGAGCTGTTCTCCCTGGCAGACAGATGTGCTAGGACAGCTGAGGGGCGCAACTGGCACTCCCAGCCATCCTCAGAAGCAAGGGAAGCCACCCCGACTGAGGAAGGAGCCTCTGCGAGGAGCAGCGGCAAGAAGAAGAAGAAGGGCAGTGGCAAGAACAGGCCAAAGCCCGGAGCCCAGGCAATGGCGGCTGCGGCGCCCAGCGGAGCCCGAGCGTCGCGCCGAGACAAGCGCCCTAGGCAGTCGCCTGAGCCCGAGGAGCCTGACTTCAAGTGCCCGGTGCACTGTACAAATAGCCATAGTGCTAGCGAGTGCCGGGAAGTGAAGAGATTCGCGGAACGTTTCCGCGAACAGAAACAGAGGCAGCAGCGCCAGGAGGGTGCACCCCCCCCCCCCCCCCCCCCGCTAGAGGGAGGGCAAGAAGAAGGCTGATCCTGAGAAGGAGGATGACAGCTAGATGGGGTTCCAGGAACCCCAGCGGGCGGTCAAGGCTGTCTTCGAGGGTGGCGACTCCGACTCCAGCAGTGATAAGGAGCGCCGCAAGACCCTCCATGTCATCTACCGGGGAGCCAGTAACCCCACATCCCGAAACGCGATGAAAACCCTGCGATGGGCAGTGGCTGCAGTGGCCCCCGCCCCAAGTCTGGATCCCCACCACAAGTGGATGAGCACGACGATCAGCTTTGACGCTTCAGACTGCCCGAAGAACATGGCAGGGGCAGGAGTGCTCCCGCTGCTGGTGTCCCCGACCATCGCCAACGTGAAGGTCTTTCACGTGTTGATAGATGGAGGGGCGGGCCTCAACCTCATCTCCACGGTGGCTTTCCGAAAGCTGCAGCTGCCGATGTCCCAGCTCACACCCTCGAGCCCGTTCTCGGGTGTCGGACCTGGGCAAATCCTCCCGTATGGTAACATACACCTCCCGGTGACCTTTGGGACCCCGGAGAACTACCGTACGGAGAGCGTTTTATTCCATGTGGCAGACGTCGACCTCCCCTTCGACGCAATCATCGGGAGGCCAGCCCTCTACAGGTTCATGACTGTAGCCCACTACGGCTACCTCGTCCTGAAGATGCCGACGCCTTCCAGTGTCCTCATGATCAGAGGGGACCGCTCAGCCAAAGTGTCAGCCTTGGAGCAGCTCCAAGCACTTGCAGCGGGGAGGGCTCCGGCCCCAGGAGGCTCGAAGGAGAGTCGGCCAGGGCAAGGCCCGGCGCAGCGAGCCTCCACTACTGCACCTCGTGTGTAACCTGCCAACGACGAAGACGTCCCCGTGAAGGTCGTCAGGATTGGCTCCGAGGTTGCCCAGACAACCTGTATCGCGGGGAACCTAGACAGAAAATAGGAATGCGCGCTCATCACCTTCCTCCAGGACAACGTCGATGTGTTTGCATGGCAACCATCACAAATTCCCGGGATCCCCAGGGAGGTGATTGAGCACCATATGAAGATCTACCCCGATGCCCGACCGGTACAGCAGAAGCCCATGAAACAGTCCATCGAGCGGCAGAACTTCATCCGTGAAGAAATCAAGAAGCTGCACGATGCTGGTTTCATCCGGGAGGTCCACCACCCACGGTGGTTGGCCAACCCTGTTGTCGTTCCCAAGGCTGGCGGGAAGCTCCGGATGTGCATCGACTACACCAATCTCAATAAGGCATGTCCAAAGGATCCATTCCCTCTTCCTAGGATAGATAAAATAGTAGACTCAACATTAGGTTGTGACCTTCTGTGTTTCCTAGATGCGTATTCCGATTTTAACCAAATACCTATGTCTAGGGAAGATGAGGAACACACTGCTTTCATAACAGTAGACGACCTGTATTGTTATGTCTCCATGCCTTATGGTCTCAAGAATGCTCTCCCCACCTTTGTACGTGCAATGCATAAGACATTCGGGGACCTCATTAGAGATCTGGTAGAGGTGTATGTCGATGACATCATGGTAAAAATCAGGGACATCGCATCCCTATTAGACAACATAGCCCGGGTCTTCAGCAAGTTGTGCACGACACGCACGATGCTGAACCCCGACAAGTGTGTCTTTGGGGTATCTGTAGGGAAGCTCCTTGGTTTCTTGGTATCGCACCGAGGGATCGAAGCTAACCCAGAGAAGATCAAGGCAATAGAGCTGATGCGGCCGCCGGCCTGCATCAAGGACGTGTAGAAGCTTGCAGGATGTTTGGCAGCCCTCAGTCGGTTCATCTCAAGACTGGCTAAGCGAGCCCTGCCCTTCTTCAAGATTCTTCGGAAGTCAGGCCCCTTTGAGTGGACTGAGGAAGCTGAAGCGGCCTTCCAGGAGCTCAAGAAACACCTGACGACGCTACCCATTATGGTGGCGCCAGAACCCGGCGAACAGCTCCTGTTGTACATCACCACAACAACGGAAGTGGTCAACATGGTCTTGGTTGCAGAGCGGCCGGACTACTACCGCAAAAAGCACCAGAAGGAGCCCCAGAGGGGGAGGCCGAGCCTCAAGGCCCGAACCCAGAAGAGACCCCCCCCCCCCCCCCCCCCGCTGTAAGTTCCAGTGACCAAGTGCCTTAGGGTCCCAACCCCCGGAGGCCCAGCTAGACCCTGGGAGCCACATTCCCCAGGATGTAGACGCATTGCAAGGAGCCCCGGACCCCCCGGGGAGGGTTCAGACCTCCCAACGGCCAGTCTACTACGTCAGTGAGGTCCTCCATGAAGCAAAAACAAGATATTTGGAGGTACACAAACTGCTGTATGCAGTGCTCATAGCGTCGAGGAAGCTCCAGCATTACTTCCAGGCTCACCGGGTTTCAGTGGTCACCTCCTTCCCACTGAAAACTGTACTCCACAGCCCCAATTCGACTGGCAACATTGCCAAGTGGGCAGCAGAGCTGGCTGAGTTCAAGATGGAGTTCTTACCTCGACATGCAGTCAAAAGCCAAGCACCGGCGGACTTCTTGGCCGAATGGACCCCATCGCCAAGAAACCCGGGGGGCCCGGACAATGGCGAAATGGTGCCCAAGGCTCCAGTTTTCACCGAGACCCCCTGGACGCTCTTCTTCGACGGCTCCTCGCGGAAGCAGGGGGCCGAGGGCCGGGGTCCTGCTCCTCACCCCGACTGGGGAGTAGTTCAAGTACATGGTGCACCTCGACTTCAAGGCAACAAACAACATGGCGGAGTATGAAGCCCTAATCTTTGGGCTGAAGACTGCCCTGACCCTCAATGTCCGACAGCTTCTGGCTAAAGGTGATTCTCAACTGATCATCAAGCAAGCCAGAGGAGAGTGCAACTGCAACGACCCTCAATTAGCAGCATACCTGCTGCACGTCCGAAAGTTGGAAAAGGACTTTGAAGTCTTGGACTTGTGCCATGTACCCTGAGCCGACAACTCAGTCGCAGACGACCTATCAACGAAGGCCTCCACAGGGGCCCCAGTGCCCCAAGGAGTCTTTGCAAGGACGTTACCGCGACCAACCGCCCAGGCAGCCGAACCAGGCGAAGGGGGCGAGCCCAGCACCTCGAAGCTAGCAGTCCCGGCGACCCTGCTACCATGGAGTTCGCCAAGGATCGTATGCGCCACCGGGGGCTCCGAGCTACCGGGCGCCCAAGATCTAGAGGCTAAAGCAAGTCCCGATGCATGGATCTCGGAGGTCCGGGACTACTTGAAAGACAATATCCTTCCCGAAGAACATGCCCTGGCAGAAAGGATTGTTCGCATGGCTAAAAGGTACACACTGGTGGAAGGGGATCTCTACCGGCGTGGCGCTAACGACATCCTACTGCGGTGCATTACCCGGGAGGAGGGCTGCGACCTGCTCGCAGAGATCCATGGAGGCGAGTGCGGGAACCATGCGTCCTCCCGCACGCTGGTCGGTAAAGCCTTTCGGCATGGCTTTTACTGGCCGACAGCACTCCAGGATGCCGCCAAGATGGTAAAGAGATGCAAGGCGTGCCAGTTCCATGCCAAGCAGATCCACACACCAGCTCAGGCGCTGTAGATGATCCCTCCCTCATGGCCATTCGCTGTATGGGGGTTGGACATCCTGGGACCCTTTCCCAGAGCCGTAGGAGGATTCCGACATCTCTACGTCGCCGTAGATAGGTTCACCAAGTGGTCGGAAGCTGCCCCAGTTGTCACCATCAACAAGCAGTCAGCAGTAAAATTCATCAAGTCGATCGTCTGCCGGTTCGGGGTCCCGAACAGAATCATAACTGATAACGGGACCCAGTTCACAAGTGCAGCGTTCCAGGAATACTGCGAGGACCTGGAAATCCAAGTCTGCTATGCATCAGTTGCTCATCCAGAGAGCAATGGGCAGGTCGAGAGAGCCAATGCAGAGATCCTCAAGGGCCTCAAGACTCGCACATTCTCACACCTTGAGAAGCATGGTGAAAATTGGGTGGATGAGCTTCCGTGTGCGCTGTGGGCTAGCCGGACATCAACCAGCCGGGCCACGGGGGAAACACCTTTCTTCTTGGTGTACGGGGCAGAGGCCGTCCCCCCCCCCCCCCCCCCCAAGAAATTCCCATGGGCTCCCCCCGTGCCCGGAGGTACGACGAAGCCGCACAGGACCAGCTCCGGCGTGAAGACCTGGACCTCGTCGACGAGGGACGAGTGCGAGCGGCTCTCCGAAATGCACGGTACAGGCAGGCGCTCCGGCGCTACCATCAGAGGACCGTGCGGAGTAGGGAGCTAAAGGTAGACGACCTGGTGTTGCACCGCATACTCTCCCGGGAAGGGTCTAACAAACTCTCCCCCTGCTGGGAGGGTCCCTTCCGGGTAACAGAGGTTTGCCGCCCAGGATGCGTCCGCCTGGCTACGGAGGATGGACAACGATTACCCAACCCATGGAACATCGAGCACCTTCGTAAGTTCTACCCCTAGACCAGGGTTGGGGCAATGCTATTTCATTGTAAAAGTTACATACTGTCTCAGGACAGCACTTAGGATAAGGGGATGGGGCTCCGAGTGCACATTCCGCTTAGCCTGGTCCAGAACCCTAAGTAGGTGCACTCGACTCCATCTGACACCCAGGCCGGGTTATTCCCCTTGTAAAGTCTGCTCCATCTTATGAGAAACTACAATGAAAGAATGTTGTCCTGCCTGGTATAGGGTTTGTCAATTCAAAAATTATCTTTAATTTTTATGATGTTGTTGAAAGCCAGCCATAGCTCGTGATCTATCATGAGCGCTGTCGTTTTTTCCCTGCTTTAGCAATAGTGGGAGCCTTACTGTCTGGATTGTAGGTGGGGTTGCTTGAGGTACCGGCAATGCGCTTGGAGCCTCGGATGTTCCAATACTCGGGGGTCTGTGTCTCCAGATGGTCTCCCCCGGAAAAGGCTTACGCCAAGCGGAAGGTCCAGGGCCACAACCTGCTTAGCCTGGTCGTGTACCCTAAGCCTGTGCGCTCTGCCTCCCCAGCGCTACAGCCGAGTACTGGGGGCCAGATGGACCACCCTTGGGTAGTTTGGACGACGAGTCCTAGGCGCAGAAGCACTGAATTACCCAAGCCCCACGAGTCAGCCCAGGATCGTAAGTCAAGCGACACTACAAAAAGAGCAGGGGCGAAGTGACCAGCGGACAGAATTACTTCTCTTTTTTGATCTATGTACAGGTCTTTGAGGAAGTTATTCCAGCAACCACCGCTAGAGTACCCGCGAAGACAGTGGGCACCGCCAGACTGGAGCTCCGACGGCACCCCCAGGGGGCCCGCTGTCGTCCTCTCACTAAAAATGGCGGGCACCGCCGGACTGGAGCTCCAGCGGCACCCCCAGGGGGCCCGCTGTCGACCTCTCACTGAAGAATGGTGGGAACCGCTGGCCTGAAGCTCCGGCGGCACCCCCAGGGGGCCCACTGTCGACCTCTCCATAAAGATGGTGGCCACAATGGAACTGAAGCTCCGGCGGCACCCCCAGGGGGGCCGCTGTCGACATACCCGCATACTCAGCTACGACAATGCTACCTACGAATCCTAGGCTCCTCCTGCACCGGTCCTCCCTAAGCCCTAAGTATATGACAGGTGTGCCCATAACAACTGGCCACGCCTGTCAAGGGGCCATACTTTGGGGGACGGCAGGTCCTGGAAGTTAAGGAACAACAAGCAGCTGGAAGACATTGCTGGAAATAAAAGCAAGCTGAGTATAAAAGGGCACCACAGACAGATTTTTTATCACACAAATAAAGAGTTTGTCACCACAGCCAGCCACAAGACAAAAACAGAAAGACAAAAACTTAAACAGACACCCGGGGAGCCCTCAGTCGCTCCGCTGGAACCTTGAGGCGATGAGTGCCACCGCATCCGAAACTTCAGACTTGGCAGCCTCTTCCCTCTCGGCGATGGGCCCCTCGAGGACCGACTGCAGGGAGACGTCGGGGTACCAGCTCCGGTAGCAGGACAGGATGTGTGTCGCCACCTCCTTCACCAGCATCCGTCCCTCGGCCTCCAGCTGGTTGTCAAGGATGGTCCCCAGCGAGCACATCCTCGAGCTGGTGGAGTGGAGCGCCGGGAACACCTGACTCACCTCCTGCGCCGGCTCCCCCACGCGCGCCGGGCTGAAGCCGAGCGGCACCAGAGCCAAGTCGGCACCGCCAAGGAACTCCCAGACCTTCCGGGCCTCGGCGGAGCGCACCGCCCGGAGCTCCTCCACCTCCTGCTGGGCCGCCGCCAGCGCCCGGGGGCCACTGTCCAGGAACCGCTTCTCCTTGGCCGCCAGGGCCCTCTCGCGCTTGCCGACCCCTGCCTCGTGGCGGTCCAAGTCACCTTCCTTGAGGGCGACGTTGAACTCGCGGTCCAAGAGGGTCTGGCGCTCGACGGACTGGGCCTGCTGCGCCTCGACCACAATGGCTTCCCGGCGGTCCAACTCGGCGGTGTGGACTCTCGCCCCTTCCTGCTGGAGGATGAGCCCGCGGCAGGTCGCCTCCACTTCGGCCTGCTTCGCCGCCAGGTCCTGCTCCCGTTCGGCTAGAGCAGCCTCCCGGAGGGACAACAGGTGCTGAAGGTCCTCGCAGGCCTGGAGGCGGGAGCTGGCCTCAGTGTGGATGGCCTCGGCGTCAGCCTTCAGCTTCTAGGTGACAGCGTCCAGCTGGGCGATGAGGTCGCGCTCCTGCTCGAGGATCTTCATCTCCTCCCGAACGACCGCCTCCCGGTGGGCCGCTCGGCTCTTCGCCAGCCGGGTCCGGGCCTCCAGGGTCCTCGCCCATTCCCAGAGCCGGTCGTCCTCGTCCTCGAGCTGCCCTTTCTCCTGGGCAAGGGCCGCTTAGGCCTGTCGGAAGCCGGAGCAGGCCACGGCCATAGCCTCGGACAGGGGGAGAGGCTCCGCCGTAGCAGCGGGCCCCTGCCTCCCCACTTCCTCAATGTCGTCCTCCATTTGGAGGACCACTGGGGAGGCGGGGACTAGGGCCCCCTCCCGGATGGCAGCACCCGGGGCGGTGGCGCCAGCCGACGTAGCAGTGTCGGAAGGCGCGACAGCATCGGCCTACACGGAGTAGCCGGTGGACGCGGAGTCGTTGGCAGGCGCGACGGCGGTTGTCGGCGCGCGCGACTGGACTTTGGCAGCCGCTGCGGGGATCTCGGGCACGGAGGCCCGAGGTACCCCGGCGGCAGCAGCCTGGTGCACCGGAGGAGGGCTCGAGGCAGCAGACGATCCCCGCGAGCCGGCTGGAGCGGCAGACCCCCCAGCAGAAGTGCCCGCGGGTAGTGGAGTAGATGTGGTGGCGCTGAAACCAAGCAAACTCAGACTATAAGAGATTGACAGGGTAGGCGCACAACAAAGAACACCCAAGGTAATATCTGAGCAGGCTTACCGGGGGACGCTGAAGTTCCACCGCTTCCCGAAAGGGTTGGGGGGGTTCGGACCCCCCGAACACGCGACGGGGGCCCCTGAGTGTGCTGGGGGCCCCTGTGGTGGTGGTGTCGGCGGCACCCCCGAGGTCTGGCGCCCCTCCGAACGGAGAGGGAACGCTGGGGTCCCGTCAGCGTTGGGGAGCCTCCCCCTCTTGCGTGTGGAGGACTCGGGCGGCAAGGTGGCGCCATCAGCGCCCCCTGGCGACGAGTGCGGCAGGGCTCCAGAGTCCTGACGATGGACAGAAGGGGCCGGCGGCGGCAACCGAGCGCGCTTCTTGGGGGACGGGTCCAGCACCGGAACCGGCACCTTCCCCTTCCCCTTGTCGCCGGGGGCGACGACGCCACCCCATGGATGGTGCTGGGGGCCGCTCGAGGAGTCATCGCTTGAAGAACCAACGTCGCTTAAGAAAGCCTCGCCTCCCTCAGCGTCGTCGGCAATGTTAACCCCCCGAAACGGGTCCCCGATCTGGGGCCGCGCTAGCCCGGACTCGTCAAGGGTCGGCATCGTCTTCAGTAGCTGCCTCCTCAACTCGGAGTCCGAGCACAAGAGCAAGTGCCTCAGCGGATATGTCGTCGGGGCAGACCCGGGTCATCATGTCAAGCAACTGCTGCTCGCCCAGGTTGGAGCCGAGGCCAGTCTCGAGCCGAGGCCGGTCTCGAGCCAGGTGCAGTCCGACAGGTCGGTGAACATCGACGCCGGACGGGCGCGGTGGTGAAGTGGAGCTATGCGGCGGGACATGAAGTCCCTCAGCACCATGGCAGATGACAGCCTGTGGTCCGCCAACATCTGGATCCTCTATAGCACCGGGTTGAACGCCTCCTCCAGCTCTGGGCGCTCCTCCCAGAATGATTGCTCGGAGTAGGGGATCCCGGTGGGGAGGCACATCCGGTCGTGGGCCTCGACCATGGCGATCATCCAATCTTCACGCCACAGCTCCCACCTCGCAGAGTTGAAGGAAGCAATGTACCTCGTGGGGACCTTTGTCCAGCGCTAGAAGTAGTAGGCGCCGAGGTGCTCCTTCGAACTCCTGCTGGTGGCCCTCAGTACAAAAAAGTACCAGAAGAGCTTTACCGACAGCGTCACCCCCACGAACATCTCGCAGAGGTGAGCGAAGACCGCCAGCATGGCGATCGAGTTCGGTGCGAGGTGGTGGAGTTGGAGGCCGAAGGTCTCCAGGAGCATGACCAGGAAGGCGGATGCTGGCGGGACAAAGCCGGCCAGCCCGTACGACGAGAAGAGGACCATCTCCCCGGCGGAGAGGCTCAGCGGGAGCCTCCCGGGACGGAGCCACGACTCCCGCTCAGGAGTATGCCAGCCGAGAAGCCGGCGCATCGGGGCCAGGTCAGCGGGCCTGGACAATCTAGACTTGGGCAATATGCTCGCCATGAGGATTGAGGGAGGAGGCTCTGTACGGGGAGACTGGGAACTAGAGTGCAAGAACTGGGCTTGAGGCAAAAGCACGAGCGCAGGGATGCAGAGGCGGGAGAAGGGACCCTCAGGGGGGGAGTTCTCTTTTTATGCACCCCTGCAGGCCAACAGGCGCAAAAGCGTGGATCGCCACAGCCTCAGTAGAAGAGTAATGAACCCGTATGGGCAATGACATGAGGGCCCGGGTCGCTCGACGAAGAAGGCGAGCCGGGCAGCTAGCCATGCGGGAGGTAACTCGGTGGTTTCCGAAAGGGAGAAAGCAGCGGAAGTGCAGGAGCCGCCTTGGGAACCTGTTCAGCACCTTCACTTACCGGAAGGATACACGTCGCCTCAACGGCAGGGGCGTGTCGCCTGGGGAACTGCCTCGAAGTGGAATCGGAAGAGTTGCACGGGAAGAAAAGGAAGAAGACCCCACCTGCGGTATCGACGACTCTCCTGAGGTGGGCTCGGGGGCCACTGTCGGTACCCTGCAGACCGGGTACCCCCGCGCACAGGAGAAAACCGCTAAGGACTCCGCCTCTGCCTAAGAGGCCGAATCCGAGGCTGCCATGTCGAGGAGGGAAGGACCATATCCTACCTCCCCGTCAGGGGAGGCTCCCAAGCTGCCACGTGGCTGGCAGGACCGGACCCACGCCTTCCCGCTAAGGCGGGCTCTGGAGCCGCCACGTGGCCGATCGGGGCCTCAGGGCCAAGCCCGCGTCCTCGCGGGGGAAGGCACCGGAGCTACCACGTGGCCTGTAGGGCTGAGCCCCCACCCCTCCATAGGGGTAGGCTCCGAATGCGCCACGTGGCCTGTTCCTTCAAGTGCTTTACTTCCCGCAGAGGCAGGCTCTGGCGCAACCACGTGGCGGACGGCCTACTCAGTGCGGTAGGAAGCTGTAGTAAAGGAACGCGTGCGCTGCTTAGACAGGCATTAAGTATGCGCGCCTTCCCCACGCAGGCTGAGTCGCGCTAACAAAAGTCAAGGCTCCAGTGTCCTGTCTTGTCCAAGTAGCCGGTACAGACCCACGCCGCAAGACGGACGAATGGGCCGCGAGGACAAGACGGACGAGACGTGCACCGCCATCATCACCAACTATGTGTAGCCCTGGTGCACGGTGCGGCGGGACGGCACATTGAAGCCCCTGACAAAGGGAAGTAGATAGCAATTAATCCTAGATCTTGTATAGGATTTGGCTCTCCCCGGGACCACCTGTCGGGTCCTAGGTCTCACCTTTTAATTGCAGAGTCGTTGAACTATAAAAGGACTCGGCAGACGACCTTCGTGGGGGACGGAAAATTAGACCAAGGCTCATACACGCTCAAGCAAGGCAATACACAAACACTCCCGTGGACGTAGGGTATTACGCTCCGGCGGCCCGAACCACGTAAATCCCCTGTGTTCATCATCCTACTGTGCTCGATCTCCTAGGACTAGCCCTCATGAATCCAAAGAACCTCCGCGGGCTGCACTCTAAGCAGGTCCGAGGGAAGTGTCATTTACGACCTTCGACACATACATAGGAAAGTTCCGGACTATATACATGTGTGGCACCCCCGGACCTAACCCCCGATATAGGGAAGCTCCAGTACCGACACGTGTGCAATAGCACCGGACCTACCCGTCCAAGACGGTAAGCTCCGAAGCTACCACGCGTTCGACCGCCAGACCTTCAAGCTCAACAGGCAGATTGGTGGACCTCCAACGGCTCAAACCTTCAATGAACAATAAAGACTTAAAGACCCGATTAAGTGTCATTAACTATCTTAATGGCACACGATCAGATGACCCTTAATACCAGTAACGCCACCATAAAGCGACGTTACTACACTATTAAGGGAAATTAAGTACATTAACCGTGTATTAGACATCAGTAACTGCCAGGGCCACATGTCGGGCCAGGCTAATGATGTAACGGCCAGTCCTTGTACTATAAAAGGACTGGCAGGACGATACACGGGAGAGGCTTCCACACACGCCTAAGACGCCCAGACACTCTAGTCTCTCACACTTAAGTGCTCAGACGCTCAATACAACAACAACACACACCTGTAGAGTAGGGTATTATGCTCAGGCGGCCCGAACCACATAAATACTTGTGTCAAATCACCACCTCCTTCTGAATCTCCACGCGCCCTAACCGAACTATAAAACTCCGCGGACTACCAACGGTAGTACCGGGAGAATTGCTGAAATCATACTCCGACAGTTGGCGCGTCAGGAAGGGGGCTCAGCGCGTGAGATTCAAAGATGGTGAATTCTGCTGCTGGATCGTCCAACGGTAACCATGCTGTGCAACCTGCTGGAGGCAATCCCTCCAACATACAGCAGCCAGCAGGTATTGTGGTTCCAACTGGAGTCATGCCACCGCCGCCACCGTCCGCTCCGGTGAATCAAGCTGGACAGCGAGATGGGGCGTCCGCGTCGGTCACTGCATCGACGAACAACAACCCTGAACATGCGCTTCATGCTGCGCGTGCTCTTCTCCAACGTCCACCCCCTCCAGGAGCATCCTAGGGTGCAATGGAGTAGTGGAGAGCTGATGTGGATCATTTAGTTGCAGCAGCAGCCGATCGCATCAGCAATCAAGGTCCTCCCCCCTTGGGGCCGGCCCAATCGCAGCATCGGACCTTGTCGGGTAGACTCGGTCCGCATGCTTCATAGCATAGGAGGCGTGTTGCATCCCAACAGGCGACGTCGCTGCCTTCCGGGGCACGATGTACTCATACGATAATGAGGGTTTCGACTCATGACCTCCGGGCGGAGCTCGATCGTCGTTACCGTCAACAGGACGGTCGCGTCCACATCGAGCGTCCTCGTGAGAGGTGAGAGGCTCGGGACAGCCCTGCTCTTGAGGTAGTAGGAGGAGACTGTTCTTCCTTGGCCATGCACCTATGCATGGTCAGATGGCCGCAAAAGTTCCGGCCTCACCTGCCGGATAAATTTTACGAGACTGTTAATCCCGCCAAATTTCTTCAAATCTACTCCACTGCTATACTTGCGGCTGGGGTCAATGAGGCCTTGATGGCCAATTATTTTCCTGTGGCTTTGACTAGGACCGCCAGGTCTTGGTTCATGAGCCTTCCGCCTAACTCCATCAACACTTGGGCGGAGTTGTGCCAATATTTCACTGCCAATTTCGAAAGCTCATACACCCGACCAGGCACGAAACTGGACATTTTTGCTATCAAGCAAAAGGGGGGAGAGTCCCTGCGATCTTTCATCCAGTGGTTCTCCCAGGTATGAAATACCATTCCTTCTATCTCAAGCGCTTCTGTTATTGTTGCATTCAGGCAGGGCATTCGAGATAAGAAGATGTTGGAGAAGCTGTCGACCAAGGAAGTGACCAGCGTCATAGAACTCTTCAGCTTGGCAGACAAGTGTGCCAAGGCTGCGGAGGGTCGTGAAATGCACTCCCAACCACCTACATAGGCCAACAAAAAGTTTTCCAAGAGTGAAGCCACTACCTCCGGAAGTGTCAAGAAGAAGAAAAGGTCCAACGACAAGAAGAAGTTGTCGGCTGGCACACCTACTATCGCTGCTGCCGCAGCTCCGGGTGGTCGGGGGCCACGCCCCGAGAAACGACCTTGGCCGTCGTCTTAAGACGGTGTGAGCTCCAAGATGTGGTGTCCCATACACAAAACAGACAGCCACAACCTGGAAAACTGTCGAGAGGTCTAGAACCTTGCCGAGCGCTACAACAAGCGCCAGGAAGAAGCTCCTTTCTGTCAAAGGGAAGGAAAACAAAAAGTTGACGAAGCTCCGGCTGAAGAGGAGTTAGGCTTTCAGGACCCCAAAAAGGTCTTGAAGGCTGTTTACACCTCTGTTGACGACGACTCCGATGTCTCCGACCACGAGCATCGGAAGACCATGAACACCATCTTTGGTGGTTTGTGGGACATCACTTCCCGTCGTGTCCTCAAGACAATGCGGCGGGACATGGCCTCTGTAGCTCCCACCGCCAGGGCGGAGCCTCATCAGAAGTGGATGGATACTGCCATCACCTTTGATGCTTCGGACTGCCCTCGGAACATGATCGGAGCTGGTCAACTTCCACTGATGGTATCTCCGACCATCAATAAGATCCAGCTCCACCACGTAATGGTGGACGGAGGTTCGGGGTTGAACCTCATAAGGTTCAAAGCTTTTGTCAAGCTTCAGCTCCGACCTTCGGATCTTCGCCCCTCACGACGTTTCTCCGGAGTAGGTCCGGGAGCCATAACTCCACTCAGTGCCATTACTCTCGCGGTGAACTTCGGGACCCGAGAGAATTATAGGACTGAGAAGTTGGTCTTTGACGTGGCACATATCAACTTGCCATTCAATGCCATCTTGGGCACGCTAGCTTTGTACAAATTCATGGATGCTGCTCATTATGGCTACTTGGTGTTGAAGATGCCAACACCCTCAGGCGTTCTCCAGATCCGGGGAGACCGCACTGCTGCAGTTACTGCTCTGGAAGAACTCCATGCGCTTGCTAAAGCGCAGGAGGAAGAATCCGGAAAGGAGCAAGCTCTGAAGCCTCCGAGCATTCGTCATCGAGGCTCAACCTCCGCACCTCGTGTGCAACCAAGCGGCAACACTGACATTCCCGTCAAAGTCGTCCAAATTGGTTTTGACGCTGCTCAGACCACTCGTATATCGGGAGGTCTGAACGACAAATAGGAACTCACGCTCATCACTTTCCTCCGGGCTAATGTCAACGTGTTTGCTTGGCAACCGTCGCAAATGCCTGGGATCCCTAGAGAAGTGATTGAGCACAATCTAAAGATTTATCCTGATGCTCGGCCTGTACATTAGAAGTCTCGGAAGCAATCAGTAGAGCGAAAAAACTTCATACGTCAAGAAGTGAAGAAGTTGCTCGAAGTTGGATTCATGCGGGAAGTCTTCCACCCGAAATGGCTAGCAAACCTAGTCATTGCACCTAAGGCTGGCGTGAAGCTTCGGATGTGTATCGACTACACTGCACTGAATAAGGCATGTCCAAAGGATCCATTTCCACACCGGGTGTGAATTACTGTGTTTCCTATACGCATATTCTAGGTATCATCAAATCAGAATGTCTAGGGAAGATGAAGCATACTTCCTTCATCATAGTAGATGGATTATACTGTTACACTGCCATGCCATTCGGTCTCAAAAACGCCGCTTCAATGTTTGTGCGAGCTATGTACAAAACTTTTGGAGAGCTCATCAGATATGTAGTGGAAGTGTACGTCGATGACATTGTCATCAAGATCAAGAACAAGGAGTCATTCCTTGACACCTTGCAAGCTGTCTTTGACAAGTTGCGAATCACACGCACGAAGCTGAACCCGGACAAGTGTGTCTTCGGGGTTAACTCTGGAAAGCTTCTTGGGTTCTTGGTGAACCACCGAGGAATAGAGGAGAATCCAACGAAGATTAAAGCTATTGAAGACATGCGGCCACCAGCCCGCATCAAGGATGTCCAGAAGTTGACTGGATGTCTAGCTGCCCTTAGCCGGTTCATCTCAAGACTGGCGGAATGGGCGCTAACCTTCTTCAAATTATTGAGGAAGTCCGGACCATTCCAATAGTCTGAAGAAGCAGAAAAGGCTTTCCAAGAGCTAAAACAGCTCCTCACCACACTACCAACTTTGGTAGCACCAAATCCTGGTGAGCCACTTCTGCTTTACATTTCGGTAACTGACAAAGTTTTTAGCATGGTCCTGGTTGTGGAAAAATCAGAACCATCTCCATTTCAGGAATCCAGACCCCTCCGGGAGGGTCCGGAACTACCTGAAGGTGAGTCTGGGTCCCAACCCCTAGACCTGGATCCTCAAGGCGAGACATCGGAGGATCAACCTCCTTCAAATGAAGGAGTTAATGTTGTTGAACAAGAAGATCTGGACCGCTCCGGGAAGGTCCGGGTAACTTCAGGAGAAGCTTCAGGTTCTTCTAGTGAGAACCCAAAGGTCCCAAAGAAGGTTCGGACACCTCCGGGAGGGTCCGGGTTGATGAGGAGGAAGCTCTGGGCCCCTCTGAGAGGGTCCGGACAGTCCAGCGCCCAGTGTATTTCATCAGTGAGGTACTCCATGACACCAAGACTCGATACCTAGAGGTGCATAAGCTACTCTATGCAGTTCTTATCGCCTCTAGGAAGCTTCGTGACTACTTTCAAGCTCACAAGATTTCATTGATAACCTCTTATCCACTGCGTGCAATCTTGCATAACCCCAACTCTACTGGGAACATTGCAAAGTGGGCAGCGGAATTGGCCGAGTTCGATCCTGAATTCGTCCCAAGACAAGCGATCAAGAGTCAAGCATTGGCAGACTTCGTGGCGGAATGGACCCCCTCTCCATCAAATCCTAGGGGCCCCAGTGAGCAGAAGCCGAATCCTAAGGTTCCAGTCTTCACTGAGCCTCACTGGACTCTCTACTTCAAAGGCTCCATGTAGAAGCAGGGGGCCGAAGCTGGAATCCTTCTTCTCGCTCCGACCGGGGAGAAGGTCAAATACATGGTTCACCTTGACTTCAAGGCGACCAACAACATGGCGAAGTATGAAGCATTAATATATGGGCTCAAGGTGGCATTATACTATGGTGTCAAGCAGCTGTTGGTGAAGGGTGATTCGCACCTCATTATAAAACAAGTCAAAGGTGAATGTTGCTGCAACAACCCTCAACTAGCTACTTATCTTCTTGAAGTCCAGAAGCTTCATAAGGATTTGAAGTCCTGGATCTCTGCCATGTCTAGCGTCTCAACAACGCTGAAGCTGATGAACTCTCGACGAAAGCTTCAACCGGAGCTCCGGTTCCCGACGGAACCTTCGTTCGGAGATTGTCAAAACCAACAGCTCAGCCTGCCGAACTGAGCGAAGGGGGTGAGACCATCACCTCGAAGTTGGCGGTCCCGATGACCCTGTTACCATGGCGTCCATCAAGGGTCGTAGGTGCTGCAGGAAGCTCCAAGCAACCCAGCACGCAAGACTCAGAAACTCAAGTTAGCTCCGATGCATGGATCCCGGAGATCTGGAGCTACTTGAAAGACAACATCCTTCCTGAAGATAATGTATCTGCTCACCGGATAGTCAGATTGCCTAAAAGATACACACTGGTAGAAGGGGATCTCTACCGGCGTGATTCCAACGGCGTCCTAATGCAATGCATTACAAGGGAAGAAGGCCGCGAGCTGCTCGCGGAAATCCATGGAGGCGAGTGTGGGAACCACGCGTCTTCCCGTACGTTGATCGGTAAAGCCTTCTGACATGGTTTTTACTGGCCTACAACACTCCAGGATGCAACTGAGCTAGTGAAGAAATGCGAAGCATGCCAGTTTCATGCGAAGAAAATTCACACACCAGCTCAACCCCTACAAATGGCCATTCGCTGTGTGGGGGATGGATATCTTGAGACCTTTCCCAAGAGCCGTTGGAGGTTACAAGTTCTTGTACGTCGCCATCGACAAGTTCACCAAGTGGTCAGAAGCAACTCTAGTTGTGACAATAAACAAGCAATCAACTATCAATTTCTTGAAGTCCATAGTATGCGGATTTGGAGTCCCAAACAAGATCATAACTGACAACGGGACCCAATTCACAAGCTCTGCATTCCAAGGATATTGCGAAGACCTTGGCATCCAAGTCAGTTAGACTTCCGTAGCTCACCCGACAAGCAATGGACAAGTTGAGAGAGCAAATGCAGAAATCCTAAAAGGACTCAAGATGCGCACATATGAGTGCCTGAAAAAACATGGAGCCAAGTGGATTGAACATCTTCCGCCCACCTTGTGGGCGAACAGGACAACTCCAAACCAGTCAACTAGAGAGACACCCTTCTTCCTGGTGTACAGAGCTGAAGCAGTCCTTCATCCAGAAATTACCTTGGGGTCGCTCTGGGTCCGGACCTTCGACGAAGCCACGCAGGACCAGCTCGGGCGTGAAGTCCTTGACCTTGTTGAAGAGGGAAGGTGTCGAGCAGCTGTTCGAAATGCACGATACCACCAAGCGCTCTAGCGCTATCACCAAAGGCATGTGCATAATCGACAGCTCGAGAAAGGCGATCTAGTGCTACGGAGAATACAAACTCGAGAAGTGTTAAACAAACTTTCCCCCAGCTGGGAAGGACCCTTTCGGGTGATCAAACTATCCCGTCCCGGATGCGTTCGCTTGGCAACCGAGGATGGGACACCGCTCCCTAATCCTTGGAACATTGAGCACCTCCGTAAGTTCTACGCTTAATATCACGGAGGTGAGTCTGTAATTACATGTGATGTATGTTATAGTGTCATTGTACAGAGTCGGGTAGCTCCTTCGGGAGGACAGTCGGACCTTTCCCGGAAGGTCCGCAAAGTCCAGGCAACACTTGACACAGTCTCAGAACTAAAAGTGTAGCTATTTACCTTGGGTCAAACAAGAAATGTAACACACTTAGCCTGGTTCCGTACCCTAAGAGTGTACTTGTTTCCCCAGTACCCCGGACCTATAATGAAAGACATCATTATGTGAAAACGGACTCCACGTGCATTTATTTTGTACAGGCTCATTATTTTTCTCTCTTTCTTGTTTATAACAAAGTTGTGAAATTCTCAAGAAGTTTTAGCTCGAACAATTCATATATAATTCAAGTTGCATTGTTAATTCTTTCGGGTCTTAACATTGTTGAATGGCCTACTCGCCTGAACGCCAAGCCAATCTAGGTCCGGAGTGTGCTATCGACTTAGCCTGGTCCTGCACCCTAAGTACTCCACTCTACCTACACCCCGACATGCCCAAGTAAGGTGAGTCCAGAAAAAGATCGGACCTAAAGAAAACAAGCAAATGCACTTGATTGTATATAAAATTGTTGTCGACCTAAAAAATTTTTTGGGGATAGTAAGCCGCAAACGAGTTATAGATAAGAAATGGACTTTACTGTTTTTCTTGACTTTAGTGTGCAGGAAAAATAAAAATCTCATGATGATGGTAGAATGATGCCGGAGCTATCAAAGCTCCGACATCCCCTAACGTGGCCCGCTGTCGATGTTTCAAACATTGATAGTAGGCGTCGCCGGAGCTATCAAGTTCCAACAAATCCAGGGAGCCAGACGTCAACGTGAAGGAAAGATGGTAGAAGGACACCCCAATGGGGTCTGCTGTCGACGCTCTACGTGTTGACAGTGGTCACTGCCGGAGCTACTAAGCTCCGACAACCTCAGGAGGTCTCTGCTATCAGCGACTTTGGACCTATACTTTACAAGTTCGAAGCACTCAAGTCTTCACCAAAATGCTACATCCTCTTGGTACATGTTCGCAATCAAATTGTGTACATCTACCAGGGGGCCAAGTGAGGCAAAGGTTAAAGACAAAAAATGAAATTCATAAATTTCTTGGATTTCATTCATTTGAGCACAAGAGATTACAAAATTGGAGAAAAGAAGAGAAGATACAAGTGGGAGCTACAAGGAGAAAGTCCTAGATCCTACGAAAGAACGAGGCAACTTTTTGGGAAATGTCTGACACGCTGGCCTTGGCGGTATCTCCCTCTCCGTCGATGAGACCTTCAAGCACCGGATCTAGTGGGAAATGAGGATCCCGGCTTGTGTAGCACGTCAGCATGTACTCCGCAAAGTTCTGCGCAAGGAATTTCCCTTCAGTTTCCCACTGGTCCGCGATGACATTGCTCATCTTGTTGAGTTTGCTGGCCGCCGAGCTCAATGCCTTAAACGCCTAGTCCAGCTCCGGCTCCGGATCATCCGGACGCATGAGACTAAAGCCCGGTGGCGTGAGCGCGTCATTGGCTTTGCCCAAGAAGTCCCATACTCGTTGGGACTCCACAACCCTTGAGCCTCGCACCTCTTCTAAGGACCTCTTGGTCGCCACAAGCTCCGAACCCTCCCGGGCAAGGCACTCGACCTCATTGGCGTGCTGCTGAATCTTTTCAGCAACTTGTCTTTCGAGTTTAGCAAGCTCCTATTCCTGGACGTGGATCTTGTTCCGGCGGTCGACCAGGTCTCTCTCCCGACCCCGCACTTTCTTCTCCCTGGCAGCAACTTTGTTCTCCCTCTTGGTGAGGTACTGTCCCCGCTGCTAGGCCTTCTTCTCCTCGCTCTCGCAGAGCTCCTCCAGCTTCTTGGTGCACTCCGCGAGGCTCTTGTCACCCACAACCAGCCTTTGGGCGAGCTCCTCTTCCCTCTTCACGAGATCATCCCGCAGCTCCAGGAGTTTTTGCTCTTCATCTTCGAGCTTTTTATCCCGCTCCTCAAGATCCTCCCGGCGCTTGACAAGACTCTCGTGGATGGTGTTGAGCTTCTCCTAGCGATCGTTCGCTGCTTCATTAGTAGCCACAGCCTGTTTGTGGATGGCCTGAGACTGGTTGTCGAGGAATCGCACCATGCTTTCTCTCTCGTCCAGCAGTTGGCCCCTAGTACTCCATCCGGGCCTTCTCCCTCTTGAACCACTCCTTGTCGTCAGTCAGCCTTGTTTGCGCCAGCTTGGTCTCGAATTGGAGCCGGTTGCGCCACCTCCTAAGGGTTTGGCGCTCCTCCTCGAGGGCCTTGATGTCATGGTAAAAGGCCATCTGGACCTGACGAAGGCTGGAGCAGGCGTTGTCGATGGACAATGACAGGTGGATTGGCTCCGGACCTGCTGGGGTCCTCTCCGCTGACTTCAGTGAGTTCTCCATAACAAAAATCGGGTCCCACTCTACAAGGGCGGTCCCCTGAGCTTCCGCGGCACTAGAGCTGACCTAGGGATAGCCTCGATCGCCGCCGAGGAAGGTCCGACAATGGGAGTTTCTACTTCCAGAGTTGGCTCCGAAGGCCCCGCCGCTAGGTCATCAGCAGCTGATCCCTCAAGCAGAGGACCGACCGCTTCGTCTTGGCACCTTGGCTCAGGCGCGGGTGCCTCCGGAACTACCACCTTCGGGGCAGGCGTTGAAGATTCGGTCGGAGCTGAGGCCACTTCTGGCTCCAGTGCTGGCGCCTCCTCCACTGTCGGTTCAGGCACCAGCGCTTCGTCCTCCACCGGTTCGGGTGCCGGCACCTCCACGACATCCGGCTCAGGCGCCGGAACTTCATGAACCACCAACTCCGCTGCCGGAGCTTCAATTACATCCGACCCTAAGGCCGAAACTGCAACTACCTCCGGCTCTGAGGCCGGAGCGTCCATCATCATAGCATCCAAAATCGGAGCTTCAACCTCCGAAGCTGGTGCTGCTGGTACATCTTCATTCCCGTGGTCCGGTGCTACAACGGGAGCTTCGGGAGATGAGTCGAGATCTATGACAGCCAACGACGGAACTGCCGTGACCTCGGCCACGACCTGGGGCGGTGCTGGAACTGGAGCCGGAGCCTCCGCCTGCACAGCATCAGCTACTGTCACAGGAATCGGAGCTTCAGCCCCTTTTTTGGATACCATGTGGATGAAGGACGAAGAAACTCAAAATATGATTACAGCAAAAACAATCAACTGAGGTAAAAAAGCAAATTTACCTTGGAAGGCTCCCACTCCAGCTAGCGCGAAACCTCTTTGCCGGATGCTCAGAGCCCGACCCGGTCTCAACTTGGGTAGTAGCTCCAGAAGGCTCTCCGGAGCTTGCTGCTGCCGCCGCCAACGACGTCTTGGTTAGGCCCCCCCCCCTCGACTGAGAAGGACCCTCAGACCTAGAGCCCTTAGCTGGCCCTGGTGTCGGGGTCACCTGGTCGGAGCTGGCATTCCGAAGAGACGCTGATGCTGGAGTTGGTGTCGCCGCCAAAGACCTCCCTCGTCGGGGAGAAGGAGCCATTATGGAAGGAGCAGGTCTGACGGGCCTTCCGTCAGAGTGCTTCAACTTCCTCTTCTGGCTGGAGGGCTCACCCAACTCTTTGCCCTTGCCTACGACTTCAGCTTTTTGTCTTGGGGCAGAAGCAGGGCCACCCTAGGAAGCTCTGGGGATCTCCAATCTGGTGGTCGGACGTCTCTCAACTTCACCGAGGTTGTGAAGTACCAGGATCTTCCGCCGGAGCTCCCTGCTGAACTCCGCCTCCATGTTAAGAGGGAGGAAAGCCGCTGACGGAGTTAAGTCGTCGCCCTCGATGTCGATGCCATGCTATAACTTCTTGAGATGAAGCTCCAAAGTTGCGCCTTCCAGATTGGACTTCAAACCGGTCTCAAACTGGTCATCGTCCATCACGCTGTTGAGGGCCCAAGCGAGCTTCTCCCTCTTCTTCAGCGGAGCCCACCTGTTGACCAGGAAGTTGCAGAAGACCGCCTGGGGGTCACTACTCCTTCCACACATTGGCGGATCCTGGTCAAAGCAGGGTTGAAGGCCTCCGACAGCACCGGAACTTCACTCCAGGCCTTAGTGTCAACGTTGGGAAGGACTTCAGGCAGCTCTGGCTTCTCGTGCTCCTCTGTCGTGACGACAATCCAATCCTTCTTCCAGTCGTCCCACTTGCCAGAAGGGAACGACCTCAAGTACTTGTACAGGCATTTATTGCGCTTCACAAAATAGTAGAAGCCAAGATACTCGTCACTCTTGTCGGTGGTGTGGATGGTGAAGAAGGTGCAGAAGAGCTCGACGCGGGGGGGAATACCCACTCACATCTCGCAGAAGTGAACGAAGGTTGACACCAGAAGAATTGAGTGGGGGCCAAGGTGGTACAAGTGCAGACCATAGAAGTCTAGCAGCATCAAGAGAAAAGTGGAGAAGGGTGGGATCTGTCCCACCATGCCGTACACAGAAAAGTACACCATGTCGCCAGCACGCTCTTTCTTGAACGGGAGCTTGCCAGTGTGGACTAGGTGGTTGAAGGAGTCATTGGACCACCCCATGTAGGTCCGTACCTTCTTCAAATCGCCGTCGGTCGTGAGACGGCTCTTGCGGAGACCCAACTCCATCACAGCACTGTGGGGCGAGAGAGGAAAAGCAAGCGAAAGTTTGGAGGATTCGAGCGCAAGTTCAAATGAAAGCGTAAGGAATCCCCAAACAATGCGCGCTTTCCTTCTTAAGTAAGCCCCTGCAACGCTTGAATGAAAACCGTAGAAGGGCCAATGATACAGTTCAAAAACTTCGCCCTGCCAATGACAAGGGGGCCCGGGGCCACCTTGATGATCAAGTCGAGGTCCTTACGCCAGGCGAACAGTTGTCATGATGAGAGACAGGTAACCCAAGGGAGGCGACCTGACAGGGCGCGTGGAACTGATACGGTTTTTGTATTGGGAACTAGCGACCTTCAATTGCGTGAGATCCGCACGCGCAGATCTCACCTGCCGCATCCTGAAGATGCCATGTGGCTATGGTTTAACTGCGAACCACCACCTCAATGGCACATCCAAAAACCTTTGAAGACACGACGCAAAAATCGAAGGATGGACCCACCTCCGGTAGAACAACTTAATCCAAAAGGTCTCTCCTAGAGGTGGGCCCAGGGGGCCACTGTCGGTACCTTGCGTACCGGATACCCCTTGGAACCGCGAAGAGCGCAAAGGAACTTCGCCTATCTGAGTTGAAGACCTCTGAAGGCCCCACGTGTCTGTCGGTACCCTGCGTACCGTATACCCCTTAGGACTATAAAAAGACCAAAGGAACTTCACCTGTCCGAGTTGAAGACCTGCGAAGGCCCCACGTGTCATACAAGATCGGACCTGCCTCTCATCTATGGTTAGTCCCGGTGCTGCTACGTGTATACTGCAACTGGACCTACATCCCACACATGGGATACCTCCGGGCTACACACCTGTGCGGCACCCCCGGACCTAACCTCCGATAGAGGGAAGCTCCGGTACCGACACATGTACATATCCACCGGACCTACCCGTCCCAAACGGAAAGCTCTGAAGTTGCCACATGTCCAACCGCCGAACCTTCAGCTTCAACAATGAGACTGGTGGACCCCCAACGACTCGGACCTTCAAGGGGCAATCAAAGACTTCAAGACCCGATTAAGTGTCATTAATACCATATTAATGACACACGATCGGAAGGCCCTTAATACCAGTAATGGCACAAAACTCTTCAGCTTGGCAGACAAATTCGCCAAAGCTGTGGAGGGCCGTGAAATGCACTCCCAACCACCTCCAGAGGACAACAAAAAATCCTCAAAGGGTGAAGCCACTACCTCTGGGAGTGGCAAAAAGAAGAAAAAGACCAATGGCAAGAAAAAGCCGTCGGCCGGCACACCAACTGCTGCAGCTGCCGCAGCTCCGGGTGGCCAGGGGCCACGCCCTGAGAAACGACCTCGGCTGTCATCTGAAGACGGTGGCAGCTCCAAGATGTGGTGTCTTATACACAAGTCAAACAGCCACAACCTGGAAGACTGTCGGGAGGTCCAGAACCTTGTTGAGCGCTACAAAAAGCACCGAGAAGAAGTTCCTTTCCGTCAAAGGGAAGGAAAACAGAAAGTCGACGAAGCTCCGGATGAAGAGGAGTTAGGCTTTCAATACCCTAAAAAGATCTTGAAGGTTGTTTACACCTCTGTCGACGACGACTCCGACGTCTCCGACAATGAACGTCAGAAAACCATGAACACCATCTTTGGTGGTTCGTGGGACATCACCTCCCGCCGTGTCCTCAAGACTATGCGGCGGGACATGGCCTCAGTAGCTCCCACCGCCAGGGCAGAACCGCACCGGAAGTGGATGGACACTGCCATCACTTTCGATGCATCAGACTACCCTCATAATATGATCAGAGCTGGCCAACTCCCATTGATGGTATCTCCAACCATCAACAACATCCAACTCCACCATGTAATGGTGGACGGAGGTTCAGGGTTGAACCTCATAAGCTTTGAAGCTTTCGTCAAGCTTCAACTCCGACCTTTGGACCTTCGCCCCTCTCGACCTTTCTCCGGAGTAGGTTCGGGGGCCATAACCCCACTCGGTGCAATGACTCTTTCGGTGACCTTCGGGACCCAGGAGAATTACCGCACTGAGAAGTTGGTCTTCGACGTGGCGCAGATCAACTTACCCTTCAATGCCATTTTGGGCAGGCCAGCCTTATACAAGTTCATGGCTGCTGCTCATTATGGCTACTTGGTGTTGAAGATGCCAACACCAGCCGGTGTTCTCCGGATCCGTGGAGATCGCACTGCTGGAGTGACAGCTCTCGAAGAACTACACGCGCTTGCTACAGCGCAGGAGGAAGAATATGGAAAGGAGCAAGCTCCGAAACCCCCGAGCATTCGTCATTGAGGCTCAACCTTCACACCTCGCGTGCAACCAAGCGGCGACACCGACATTCCCATCAAAGTCGTCCAAATCGGTTCCGACGCCGCTCAGACCACCCGTATATCGGGGGGTCTGAATGACAAATAGGAACTCGCGCTCATCACTTTCCTCTGGGCTAACATCGACGTGTTTGCCTGGCAACCGTCACAAATGTCTGGGATCCCTAGGGAAGTGATCGAGCACAATCTGAAGATCTATCCCGACGCTCGGCCTGTACATCAGAAGCCTCGGAAGCAATCAGTAGAGCAACAAAACTTCATACGTCAAGAAGTGAAGAAGTTGCTCGAAGCTGGATTCATCCGAGAAGTCTTCCACCCAAAATGGCTGGCAAACCCAGTCGTTGTACCCAAGGCCGACGGGAATCTTCGGATGTGTATCGAATACACTACACTAAATAAGGCATGTCCAAAAGATCCATTCCCACTACCTAGAATAGATCAGATAGTGGATTCCACCTCCGAGTGTGAATTACTGTGTTTCTTAGATGCATATTCTGGGTACCATCAAATCAGAATGTCTAGGGAAGATGAAGAGCATACCTCCTTCATCATAGTAGATGGATTATATTGTTATACTGCCATGCCATTTGGTCTCAAGAATGCTGCTTCAACATTTGTATGAGCTATGTAAAAACTTTTGGGGAGCTCATCAGAGACGTAGTGGAAGTGTATGTCGATGACATCGTCATCAAGATCAAGAACAAGGATTCATTCCTAGACACCTTGCAAGCTGTTTTCGACAAGTTGCAAGTCACTCGCACAAAGGTGAACCCGGACAAGTGTGTCTTCGGGGTTAGCTCCAGAAAACTTCTAGGTTTCTTGGTGAACCACCGAGGAATAGAAGCAAATCAGGCGAAGATAAAATCTATTGAAATCATGTGGCCACCAGCCCGCATCAAGGACGTCCAGAAGCTGACTGGATGTCTAGGTGCCCTCAACCGGTTCATCTCAAGACTAGCAGAACGGGCGCTACCCTTCTTCAAGCTATTAAGGAAGTCCAGACCATTCCAATGGTCTGAAGAAGCAGAAAAGGCATTCCAGGAGCTGAAGCAGCTCCTCACCACCCTACCGACCTTGGTAGCTCCGAACCCTGTTCAGGAATCTAGACCTCTTCTCGAAGGTCCGGAGCTACCTGAATTCGAGTCTGGGTCCCTGAAAGCATCTAGGCCCCATGAGGTACGATTTCGGTGATTAATGACAACCATTCGATATTACTAATGAATTTGTGAATGCAAGGTCCCAATAACACTCAATCAAATGAAATCAAAATTACATTGGAGACCCATATAAAATCAACTAATGAGATCAAATCGAATCATATGAAGACAAGAAGTGAAAGCTCTAACTTGACATCACTCAATGCTTGAAGACTATCAGAACAACATTTTAAACAAGTGTCAAAGAGGTCACAAGTTCAAAATTCCAAAAGAACAACTCAAAACAACACGAAGTCAACAAGTTGAACACACCGGATCATGCGATGATTCCTTAGTTGACTACATCGGTCGAGTTGGTTCAACTGAAGAAGAAGACCTCAGACAAATGCACTCACTGGATCATCCGATGTGAGTGGCTCAGTGACATCGGTCCATCAGCACAGATTGCAATTCCATTGGACCAAGTGAAGCACCAGATAATCCGATGTACAGACTTACATACATCGGTCGATCACTCCAGTAAGCTTCAAGATCAAGCAAATTCTGGAGGAAGAGCCACTGGATCATCGCTATGAGAAGACAGGTCAACATCGGTCTAACAACGGTCATATCTGACACAGTGACATCAGCTAATTTGGCTTTGACCAATGATAACTGAAGGGGAGACATCGGATCATCCGGTGTTCGCAGAGAAGTGATGTCAGCCTACTTTTCCAACGGCTATCTCGTGGAGGCTGGCTATTTATACCCCTTCAACCTGTCAATTTGACAAGACTTGAAGCCCAGACATACTCTACACATCCTAGAGCATTCAAGACATAGAGCTACCACTTTCACATCATTTGTTCATCATTTGTACACCAAGAGATAGGCTATAACTAGCTAGAGATAGTGCTTGTGTGCCTCCGTTCTTGGTGATTGGAGTCTCTAGCGTTGTGAGAGCCATAAGGGAGTGTCCCTTGGTGTGTGTGAGACTTCCGGAGCTTGCCAAGAGGATTGTGGAAGCCCGGAGGATTCAAAGTGTACAAGTCTTGAGCTCCACCTTGCCAAGGTTGGCGAACAGAGAAGAATAGTGAAGACCCCCTTGTCTTGGTGACTAGGGAGTGGCAAAACCCTTCGGTGGGTGCCACAACGTGGACGTATGAAGATCCTTGTGATCTTGCCGAACCACGAGATAAACTCCGTGTCCCTTGAGCGTTTGCATCCCTATCCCTTTTACATTTATGCAATCTTCATTCCGCAACTTTAATTTACATTGATTGCATAGATTAATTGCATAGGGAATTGGGCTTTAAGTTGTTAGCTTTTAATTACCTTAAAATTTTGAAAGAAAGCCCAATTCACCCCCCTCTTGGGCGTTTCGATCCTTACAATTGGTATCAGAGCCTTGTTGCTCATTGGATCATTCTAGCTTCATCGCTAGAGAGCTAAAATGGCCAAGAATGGGGGTTCGATTCCTACCTTCGAGGGCAAGAACTTTGCCTATTGGAAAGCACGCACGCGTGCCTACCTAGAGGCTATTGCTCCTGAAGTTTGGGAAGCGACCCATGCGGGGTTTGGAGATCTTAATTATGTTGGTGATCAACTAAAATGGGATGCCAAGGCTAGAAATGCTATCTATGAATGCATAAGTCAAGACGTATTTGCTAGAATTGCTAGTAAAGAGAAAGCTTGTGAAATTTGGGCATGTTTAATTGAAATACATGAGGGCTCATCTCGTGTTAAAGAACTCAAATATCACTTGCTTAAATCCAAGTATGATGAATTCAAAATGCTTCCTCATGAGAATGTTAACCAAATGTTTTCTCGTTTAAATGTGCTCATTGAGGAGATTAACGCACTTGACATTGCTTCTCTTGGTAAGGGACTAATCAACCGCAAGATCCTCATGCTTCTACCCAAGCCCAAGTACAACATTATCAATTCAATGCTCCAAAAAGAATCACTTGACAACATTGAAGTTTCAGAGCTCATTGGAGAAATTCATGCTCATGAGATGAGCGTACTTGGAATGATGGAGTCATCGTCAAAAACCATTGCTCTCAAGGCTTCAACCAAGAAGACAACTCCTAAAAAGAAGAAAGTGGTTGAGCCTAGCTCAAGTGAAGAAGAGCAAGCAACAAGCGAAGAAGACGATGATGAGCTTGCGTTGATGATGAGAAAATTCTCACGTCTAAACTCCAAGATCGCAAAGAAGGGATACTCATTTCATCCCAAGAAGAAAGCCTTCCTCCCAAGAAAAGATGAAAACAAGACATGCTATAATTGTGGTGATCAAGGCCACATATCATATGATTGTCCAAGACCGGACAAGAGGAAGGACAACCACAAGGGAAAGCATCGAAAGCTAGAAGAAAGTGATGAAGATGAAGAAGAGGTCAAGCCCAAACGCTCCTTTGGAAAGAAGAAATTTGACAAAGGCAAGAAGACCAAGCTCTTTCCAAAGAAGAGAAGAGGGCCTCAAAAAGTCTTCATGTGCGAAGCCAATGAGTGGATCACGGATGAAGAGTCAAGCGACGAAGAGAGTGAAGATGAAGAAAACTTGGCGGGGCTTGCCATCGTCAACAAGAATAACTCACCTCTTCGTCCACCTCCTATGTGCCTCATGGCAAAAGGTAACACTAAGGTATGTGACAATTCTAGCGATGATGATGACGAGCTCTCCCCCGATGAATTAACATCTATGATTAATGAATACCATGTCATCATAAAAAGGGAGAAGAGCAAGGTTAAGGCACTTGAACAAGCTTGTGCTAAGCTTGAGAGTGCGAAGCTCGATTTGCATGACAAGTATGTAACCATACTTAAAGAGCATGACACGCTCAAATCACATGTCAAGCAAATCGAGGAGGAGAATGCTCAAATCAAGCATGATCATCATGAGCTTGACTTAGCAAACCAAGCACTCGTGGGAAAGCACAATGACTTGGTTCAAGAACATAAAGTGCTTAACCTTGCTTATGAAGCAATTGAACTAAAAATGAAAAACATGAAAAAGGAAACCCTTGATGGCAAAGTATCAACTATTTCACATGCCACTAATATTTTGGATAAGTCTTTGCCTTTGAAAGCAAGCCTTAGGGAGAAGTAGTTGATGGACGAGATTGAAAGTCTCCGCACTAGTGTGGCAAGACTCTCTAAGGGGGAGGACAAGCACAAGGAAATACTCTACCAACAAGCTAAAGGCTTCAACAAGAGAGGACTTGGATCCTTCCCGGTGCTCAACAAAGGGAAGGTGCCCTCACCGGAGCTTAGGACAAGCTTCATCAAAGAAGTTGGTTCCTATTGCCAACATTGTGAGGTCACCAGACATCACACAAGGGAGTGTCCTATTCCCAACCGTCCTTCTCCCAAATTGCCTCCTAACTATAAATCTACTTTCAATGATTATCACTACCTCTTGAGCAAAGTAGGTGGCAAGGTGAAGGCAAGGTTCATCGGAAAAGACATTAAGGGCATGAAGGGGAAGCTCCCCAAGCAACTTTGGGTCCCAAAATCACTTGTATCTCACATACAAGGACCTAAGTTGGCTTGGGTGCCTAAACTCAAAAACTAACTTCATGTGTGTAGGTGAACTACAAAGCCGGAGGAAAGCATTGGGTACTCAATAGCGGGTGCACTCAACATATGACCGGCAATGATGGTATGTTCACCACCATAGAGAACCCCGACAATCATGAACAAGTCACCTTTGGTGACAACTCAAAGGGGAAGGTAATTGGTTTAGGTAAAATTGCTATTTCGCATGATTTGTCCATTTCTAATGTACTATATGTTAAGTCACTTAGTTTCAATTTACTTTCTATTGCACAACTATGTGATCTTGGACTAACGTGCACCTTTGACAAGAATGGTGTTGTAGTAACTAGTGAATCAAGCAAAGAACTAATCTTCAAAGGGTTTCGGCATGGACATCTTTACTTGGTGGACTTCTCCAACAAGGATGCTAGCTTGACCACTTGTCTTTTCACCAAGACAAGCTTGGGTTGGCTATGGCATCGACGCATTGCTCACATTGGGATGAGCAAGCTCAAGAAGTCGTTCAAGCTTGGGATGGTGACCGGCGTGAAGGATGTCACATTTGAGAAGAACAAGCTTTGTAGCGCTTGTCAAGCCGGGAAGCAAGTTGCTTCACACCACCCAATGAAGACAATGGTGTCAACCTCCAAGCCACTTGAACTACTCCACATGGACCTCTTCGGACCGTCCACATATCAAAGTCTTGGTGGTAACTTCTATTGTCTTGTTATTGTTGATGACTATTCTAGATATGCTTGGACTTTATTTCTAGGTGACAAGGGTGAAACTCCGGAAGTCTTCAAGACCTTTGCTAAACGTGCTCAAAGGGAATTTCAACTTCCCATCATCAAGGTTCGGAGTGACAACGGCATCGAGTTCAAGAACTACAACATTGGGGAGTGGTGTGATCGTGAAGGCGTGAAGCATGAGTTTTCGGCCACATACACCTCCAACAAAACGGTGTCGTTGAAAGGAAGAACAAGACTCTCATCACCCTTGCTAGAGCAATGCTTGATGACTATGGCACGTCGGAGAAGTTTTGGGCCGAAGCAATCAACACGGCGTGCCATGCCTCTAATAGGGTCTATCTTCATTGACTACTTCAAAAGACCCCATATGAGCTCCTCATTGGGAGAAAGCCCAACATCTCCTACTTCCGAGTCTTCGGGTGCAAATGCTACATCTACCGCAAGAAAAGGCTCGGTAAGTTTGAAAGAAGGTGTGATGTTGGTATCTTTCTTGGTTATGCGTCAAACTCAAAAGCATATCGAGTATTCAATCAAACCTCCGGGTTAGTTGAATAAAGTTGTGATGTTGAGTTTGATGAGACTAATGGCTCCCAAGAGGAGAGTTTTGGTCATGATGATATAGATGATGAGCCTCTACAAGAAGCCATGAAAAACATGACCATTGGAGACATCAAGCCCGAAGTTGAGGAGAGCCATGATCAAGGGGGGGCATCAAGTTCCAACATCAACACCTCCATGGCGCCTCAAGTTGATGAAGAAGAAGAAGAAAAAGATGATCCATTGCCAATGCAAGATTCACAAGCCACACAACATCATCAACAAGAAGAAGAAGTCCAAGATCAAGTCCAACCACAAGACGAGCAAGATGCTTCACCACCGCCAAGTGCTTCACAATCACTTATGAGGCATGGACGCATCTCCAAGGCGCATCCGATTGATCAAATCATCGGAAGTCCGTCACGGGGAGTAAGCACTCGTTCTCGCCATGTCGCTTCATTTTGTGAGCACTACTCTTTTGTTTCGTGTGTAGAACCCACTCATATAGAGGAAGCACTCCAAGATCCAAATTGGGTGATGGCCATGCAAGAAGAACTCAACAACTTCACCCGCAATGAAGTTTGGGTATTGGAGGAGCAACCCAAGGACAAGAACGTCATCGGAATGGAGTGGGTGTACCGCAACAAGCAAGACGAGAATGGCGTTGTGGTACGCAACAAGGCAAGACTTGTGGCCAAGGGTTTTTCACAAGTTGAAGGACTAGACTTTGGAGAAACATTCGCTCCAGTCGCTCGGTTAGAAGCTATTCGTATACTCCTTGCTTTTGCTTCACATCACAATATAATGCTTTATCAAATGGATGTTAAAAGTGCCTTTCTTAATGGTTATATTGACGAGCTTGTTTATGTTGAGCAACCTCCCGGGTTTGAAGATCCGAGGAATCCTAACCATGTGTATAGGTTACACAAGGCGGTCTACGGGCTCAAGCAAGCACCTAGGGCGTGGTATGAACGTCTAAGGGATTTCTTGGTCATGCAAGGATTCAAGATCGGGAGGGTGGACACTACACTCTTCACCAAGGACATCGACGGGGATTTATTTATTTGTCAAATTTATGTCGATGATATTATTTTTGGCTCAACTAACAAATCTCTTAGCCATGAGTTTGGCACCATGATGTCTAGGGAATTCGAGATGTCAATGATTGGAGAGCTCAACTTCTTCCTTGGATTTCAAATCAAGCAACTTCAAGAGGGGACCTTCTTCTACCAAGAGAAGTACACCAAGGACCTCTTGAAGAAATTTGAGATGGGAGATTGTAGCTCAAGAAGTACTCCAATGGCGACAAATTGTCATCTCGACGCAGACTTGGACGGTAAACCTATTGATCAATCTCACTACCGTTCCATGATTGGTTCATTGTTATATCTTACCGCATCTAGGCCCGATATTATGTTTAGTGTGTGCTTGTGTGCTCGCTTTCAAGCGGCACCTAAAGAATCGCATAAGAAGGCGGTATTTAGGATACTTCGGTATCTCAAGCATACCCCAAGTGTAGGTTTGTGGTACCCCAAGAACGCTAGTTTCCATCTCTTGGGTTACTCAGATTCGGACTTTGCCGGATGCCATGTGGATCGCAAGAATACCTCCGGTGGGTGCCACTTACTTGGGCGTTCCCTAGTATCTTGGTCAAGCAAAAAGCAAAATTCTGTGGCTTTGTCCACCGCGGAGGCGGAGTATATAGCAGCCGGTGCATGTTGTGCCCAAATTCTATATATGAAGCAAACCCTCTTGGACTTTGGAATTAAATTTGGTTGTGTGCCTCTCCTTTGTGACAATGAAAGTGCGGTTAAGATAGCTAGAAACCCCGTTCAACACTCGTGCACTAAGCACATTGATATTCGCCATCACTTCTTGCGGGATCATGAGGCTAAAGGAGACATCTCTTTGCAAGGTGTTAGATCCGAAGAACAATTGGCGGATATCTTCACTAAACCACTTGATGAGAAAAAATTTTCTAGACTTATAAGTGAATTAAATGTGCTAGATGCATCTAACGTCATGTAAGTTGCCATGTTCATGTAAGGATGCATATCATATAGGTCTTGTCTAACTCCCAAAGGATAGGGGCGAGCTAGAAATAGTTTTCCCTGAGGAAGCCTTTGGAAGGTTTAAACTTGGCAAGATAGATTTATTTTATGCCTTGCATGATCCCTGCCATATAGACTTGCACTCATTTAATTTCTTGCACTATAATTTGTTTGGCATTGCATACGGTAGATTGTCACAAAGGGGAACCCACCTCATGAGAAGGAGACTTGTTTGAAATACAATATCTCAACTCATATAAGGTGGAAAGAACGAAATGTTAGGTACGTTAATGCCTAGAGGAACATGCTTCAAAGAGATAGAAGTCTTCATACTCTACCTCACAAAGCATGGGCCTTACATTTCATTTGGACTTTTCCCTCCCATTTTCCCTCGATGTTCCATTTGCATTAAGGCCTAGCCAAGCTATTGGCATATTAGCTTTTTGAGGGGTAAGGGGTTGCCCAAAAAGTCCTAAGACATGTGTTTCTCTTTGATTGCTTGTTTGGTCAAAGGACATATATGGGATGTTTTTGTTCTATTGTCATCGGATTATCCGATGCCTAAGCCAATCCCTCATCGAACCAATAGGTGTTCAATCTTCAAGGGCCAGTTCAGTCTAAATCCCAAATGATCCGACGCGTTCATTCCAAAAAACATCGGTCCATCCGATGTTCACTCTTCTGGAGCTGTGGTCAATTCAACCGATGTTTACTCCCTTCAACGTCGGACCATCTGGTGTTTACATCACTCTTTTGAACACCCTTACTATGATATTCGACCGATGATCAAAATCCTAGACGTCGGTCCATCCGGTGTCAACTGCAATTTTTGAATATCCTTTCTGTGGCATTCGACCGATGTTCATTTCTCCTAACATCGGTCCATCCGGTGTTAAAATAACGGCTAGGGTTTGGGTCCCACTATTTAAACCCTCGCGCCGCGGCCAACTTCTCTCTCCCTGACGCCTCGCTCGCCCGTGCTCTCGCCGCCGCCGATCACGCCCTAATCCCCGCCGCCGACAACCGTCCACCGCGCCGCTGCCTCTCCCCCGCGCCGCCGCCTCTCCCTCGCACCGCCGCCACAACCTCGCGCCGCTGCCGTGCTCCCGCCGGATGCCACCGCCACCCGCGCCGCCTCACCTCCAAGCGCCGCGCCGCCGTCTCCACACCTCACCACCGCGCCCAAGCGCCGCCGCCGCCTCTCTCCACCGCCAAAGCCGCCCCACGCACACACCGCCCTCTCCACCATCAACGTGTGCCATCCTCTACGGTCGCGATCCCCTCATCGCCGTTAGGGTTTCCAGGCCGCGTCAACCTTCGTGGTGCCGTTCCGTGCATCGTCGACTTCGTTCACGCGCTTTGCTTCGTTGCGATGGCTCGCAACAGGAAGAACAAGGGCAAGGCCATCGCGGAGCCCGCCGTGAAGAAGCAGAAGCTATCCAAGGAGGAGAAGAAGGCCTTGATGGTCGCTCGCGCCGCCGAGGAGCGTGAGCATGGCCGAGGAGGGTCCTTGAGGATCCACGAGGCTCGTCCGAGGCAGCCTCCCGTGATCGACGACTCCGAGGCCGAAGAGGAGCCGGTTGAGCCTCTCGTCCGCCGGCGCTCAGCCCGGACACGTGGAGGTCACACCGAGGCTGCTCCTCGTCCGAGACCGACGGCTGCCGACCGTCGTGAGGACAGGGAGGCCGAGAGGGCCATCTACGAGATGGACACGGCAGTCCGTGTCGGTGAGGGAGTCCGTCTCACGGACTACCGGAAGATGAAGGCCAAGCAACTCCGGAAGCTCAGATGGAGTGTGTTGCTTGAGGAGTGGTACCCGCAGCCCCGAGAAGCTATGGTTGACAGTCGGTTATGGACGGTCACGCAGGCGTCTCTCTACGAGACCTACAGACACCGTGGCCACAAGCTGTTCCAACATAACTACATGGACTGGGATCAGCTTGCCATAGCCGCAGGGACAGAGATCAGGCCATTCTTTGAGAGGTACAGGGGCCTGGTGCAGTTGCTGTCATATGAGCGGAGCGCCTACGTAGAGGATTGGGTCCGCGTGTTCTACACCACCCTCTACGTCTCTGAGGGAAGGAGATCCATTGACTTCATGTTCATGGGTCAGCACTACCACCTGACGAGGCAGACGCTGGGACAGCTGCTTGGAGTAGACTTGTGTGACATCTGCATACATGAGAGAGTCTATGGTCAGGCAGACCCGCCGAGGAGGCCGCTCACTGGAGGAGTGGCTCCTGCTTTGGAGGAGATCAGATCACTCTTTGGACCCACTTTCTCTCCAGACCAGCCGAGAGTTCCGGCACTGTTGACTCCTGCAGCGCGCACGGTGCACCTTGCCCTGTGTCGCTCTCTTCTACCGAGGTCCGGCTATCTAGAGGGTTTCACTAGCCTCCAGCAGACGATCCTGTTCTACATCATGAACGGGATGTACTTTGACATAGTGGATGTCATCATCTGCGAGATGGAGGATGTCATCACAGATGGAGTTGGCATGATGAGGCAGCTAGCATACGGGCACTGGATCATCTACCTGCTCACTATGATGGTTCCAGAGGAGTCCGCCGTGCACGATCGTCTCTCTGACGAGAGTGTGACACGGTTCGGACATTACCGTGCTCCCGCTCCTGGAGACGCCGCCTTGGCCGTCCAGTTGAGCGCCAGGTCAGGGACCGACTGACTGAGGAAGATTGGTCTGACCTTGAGAAGGAAGATGAGCGTCTGGTTGAGGCAGAAGCTCTAGGTGGAGACCTGCAGCACGTCTGGTCCGAGAGTGACACAGACGATAGTGTCGAGGAGTACTTCCCTCCTCCTCCACCCTCACCGAGGCAACACGACGCCGAGGCAGGAGGATCAGCTGCTCCGCCACCGACATCACCCCCTGTGTCCGAGGCGCAGGTGTCACAGCCGTCAGAGCTGTCGACACTACTCCAGCAGATGATAGAGCAGCAGCGCGAGGACAGGCTCGCTGCTGAGCAGGCCAGGGCAGAGCAGGCTGCTCACCTGGCACAGCTCCAGAGGCAGCAGCAGGAGCTTCAGCTGGAGATCGCCCGACAAAGGCGAGAGGATACGGATCGGTTCACCAACTTGGTTGATCAGATGCACCACCGTACCCTCGACCAGCAGCAGCAGACTCAGCAGGCCATGATGGGGATCCTAGGGTTGATCACCAACCTATACACTCAGACCGGGATCGCCCTTCCTCCACAGCAGCCTGGACTGGGACTGGCTCCAGGTGTTGCTCAAGTGCCTACTACTCCAGTTCCTTCGATCAGTATGTCACCACTTCTGGCACCCAGCACACCGATTCACTCACCTCTGCCGGCGACGACTCTGTTCCAGCAGACGCCGGCATCCGTGGTCAGCGCTCCACTTCCTCCAGCTCCACCAGCGTCTCCCGTACCTGCTACTTCCTCTCCAGCACCGGCAGCGGACCCCCCAGCTCCCTCCGCTCCAGCAGCTGCGACCGGCGACTCCAGCTCCGATGACTGCAACGGTGACCAGTTCGTCATCGCGCCTAGCTCTCAGGGTCAGTAGGCTCTCTGATCCCTTTTTGGTGTCTTGATACCGAAGGGGGAGAAGAGGTAGAGGAGTCAGGGGGAGTAGTAGTAGTCTCAGGGGGAGTTTGAGTTTATTCCTTTGTATTCGTGCTTGAGTACCTCTTTTGTAGTTTTAATTAAGCACCTTTTCCGCTTGTTACATTTGCTTATGGTATTAATCGATTGAGCTTTTCGCGCCATTAATTTCATTTGATTTCTACAAGCTTAATGTGTCGTATCTTGCATTCATTGCATATCTAATTGAGTATTGTACCATCAAATTCATTACTATTGCGCTTTAAATTATTTTTTTGTCATCAATCACCAAAAAGGGGGAGATTGAAAGCATCTAGGCCCCATGAGGTACGGTTTCGGTGATTAATGACAACCATTCGATATTACTAATGAATTTGTGAATGCAAAGTCCCAATAACACTCAATCAAATGAAATCAAAATTACATTGGAGACCCATATAAAATCAACTAATGAGATCAAATTGAATCATATGAAGACAAGAAGTGAAAGCTCTAACTTGACATCACTCAATGCTTGAAGACTATCAGAACAACATTTTAAATAAGTGTCAAAGAGGTCACAAGTTCAAAATTCCAAAAGAACAACTCAAAACAACACGAAGTCAACAAGTTGAACACACCGGATCATCCGATGATTCCTTAGTTGACTACATCGGTCGAGTTGGTTCAACTGAAGAAGAAGACCTCAGACAAATGCACTCACCGGATCATCCGATGTGAGTGGCTCAGTGACATCGGTCTATCAGCACAGATTGCAATTCCATTGGACCAAGTGAAGCACCGGATCATCCGATGTACAGACTTACATACATCGGTCGATCACTCCAGTAAGCTTCAAGATCAAGCAAATTCTGGAGGAAGAGCCACCGGATCATCCGATGAGAAGACAGGTCAACATCGGTCTAACAACATTCATATCTGACACAGTGACATCAGCTAATTTGGCTTTGACAGATGATAACTGAAGGAGAGACATCGGATCATCCGGTGTTCGCAGAGAAGTGATGTCAGCCTACTTTTCCAACGGCTATCTTGTGGAGGCTTGCTATTTATACCCCTTCAACCTGTCAAATCGACAAGACTTCAAGCCCAGACATACTCTACACATCCTAGAGCATTCAAGACATAGAGCTACCACTTTCACATCATTTGTTCATCATTTGTACACCAAGAGATAGGCTAGAACTAGCTAGAGATAGTGCGTGTGTGCCTCCATTCTTGGTGATTGGAGTCTCTAGCGTTGTGAGAGCCATAAGGGAGTGTCCCTTGGTGTGTGTGAGACTTTCGGAGCTTGCCAAGAGGATTGTGGAAGCCCGGAGGATTCAAAGTGTACAAGGCTTGAGCTCCACCTTGCCAAGGTTGGTGAACGGAGAAGAATAGTGAAGACCCCCTTATCTCGGTGACTAGGGAGTGGCAAAACCCTTCGGTGGGTGCCACAACGTGGACGTAGGAAGATCCTTGTGATCTTGCCGAACCACGGGATAAACTCTGTGTCCCTTGAGCGTTTGCATCCCTCTCCCTTTTACATTTATGCAATCTTCATTCCGCAACTTTAATTTACATTGATTGCATAGATTAATTGCATAGGGAATTGGGCTTTAAGTTGTTAGCTTTTAATTACCTTAAAAATTTGAAAGAAAGCCCAATTCACCCCCCCTCTTGGGCGTTTCGATCCTTACAGTCCCAGCTCCCAGACCCTGATCCTCAAGGAGAGATGCTGAGGGATCCATCTCCTTCAAATGAAGGAGTCACTGCTGCGGAACAAGAAGATTCGGACCCCTCCAGAAGGGTCTCAATCACTTCAGGGGAAACTCTGATTTTCTCCAGCCGGAACTCGGAGGTTCCTGAACAAGGTCCGGACCCCTCCAGGAGGGTCCGGGTAGATGAGGAGGAAGCTCTGGGCCCCTTCGGGAGGGTCCAGACAGTCCAGCGCCCAGTGTACTTCATCAGCGAAGTACTCTATGACGCCAAGACTCAGTACCTGGAGGTGCATAAGCTGCTCTACGCAGTTCTTATTACCTCTAGGAAGCTCCGACACTACTTCCAAGCTAAAAAGATTTCAGTGGTAACCTCTTATCCACTACGTGCAATCTTGCATAACCCCAATTCCACTGGGAACACTGCAAAGTGGGCAGCGGAATTAGCCGAGTTCGACCTTGAATTCGTTCCAAGACAAGCGTTGAGGAGTCAAGCATTAGTGAACTTCGTGGCGGAATGGACCCCCTCTCCATCAAATCCTGAGGGTCCCAGTGAGCAGAAATCGGAACCCAAGGTTCCGGTCTTCACTGAGCCTCACTGGACTCTCTACTTCGACGGCTCCATAAAGAAGCATGGGGCCGGAGCTGGAATCTTTCTCCTTGCTCTGATCGGGGAGAAGGTTAAATACATGGTGCACCTTGATTTCAAGGTGACCAACAACATGGCGGAGTATGAAGCACTAATTTATGGATTCAAGGTGGCATTATCGTATGGTGTCAAGCAGCTGTTGGTAAAGGGTGATTCACAGCTTGTTGTAAAATAAGTCAAAGATGAATGTTGCTGCAACAACCCTCAACTAGTTGCATACCTACTTGAAGTCCAGAAGCTTTAGAAGGACTTCGACGTCCTGGATCTTTGCCATGTCCAGCGTCTCAACAACGCTAAAGCCGACGAACCCTCGACGAAAGCTTCAACCGTGGCTCTGGCTCCCGACGGAACCTTCGTATGAAGGTTGTCTAAACCTACAGCTCAGCCTGTCAAACTGAGCAAAGGGGGCAAGACCAGCACCTCGAAGTTGGCAGTCCCGATGGCCCTGTTACCATGGCGTCCATCAAGGATCGTAGGTGTTGCAGGAAGCTCTGAGCAACCCAGCACGCAAGACTCAAATCCTCAAGTTAGCTCCGATGCATGGATCTCGGAGATCCGGAGCTACTTGAAAGACAATTTCCTTCCTGAAGATAATGTATCTGCTGACCGGATAGTCAGATTGGCTAAAAGATACACACTGGTAGAAGGGGATCTCTACCGGTGTGGTGCCAATGGCGTCCTAATGCGATGCATTACAAGGGAAGAAGGTTGCGAGCTCCTCGCAGAAATCCATGGAGGCGAGTGTGGGAACCACGCGTCCTTCCGCACGCTGGTCGGTAAAGCCTTCCAACATGGCTTTTACTGGCCTACAGCGCTCCATGATGCAACTGAGCTAGTGAAGAAATGCGAAGCATGCCAGTTCCATGCGAAACAAATTCACACACCGACTCAGCCTCTACAAATGATACCTCCTACATGGTCTTTCACTGTGTGGGGGATGGATATCTTGGGACCTTTCCCAAGAGCCGTCGGAGGTTATAAGTTCTTGTACGTTGCCATTGACAAGTTCACCAAATGGCTGGAAGCAACTCCAGTTGTGACAATAAACAAGCAATCAGTTATCAACTTCTTGTAGTCCATTGTATGCAGATTTGGAGTCCCAAACAAGATCATAACTGATAATGGGACCCAGTTCACAAGCTCTGCATTCCAAGGATATTGTGAAGACCTCAGCATCCAAGTCAGCTACGCTTCCATGGCTCACCCGCCGAGCAATGGCCAAGCCGAGAGAGCAAATGCAGAAATCCTAAAAGGACTCAAGACGCACACATATGAGCGCCTGAAAAAACATGGAGCCAACTGGATCGAAGAGCTTCCGCCCACTCTATGGGCCAACAGGACAACTCCAAACCGGTAAACTCGAGAGACACCCTTCTTCCTGGTGTACGGAGCTGAAGCAGTCCTTCCTCCAGAAATCACCTTGGGGTCACTCCGGGTCCAGACCTTCGACGATGCCGCGCAGTACCAGCTCCGGCGCGAAGAAGATCATAACTGATAATGGGGTCGCTCCGGGTCCGGAGCTCCTTGAAGAGGGAAGGTGCCGAGCAGCTATTCGGAATGCCCGATACCGCCAAGCTCTTCGGCGCTATCACCAAAGGCATGTCCACAGCCGACAGCAAGAGGAAGGTGATCTAATGCAATGGAGAATACAAACTCACGAAGGGTTAAACAAACTCTCCTCCAGCTGGGAAGGACCCTTCCGAGTGATCAAAGTATCCCGTTCCGGATGCGTTCGCTTGGCAACTGAGGATGGGACACCACTCCCTAATCCTTGGAACATTGAGCACCTCCGTAAGTTCTACGCTTAATATCACGGAGGTGAGTCTGTAGTTACATGTGATGTATGTTATAGAATCATTGTACAGAGTCGGGTAGCTCCTTCGGGAGAACAGCCATACCTTCCCCGGAAGGTCCGCAAAGTTCAGGAAACACTTGTCACAGTCTCAGAACTAAAAGTGTGGCTAGCTACCTTGGGTCAAACGAGAAACGAAACACACTTAGTTGGTTCCATATCCTAATAGTGTACTTGTTTCCCCTGTACCCCGGACCTATAATGAAAGACATCATTGTGTGAAAACAGACTCCACGTGCATTTATTTTGTACAGGCTCAATATTTTTTATTTTTCTCTTTCTTGTCTATAAAAAAGTTGTGCAATTCTTAAGAAACTTTAGCTCGACCAGTTCAAGTATAATTCAAGTTGCATTGTCAATTCTTCCAGGTCTAAACATTGTTAATGGTCTACTCATCTGAATGCTGCCAAGCCAATCTAGGTCTGGAGTGTGCTATCGACTTAGCCTGGTCATGCACCCTAAGTGAGCCACTCTACCTACACCCCGGCAGGCTGAAGTAAGACGAGTCCAGAAATGATCGGACCTGGAGAAAACAAGCCAGTGCACTTGATTGTATTTACAATTGCGTTCGACCTAAAAATTTCTCAGGAATAGTAAGTCGCAATTGAGTTATAGATAGGGAATGGATTTTACTGTTTTTCTTGACTTCAGTGTGCAGGAAAAATAAAGATTTCATGATGATGGTGAATGAAGCCGGAGCTACCAAAGCTCTGACATCCCCTAGGTGGCTTGTAGTCGATGTTTCAAACATTGATAGCGAGCGTCGCTGGAGCTACTCAGCTCCGGTAAAGCTAGGGGGCCAGCCGTCAACATGAAGAAAAGATGGTGGGAAGACTCCATAGTGGGGTCTGTTGTCGACACACCGCGTGTTGACAGAGGTCACTGCCGGAGCTACCAAGCTCTGACACCCTAGAGTATTAATCGTCGATGCTCTATGTGTTGATGGAGACTACTGCCAGGGCTACTAAGCTCCAACGATGGTCACTGCCGGAGCTACTAAGCTTTGACAACCTCAGGGGGCCTCTACTATCGAAGACTTCAGACCTACGCTCTACAAGTTCGAAGCACACAAGTCTTCAACAAATGTTACATCCTCTTGGTACATGTTCACAATCAAATTGTGTACATCTACCAGGGGGCCAAGTGAGACAAAGACGTTGAAGACAGAAAATGAAATTCATAAAAACTTGGATTTCATTCATCTGGAGACAAGAGATTACAATATTGGAGAAAAAGAAGAGAGAATACAAGCGGGAGCTACAAAGAGAGAGTCCTAGACCCTATGGAAGAATGAGGCGACCTTCTGGGCAACCTCCGACATGCTGGCTTGGGCGACTTCTCCCTCTCCGTCGATGGGGCCTTCAAGCACCGGGTCCAGAGGGAACTGAGGGTCCCGGCTTGTGTAGCACGTCAACACGTATTATGTGGCGTTCTTCGCCAGGGATTATCCCTCAGTTTCCAACTGGTCTGCGATGACATTGCCCATCTTGGTGAGCTTGTTACCTACCAAACTCAATGCCTGCAACGCCTGGTCCAGCTCCGGCTCCGGATCATCCGGACGCACGGGACTAAAACCCATTGGCGTCAGCACGTCATTGTCTTTGCCCAGGAAGTCCCAAACTTGTTGGGACTCCACAGCCCTTGAGCCTCGCATCTCCTCCAGGGATCTTCTGGTCGCCGCAAGCTCCGAATTCTCGCGGGCAAGGCGCTCAACCTCTTTAGCGTTCTGCTGAATCTTTTCAGCAACCTGCCTTTCGAGTTTACTGAGCTTCTCCTCCCGGAGGTGGATCTTGTTCTGGCGGTCGACCAGATCCTTCTCCCGGCCCCGCACCTTCTTCTCCCTAGTAGCAATTTCATCCTCCCTCTTGTGGAGGTCATTTCCTTGCTGCCAGGCCTTCTTCTCCTCTTTCTCGCAACGTTCATCCAACTTCTTGGTATGCACTGCACGACTCTTGTCACCCAGAGTCAGCCTCTGAGTGAGCTCCTCCTCCCTCTTCATGAGGTCATCCCGCAGCTCCAGGAGTTTTTGCTCTTCATCTTCGAGCTTTCTCTCCCGCTCCTAAAGAGTCTCTCGGCGCTTGACGAGACTGTCGTGGATGGCGTCGAGCCTTTCTTGGCGATCACTCGCTGCATTATCAGCAGCTACGGCTTGTTCGTAGATGGCCCAGGACTGGTTGTCAAGGGATCGCTTCATGCTTTCCCTCTCGTCTAGCAGCTGGCCCCAGTACTCCATTCAGGCCTTCTCCTTCTTCACCCACTCCCTGTCGTGAGCCAGCCTGGTTTGCGCCAGCTTGGTCTTGAATTGGAGCCGGTTACGCCACCTCCTAAGGGTCTGGCGCTCCTCCTCGAGGGCCTTGCTGTCGTGGTCGAAGGCCAGCTTCACTTGGCGAAGACTGGAGCAGGCGTTGTCAATAGACAACGACAGAGGGATCGGGTCCAGACCTGCAGGAGTCCTCTCTGCTAGTTCTAGCGGGTTCTCCATGACAAAAATTGGGTCCCCCTCTACAAGAGCGGTCCCCTGAGCTTCCACGGCGCTAGGGCCGCCCTCCGGTATAACCCCGACCTCCGCCAAGGAAGGTCCTGCAATAGAAGTTTCGACCTCCGGAGTTGGATCCGAAGGTCCCGCCGCAAGGCCATCAACAACTGGTCCCTCAGACGGGGGGCCGACAGCTTCATCTAGGAACCCTGGCTCAGGTGCGGGCACCTCCAGGACCACCACCTCTAGGGCAGGCGTTGAAGATTTGGCCAGAGCTGAAGCCACTTCCGGCTCTGATGCTGGCGCCTCCTCCATCGCTGGCTCAGGCACTAGCGCTTCGAACGTCATGGGCTTGTGTGATGGCACTTCTGCAGCAACCGGCTCAGGCGCCAGAACTTCTTCGACGATCGGCTCAGGCGCCAGAACTTCATCAACACCCAGCTCTACCGTCGGGGCTTTGTCAACAACCGGCTCCAATGTCGAAGCTTCAACAACGTCCGGCTCTAGGGACGGGACTTCAGCTACCTCCGACTCTGAGGTTGGAGTGTCTGTCATCTCAGCATCCAAACCCGGAGCTTCAACCTCTGAGGTTGGTGCCACTGGTACATCTTCATTCCCGTGGTCCGGCGCTACCATGGGAGATTATGGGGATGAGTCGAGGTCCAAGACCATGACAGCCGACGCCGGAGCTGTCGCAGCCTCAGCCACCTCTTGAGGCGGCACTGGGATTGGAGCCAGAGCCTCCGCCTACACAATTTCAGCTGCTGCTGCAGGAACCGGAGCTTCAGCCCCTTTCTTGGGCACCCTGTTGATGAAGGACAAAGAAACTCAAAACACAGTTACAACAAAATACAATCAATTGAGGTAAAAAGTCAATCTTACCTTGGAAGGCTTCCGCTCCAGCTAGCGCGGAACCTCTTCCCTGGACGCTCGGGGTCGGACCCTGTCGCCACTGGCGTGGTAGCTTCGGAAGGTTCCCCAGAGCTTGCTGCTGCCGTTGGCGTCATCTTGGTTGAGGCCCCCCTCGACCGGGAAGGACCTCTGGACCCAGAGCCCTCAAGTGGCCCTGGTACTCGAGCCACATGGCCAGATCTAGCACCTCGGGGAGATGCTGATGCTGGAGTGATTGCTGCCATTAAAGACCTTCCCCTCCCGGGAGAACGAGCCGCTGTGGAAGAAGCAGCTCTGATGGGCCTCCCGTCAGAGTGCTTTAGCTTCCTTTTACGGCTCGAGGGCTTGCCCAACTCTTTGCCCTTGCCCACGAATTCAACTCTCTGTCTCGGGGCGGAAGGGGGACCACCCTCGGAAGCTCCGGGGATCGCCAACCCGGTGGTCGAACGCCTCTCAACTTCACCGAGGTCGTCAAGCACTGACATCTTCCGCCGGAGCTCCCTGCTGAACTCCGCCTCCATGTTCACAGGAAGGAAAGCCGCCAGCGGAGCTAAGTCGTCACCCTCGACGTCAATGCTGTGCTGGAACTTCTTGAGGTGAAACTCCAAAGTTGCGCCTTCCATGTTGGACTTCAAACTAGTCTCGATCTGGTCGTCGTCCATCACACTGTTGAGGGCTCATGCAAGCTTCTCCCTCTTCTTCAGCGGAGCCCACCTGTTGACCAGGAAGTTGCAGAATGCTGCCTGGGGAGTCATCCCTCCCTCCACAAATTAGCAGATCCTGGTCAGAGCAGGGTTGAATGCGTCCGGTAACACCGGAACTTTGCTCCAAGCTTCAGTGTCGACGTTGGGGAGGCCTTCGGTCAGCTCCAGCTTCTCATGCTCCTCCACCCTTATGACAATCCAATCCTTCTTCTAGTCGTCCCACTTTCCAGAAGGGAACGATCGAAAGTACTTGTACGGGCACTTCTTGCGCTTCACAAAATAATAGAAGCCAAGGTACTCATCACTCTTGCCAGTTGTGTGGATGGTGAAAGGTGCAGAAGAGCTCGACGCAGGGGGGAATGCCCACCCACATCTCGCAGAAGTGGACAAAGATCGACACTAGAAGAATGGAGTGGGGGCCAAGGTGGTATAGCTGCAGACAATAGAAGTCTAGCAGCATCAAGAGAAAAGTGGAGAAGGGTGGGATCAGTCCCACCATGGCGTACGCGGAGAAGTACACCATGTCGTCGGCGTGCTCCTTCTCGAACGGAAGCTTGCCGGCGTAGACCTGGTTGTTGAAGAAGTCACTGGACCACCCCATGAGGGCCTGGACCTTCTTCAAATCACCGTCGGTCTTAAGTCGACTCTTGCGGAGACCCAACTCCATTGCAGCAAAACGGGGCGAGAGATGAAAAGCAGGCTAAAGTTTGGAGGATTCGAGCACAAGTTCAAATGAAGGCATAAAGAATCCCTAAACAGTGCGCGCTTTCCTTCTTAAGTAAGCCCCGCGACGCTTGGATGGAAACCACGAAGGAGCCGACGATACAATTCAAAAACTTCACCCTGCCAATGACAAGGGGGCCCGGGGCCACCCCGACGATCAAGTAGAGGTCCTTATCCCAAATGAACGGTTGTCATCATGAAAGGCGGGAAGCCCAAGGGCGGCGGCCTGACAGGGCACGCGGATCCAATACGGTTTTTGTATCGCGAACCGGCGACCTTCAATTGCGTGAGATCCGCACACTCGTATCTCACCTGCCGCATCCTAGATATGCCACACGGCATTGGTTTAACTGCGAACTATCGCCAATGGCACATCCGAAGACCCTTGAAGACACAACTCAAAAACCGAAGGATGGACCCACCTCCGGCAGAACGACTTCATCCAAAATGTCTCTCCCAGAGGTGGGCCCAGGAGGCACTGTCGGTACCCTGTGTACCGTATACCCCTTGGGACTACAGAAAGACCAAAGGAACTTCACCTGTGTGAGTTGAAGACCTGCAAAGGCCCCATGTGTCATACGGGACCGGACCGCCTCCCATCTATGGTTAGTCCTGGTGCTGCCACGTGTATACTGCAACCGGACCTACATCCCACACATGGGATAGCTCCGGGCTAAACACCTGTGCGGCACCCCAGGACCTAACCCCCCGACAGAGGGAAGCTCTGGTACCGACACGTGTACATCTACACCAGACCTACCCCTCCCAGACGGAAAGCTCCGAAGCTACCACGTGTCCAACCATCGGACCTTCAGCCTCAACAATCAGACTGGTGGACCCCCAACGGCTCGGACCTTCAAGGGGCAATCAAATACTTCAAGACCCGATTAAGTGTCATTAATACCATATTAATGACACATGATTGGAAGGCCCTTAATACCAGTAACGGCACTGTCAAGGCCTGTTACCACACTATTAAGGGTAATTAATCTCATTAATTGTGTATTAAGCATCAGTAACCGCCAGGGCCACATGTCGGGCCACGCTAATGGTGTAACGACCAGTCCTTGTACTATAAAAGGACTGGTCGACAATACACAGAAGGCTTTTGGGCTCTCCTCTCTAAAAACTCTCAACTCGGAGACGCTCAATACAACAACTACACACCCCGTGGAGTAGGGTATTACGCTCAGGCGGCCCGAACCACGTAAATTCTTGTGTCTACTTGCCATCGTGTTCTGAATCTCTGCGCGCCCAATACTGAACTACAAACTCCGTGGACTACCAACAGTAGTACCGGGAGAATTGCCGAAACAACACTCCGACAGTGTCATACGGAACCGGACCTGCCCCCCTTCTATGGTTAGTCCCAGTGCCGCCACGTGTATCGTAAAACCGGAGCTACATTCCATACATAGGAAAGCTTCAGACTATATACCTGTGTGGCACCCCCGGACCTAACCCCCGACAGAGGAAAGCTCTGGTACCAACACGTGTACAACAACATCGGACCTACCCGTCCAAGACGGTAAGCTCCAGAGCTTCCACACGTCTGACCGCCGGACCTTCAAGCTCAACGGGCAGATTGGTGGACCTCCAACGGCTCGGACCTTCAAGGAACAGTAAAGACTTCAAGACCCGATTAAGTGTCATTAATGCTATCTTAATGGCACACGATCAGATGACCCTTAATACCAGTAACGCCACCATAAAGGGACGTTACTACGCTATTAAGGGAAATTAAGTACATTAACCATGTATTAGACATGAGTAACTACCAGGGCCACATGTCGGGCCAGGCTAATGATGCAACGGCCAGTCCTTGTACTATAAAAGGACTGGTCGGGCGATACACGGGAGAGGCTTTCACACGCGCCTAAGACGCCCAGACACTCTAGTCTCTCACACTTAAGCGCTCAGACGCTCAATACAACAACAACACACACCCGTGGAGTAGGGTATTACGCTCAGGTGGCCCGAACCACGTAAATACTTGTGTCAAATCGCCACCTTCTTCTGAATCTCCGCGCGCCCTAACCGAACTACAAAACTTTGCGGACTACCAACTGTAGTACGGGGAGAATTACCAGAATCATACTCCGACAACTATTAAGTGTGACTACATCACCAACAATGTAGTTGAGTCATTCAATAATTGGATCAAAGACTTACCTGTGTGTGAGCTTGCTGATAAAATAAGAGAAAAGATCATGACTTTGTTTTTTAGAAGGAGAAGGATTGGACATAAGCTCAATGAAAGATATTACCGGGTGTCATACAAATCTTAAAGGCAAGAACTCGGGGACTAGGTCACTTGACGGTTGTGAAAGGTGATTATTATTGAACTCACATTTTATTTAACAATTGATGTTTATGTTTAATATGCTCACATTTTCACTTTAATTTGTTTATGTTTCAATTACCATATAGGTGATTATTATCCTGCGGATGTGGGAGATAACAATAATTGTCTTCATAAACATATTGTCAAAGCTTACATGCGTGTGTGTTCATGTGAAGAATGGCAACACACAGGTAAACCATGTCAACATGCACTTGCTTTGATAACAGCTCAACAAATCAGAGATGTTAGGATGGAGGATTTTGTTGATGAATATTACTCCGTAGATAAGTTCATAAATGCATATAAGAGAATTGTTGAGCCACTTACCAACAAGTCGCAATGGCCAAAAGTGGATATAGCTAGTGAGGTACATGCACCGATGGTAAAGAGAGATGTAGGACGACAAAGAAAATCAAGAATAAAAGGTTGTCTTGAAGGTGATAGTGGTAAGAAATTAAATGGAAATGAGACCGAGAAAGAAAAGAAACTAATTAGAGGCAAGTTCAAATGTCCAAATTGTGGAGAGTTGGGACATAGGAAAAACAGCCCCAAATGTCCTCTCAATGGAACAAAGAAAAGGTATGTTTCATTCTTTATTTATTTGTGTATGTTAAATTGAATTCTTTGTCTAATTGAGTTGTACTTCACCTTGTAGGAAGAGGAAACCAAGAAAGAATATCACTAAAGGTCGATTTCCAACACCACCCGTTGACAACACTTGAGGAAGATAGTGTGTCTTTGTGATATAAGAGATGTTATTTTGTGCATGACTTGTGATATGTGAACATTTTGATGTATGGCATGTTAGCTTTATTTTGTGATATGTGAACATTTTGATGTATGACATGTGACATATGAGTTTTATTTTGTGCTATGTGAACATTTTGATGTATGACATGTGGCATGTGAGCTTTTATTTTATGCTATGTGAACATTTTGATGTGTGATATGTGAATATTTCTATATGTGAAGTGTGTCATGTGAATATTTTTATATATGACACGTGCATGTCAAAATTATTGTATATATGATCAATTTATAAATATAATTTTCTAATTTCTCTTAATATTTTTCTTTGCATTTTCCTATATTATGACATTCTTCTAAAACTGTACATTTTTTATTTCTAAAAATTTTTCATTGTTTTTTTTTGAAATTCTAAACATTTTTCCAAAAATATTTGTATTTTTCGTGTATTGTTTTTTCTTTATAATTTTTTAAATGTATTTATGATTTTTTCTGATTTTTTAAATTTTCTTCCATTTTTATAATTTTTTACTTATTTCTTATTTTTTATAATTTTCTGTTATTTTTTATTTGTTTTTATAATTTTTTACCTTATTTTTGATTTTTTGTAACTTTTTCTTAAATTTATTGCTTTTTATATATTTTTTACTTATTCCTGATTTTTTATCATTTTGTGTTCATTTTTAATCTGTTTATTTTTTTACTTTTTCCTTATTTTTTATGATTTGTTGTTAATGTATTGTATTTTTAAATAAAACAGGGGTAGTATGGTCAATTCATGAGTGTCTTGCTGTTAAAAAAGTTAATTAGAGGTGAAATCATGTCTCAATAGTAAAAGAGCAATTGTGACTCCATTATAATAGTATTTGGACATGTTACATGTTAGGATAGTATTTTGGCGAAACTCACTCTTAGTGATGGCTAAATTCTAATTGTCTCATGCACTCGAGAGGCAAAAGTGGGAGCACGGTAGAGCCAAGCTGGATATGTGGGCTTTCTCCTCCCCCGCAGCCCGCTGGCCCAGCCCGATGGCGGCGGCAACCAGAGAATTTTTTTCTATTTTAGCATCAATTTATAACGAATTTATGGGCATCGATTTTTTTTCGATTTTAATTTTTCCTTGCCGACGATTTGCCTTGCAGCAGCCACCTGAGACGTTCCTAATTTTTTAAGTAGTATTCACTTTTAAATGATTATTTTAAAAAATCTAGAGACATATTTTGGAAATGTTATTATTGAAAAAAATATATTATAAAATTTGTACTACAATATTTTATGTAACAAAATTCTCAAAATATGTTTATAAGTATTTTAAAATAGCCGTTCAAAAGTGAATAAAACTCAAAAATTTGAGGAGACAAATTTGTTTAGTCACTTTTGTACGGCTATTTTAGGATATCTAGAAACATATTTACGAAATATGATTATTTACTTAAATGTAGAACATAATGTGTAAAACATTTACTTAAATAACAACATTTCCAAAATATATTTCTAAGTTTTTTAAAATAGCCGTTCAAAAGTGACTTAAACAAGCAAATTTTCCTCTACAGCTCAAACTTTCTGAGTTTTATTCACTTTTGGATGGCTATTTTAAAATACCTAGAGACTATCTAGAAAAAATTGTTATTGAGAAAATTGTATTACACATTGTGTACTATATTTTCTTTAATAACAATATTTCCAAAATATGTAGTATTGTAAAATATCCTTTCAAAAGTGAATATTACTCAGAAAAATTGGGACGTCGCATGTGCCTGTCACGTGACAAATCGTTCACGGTGTGGACGACTCTCTAAAATTGGGACGTCACATGTGCCTGCCACGTGATAAATCGTTCACGGTGTGGACGACTCTCCTGCCACGTGTCAAATCGTCCACACCGTGGACGAGATGGAGGTTAGAATGGCAAAAAAAATCAGTAGCTAATAATGTAAATTCATTATAAATTGATGTTAAAATGGAAAAAATCGGCAACCAGGCGTCCGTCGAGCTACGGAGCTAGGGGCTAACTTGAAAAAGGAGAATCCAAATCGGACTAAATTTTAAATATTTGGATCGCATTTAGGTACTAATTTCTAATTTTGGCTCTTTCGGTCCTTCCAGTTGGGAAGCGGTAAGAGGCTGAAATTGGAGGCCCGAATAAGCAGGTGGTATTAGTGGGTCGGACCGAGAATGAATAACACAGGCCACGAATTGAAATGGGCACAAATGGGCTGTCAAAACCCACGAATAGATAACGGCCGCATTTCAGTGGAGTGGACTGGTGGCAAAAATATCTTTCGAGTTCTTCAATTCCACAGTTAACAAGAAAAAAGTGCACATATCGACAGGGCATTTGCAAGACGTTCATAAAGTTGGCACACGACTTCTTCCTCTCGCCGACAACTGTTAACAGCAGGACAATCCGTTCACCATGCTACCACAGTCTCAAGTTTCCGAAAATATTGGGATTTGGGAGCGGCTCGTCTGGACAACTGAGGCTCGTCCATGGACATTCTGCATGTGGAGCCAAGGATGTTTTGGATCCATGCGTCATGATTCTAATACTCTAGAGAGACTATTTGTTTTTACTCTCTTCATTCTAAAAACTTATCGTTTTGTGGTTTAAAAATTAACTATAAGAGGACAAATCTTGGAGACGTCGCAGTTGTAGCGGGCACTGACAGAGGAGTAAGGCTGTCTCCAACAAAGTGAGGCAAAAATGAAATCCTATTTTCACATTTGGGGCTTGTTGGACTGACAAACGGAGGGGTAAAATATCATCCTCTCCAACAGACGAGTTAATTTAGCTTTTCCCTAACCGTTGACAGTGGGAGGACAACATCGCACCCTGCTCTCCGAGAAGGTCACCATCAGCACTCCAGGATAGCATCTCGCTATACCATGGCATGGCGCTCTGCTCCTCCTCCGCTGCCTCGTGTCCCTGCAAAAGACCCAATCCCTTCTCCCTGCATCCTACCCGCGCTATCGCAACTCCGTATATGCGACGGCTCCGCCGGCGGTGGCGGCGCGGAGCTGCTCGTAGGTGAAGTTGGGGTGATGGTGTTGGAGCCCGTGACGATGAAGAAGTCGTAGAGGAGCGACGATGGCAGAGGTAGAGCACGAGCAGTGAGAGCAGCGACGCGGGACCGTTTGCCCATGGCCTGGCTCGCCACACTGTTCTGTGCCCCCTGTTGAAAGCATCTAGGCCCCATGAGGTACGGTTTCGGTGATTAATGACAACCATTCGATATTACTAATGAATTTGTGAATGCAAGGTCCCAATAATCACTCAATCAAATGAAATCAAAATGACATTGGAGACCCATATAAAATCAACTAATGAGATCAAATCGAATCATATGAAGACAAGAAGTGAAAGCTCTAACTTGACATCACTCAATGCTTGAAGACTATCAGAACAATATTTCAAACAAGTGTCAAAGAGGTCACACGTTCAAATTCCAAAAGAACAACTCAAAACAACTCGAAGTCAACAAGTTGAACACACCGGATCATCCGATGATTCCTGAGTTGACTACATCGGTCGAGTTGTGTCAACAGAAGAAGAAGACCTCAGAGCAAAGAACTCACTGGATCATCCGATGTGAGTTGCTCAGTGACATCGGTCCATTAGTACAGTTTACAATACCATTGTACCAAGTGAAGCACCGGATCATCCGATGTGCAGACTTATACACATCGGTCGATCACTCCAGTAAGCATCAAGATCAAGCAAATTCTGGAGGAAGAGCCACCGGATCATCCGATGAGAAGACAGGGTCAACATCGGTCTAACAACGGTCATATCTGACACAGTGACATCAGCTAATTTGGCTTTGACCGATGATAACTGAAGGGGAGACATCGGATCATTCGGTGTTCGCAGAGCAGTGATGTCAGCCTACTTTTCCAATGGCTATTTTGTGGAGGCTGGCTATTTATACCCCTTCAACCTGTCAAATCGACAAGACTTGAAGCCCAGACATACTCTACATATCCTAGAGCATTCAAGACATAGAGCTACCACTTCCATAACATTTTTCACCATTTGTACACCAAGAGATAGGCTAGAACTAGCTAGAGATAGTTCTTGTGTGCCTCCATTCTTGGTGATTGGAATCTCTAGTGTAGTACGAGCCGTAAGGGAGTGTCCCTTGGTGTGTGTAACTAAGAGAGACTTCCGGAGCTTGCCAAGAGGATTGTGGAAGCCTGGAGGATTCAAAGTGTACAAGGCTTGAGCTCCACCTTGCCAAGGTTGGCAAACGGAGAAGGATAGTGAAGACCCCCTTGTCTCGGTGACTTGGGAGTGGCAAAACCCTTCGGTGGGTGCCACAACGTGGACGTAGGAAGATCCTTGTGATCTTGCCGAGCCACGGGATAAACTCCGTGTCCTTTGAGCGTTTGCATCCCTCTCCCTTTTACATTTATGCAATCTTCATTCCGCAACTTTAATTTACATTGATTGCATAGATTAATCGCATAGGGAATTGAGATTTAAGTTGTTAGTTTTTAATTACCTTAAAATTTGAAGAAAGCCCAATTCACCCCCTCCCCCTCTTGGGCGTTTCGATCCTTACAATTGGTATCAGAGCCTTGTTGCTCATTGGATCATTCTAGCTTCACCGCTAGAGAGCCAAAATGGCCAACAATGGGGGTTCGGTTCCTACCTTTGAGGGCAAGAACTTTGCCTATTGGAAAGCACGCATGCGCGCCTACCTAGAGGCTATTGCTCCCGAAGTTTGGAAGTGACCCATGCGGGATTTGGAAATCTTGACTATGTTGGTGATCAACTAAAATGGGATGCTAAAGCTAGAAATGCAATCTATGAATGTATAAGTCAAGACGTATTTGCTAGAATTGCTAGTAAGGAGAAAGCTTGTGAAATTTGGGCATGTTTAATTGAAATACATGAGGGCTCATCTCGTGTTAAAGAACTCAAATATCACTTGCTTAAATCCAAGTATGATGAATTTAAAATGCTTCCTCATGAGAATGTTAACCAAATGTTTTCTCGTTTAAATGTGCTCATTGAGGAGATTAACGCACTTGACATTGCTTCTCTTGGTAAGGGACTTATCAACCGCAAGATCCTCATGATTCTACACAAGCCCAAGTACAACATTATCAATTCAATGCTCCAAAAAGAGTCACTTGACAACATTGAAGTTTCGGAGCTCATTGGAGAAATTCATGCTCATGAGATGAGCGTACTTGGAATGATGGAGGAGTCATCGTCAAAAACCATTGCTCTCAAGGTTTCAACCAAGAAGACAACTCCCAAGAAGAAGAAAGTGGTTGAGCCTAGCTCAAGTGAAGAAGAGCAAGCAACAAGCGAAGATGACGATGATGAGCTTGCGTTGATGATGAGGAAATTCTCACGTCTAAACTCCAAGATCGCAAAGAAGGGATACTCTTTTGATCCCAAGAAGAAAGCCTTCCTCCCAAGAAAAGATGAAAACAAGACATGCTATAATTGTGGTGATCAAGGCCACATATCATATGATTGTCCAAGACCGGACAAGAGGAAGGACAACCACAAGGGAAAGCATCGGAAGCTAGAAGAAAGTGATGAAGATGAAGAAGAGGTCAAGCCCAAGCGCTCCTTTGGAAAGAAGAAATTTGACAAAGGCAAGAAGACCAAGCTCTTTCCAAAGAAGAGAAGAGGGCCTCAAAAAGTCTTCATGTGCGAGGCCAATGAGTGGATCACGGATGAAGAGTCAAGCGACGAAGAGAGTGAAGATGAAGAAAACTTGGCGGGCCTTGCCATCGTCAACAAGGATAACTCACCTCTTCGTCCACCTCCTATGTGCCTCATGGCGAAAGGTAACACTAAGGTACGTGACGATTCTAGCGATGATGATGATGATGAGCTCTCCCCCGATGAATTAGCATCTATGATTAATGAATACCATGTCATCATAAAAAGGGAGAAGAGCAAGGTTAAGGCACTTGAACAAGCTTGTGCTAAGCTTGAGAGTGCGAAGCTCGATTTGCATGACAAGTATGTAACCATACTTAAAGAGCATGACACGCTCAAATCACATGTCAAGCAAATCGAGGAGGAAAATGCTCAAATCAAGCTTGATCATCATGAGCTTGACTTAGCAAAGCTAGCACTCTTGGGAAAGCACAATGACTTGGTTCAAGAACATAAAGTGCTTAACCTTGCTTATGAAGCAATTGAACTAAAATTGAAAAACATGAAAAAGGAAACCCTTGACGGCAAAGTATCAACTATTTCACATGCCACTAATATGTTGGATAAGTCTTTGCCGTTGAAAGCAAGCCCTAGGGAGAAGGAGTTGATGGATGAGATTGAAAGTCTCCGCACTAGTGTGGCAAGACTTTCTAAGGGGGAGGACAAGCACAAGGGAATCCTCTACCAACAAGCTAAAGGCTTCAACAAGAGAGGACTTGGATCCTTCCCGGTACTCAACAAAGGAAAGGTGCCCTCACCGGAGCTTAGGACAAGCTTCATCAAGGAAGTTGGTTCCTATTGTCAACATTGTGAGGTCACCGGACATCACACGAGGGAGTGTCCTCTTCCCAACCGTCCTTCTCCCAAATTGCCTCCTAACTACAAATCTACTTTCAATGATTACCACTATCTCTTGAGCAAAGTAGGTGGCAAGGTGAAGGCAAGGCTCATCGGCAAAGACATTAAGGGCATGAAGGGGAAGATCCCCAAGCAACTTTGGGTCCCAAAATCACTTGTATCACACATACAAGGACCTAAGTTGGCTTGGGTGCCTAAACTCAAAAACTAACTTCATGTGTGTAGGTGAACTACAAAGCCGGAGGAAAGCATTGGGTACTCGATGGCAGGTGCACTCAACATATGACCGGCAATGATGGTATGTTCACCTCCATAGAGAAACCCGACAATCATGAACAAGTTACTTTTGGTGACAACTCAAAGGGGAAGGTGATTGGTTTGGGTAAAATTGCTATCTCGCATGATTTGTCCATTTCTAATGTGCTCTATGTTAAGTCTCTTAGTTTCAATTTGCTTTCCATTGCACAACTATGTGATCTTGGACTAACGTGCACCTTTGACAAGAATGGCGTTGTAGTGACTAGTGAATCGAGCAAAGAACTAATCTTCAAAGGTTTTCGGCATGGACATCTTTACTTGGTGGACTTCTCCAACAAGGATGCTAGCTTGACCACTTGTCTTTTCACCAAGACGAGTTTGGGTTGGCTATGGCATCGACGCATTGCTCACATTGGGATGAGCAAGCTCAAGAAGTCATTCAAGCTTGGGATGGTAACCGGCGTGAAGGATGTCACATTTGAGAAGAACAAGCTTTGTAGCGCTTGTCAAGTTGGGAAGCAAGTTGCTTCACACCACCCAATGAAGACAATGGTGTCAACCTCCAAGCCACTTGAACTACTCCACATGGACCTCTTCGGACCGTCCACATATCAAAGTCTTGGTGGTAACTTCTATTGTCTTGTTATTGTTGATGACTATTCTAGATATGCTTGGACTTTATTTCTAGGTGACAAGGGTGAAACTCCGGAAGTCTTCAAGACCTTTGCTAAACGTGCTCAAAGGGAATTTCAACTTCCCATCATCAAGGTCCGGAGTGACAACGGCACCGAGTTCAAGAACTACAACATTGGGGAGTGGTGTGATCGTGAAGGCGTGAAGCATGAGTTTTCGGCCACATACACCCCTCAACAAAATGGTGTCGTTGAAAGGAAGAACAAGACTCTCATCACCCTTGCTAGAGCAATGCTTGATGACTATGGCACGTCGGAGAAGTTTTGGGCCGAAGCAATCAACATGGCGTGCCACGCCGCTAATAGGGTCTATCTTCATCGACTACTTCAAAAGACCCCATATGAGCTCCTCATTGGGAGAAATCCCAACATCTCCTACTTCCGAGTCTTCGGGTGCAATTGCTACATCTACCGCAAGAAAAGGCTTGGTATCTTTCTTGGTTATGCGTCAAACTCAAAAGCATATCGAGTATTCAACCAAACCTCCGGGTTAGTTGAAGAAAGTTGTGATGTTGAGTTTGATGAGACTAATGGCTCCCAAGAGGAGAGGTTTGGTCATGATGATATAGATGATGAGCCTCTATGTGAAGCCATGAAAAACATGACCATTGGAGACATCAAGCCCGAAGTTGAGGAGAGCCATGATCAAGGGGGAGCATCAAGTTCCAACATCAACACCTCCATGGCGCCTCAATTTGATGAAGAAGAAGAAAAAGATGATCCATTGCCAATGCAAGATTCACAAGCCACACAACATCAACAAGAAGAAGAAGAAGTCCAAGATCAAGTCCAACCACAAGACGAGCAAGATGCTTCACCACCGCCAAGTGCTTCATAATCACTTATGAGGCATGGACGCATCTCCAAGGCGCATCCGATTGATCAAATCATCGGAAGTCCGTCACGGGGAGTAAGTACTTGTTCTCGCCATGTCGCTTCATTTTGTGAGCACTACTCGTTTGTTTCGTGTGTAGAACCCACTCATATAGAGGAAGCACTCCAAGATCCAAATTGGGTGATGGCCATGCAAGAAGAACTCAACAACTTCACCCGCAATGAAGTTTGGGTGTTGGAGGAGCGACTCAAGGACAAGAACGTCATCAGAACGAAGTGGGTGTACCGCAACAAGCAAGACGAGAATGGCGTTGTGGTCCGCAACAAGGCAAGACTTGTGGCCAAGGGTTTCTCACAAGTCGAAGGACTAGACTTTGGAGAAACATTCGCTCCGGTCGCTCGGTTAGAAGCTATTCGTATACTCCTTGCTTTTGCTTCGCATCACAATATAATGCTTTATCAAATGGATGTTAAAAGTGTCTTTCTTAATGGTTATATTAACGAGCTTGTTTATGTTGAGCAACCTCCCGGGTTTGAAGATCCGAGGAATCCTAATCATGTGTATAGGTTACACAAGGCGCTCTACGGGCTCAAGCAAGCACCAAGGGCGTGGTATGAACGTCTAAGGGATTTCTTGGTCGTGCAAGGATTCAAGATCGGGAGGGTGGACACTACACTCTTCACCAAGGACATCGACGGGGATTTATTTATTTTTCAAATTTATGTCGATGATATTTTTTTTGGCTCAACTAACAAATCTCTTAGCCATGAGTTTGGCACCATGATGTCTAGGGAATTCGAGATGTCAATGATTGGAGAGCTCAACTTCTTCCTTGGATTTCAAATCAAGCAACTTCAAGAGGGGACCTTCATCTACCAAGAGAAATACACCAAGGACCTCTTGAAGAAATTTGAGATGGGAGATTGTAGCTCAAGAAGTACTCCAATGGCGACAAATTGTCATCTCGACGCGGACTTGGACGGTAAACCTATTGATCAATCTCACTACCGTTCCATGATTGGTTCATTGTTATATCTTACCGCATCTAGGCCCTATATCATGTTTAATGTGTGCTTGTGTGCTCGCTTTCAAGCGGCACCTAAAGAATCACATAAGAAGGCGGTCTTTAGGATACTTCGGTATGTCAAGCATACCCCAAGTGTAGGTTTGTGGTACCCCAAGAACGCTAGTTTCCATCTCTTGGGATACTCGGATTCGGACTTTGCCGGATGCCGTGTGGATCGCAAGAGTACCTCCGGTGGGTGCCACTTACTTGGGCGTTCCCTAGTATCTTGGTCAAGCAAAAAGCAAAATTCCGTGGCTTTGTCCACCGCGGAGGCGGAGTATATAGCGGCCGGTGCATGTTGTGCCCAAATTCTATATATGAAGCAAACCCTTTTGGACTTTGGAATTAAATTTGGTTGTGTGCCTCTCCTTTGTGACAATGAAAGTGTGGTTAAGATAGCTAGAAACCCCGTTCAACACTCCCGCACTAAGCACATTGATATTCGCCATCACTTCTTGCGGGATCATGAGGCTAAAGGAGACATCTCTTTGCAAGGTGTTAGATCTGAAGAACAATTGGCGGATATCTTCACTAAACCACTTGATGAGAAAACTTTTTCTAGACTTAGAAGTGAATTAAATGTGCTAGATGCATCTAATGTCATGTAAGTTGCCATGTTCATGTAAGGATGCATATCATATAGGTCTTGTCTAACTCCCAAAGGATAGGGGCGAGCTAGAAATAGTTTTCCCTGAGGAAGCCTTTGGAAGGTTTAAACTTGGCAAGATAGATTTACTTTATGCCTTGCATGATCCCTGCCATATAGACTTGCACTCATTTAATTTCTTGCACTATAATTTGTTTGGCATTGCATACGGTAGATTGTCACAAAGGGGAACCCACCTTATGAGAAAGAGACTTGTTTGAAATGCAATATCTCAACTCATATAAGGTGGAAAGAACAAAATGTTAGGTACGTTAATGCCTAAGGGAACATGCCTCAAAGAGATAGAAGTCTTCATACTCTACCTCACAAAGCATGGGCCTTACATTTTATTTTGGATATTTTCCTCCCATTTTTCTCGGTGTTCCATTTGCTCTAAGGACTAGCCAAGTTATTGGCATATTAGCCTTTTTGAGGGGTAAGGGGTTGCCCAAAAAGTCCTAAGACATGTGTTTCTCTTTACTTGTTTGTTCGGTCAAATGACATATATGGGATGTTTTCGTTCTGTTGTCATCGGATTATCCGATGCCTAAGCCAATCCCTCATCGGTCCAATAGGTGTTCTATATTCAAGGACCAGTTCAGTCAAAATATCAAATGATCTGACGAGTTCATTCCGAACAACATCAGTCCATCCGGAGTTCTCTATTCTGGAGCTGTGGTCAATTCAACCGATGTTTACTTCCTCCAACGTCGGACCATCCGGTGTCAAAATCACTCTTTTGAACACCCTTACTGTGCCTTTCGACCGATGATCAAAACCCTAAACGTCGGTCGATCCGATGTCAACAGCAATTTTTGAATATCCTTACTGTGGCATTCGACCGATGTTCATTTGACCTAACATCGGTCCATCCGGTGCTAAAATAACGGCTAGGGTTTGGGTCCCACTATTTAAACCCGTGCGCCGCCGGCCTTTTCTCTCTCCCCGACGCTTTGCTCTCCCGTGCCCTCGCCGCCGCCGACCACGCCGTTCGTCGACCATGCCGCCACCTCCACCGCCGCCGGTTGCCGCCGCCACCGCCCACAGGCCGCCGCCGCCGTCCCCGGCGGCAGCCCTCACCACAGCGCCGCCGCCGCTCACAGCGCTGCCGCCTAGCGCCGCCGCTGCATCTCCCTCGCCAAGCCGACCTCACCGCAGCTCGTCGCGCCGCCGCCTCCACCCTCGCGCCGCTCGCCGCACCGCAGTCTCCACCACTCACCACTGCATCCAAGCGCCGCCACCGCTCTTCCCTTCGCCACAGCGCCTCCACCGCCCCACGCGCACACCTCACCGTCGTGGTGCCTCCACGGTCGCCGGTTCTTCATCGCTAGGGTTGCCGGTCATGATCCTTCTTCTTTCATGTGCATCACCCGATCGCAATGGCTCGCGACAAGAAGAACAAGGGCAAGGCCATCGCGGAGCCCGCCGCGAAGAAGCAAAAGCTGTCCAAAGAGGAGAAGAAGGCGTTGATGGCCGCTCGCGCCGCCGAGGAGCGTGAGCGTGGCCGAGGAGGGTCGCTAAGGATCCGCGAGGCCCGTCCGAGGCAGCCTCCAGTGATCGATGACTCCGAGGCCGAAGAGGAGCCGATTGAGCCTCTCGTCCGCCGGCGCTCAGCCCGGACACGTGGGGGTCACACCGAGGCTGCTCCTCGTCCGAGACCGACGGCTGTCGACCGTCGTGAGGACAGGGAGGCCCAGCGTGCTATCTACGAGATGGACACCACTGTCCATGTCGCTGAAGGAGTCCGGTTGACCGACTACCGGAAGATGAAGGCCAAGCAGCTTCGGAAGCTCAGATGGAGTGTGTTGCTTGAGGACTGGTACCCACAGCCCCGGGAAGCTTTGATGGACAGTCGCTTCTGGACGGTCACACAGGCATCTCTCTACGAGACCTACAGACGCCGAGGCCACAAGCTGTTCCAACACAACTACATGGATTGGGATCAGCTTGCAATAGCCGCAGGGACAGAGATCAGGCCATTCTTTGAGAGATACAGGGGTCTGGTACAGTTGCTATCATATGAGCGGAGTGCCTACATGGAGGATTGGGTCCGCGTGTTCTACGCCACCCTCTACGTCTTTGAGGGCAGAAGATCCATTGACTTCATGTTCATGGGTCAGCACTACCACCTGACGAGGCAGACGCTGGGACAGTTGCTTGGAGTAGACTTGCACGACACTTGCATACATGAGAGAGTCTACAGTCAGGCAGACCCACCAAGGAGGCCGCTCACTGGAGGAGTGGCACCTGCTCTGGAGGAGATCCGATCACTGTTTGGACCCACCTTCTCTCTAGACCAGCCGAGAGTTCCGGCCTTGTTGACTCCAGCAGCGCGCACGGTGCACCTCGCCCTGCGTCGCTCTCTCCTGCCGAGGTCTGACTATCTTGAGGGTTTCACCAGCCTCCAGCAGACGATCCTGTTCTACATCATGAACGGGATGGACTTTGACATAGTGGATGTCATCATCTGCGAGATGGAAGATGTAATCACAGACGGTGTGGGCATAATGAGGCAGCTAGTATATGGGCACTGGATCAGCTACCTGCTCACTATGATGGTTCACGAGGGGTCCGCCGTGCACGACCGTCTCTCTGACAAGAGTGTGACACAGTTCGGACAATACTGTGCCCTGGCTCCTGGAGACCGCTGCCTTGGTCGTCCAGTTGAGCGTCAGGTCAGGGCCCGACTGACTAAGGAGGACTGGTCTGACCTTGAGAAAGAGGACGAGCGTCTAGCTGAGGCAGAGGCTCAGGGAGGAGACCTGCAGCACGTCTGGTCCGAGAGCGACACAGACGACAGTGTCGAGGAGTACTTCCCTCCTCCACCCTCACCGAGGCAGCACGACGCCGAGGCAGGAGGTTCAGCTGCTCCACCACTGACACCACCCCCTGTGTCTGAGGCGCAGGTGTCACAGCCGTCAGAGCTGTCGACACTTCTTCAGCAGATGATAGAGCAGCAGCGCCAGGACAGACTCGCGGCTAAGTAGGCCAGGGCAGAGCAGGCTGCTCACCTGGCACAGCTTCAGAGGCAGCAGCAGGAGCTTCAGCTGGAGATTGCCCGACAGAGGCGAGAGGATACGGACCGGTTCACAAACCTTGTTGATTAGATGCACCGACGTACCCTCGACCAGCAGCAGCAGACTCAGCAGGCTATGATGGGGATCCTAGGGTTGATCACCAACCTATACACTCGGACTGGGATCGCCCTTCCTCCACAGCATCCTGGACTGGGACTGGCGCCAGGTGCAGCTCAGGTGCCTGCGACTCCGATTCCTTCTATCAGCATGTCACCTCTTCTGGCACCCAGCGCACCGATCCACTCTCCTCTGCCAGCGACGACTCTGTTCCAGCAGACGCCGGCATCTGTGGTCAGTGCTCTGCTCCCTCCAGCTCCAGCTCCACCGGCGCCTCCTGTACCTGCTACTTCCTCTCCAGCACCGACAGCGAACCCCCCAGCTCCCTCCGCTCCAGCTCCTGCGACCGGCGACTCCAGCTCCAACGACAGCGACGGTGACCAGTTCGTCATCGCGCCTAGTACTCAGGGTCAGTAGGCTCTCTGATCCCTTTTTTGGTGTCTTGATGCCAAAGGGGGAGAAGAGAAAGAAGAGTCAGGGGGAGTAGTAGTAGTCTCAGGGGGAGTTTATTCTTTGTTTTCTTGTGTGCTTGAGTACCTTTTGTAATTTTAATTAAGCACTTTTCCGCTTGTCACATTTAAATATGTCTTATCTTGTATTCATTGCATATCTTCTTGAGTATTGTACCATCAAATTCATTACTATTGCGCTTTAAATTATTGTGTTGTCATCAATCACCAAAAAGGGGGAGATTGAAAGCATCTAGGCCCCATGAGGTACGGTTTCAGTGATTAATGACAACCATTCGATATTACTAATGAATTTGTGAATGCAAGGTCCCAATAATCACTCAATCAAATGAAATCAAAATGACATTGGAGACCCATATAAAATCAACTAATGAGATCAAATCGAATCATATGAAGACAAGAAGTGAAAGCTCTAACTTGACATCACTCAATGCTTGAAGACTATCAGAACAACATTTCAAACAAGTGTCAAAGAGGTCACACGTTCAAATTCCAAAAGAACAACTCAAAACAACTCAAAGTCAACAAGTTGAACACACCGGATCATTCGATGATTCTTGAGTTGACTACATCGGTCGAGTTGTGTCAACAGAAGAAGAAGACCTCAGAGCAAAGAACTCACCGGATCATCCGATGTGAGTGGCTCAGTGACATCGGTCCATTAGTACAGTTTGCAATACCATTGGACCAAGTGAAGCACCGGATCATCCGATGTGCAGACTTACACACATTGGTCGATCACTCCAGTAAGCATCAAGATCAAACAAATTCTGGAGGAAGAGCCACTGGATCATCCGATGAGAAGACAGGGTCAACATCGGTCTAACAACGGTCATATCTGACACAGTGACATCAGCTAATTTGGCTTTGACCGATGATAACTGAAGGGGAGACATCGGATCATCCGGTGTCCACGGCTATTTCGTGGAGGCTGGCTATTTATACCCCTTCAACCTGTCAAATCGACAAGACTTGAAGCCCAGACATACTCTACACATCCTAGAGCATTCAAGACATAGAGCTACCACTTCCATAACATTTTTCACCATTTGTACACCAAGAGATAGGATAGAACTAGCTAGAGATAGTGCTTGTGTGCCTCCATTCTTGGTGATTGGAATCTCTAGTATAGTACGAGCCGTAAGGGAGTGTCCCTTGGTGTGTGTAACTAAGAGAGACTTCTGGAGCTTGCCAAGAGGATTGTGGAAGCCCGGAGGATTCAAAGTGTACAAGGCTTGAGCTCCACCTTGCCAAGGTTGGCGAACGGAGAAGAATAGTGAAGACCCCCTTGTCTCGGTGACTTGGGAGTGGCAAAACCCTTCGGTGGGTGCCACAACATGGACGTAGGAAGATCCTTGTGATCTTGCTGAACCACGGGATAAACTCCGTGTCCTTTGAGCGTTTGCATCCCTCTCCCTTTTACATTTATGCAATCTTCATTCCGCAAATTTAATTTACATTGATTGCATAGATTAATCGCATAGGGAATTGGGCTTTAAGTTGTTAGTTTTTAATTACCTTAAAATTTGAAAGAAAGCCCAAATCACCCCCCTCTTGGGCGATTCGATCCTTACACCTGTCCAGCACGCCCCCTAGCCGCAATCCCCGACGGATCTGGCGCCCCAGTCCCTGACACTGCGTGCGTCATCTGCTGCCTCAGGAAGGGGAGAAGATAGGAGGAGGATGCGCGCCACAGAGCAGAAAGGAGGACATAGTCTGTGGCGTGGTGCAGGGACAGAGGAGGAGGGTGCACGCGGTGGCGGCCGGCGTTTGGCACCTTCGCGTGCAGTGGCGGCCGGCACGTAAAGCAGTGGGGCGGCAGGGCAGGGCGGCAGACGCGTGTCCCGAGGCAGCAGAGGCTCAAAGCGAGGAGGACGGCGACAGAGGAGTGTGGCTCAAGGCAAGCGTCGGTGACAAGGCGCGGGACTGTGAAGGGAGCAGGGCGGCGTGGGGAGTTGGGCGGCGAGAGCAGGGAGGAGATTGACGATCGCGCGTGGAAGAAGGCGCAAGAGCGTGTCAGTTGAGATGACTATGTTAGAAAGTTTTGATCTTCAATGTGGACTTTGACCGAGTCCACTCGCACCCTAATTGGGGGTGCACAACCGTTACCACGGTCTGGCCCCCTCTCACATTGTGCCAACTATAAAAGGAACTCATTACCAGTTAATAGGGGGTTAACCCACCCATAACCACTCTAAGATCCGATTATTAAGGGCACGACAGTGGGGGGAAAGGCCACGCCCGGACACCGCTGCCGCCACACTGTGGACCACGTCACTGTCAAGCCCCCTGCTCCAATCTACGCCAATCTTCACATTCCAGGTGCGTTTAGACAGAGGTATGACTATCATTCATCTCTATATTTATATTCAAATAATGATTATAATTAAGAAGTAAGATCTTTTGTTTCGTCATGTTTTTTTGTCTTGCTTTTGCTTTGCATCTCGGTAGATATAGCCTCTAGGCATCCTAAGGTTCCAACATTGGTAATAAAGCCATCCTAGTAGGCTTTCTATTTAGAATTAAGTCACCATAGCATTTAGAAAGAGGGGAAACTCTCAGATCCAAACCGAAATCCCCAAATCCCGCAATGAATCCCTAACCCTAGCAAAAATCGCTAAGATCAGAGGAGACTCACCTGAGCGTTGCTGGTCTCGACGTCGACACCCGTCTGGTTCACATGGTCGCCGAGTCGTTGCTCCGTACGAGTGTGCGCTAGGGGCCACCTAAGAGCACTGTGACGAGACCATTCGACGGTGGCGCGTCCACCTCGGGTGGGTGCGCGCGCTGGCAAAAGCACCCGCGGCGGCGCCGTCACTCGCAGGGATCCCATCGTCCTCTCCCTTTGGTTTAGGTGACAGGAGAGAGAGGGAGCGGGGAGAAATGAGTGCTAGGTTTTGGGAGGTCGGGGGCGACACCCTTTTGCGCATCCGATCAGTGCGCCCTACCATCGGATTGCATCTGACGGGAGCGGCGTTCTGGGTGCTGTGCATCGCTAGGGGTTGGGCGCGCTGGGCCCCGCACGAAAGGCCACGGGCCACGCGCGTGCGTTGGCCTGGATCAGCTGCGCGCGCAGGCCATGGGTCATGCCCACACGCGCATGCCCCTGTAAGCTGGACGCTCGGCCATTTCGAGCCTTCAGGTTGTTTTCCCTCCGTAATAAGCAACTGGCCCATGGAGCGGGTCCAGTGCGAGTGGGTCAAAGGGGCTCCTCTTGCGCTGGGCTTGGTTGTGCGTGCGGCTATAGAAGCTAGTCTTGGGCCGCTTCAATAAGCTGCTACGTTTGGGCCTAGTAAGAATATTTGGTGCATTATTAAGAGAAACAAGATATGGGCTGCTGAGCCGATTTGAAACTGTGGGCCTTTTCTTTTAAGTTAATTTTTCCTTTTTTTAGTGGTTTTTGGCATTTTGGTCAAAATCAAATTTAAGCCTCGCGAAAAAATTAGAAATGTTTGAGAAATTCTATTTTCTATGATAAGATAAGTTTAAGTATTTAGTCACTATTAAGTTTTGCTTTAAGTAGCAATATTTGTTCAGGAAAATTAAATATTCTCCTTCATTTAAATTTTAATGATTAAATTGCTATAAAGAATTAATTATATTTAGATAAGTTATCAAATTTTAATAATTTGGAAAATTATAAATTAACATTAGTAAGTTTTATTTTCCCAAACCAATTAATTCACTAATTTACATTTATATGTGAATTGGTGTAATATTTAGTATTTATGTGGCAAAATTGATATTTCTCAATATCAATAAATAAGATTATTTTGCTGCGATGTATAAATAAGTATGAATTAAGTACATTATCTTTCGTTGTTAAGTGTTAAGTTTATGACTTTCTAGTTAAACTTTTTTCGCCAACGTGAGAAATTTTAATTAGAATACTCTGAGTAAGCTTTCACTGTATTTAAATACCTAGTTATAAGTTTAAGTGCTCAATCTTGTTTCAAGTAATTAGTAATTTATATAAGTCTTAGTATTTAGCTAATTAGTGTAAGTATAATATTAGTAAGATTTAACATTGTAATTTTAAGTATTTAGCTATAAGTTTTAGTATTTAGTCATCATTTAAGTAGTCAATCACTATTTTAAGTTTTTAATATTTCGGGAATTAATGTTTAAATATGAGGCAATTTCTCAAGTTTAAGTAAGATTTCATGTTATGAAAAAAATCTGATTTAGATAGTGATAAATATCATGTTAGCATGGTAATTTTATATTGTGATCAAAGTCGCTGATAGAATTTTACTATGATATTATAATAAGTTAATTTGGGTATTTTATGCTACTCTCTAAAAGTGACGTAGAATTAATTTTCAATGTTATTAAGTAATTAGATTTTTCCTCATATTAGTTTTATTTAGTAACATGATGATTCAGTCATCGTGATTAAGATTAGTAGGTCCTCATTAATATTCAGATGTATATGGTGTACATATATATATATAAGTTTAGAAAGTTCATCATTAAACTTTCGCCGTTCTTATAAGATGAATTAGTTTAAGTATTCTTCTATTTAAATTGGATCTGACGTGAAGATTTATTTAGAAGAATCAATATATTAAGGTGTTTAATAAGTTAATTATAAAATAGTCATGATTAAGAAAGTCAGGTATGACTCATTAACTTGTCCCATTAATTAATTTAGTTCTAATAATTAAGCATGTTAAGACTTAAGCTTCCGTTGTTATCTTTGATGTGGTAAATTTATTGAGTAACTAACGTGAAAAAAAATTATTATGTGTTTAAGTTTATTAAGATCTTTTGTATTAGTGTATGAAAATTATGTTGAGTGACCAACGTGAAAGACAAAATTTTCATACTTTAACGTCGTGTTTTGTCAAGTAACCAACACGAAAGACAAAACACCTACTTTATTGTTTAAATAAATTTTTAGTTCTTAAAGAATTTCGTTGAGTAACCAACGTGAAAAACAAAATTTAATACGTTTTGAATGTCTTATTTTGTTAAGTGACTAACGTGAAAGACAAAACAATATTTTTAGTTGTTTAAGTAAATTTTAGTTCATAACAAATTTCGTTGAGTGAGTTACCAACATGAAAAATCGAAATTTGTTATGTTTTGAATTTAGTGTTTTTTATCAAGTAACTATGTGAAAGACAAAACACAACTAATTAAGTTATTGTATATTTTGTTAAGTAACCAATGTGAAAGATAAAATATTCTATGATTGATTAAGATGTATTAAGCATTGTATTTTGTTGAGTAACCAACGTGAAAGATAAATTACAATATTCTATTTAGTCATGTATGCTCTATTGAGACTATGATCTAAATGTTGCATACACTTAATAAATGGGACCAACTTCATTTAAGTAATTAAGTTTAAAATTAATTCAGATTTATTTCAGAATATATATATATATATATTTTTTCTCGGATATTTCTCATGCTTTAAGTTTTATTTTAATAATTAAGTTGTTTCATCGGGAATTATCTCGTGTGATGAGTACATCGGGTATGTCGTTTCTATGCTATTTTATATTTTAATAAGTATTTCATGTCGATAAGATCTTAAGTAAATCAATAATTTTATGAGAGCATTTCTGTTGTATCAGTAGTACAAAATTAGTTATTAAGAAATTTAAAATTCAGTTTAATGTATTTTCAAATACATATTCTAGTACTCGTTAGAATTATTGTTTTATGTTTGATTTAGTAGTGGTATATCATGATAGCACATTCTAGAAATGCGCAATACTATTATTAAAATTAAGTTATTTGACATGGAATTCGAGAGTAAGAAATTAAATTTTTATATTTAACATTGTCAAATATGTTAAACATATCGTTTTGAATCACTCAACCGTTAGATGATGGCATGGAGAAACTTTTATATTCTAGAAAGAGGTGATGTAGTCCCACTAGTATTAAGTGATGTTATTAGGATATAACTAAGTAATATAATTATCTCCTCATAATAAGTATTGTAAATTGTTTTCGAAATTATGATACTATTGTATAGACCATATTTCGAGGGGGGATTATATGTTTATCAATAAGATGATGAGTGAGATCATTAAGTAAAAGATTTTCACCTCACACTTTTTAGTTTTTATATAATGTCTTGTGTGCATTGTAATAAGAATGATCTATACAATAAGGGGGAGTACAATATATATTATCGTCTAATACTCTGAATTAGAAATGTACGACTATTTCTTTACATTTTATTAAGTTTGTAAAGAAATATAATATAATTAAGGGGGTGATCTGGTAATATGAAAATTTTAGTGTTTTCACTTTGTCTTTTCTTAATCAGTTTTAGATTAATTAAGAGGATGCTTATAAACATCAGATAAGTTATATAATCAAAATTACCCAAATAATTTTAAGTATGATATTAAGAAGATAAGATTATTATTAAGAAAATAAGTTGTGATTTTTTGCCTCTTTGATAATACTTAAGATCCTCATTTTGAAATGATGAATTATAGTCTTCTTAAACGATGGCTAAATCAGGGGGAGTTTGACATCTAAAGATGTTGATCTTAAAATTAAGTGGTTTGTGTAAGCACTTTATTTTTTAAGATTCATTCTTTATAATGCCTTATCGATATTGTGTTAATAATACTAGACATTATCCTCACAATACCTGCTATTTAATTTTTCATCAGTAGTGGCCAATAATGATGAAGAGTGAGAGCAGCCTCATTTAAGATCACAGATAGGCCAATAAATGTGTTAAAAAAATTCAAATGATGATTATCACACTTCATATGAATAAGTTGTGAGTCATTGTCAGTCATTTGAATGACTTGACAATTTTAGTTTTCTAATGGAGTCAAATTAGTAGACTATAATGAGTCTATAAAAGGTAATGTAACTCTAAAAAGAATAATAAATGATTTTGAAGTAAGTGTCATCATAAGATGATAATAAGTAAGACATTCTTGAATAGAATACATTTGAGAATGTTTTAGATGATTTTAACCATGAGTTTCGTTATGAAAGTAGTGAAGTGAGATATCTTAAAGTAAATCAATTCATGAATTGAAATAAGCGTATCTAAGTTAAGAATATCTCACGTTCAATAAATTCACAATAGATTTTGGGTATTATAAGATATTAAGAAGAAGAATTGGTGTTTATCTTAAATTTAAGATAATAAAGTTAAGTATTTATTAGAGGATGATGTACTGCAGTAAGTAAACAATGTTGATCAACTATTAAATAGTAAGTATATTGTTCTCATTGTTATTAAGTTAAGATATTGGTGATGTTTCTTATTTGTTCGTATGTAAGTTTCACCAATATATAATAAGGGGGTATTTAGACTATCAGATAATGCATATCTACTATAGTCATAAGAATGCATAGTATGCATAGATTAAGTTCACGTCTGCTCTTAACGTCATGAGTGATAAGTATAGGAATCAATCAGGGATGATCAAATAAAATTAGTTTCATGTACTTCTGCTGTCAGAAGTTTCTTTAAGTTTTCTCAATTAATGATACACCCTGACATAGTTTAAGTGACCGGGATATTTTGGCATATCTAAATTCAATCTAGATATAGATCACTTGTTTAGAAATAAGAAAAGTTTTGAAGTTTTATAAGTGATTTAGACCTCATGATAAGATGAGTATGAACGACGTCACTTGAATAAAGTTTTAGTAATATTCAGTTTTACGAGATGTATAGCAAAATCCACAATCAATTGCTAACACTCGTATTTTGGGGTTTTAATGTGGAAAAAGCTTCAATCAAGCAGTCACTACATCATGAGTGATGTATACTGAATGTTCTTTAAGCATGAGGTCGTCGAGCAGACACTATAATTATGTTACGCGGTTTAAGAGTGGTCGACATGATCAAACCACTTAAGTCATTATATTCCAATTGCAACAAGTCAAGTGTGCCACCAAACACATTGATATTAGGTTGCAAATGATAAAATTCAGGATCATACTATCATTTTGAGCAAATCAGTGATAAGCGATTGCTTGCGGTACCGTTTACAAAAGGTTTCCACCCAGGTGTTCAGTGAACACAAAGTCGATATAGGTTTAAGGAAGAACCTATGATCAACTAGATACTAAGGGGTCATTAAGAGTAAGGTTATTTCTAAATGTGAGATATATCGTGATTGTTCGAGTCAGATAGCATGTAACTGACTATTCTTGATGTGATGTGCCCTATATGTTAGAAAGTTTTGATCTCCAACGTGGACTTTGACCGAGTCTACTCGCACCCTAATCAGGGGTGCAAAACCATTATCACGGTTTGGCCCCTTCCCACATTGTGCCACCTATATAAAAGGAACTCATTACCAGTTAACAGGGGGTTAACCCACCCATAACCACTCTAAGATCCGATTATTAAGGACACAACAGTGAGGGGAAATGCCACGCCCGGACACCGCTGCCGCCACGCCCGGACCACGTCGCTGTCAAGCCCCCTGCTCCAATCTACGCCAATCTTCACATTCCAGATGCGTTTAGGCAAAGGTATGACTATCATTCTTTTTGTGTTTATATTCAACTAATGATTGTAATTAAGAAGTAAGATCTGTTGTTCTGTCACGTTTTTTGTCTTGCTTTTGCTTTGCATCCCGGTAGATCTAGCCTCTAGGCATTCTAAGATTCCAACAGGCTATCATCCAAGTGTGACTATGTTTAGGGTAAGGGGGGGAGTGCAAAATGAGGATGCTGGATGGGGCAACTCTTGGAGAGGGTTTAAACCTCCTGGGTGTCATATAGGGAAGCTGTTGGAGACAGCCTAACTTCCAGGAAGTCATGATCAAACAAAGGCACGGCAAGCAGAGCAATTGCAGGCTGACGATGATGATTTCTGCCGTTGATAAGCTTCTTCGCCGTCGACGATGACCGTGCTCGATCAGACTACTCCGGCCGGCCACCTCATCTAGTCATCATCACATGGTTGGCATGCGAGACGTGGAAACCGTTAATAAGATTAAGGCGGCCGCCCTGCCGCCGCCGGTCCAAATAATTTTGAAGGAAGATAGAGTTAGGCAGCCATCTTTTGGTGTCTTTTGCGATGGCTGAGTTCCCGATTCTCGTTCAGTTTTGGCGCTGCGCGTGCCCTGTATGTGGTCTTCGCACCTGTACCTGCGCATGTTCCACACAAAGCAACATGCATATCGACGAAGACACTAGTGTTGTTAAGGTCTTCTGATGTGCCACGTTATATTTCCCTGATGAACAGATCCAGAAAATTTTAGAACCGCTAATCCTGTGTTTGTTCAAATGCGATCATGTTGGGCTTATGTATATACTTTGTTTAAGGTAGGTAGCTCATGGCAATGCATCAACAGTCAAGGAGGCACGGAGTTTTCCGAAGACGACTTACACGGTTTGTTAGAGATCCAGCGGCCTCCTGATCGCCTAAAATCAGTTCATCTAGCAATACTGCATGCAACAACACACGTATGGTTCAGCGCTGACTAGCGATTAGCCCAACTGAGACGTAATGTGTAATCCAGCGTGTAAGTGTATATGATGGAAGCATGCTGACAAAAGCATCGGCTGGAACTCGATTTTTAATATTCATCGCAATAGATTTATTCAAGAGCGAATGGTATCGGGTATTGACAGAGTACTCATACAGGCATAAATTAATTTCGGCCGGTTACAGTGTCTTACATATTGCAGCCAGCGCCGGCGAGCTAGAGTATAGAAACGTTACACGTTTCCTGCACGGGTGCAGCGGCACGTATATGTGATATGTATTTTTTATTTTTTGGGAGCGAATCACGTTGAATATTTTTCTAGAGCGTGCGAAACACGTTAATCATTTTCAAGAACGTACGTGCGAATGATCACGTAGTATGCTATAGTAGCTACTTTCTGAGCTAGCTAGACGGCCTGTGTTCACGACTTCACGTCCAGAGCTGCGCTTCATGATCCGGCCACGTCGCCGAGTCCAGGTCCGAATCGTACAACATCTGGTACCCCACGCCGACGCCGCTGCAGCTGCCGCCGTCCAGCGGCGGCGGCGATGGCTGCTGTTGCTGCGGGCCGTCGCGGCAGTTCGCCATATTGACGCAGACGAGGGCGAGGAGGTTGGCGTGCTGCGCCTGCGCGTTGAGCAGGTCGGCCTGCGCGCGCGCGAGCTGCACCTTGAGCTCGTTTGCCTGCTTCTGCAGCCGGCACACCGCCCCCGCGCACCCGTACACCGGGTCCCGCAGCCGCGCCTCTGCCTCGTACACCATGCTGCTCACCGCGTCCGCGCGCGAGCTCTCCGGCAAATCCTGCATGCGGCGCCACATATAAATATAGATGTGTAGTTAGCACATTGCCATGTACGTATGGTACCCGGCCGCACGCCACGTCCACACGCACCTGGAGGAGCTTGATGATGTTGCTGGCGCCGAAGACGCGGTGCGCGGTGGTGAACTTGGCCGGCTCGGTCGGCGGGAAGTAGGGAGCCAGCACGCAGCCGTCGGCGCAGCGGCGGCGGAGGATCTTGCACGCGGCGCACGGGCTCATGACGACGGTCGGCGCCACGTTGTCGACGAGCTGGTGGGCCGCGGGAGGAGAAGAAGGAGGAGGCGATGGGGAGCACGATGAAGACACCCGCGACGGCGGCGACACGGAGCGGTAATAATGCTCTGTGCTCGCGTTGCTGTAGTCCATGACTGACACCGAGAGCAGAGGAAATGATCTGCTGGTACATCAGGAGCAAATTTTTGTGTGGCTATTTATTGAGCGACGACGAGAAAGAGAAGCTCTTTTTTTCCACACGAGAGAAGAGATCTTCGTGGAATGTAGCAAGTGATGCTGAATTGCTGCTGGTCAGGTCAACATGAACTCAATTGATGTGTACTCGTAGGTAAGCACGTGTTGTTTGCCTCATTTTCAGTGGCGAAAAGGCAGTCTGTCACTGCATAACATTTCCGCCCGTCACTACTGGCGTGTTCTCTAGTGCAAGTTCGGCAGGTTTTGAAGGCTAGGGTGTATGGTTAGACATGCATTGTTTGCTTAGTTAATTACCATGCATGTCATGCCTTCTTCGTGCTTAGGAAATCAATACGTTTCCATTTCGAAATGCTTTGTTCCTTACAAATCTTCCAATGACGAGTTTTCCAGGTGAGGTGACCTCCGAAGAATCGCTTCTCGAAAACAAGACTATTCTATTATACTTGCGTGGCGGCCGGGAACGTTATTATGTGGTACTCCTTCTATCCCAAACAAGACTATTCTATTATCCTTCTTGTCCAAAATGACAATTAAGTTGGGATCGAGTGAGTAGTCAATAAAACGAAAACATGTTGATTCATCTAACGCTTAGTCACCATTTTGTTAACATCAGGCATGCATGTAGCACACGACATCATCCGAGTAGCACTACTATAAAAAACATTTTTACAGGCGCTTCTATATTTTTTTTACAGGCGGTTCATTAAAAGTGCCGCCTGTGATGTCAGATGAGTTAATAACCGTCTGTGATAATAGAATATCACAGGCGGTCCGTAACAAACAACCGCCTGTGAAAATGTATTGATTTTCACAGGCGGTCCGTAACAAAAACCGCCTGTGATAATAGTCATTATCACAGGCAGTCCGTAACAAACAACCGCCTGTGAAAATATAATGATTTTCACAGACGGTCTGTAACATAAAAACCGCCTATGATAATGATGGCTTCTCATTGGTCCGTTGCTTCATCCCATGGATCACTCTTGGACTTCGTATCTCCGCTGTCCGGTGCTTATCGATCCAACGACTCATTTTAGAAGCCGCACGATAGATGTGTCTATAATAGCAGCAACCACGGTTCAGTCCGTGATCCTCCGTCAGCCTCCTAAGGTACGGCTTCCGGCGGCATCTCCCAAGGCGCGGCTGCCGGCGGCCTCTCTCAAGGCGCGACTTCGGTTGCTCCAAACCTCGGCGGCTCCGGCGCGGCCTCCCGACGAGTGCGAGCCCTGCCAACGCGAGCACGGGCGCGGATCTGGCACAGTCTATCTCGGGCTTCTGGCGGCGCGGCTGCCGGCGGCCTCTCTCAAGGCGCGACTTCGTTTGCTCCGGACCTCGGCGGCTCCGGCGCGGCCTCCCGACGACCGCGAGCCCTGCCGACACGAGCACGGATGCGGATCTGGCACAGTCTACCTCGGGCTCCCGGCAGCGCGGCTCCGGTGCGCCTCCCGGCGAGCGCGCGCCCAGCCGGCGTGAGCGCGGGCACAGATCCGGCGCGGTCTACCTCGGGCACCCGGTGGCGCGGTCTACCTCGGGCTCTCGACGATGCGGCTCCTCCGGCTCCAAGCGGCACGGCTCCTCCGGCTCTCGGCAGTGCGACCTCCTTCGACACTTGGCGGCGCTCTTCCGGTTCCGGCAACGCGGCGGCCTCCAGGCGGCGCGGCCTCTTCTGACTCCCGGCGGCACATGTGAATTTTTTTTGTTTCACTAGGCATTTTCACAGACGGTTTTTAATAAAAAACCGCCTGTGAAAATGTATTTTCACAGGCGGTCGGTAATTAAAAACCGCCTGTGAAAATGCATTTTCACAGGCTGTCGGTAATTAAAAACCGCCTGTGAAAATGTATTTTCACATGCGGCTTTTTATTAAAAACCGTCTGTGAAAATGTAGTTTCACAGGCGGATTATGCCACCGCCTGTGTTAATCGATCATTTTCACAGGCTCTTCGTTACAGGCGGTTTTTAAAACCGTATGCGATAATATGTTTAGAACCGTCTGCGATGAAGCATTTTGTAGTAGTGTAGCCATCTGTTTGGATATCGTCCATATAAACTTTTCTAAAGCAACTATCGTCCATAAATTAGATTGTTTAGTATGCGAGTCAGACAGTATGGCCATGGAAATCAAAGGGAGCATGACCTGTACGTTAGGCAGTAACAATACACCTCACAAGGCGTGCTAAGACTGTTTTCTAGTGGTGTATCCATACCGTCCTTACGTATATGCAAATGCAATAATGATGTTTTTCTTAGGCTGGGAAGCTCAAGAGTGGCTTTCAGCCCAAGAAGTACCAGTCGTTCTCACATCCTGGACTAGTAGTCTAATTGAGTACCCATGCAGACCAAATATTTTACTGTTAAATGAGTAGAATAGTTCAGTTACAACCAAAGGTATGAGCCAGAACAGAGATTTTTTTTTAGTATACCAAGGTTGTCAGGTTGTGTGTTTAGCCACGAAATAATTACAACCCCTCACGTGATGAGTTCAAATTCATCATTTGCTGCTTGCAAGATGTCTATGATCGTGCTCCGGTGAGGGTGAGCCTCCAGTTTTGTTGAACTCACTGATCAAATTCTTCCCGCATGATAAGCAAGCACATCCAGCGCTCTCATCTTACGTCAAAGGCTGCTCCGAGGACAGGACTTTTTCCACTAGCCTCTAGAGATGCAGCTGACCGGCATGGACTTGGCTGCGCGCTAGATTAATTACACATGCCTGACGCATCGGTCAGAACGTAGTAGGCGCACTCGTTCGGCACGAGACAGCGACTATTCGGGGTCTCTTTTTCGTTTTTCCGGTCTCTTCCAAAACACGTATAAAATCGTTTTGAAATACTGTATTCAGCAGAGTTCGTTATGTTGGAAGTACCGGACTAGTCCAATGTTGTCCAGTAAGGGTAACCGGACTAGTCCGGACTCTTAGAGGACTAGTCCGATATTGTCCAGTAAGGGTAACCGGACTAGTTCGGATCCTATACGGACTAGTCCAATTTTTCAGTAACTGTCAGTTTGAACTCGAAATTGACATGTATTCTAATTGAAAGGACACAATCCACCGAATTTTGAGTCTCTGATCAGGAGACTCAATAATTTCTAAGGGTAGGAGGCCCCCTCTTGTGTCTCTTGGTCAACTATAAGAAGAGGGTCATGTGTATGATCAAAGTGGCCAATGCATACAACCCACTCAGAATTCGATCAAGATACCAAGAGAAAAACAAGGGGAAACGCCTCTCGCCGTCGTTCTTCTTGCGGTCTCGCCTTGTTGGCTAGATGGCCGCATCGTCAATCAACAACAAAGATGGAGGTGAAGGTATTATTAGTGTTCTTGTGCTATTTGAGAAATAGCACTTGATGTTCATGTTGTAATCAGATTTCTCCATGTAATTCGAGATGATTTAGTGGCTATTTGATCTTTGGGCTCTCTCTTGATTTCTAACAATGGTATCAGAGCCGTTTAGACCACTAATCATTTCGAATTGAGTTTTGATCGAAGTTTTTTGCTGAAAGTTTTGAAGGTCCGGACTTGTCCGGTCTAAGGGCCGGACTAGTCCGGTGTGCCACGTAAAGTGGTTAGGTTTTCGGATCAGGGCGTTTTGACGTGTTCATCTGATTGAAAACTAATTAAGCACTTTGGATTGAAATCCATTGTGAATATTAAGTTGATTTGGTAAGATGGTAAGATTAAGATTCCCTTTTGGATATTTCGACATTTTTCCAGTTTTTTATATGAAACTTTTCCGGGGTTGGTCATACTAGTCCGGAATAGTACGGACCAAACTCGAAAAGTTCAATAAAGAACGGATCAAATGTTTTTGATGGGACCGGATTTGTCCGACGTATGGATCGGACTAGTCCGAAAACCATATTGTAAGAGTTCGGACTAGTCCGACCATGTGCGGACTAGTCCGTGCTACACAATTAAGTTTGCTTATTTAATTAAGTTTCCATTGTGAATTAAGTTTATATTGTCATAGCAATTTGGTCGAGTAACTAAAGCGAAAGATAAATTGCTATGTCAATTTAAGTTGCATGGAATTCTATTGAGTAACCAAAGTGAAAAATAGAATTGTTAAGTTATATTAATGTCATTATTGGCCGAGTAACCAAAGCAAAAGGCATTAATGACATTTTCCTTTCTAAGTACATAGTAATTTGGTCGAGTAACCAAAGTGAAAGATAAATTACTATGTATTTCAGTTGTTCTTCAATGTTCAATTTTAATGTCATTATTGGCTGAGTAACCAAAGCGAACGGTATTAATGACATTCTTTTTGTAAGAACATAGTAATTTGGTCGAGTAACCAAAGCGAAAGATAAATTATTTTGTTGATTTTCAGTTATTCTCAAATGTTGAGTTTTGGTCGAGTAACCAAAGTGAAAGATAAAACTCATCATTTTCTTGTGGTTAACATCTATGCATTCTTCTTAATTTTGGTTTTTGATTATGAAGGTCCCTCCAATGCTAATTCAGCACTGAGTTTCATCGCTTCTATTGATCCACTCAATGGAAGCAATTATGGGAGATGACGAGAGAAGTTAGAGATTGCTTAGCAATCTCTAAGATAGACTTGGCTCTCACTACTCCATATCCGGTTGCACCGGTTGAACCAGTAAGAGATGCTGATGAAACTCAGGAAGTCTTTGCTGTGAGGACAAAGAAATATACTACTGAGTTATTGACTTATGACATTGATTGTTATAAGTAGAAGAAATCAAATAGGAAATATTTGATGGTAATTAAGGGCACTATCATTGAGGCCATTCGGGGAGCAATCCCTGTATGTGAAACTGCTGTTGAATACCTCCAAAGGATAGAGAATCAGTTTACTAGTTCTTCTAAGGCCACTGCAAGCACTCTTATCAAGAGGCTTGTTACTGAAAAGTATCTTGGAGGTGGTGTGCGTGAGCACATCTTAAGGATGACAAATATGGCTGCAAAGCTTAAGCCTATGGATTTGGGGATAAAAGATGAGTTCATTGTGCATCTCATCATTGCCTCACTTCCTAAGGAATTTGAGACTTTTGTCATCAACTACAACTCTCAACCTGAACTATGGAATATAGAAAAACTCATGGTTATTTGTGTTCAGTAGGAAGAGAGGATTAAGTCCCTTCACGGTTATGATGCAATCAATTACGTGAAGGGAAAAGGTAAGGCTAAGAAGAGTTATTCTTCTAAGCAATCTTTTAAGTATCATGGTTCTTCTCACCATGATAAAGATAAGGGTAAGTTTCCACAAAGCCATCCTTACAATAAGGATGTGAAGGTGGATAAAGATCAGTGCCGCTTTCGTTTAGACAAAGGTCACCATCAGAAGGATTGCATTGACTTCCTTAAATGGCGTTGCAAAAATGGTAATGACTTTGTGATCTTTGTTGATGAATCCCTGCTTTTAGATTATACACCATCTTCTTGGTAGATTGATTCAGGTGCCACTGTGCACGTTTGCAATTTGTTGCAGGGGTTAAATATGAGGAGGGCCCTAGAAAGAGGGGAAAGGGCCATTAAAGTTGCTGATGGTCATGAAGCTGAAGTGAAAGCCATTGGAGATTATCCATTAGTATTAAAAAATGGCTTTGTACTTACACTTCAGGATGTATTATATGTACCCTCTTTAAGTAGAAATCTCATCTCAGTGTCATGCTTAGATGATGATGGTTATGTTTGCCAGTTTGGCAAAGACAGATGTGTAATTAAGTATGATAATAAGATGGTTTATGTTGCCATAAGACAAGGCATGCTATACTTATTATCTATGCATGATGATTTTAATGTTGTAAGCGACAATCAGTTTTCCTCACATCAGAGTAAGCGTAAGAGAATCAATTCTGAAATGTCTTCGAAATTATGGTATTGTCGCTTGGGCCATATTTCGAGGGGGGGAATTGAACAATTGATTTCACAATCGATTCTTCCTCATTTGGATTTTTTGGATTCAGGAGAATGCATAGACTGCATTAAGGGAAAATTTGTTAAGAAAATTATGAAAGGTGTCATACACAGTGCGGGAATTTTGGAATTAATCCATACGGACATTTGTGGTCCATTTCCTGTAGTATCTGTTGATGGTTTTGATTCGTTCTTAACCTTCAAGAATGACTATTCTCGCTATGGCTATATTTATCCAATTAAAGAACGCTCTGAAGCGTTGGATAAATTTAAGATATTTAAGGCTGAAGTTGAAAATCAGCACAATATTAAGATTAAAGTGGTAAGATCCGATCGTGGTGGTGAGTACTACGGTCGTCATACCCCATATGGCCAAGTTCCTGGACCGTTTGCTCGGTTCCTACAAGAAAATGACACAGTCGCCTAGTATTCCACACCGAGCGAGCCTCAGCAAAATGGAGTAGCGGAACGGCGCAACCGTATGCTAATAGATATGGTTAGATCCATGTTAAGTCAATCAGATTTCCCGGTTAGCTTATGGATGGAGGCATTAAAACCGCCATTCATGTGCTAAATCGGGTTCCTACTGAAAGTTGCCTAGAGGGGGGTGAATAGGCTAATCGACCTGCAAATGACTCAATAAAAAGAGATTAAATTACAGGGGGCGGACTAGTCCGGTCTAGGGGCGGACTAGTCCGGTCAGCCTGCGAGAAGATCCCTAAAAAGTGTTTCTAGCAAGTTTTAAGTCGATTTTCTCGAAGCTACAGGTGAGGATATGGTTATGTCAAGTTTAGCAACTACCAACACAAGTATATGACTAAGAGGAACAAGTTTATGGCAATGTGAAGCACAAGACAAAACTAGCAACCCTAGAACGAAATATTCGATAAACGAAATGTGAAGAACACGGAGACACAAGGATTTTATCCCGAGGTTCGATCCCACACAAGGAATCTACGTCCCCGTTGAGGAGTCCACAAAGGACCGGGTTCAACAACCCTTCCCTCACCAAGTTTACCGCACGGGCCTAACTTGGTTCTCCACTATCACAAAGAATGAATACAAGATTTGTTGGGGCTTCTCACAATCTGAGGCTCCCACCACAATTACAATTGCAAATCACAAAGATTAACTCAATCCACATATCACAATGATTCACAAAGTGCAAGAGATCAAACCGGGAGCCTAAGCGCGATGTTCTTCCTCTTCTCCACCTCACTAAACCCTAATCCACTCAAGAATTAGTTTTAGAGGGGAAGTAGGCAAGAAAGAGGCTCAAGAATGCTCCAAGTTTTGCTGTGGCGGCACTAGGGTTACAGGTTGCTCAAGAAGTTGTTCAAAAGAACCCAGGGGACCTCTATTTATAGAGGTCCCAAGCCCATACTGCTGACTTCAGCAGAAGGGCGGACTAGTCCGTCCTACAGTCCGGACTAGTCCGGCCTAGGGGACCACTGACCCCTCTGACAACTGTCGCACTGCACGGCAATCGTCACACTACCCGCCAAATTTCAAATTCAAACGGTAACTTCAACAACGGACTAGTCCGGCCCTCACTGGACTAGTCCGATCTCACACAGAACCTTTTATTCCGTGTGAAAACGGACTAGTGTGAAGACCACGGACTAGTCCGGCCCCACGGGCGGACTAGTCCGGCCTTCCCAGACTTAGTCGCAAAACCTCTCTGCACATAGCAACACGGACTAGTCCGGCCCATGGATGGACTAGTTCGATCTCACTCAGAACCTTTTGGTCCGCCCCAAAACGGACAAGTCCGCTCTCTTGGACTTAGTCCCGAAACTTCACCCCAGGGGTACCACGGACTAGTCCGTCCCACTACGGACTAGTCCGAAGTCACACAGGACCTTTTGGTCCGTGCCAAAATGGACTAGTTTGCCCAGGAGGGGACTAGTCCGGCCGTCAGGCGGACTAGTCCGGCCCCTCCTGCCAGACTACTCTAACTTCAACTTTCAAGGGGGTTTCTACCTAAACCACCACTCTTGGGCTCCTAACTTGATCTCTTTGCACTTTATGCACACACCCTCCTATTTCTACAGCTAGTCCAACTCAACACGCTAGAAACCCTTGTTTCTACGCTTCGAGTCGACTCCGTTTCCTTCCTTTTCCTTTTTGAGGGTTTGCGTCTCCGATCGAGTCCACACCTATGCTAAAGATCACTTGAGCTCATTAGCGACTTAATTGTCGTCATCAATCATCCAAAACCCACGGGGAACCTAGATGCACTTTCAATATCCCCCTTTTTGGTGATTGATGACAACACATCAAGTTCTTCACAATTAAGAGTATAAATTTGGTTTTCATAACATGTGTGCGTATGATAGACTCCCCCTCAATGTATGCAACATGTAAAAGAGGTGGCGGAGATCTTTCATACCCACACACGTTATGGTGGGGTGCCTACGTGATGTGCTCAACAATTGTGACAAGATATAAAGAACATCAATATTATCACAAGATAGTCAATGAGAGCATCATATTGAAATTAAGCAATAGTAACATGTCTTGCACAAAAGTAAACATCCAAGTAGCATAAATATATTACAAGACAAGTCCAAAGGCACCACACAAAAGACTAACTCCCCCTAACTCTCCCCCTTTGGCATCAAGGCACCAAAAAGGAAAAGAAGGGGGACTAGGACCTAAAAGCTAGTCCTCGTCCTCGTCATTGCCACTCTCCGTGGCCTCGGGGTCCGTGACATCTTCATCATCATCGGCATTGTCGTCGTCGTCGTCGGAGGTCGGTGCGGAGGTACCCTCCGTCTCACCCAAGAGTGTCAACTCGTCGGGGGTAAGAAGCGGGTACGGAGTGAGCTCGTCGTCGGAGGCCTCAGGGCTCATTGGGATCTCGAGCTTGTCGCAGATTTTCCTCACGTACCGCTCAGTCCTCTGAGCTCGCACCTCGGATTTGCGGCACGAGGTGAAGATGGACCGAAGAAACTTGAGGACTCCGCTGCTAGAGGAGCCCGCCGAGTGCTGAGATGGAGGTCCAACGGAAGGAGGCACCTCAAAGCGGAAGGATGGCTCCGCATTCTTCCTCCGAGCAGGAGTCGGGACAGCAGGTGGCATCTGGGGTCGGAGAGGCTGGTGAGTGGTGTCTTTCACAAACACGAGCCCCAACACCTTCTCTATCAGGCACATTATGTAAGGGGCATAGCCACAGGCACGGTTGGGTTTGTGTGAGATGTTGTAGATATCATCGAAGATGTAATCCACAAGGTTGAACATCTCATGTCCATCAATGAGAACCAACAGGTGCCTGAGGTGACCCTGGATGATCCCCGCATCCCCTTCTTTAGGAGCCACCGTCCTCCTAAGAATCCTGTTAAGGATGCTGTAGAAGGGAAGGATGTTCCTGGCCAATCCAGCTTCATAGTGGACGTGAGGAGGGTACATGTAGCTCATGTCATCCCTGTCCATAGCCTTGAGATTGGATATAATGATCTCATGGTCCAGGTGATTCTCCAGTCCAAGAGCCTGAGCAAAGACCTCGAAGGTGGCATAGTACTGCTCACCGTTGGTCATCCAAGTGATGGCTCGGTCGCCATGAGAGTGGAAGTGAACTGTGGTATAAAACTGTACGATGACCTCCTCATTCCAGTCATACTTGAATCCAAGAATGTCTTTGATCCCGTGGCGCTCAGTTGCCTCAATCACTGTGTCAAATGCCTCGTGTTTCTTCTTAGCCATATAGGCCCAGTCCACCCATTGAGCCTGGATCACTGGCTTCTTCATTGCCTGATAGACTGTGCGATAGTAATCGCAATGGAAGTCACACCAAAACCGAGGGTCGGCGGTGGACCTCTCAAACCTATAGACATTCTCATCTCTAAGCCTCCTGGCCTTCTCAGCTCCCTTTCCTTTGAACACATTTGCAGCCAAGTTGGGCTGCCTATTGGGGTTTCGCGCTGGACTGTGCATCTTGAGAGGGCCAATGGCCTGGTCCTTCCCTTTCTCTCGGATGACTACCCCTTCGGCTGCCTTCTTGGCTGGCACCTTGACAGTTGGCTTTTTCTTCTTCGGCTCGACTGGAGCCGGAGCCTTTCCCTTCTTAGGGTCACGCTCGACCCTAGGCTCAGCTGCACCTTGGGCTTGCTCCTTGCCCTTAGCTTTCTCGCCAATGGTGACGAGCTTCTTCCTCTTGGGGGCATTGGCCTCTGCGGCCCTGGAATTGTGAGCCTCTCTATCTTCTCTCTTCTTCTTTCGTGCCTCACGGAGAGAGTCTTCAGTAGCACGAGCAATGGCTTCGTCCTCGTTGTAGACAGATGCGACTACTCTGGAAGCTTCAAGTGTCTTCAACCGTCGTTCTTCCTTTGCTTTCTGCGCCTCGATGAGGGCAGCCTTAGTTCTTGCCTTGATGATTTGAGCTTTGGTGGGTACCTCCCGGGGATCTCTAGGAGGGGGAGGCACTTCATCACCCCTCTCCTCGGTGCAGCGCTCCTCACCCGCAGGGTTGGAACTCGGAAGATTGCGCTCGAAATCAGACATCGTGCTGAAAACACAACGAGAAGAGGACATAAGAGACCAAGGGTGTGGAATATTGTGGAAAGAATCTCAAGAAATAGCTAAGATTAGGGTTTGCCCTGTGCAAAACGGACTTGTCCGCCTTAGGGGCGGACTAGTCCGCCGGCGGACTTGTCCGCCAGGGTCGGACTAGTCCAGGTTGCACAGGATGAGCCCTAACCCTAACGATTTTTTTTTAAAATCTTCAAATCAATGCGCAATACTTCTAGAATAGGATCGCAAGAATGTATGAAGCAACATTAGTGAAGGTACTCCTATCAAAAACTCCAAGAATCAAAAATGAGAGGAATTTTTGAAAGGAGGGAAATACCTCCTCAAATTCGAAGAAATCGACGAGATCAGAGTAGGAAGGCGTCGAGGAAGTGCGGGGAAACGATCCCACACTCCTAAAGGCTTCAATGTGCGGATTGGATGCGAGTTTTGGTGGTTGGAGCGAAAACTCTCCGACGGGGCGGATGCTTGAGCGCGGGAGAGAGAGAGGCGAGAGTGAGAGGAGGGAAGAGGGGTCTGGGCCGCCCCTGGGGATTTAAGTCCCCAAGGGCCGGACTAGTACGGTACCAGGCGGACTAGTCCGGTGCGCGGATCAGCCACGGACTAGTCTGCCGCCGGACTTGTCCGGCCTTTGGGCGGACTAGTCCGATCCTACTGGGCTGAAGACAATATATATGAGTTTATGCCCACAACTATAGGTCCTTTTGGACAAAAATACACAACAAAACTTTTTGAATATGGTCAGTAAGCAATCTACATTCAAACTATGACCATGACTCACAAAGTCACTAGTTTTTCAAATATTTAGGAGAAAATTGAGATAGAGAGAGTTTTTCAAAACACATGCATTCTTTTGAACAAGGCATAAGTAAACATTCAGATGTGCATGTTTCAAGCCACATTTCGAGAATCTAAGATATTGAGCTCACTCCTAAGCTCACAAAATCGCTTCTCATCTAGGGGCTTGGTGAATATGTCCGCTAGTTGGTTCTCGGTTCTCACATGGGAAATCACTATATCCCCCTTTAAGGAATGATCTCTCAAGAAGTGGTGTCTAATGTCTATGTGTTTGGTCCTTGAATGCTCAACTGGATTATGGGCTATTTTGATGGCGCTCTCATTGTCACATAGGAGAGGGATATGACGCAAGTTTATACCATAATCCCTTAGAGTTTGTCTCATCCACAGAAGTTGTGCACAACAACTTCCGGCTGCGACGTACTCCGCTTCGGCTGTGGAGAGAGCAATGGAATTTTGTTTCTTGGAGGACCAAGACACTAATGACCTACCCAAGAATTGGCATGTCCCGGATGTGCTCTTTCTATCAACTTTGCACCCCGCATAATCCGCATCGGAATAACCAATGAGGTTGAACTTGGATCCTTTGGGGTACCAAAGTCCTAGGCTCGGTGTGTGAACTAGATATCTAAGAATTCTCTTCACGGCGGTCAAATGACACACCTTTGGTGCAGCTTGAAACCGTGCACACATACACACACTAAGCATGATATCCGATCTAGATGCACAAAGATATAACAGGGAGCCAATCATGGAGCGATATACCTTTTGGTCCACACTTGGACCATCTTCGTTGAGGTCTAGGTGTCCATTCGTCGCCACAGGGGTCTTAATAGGTTTGGCCTTGTCCATGTCAAACTTCTTCAATATGTCTTGAGTGTACTTTGTTTGACTTATGAACGTGCCTTCTTTGAGTTGCTTGACTTGGAAACCTAAAAAGAACTTCAACTCCCCCATCATGGACATCTCAAATCTTTCCGTCATAATCTTTGAAAACTCATCACAAAACACTTTGTTAGTAGAACCAAATACAATGTCATCGACATATATTTGGCATACAAAAAGATCATCATTGAAGTGCTTCGTAAATAGAGTGTAATCAGCTTTTCCTATCTTAAAACCATTTTCAATTAGAAAGTCTCTAAGACACTCATACCAAGCTCTAGGAGCTTGTTTGAGGCCATAGAGAGCCTTACGCAATTTGAAGACATGGTTTGGGAATTTTTGATCTTCGAAGCCCGGTGGTTGCTCCACATATACTTCCTCCTTGATTGGGCCATTTAGGAACGCACTCTTGACGTCCATTTGATAGAGCTTAAAATCATGGTGAGTGGCAAAGACAAGTAATATTCGAATTGACTCTAACCTAGCTACGGGAGCAAAGGTTTCATCAAAATCCAAACCTTCGACTTGTGAGTACCCCTTGGCCACAAGTCGTGCCTTGTTCCTTGTCACAACACCATGTTCATCTTGCTTGTTGCGAAACACCCACTTGGTGCCTACAACATTTGCTTGTGGACGCTTGACAAGCTCCCAAACTTTGTTCCTCTCGAAGTTGTTAAGCTCCTCTTGCATGGCCACCACCCAATCCGGATCCATCAAGGCATCTTCAACCCTATGGGGCTCCAAAGAAGAGACAAAAGAGTAATGTTCACAAAAGTTTGCAACACGAGAACGAGTGATTACCCCTTTAGTAATGTCTCCTAGTATGTTGTCAACGGGGTGATCTCGTTGAACACTTTGATGTACGCGAGGATGTGGAGGTTGAGCTCTTGAGTCATCATCTTCTTCTTCTTGATCTCCCCCTTGATAAGTGTCTCTCCCTTGACTTTCATCTTCTTGGTCGTTTTGAGGTCCTACTTGACCGTCGACAACTTGATCACATGGAGGAGTACTTGCATCATCTTGTGGGTCACTTGAGCATTGAGGTTGTTCTTGTGGTCGAACATCTCCAAGTTCCATTCTCCTAAGTGCTTCTTGTGGATAGTCTTCTTGATCTAGCACACTTTGATCAACTTGCTCCACTTGGGAGCCATTAGTTTCATCAAACACCACGTCGCGTGTTATTTCAACAATTCTGGAGGTTTTGTTGAAGACACGGTAGGCGTGAGTGTTTGAGTCATAGCCAAGCAAGAAACCCTCATCGGACTTTGAAGCAAACTTTTAAGTCCTAGGCTTCTTGTTGAGAATATAACACTTGCTCCCAAAAACATGAAAATAAGAGACATTGGGTTTCTTACCAACTAGAAGCTCATAGGGAGTCTTCTTGAGGAGGCGGTGGAGGTATAATCGATTGACGGCGTGGCAAGCGGTGTTAACCGCCTCCGCCCAAAACCGATCCGATGTCTTGTACTCATCAAGCATCGTCCTTGACATCTCAATGAGTGTTCTGTTCTTCCGTTCCGCCACCCCGTTTTGTTGAGGGGAGTATGGAGCTGAAAATTCATGCTTGATGCCTTCCTCATCCAAGAATTCTTCTACTTGAGTGTTTTTGAACTCGGTGCCGTTGTCACTTCTTATAGCTTTGATTCTTGAGGCAAACTCATTTTGAGCTCTCCTCAAGAACCTCTTGAGGACACCATGGGTTTCACCCTTATCATGCAAGAAAAACACCCAAGTGAAACGAGAAAAGTCATCAAAAATAACAAGACCATATTTGTTACCGCCAATGCTTATGTAGGTTATTGGCCTGAAAAGGTCCATGTGTAGCAGCTCCAACGATCTTGTTGTTGTCATGATGTTCTTGGAGGGATGTTGAGCTCCTACTTGCTTCCTCGCTTGGCACGCACTACATGGCCTGTCTTTTTCGAAGATAACATTCTTCAAGCCATGGATGTGATCGCCCTTAAGAAGCTTTTGTAAGTTCCTCATGCCAACATGGGCCAGCCGTCTATGCCAAAGCCATCCCATGTTGGTTTTCGCCATTAAGCATGTGTCAAGTTGAGCTTTATCCGACGCAAAGTCCACAAGATAAAGCTTTCCCTTGAGCACACCCTTAAAAGCGATTGAGTTATCACTTCTTCTAAGGATGCTCACACCCTCATTAGTGAAAACGCAATTATAACCCTTGTCACATAGTTGTGATATGGACAAGAGGTTATAGTCTAAAGAATCAATGTGTAGAATGCTAGAAAGAGTGTGTTGAGGAGAGATGACAATTTTACCGGAGCCAAGGATTTTTCCTCGGCTATTGTCTCCAAAGAGGATTCCTTCATTTAGATCATCGTGTTCTTCATACTCCTCGAACATCGTCCTCTCTCCGGTCATGTGGTTTGTGCACCCACTATCGAGCACCCATTTGGAACCACCGGAGGAGTATGCCTACAAAACAAGATTATGCCTTTTAGGTACCCAAGCGGAGTTGGGTCCTTTGACGTTAGTGGTAAGGAATTTGGGCACCCACACGCAAGGCTTGAGGCTCTTGCGGAGTGGACCAACATATCTAGCAAACACCTTGCCATATTTGTTCCTCATAAGCACATAAGAAGCATCAAAATCACGAAATAGAGGATGCGGTTCACATTTAGGAATTTTGTTGCTAGTGGATGTGTTCTTCTCAATTTTAGTTGTAGATGAACTTCCCTTAACAAAGACAATCATGTCTTTGCCATACTTGAAGGTTTGGGCGTTGTGCCTACCACTTCTAGTATAGCCAAGACCATCCTTGACATGGGGAGGTCTTGTGTTGGTGTATGCACTTCGTGCATACGCCACCTTCTCCTTGTCAAAGATGGCACCCTTAGGTGCTTGCTTGCTTTGCGCTAAGTTCAGTTCATCCTTAAGTTTAAGGATTAAGTTAGATCACTTGCAAGGAATGGTAGCATTGGATGAGGCCTTTGAGGAGGTTGAGCTCTTGGAGGAAGAGGCTACATTGTTCTTAAGGGACCCAACTTGAGTCTCAAGGATCTTGTTAACTTTTGTCAAGTTCCCAAGTTCATCCTTGAGCTCAATTGATTTCTCCTCAAGACTTGAACACGTTTTCTTGCTTAGAGCAAGTTCGTGTTCCAATGCCTTGCTCTTCTCTCTTTCAAGCTCAAGGAGATCATTAAGCTCTTGACATCTCTCCTTTTCAATGATGAGCATGTCCTCTTGTCTGTTGATGAGCTCCTCCTTCTCAAAGATCTCATCCATAAGCAACTTCATCCTACGCAAGGTGCTTTTGCTTATGTCCTTAAACATGTGCTCATTTTCACTAGCGCTATCAAATTCATCATGAGAGGAAACGGAGGAGGAGGAGTGAGATGTTACCTTTCTCCTTCCCTCCTTTTCCATAAGGCAAGTTGGTTTGTAGTCGTTGTTGAGGTTGGGGAAGAGTTTGCTTCCCTTGGAGCTCCTCCCGATGGCTATGGTGGCCATCTTCTCCTCTTCTTCTTCGGAGGAGGACTCATCGTTAGAGTCCCACTCTTTGCCCAAGTGTGCTTGTCCGGAGGGCCTCTTCTTCTTGAAGAACTTCTTCTCTTGAGGCTAGCCCTCATTTTTCTTCTTCACTTCTTCATGGGGGCAATCAACTATGAAGTGGCCATACTCACCACAATTGTAGCAAGCCCTCTTGTTTTTGGGCCTTGCCTTTTCTTTGCCTTTTCCTTCATGCTTGTATCCTCCTTTTCTTCTCCTCATCATCCTCTTGAAGTTGTTGATGAAGAAGGACTCTTCCTCATCGGTGTCAAGGCTCTCCTCATCATCCTCCGTTTGCTCTTTTGGGGAGGATGTTGCTTTGAGCGCAACATTCTTCATCTTCGAGGCGGTGAATCTTTGAAGGTCATTGTAGAAGAGCGCCTCCTTTTCCATGATCTCGTGATTAATGATCCTTCCAAGGACCTCTTTCGGGGTCATTTTGGCAAACCCCGGACTTTCTCGGATCATGGATCATAGAGAGACGTTCCTAGGCATGAATTCCCAGATCATTCTCTTCACCACCTCGTGATCCGTCCACTTGGTACAGCCATAAGATCTACTCTTGTTGATGGGTATCTTTAGGCGGTTGTACATCTCTTGGGGAGATTCACCATCCATAATGGCAAACCTCCCGAGCTCTCCTTCAATGAGTTCAATCTTTGCTTCCTTGACGACTCGGTTGCCTTCATGAGCCGTCTTGAGAGTGTCCCAAATATCTTTGGCCACCTCAAGTCCATCCACTCGGTTGAACTCATCTCTTGAGAGGGATGAGATGATTACTCCGGCCGCTTGAGCATTGTGGTGAAGGAGCACGGCTTGCTCCGGAGTGATATCTTCTTCATTTTTAGGGATGTGCACCCCGGTCAACACAATTTGCCACAGTGAGGGATTGAGTGACACAAGGTGGATCTTCATGTTGTGCTTCCACATCCCGTAGTCAGTTCCATCGAATTGGGGAGGTTTCCCCAATGGGATGGAAAGGTAGTGGTTGTTGACGGCAAGGCGTTCATAGTTGAACCCTTGTTGGTTGTAGTTGACTCCGCCGCCACCACTTGATGAGCTTGACGGATCAACCGCAACAATCTTCAGCTTCTCCCAGAGCTTCGCCTTGAGCTGGCGAGTCTCCTCATCATCGGTTGGCTTGTCTTGATAACCCATTGTCTCCTCACGTGTCAGTTGAGAATCATTGGTCGACACCTCTTCAAACACCACTCCGACCATCTCTTCGAGTTGTTAGACTCTTTGTGGAGAGTCCTGCTCTGATACCAATTGAAAGTTGCCTAGAGGGGGGGTGAATAGGCTAATCGACCTGCAAATGACTCAATAAAACGAGATTAAATTACAAAGGGCGGACTAGTCCGGTCTGGGGGCGGACTAGTCTGGTCAGCCTGCGAGAAGATCCCTAAAAAGTGTTTCTATCAAGTTTTAAGGCGATTTTCTCGAAGCTACAGGTGAGGATATGGTTATGTCAAGTTTAGCAACTACCAACACAAGTATATGACTAAGAGGAACAAGTTTATGGCAATGTGAAGCACAAGACAAAACTAGCAACCCTAGAACGAAATATTTGATAAACGAAATGCGAAGAACACGGAGACACAAGGATTTTATCTCGAGGTTCGATCCCACACAAGGAATCTACGTCCCCGTTGAGGAGTCCACAAAGGACCGGGTTCAACAACCCTTCCCTCACCAAGTTTACTGCACGGGCCTAACTTGGTTCTCCACTATCACAAAGAATGAATACAAGATTCGTTGGGGCTTCTCACAATCTGAGGCTCCCACAACAATTACAATTGCAAATCACAAAGATTAACTCAATCCACAGATCACAATGATTCACAAAGTGCAAGAGATCAAACCGGGAGCCTAAGCGCGATGTTCTTCCTCTTCTCCACCTCACTAAACCCTAATCCACTCAAGAATTAGTTTTAGAGGGGAAGTAGGCAAGAAAGAGGCTCAAGAATGCTCCAAGTTTTGCTGTGGCGGCGCTAGGGTTACAGGTTGCTCAAGAAGTTGTTCAAAAGAACCCAGGGGACCTCTATTTATAGAGGTCCCAAGCCCATACTGCTGACTTCAGCAGAAGGGCGGACTAGTCCGGCCTACAGCCCGGACTAGTCCAGCCTAGGGGACTACTGACCCCTCTGACAACTGTCGCACTGCGCGACAATCGTCACACTACCCGCCAAACTTCAAATTCAAACGGTAACTTCAACAACGGACTAGTCCGGCCCTCACCGGACTAGTCCGATCTCACACAGAACCTTTTGTTCTGTGTGAAAACGGACTAGTCTGAAGACCACGGACTAGTCCGGCCCCACGGGCGGACTAGTCCGGCCTTCCCAGACTTAGTCGCAAAACCTCTCTGCACATAGCAACACGGACTAGTCCGTCCCATGGATGGACTAGTCTGATCTCACTCAGAACCTTTTGGTCCGCCCCAAAACGGACAAGTCCGCTCTCCTGGACTTAGTCCCGAAACTTCACCCTAGGGGTACCACGGACTAGTCCGTCCCACTACGGACTAGTCTGAAGTCACACAGGACCTTTTGGTCCGTGCCAAAATGGACTAGTTTGTCCAGGAGCGGACTAGTCCGGCCGTCAGGCGGACTAGTCCGGCCCCTCCTGGCAGACTACTCTAACTTCAACTTTCAAGGGGGTTTCTACCTAAACCACCACTCTTGGGTTCCTAACTTGATCTCTTTGCACTTTACGCACACACCCTCCTATTTCTACGGCTAGTCCAACTCAACACGCTAGAAACCCTAGTTTCTACGCTTCGAGTCGACTTCGTTTCCTTCCTTTTCCTTTTTGAGGGTTTGCGTCTCCGATCGAGTCCACACCTGTGCTAAAGATCACTTGAGCTCATTAGCGACTTAATTGTCGTCATCAATCATCCAAAACCCACGGGGAACCTAGATGCACTTTCACCTACTAAGTCGGTCCCAAAACACCGTATGAGTTGTGGACAGGACGTAAGCCCTCATTAAGTTATATGCATATATGAGGTTGTCCAGCTGAGGCAAAATTGTTTAACCCAAACATTGGTAAGATGGATTCTAAGACAGTAAGTTGTCATTTTATTGGCTATGCAGAAAAGAGTAAGGGATATCATTTCTATTGTCCAGAACGATATACTAAGTTTGTAGAAACAAGGCATGCCGTCTTTTTAGAGGATGTCATGATCAGTGAGAGTACGGTAAGGCGAGAAATTAATCTTGAACAGAAGCGGGTTTATGTACCCACTCCTATGATTCAAGAACCATATTTCTCATTACCTACTGTTGTTGAATCATCAGTGCCTATTGGTAATGATTCAACACCTGTTGTTAGTTCTCCATTGACAACGGAATTATTAAGAGAGGTTGAGCATTTTCAGTCTGTTGTCACTAATAATGAAGAGCAACAACAGCCTCAAAATGAGGATAATGTGCAATTAAGAAGACCTCAACGAGAAAGAAAATTGGCCATTTCGGACGATTATGAGATCTATTTGAGTGAGGCAATTCAAATGGAGGGTGATCCCACCACATTTGAAGAAGCTATGAGAAGTTCTCAATCATCTGAATGGCGTAAAGTCATGGAGGATGAAATGAGATCTATGGAAACAAACAAAGTCTGGAATTTAGTTGAGATTCCTAATGGAGCCAAAATAGTAGGCTGTAAATGGGTCTACAAAATTAAACGTGACTCCAAAGGGAATATTGATAAGTTTAAAGCCAGACTTGTTGCAAAAGGCTTCACTCAAAGAGAAGGGATTGATTATAATGAGACATTTTCACCTGTCTCAAGTAAGGATTCATTTAGAATTATTATGGTATTAGTTGCACATTGCAATTTAGAATTACATCAGATGGATGTAAAGACGGAGTTTCTCAATAGTGATCTATATGAGAACGTCTATATGACACAACTGAAAGGTTTTGTTGTTAAGGGTAAGGAACATATGGGATGTCACTTAAGAAAGTCCATATATGGACTTAAACAAGCATCAAGGCAGTGGTATCTCAAGTTCGATGAGACAATAAGAAAGTTTGGGTTTAAAGAAAATAAGGAGGACAATTGCATTTATGCTAAGTTTAAGAGCGGGAAATTTATTTTCCTCGTGCTTTATGTAGATGATATACTACTTGCAAGTAGTGATGTCAATCTACTATCAGAAACTAAGAAGTTTTTGTCCTCTAATTTTGATATGAAAGATCTTGGTAAAGCATCCTATGTATTGGGCATAGAAATTCACCGAGATAGAAATAAGAGGGTATTAGGCTTATCACAAAAGGCATACTTAGAGAATGTACTGAGAAAGTACAGTATGCATAAGAGTAATCTTTTGCCTGCTCCGATTGTCAAGGGCGATAAGTTTGGGAACTTTCAGTGTCCCAGTAATCAATATAAGATCGATCAAATGAAGTCGGTTTCATATGCTTCTGCTGTCGGAAGCCTTATGTATGCTCAAGTCTGTACTCGCCCTGACTTAGCTTATATGACCGGAATGCTTGGCAGATATCAGGCCAATCCAGGGATTGATCACTGGAAGGCAGTTAAGAAATCATTAAGATATGTGCAAGGCACAAAAGGCCTCATGTTAACGTATATTAAGTCATACCCACTTGAAGTAGTGGGATATTTAGATTCAGATTTTGCGGGTTGTGTGGATACTAAGAAATCCACGTCAGGTTATATATTCACCCTCGCGAATGGAGTCATTTCGTGGAAAAGCTCCAAACAAACCATCACTACATCGTTCACAATGCATGCCGAGTTTGTTGCATGCTATAAGGCCACCGGGCAGGCTGTTGGGCTTAAGAAATTTTTACCCGGTCTTAGAGTGGTCGACAACATTGAAAAACCACTTAAGTTATACTGCGATAATGAGCCCGCAATGTTTTACTCTCACAACAATAAGTCGAGTGGTGCTGCCAAACACATCGACATTAAGTTTTATGTTGTGAAAGATCGAATTCAAGATCATACTATAAGTCTTGAGCATATAAGTACCAATCGTATGCTTGCGGATCCGCTAATAAAAGGTCTTCCACCCAGCATGTTCAGTGAACACGTAGCCGGCATGGGTTTAAGGGAGAGCCTATGATCACTGGATATTTAGGGGCCAAGTAAGAGTAAGGTTCATTTTCAAGTGTGAGATATATTGTGGTCTTCGAGTCTAACAATACGTAAATGGTTGTTGTGATGCGTTGTGCCCTATATGTCAAGCATAAGAAAATGGATACTAAGTTTAGTATTAAGTAAGTTGGTAAGTTTCAGATTCGAGTTCAAGGGGGAGAATGTTGGAAGTACCGGACTAGTCCGGTTAAGACCAGACTAGTCCGATGTTGTCCAGTAAGGGTAACCGGACTAGTCTGGGCTCTTAGAGGACTAGTCCGATATTGTCCAGTAAGGGTAACCGGACTAGTTCGGACCCTATACAGACTAATCCGATTTTTCAGTAACTGTCAACTTGAACTCGAAATTGACATGTATTTTAATTGAAAGGACACAACACATCGACTTTTAAGTCTCTGATCGAGAGACTCAATAATTTCTAAGAGTGGGAGACCCCCTCTTGTGTCTCTTGGTCAACTATAAGAAGACGGTTATGTGTATGATCAAAGTGGCCAATGCATACACGCATACACACTTGAACACTCTAACTCACTCAGAATCCGATCAAGATACCAAGAGAAGAACAAGAGGAAACACCTCTCGTCGTCGTTCTTCTTGCGGCCTCGGCTTGTTGACTAGATGGCCGCATCGTCAAGCAACAACAAAGATGGACGTGAATGTATTATTAGTGTTCTTGTGCTATTTGAGAAATAGCATTTGATGTTCATGTTGTAATCAGATTTCTCCATGTAATTCGAGATGATTTAGTGACTATTTGATCTTTGGACCCTCTCTTGATTTCTAACACGTTATGGATTGGAAAAGAAAAAGAACAGAAGAATGAGTCGTTCGCAGGCAGGCGAGCGCATGGCAAGCGAGGGCATGTAGCAGTTAGGCGAGTAGCCAATGACTGATTAGGACAGATACAATGTTTGAAGTGTTTTCACATAAATAAGTGTGTATAGCGATTTTTTTCTTCAAGCTCAACTGGCTTACATGGAGGGGACAACACTGATCATGACGGAAATAAATAATGGGAAAATTAAACTACCAATAATTCAAAATAACTCCTTGTTGTATGTGGACTAATTCTCAAAACATAGGTTCGCATTGTCGCGTCAACCGTCAAGTGATGAAATCTAGCAGAAGGCCGGGCACATGGTCTATTGAGAAGTCAGCTCAAAACTACCAATGATAAGGAAAAAAAGTTCAATGGTTTTTCAACTCTAACGATATCACGTAGTAGCTTTTTTAGTGTCCTCTCACTTGTCTGTCATGTGGAAATTCTCACAAATCTTATCTACAGCTGCCAATGTTTGTTAGGTCCAAACTGTGGTCTCTAGTAAACGTCATGCTCTTGTTCTTCTTTCTATAATCATATTGCATTCAGAACATCGATTAAATTTGACGTGGGAGAAAAGTTTTTTGGTTTGGTGATGCGATCTAGATTTATTAGATTGCATGACGGAAAAAAGTTTGATCTCCACAACGATTGGTAAAATAAATGGAACTTTCAGCTCTGTATACCGCAGGAACATGAAGTGCCCACCAGGTTGTTCCAAAGCAGTGAGGTCAGGGTCTTATCACGCGGGCCTCGTGCAACTTTGTAAGGCCCATCAACCCTAAAGCTATCTGATTCAGATTTTGCTCCATATTAAATCAATTTAACCCCCACACTTTTTATCTAGCATGCATGTAATAGTCACTGACAAAATAATAATCAATCTATTCTCAAATTGATATCATTAGGACAATATATCTAATTTAATATAAGCTAAATTTGTTATTTTAACAACGATAATTTAAAAACGGAGTAGTACACCATTAAACATGTCCTAATCACTTTGGTTACAACAGAGGGACTCCGATGCGACGCAAATAAGCTGGCAGCCTATTCCTCCTCGTGACTAGTCTGATGACAAGCAGAGCATATTAGTAGGCGACACGAAAACAACAACATCAGCGACGGCAGCCCCGGCCTCCACTTTGAAGCCCCACATTTTCTGTCCGTCCTCTGACATTGAACATTGCCTGAGTGCGACACGGCATCGAAGCTCACACGCGCCAGAAAGCGGCTCCGTCGGTGGAGTAAACACAGCACACCTGACCTGAACGACTGAACCTGGGATTGAAGCTTTCCTTTGTTAGGGAAAAGGGGACACATGATTTAACGTGGAAAAAATTCTCCCAAGATGGAGGAGAAAAACAACCACGGGAAAACAGATCTATTATGATGGTTGAGGTACAAGTACAGGGGCGACCTATATTTATAAGCGTACAACAGATAGAGATACAGTCATATCCCAACAAAACGTACAAGAGATAGAGTCATATCCCAAAAAACCTCCCCCTGACTCTAAATCTATAGAAAATTGTTTCCCAAACACCACTAGGATGCTAAGCTCCGAGAGGAGATCTGCACACGCTGCCCCGCCCCGAGGGACGCTTAACACCGAACGAAAACTGAATAGATGGTCGCCCGCAGCAACCGGATCTCAACAGATGAAGCATGCAACACGAAACGCCATCACATAGTGGAATAACACCGCCCGCGGTAGATAACCCAAAAGCGTCGGTAGATAATGACTTTGTGTTTGATGTGTTGGATGCAATAGAAACAACTGAAGTATTTATAACCGTGGAACCTTGCAAATAATAAAGATTATTTATACGATTTGCCTTCAAAACCACACAGTTACCTTGAGAGACCTTAAGAACACCTTTAACGGCGGAAAATTTGAATCCTTTTGCTTCTAAGGTGCTCAAAGAAATAAGATTCCTCTTCAATTTTGGAACATAACGCACATTGGTAAGAGTCTTGAAAGTGCCATCATGAACTTTAATTTGAATAGAACCAATTCCAACAATTTCAAGTGAAGATTCATCACCAATAATAACATCACCATTGTGAATGTCAGAATAATCAGAAAACCACTCTCTATGCAAGTAAATGTGAAAAGAGCATGCCGAATCAAGAACCCAAGACATACGCTTTTCAACATTAGAGGTGACCATAAGTGACTCTCCACTATCAAAAATCTTAACAATACTAGCTTCAGCAGAAGATTTATCCAACTCTTTCTTTTTCTTTCTTTCTTCCTTATTTTTCAGCTTAAGACATTGAGAGATCTCATGATTGTCAGCTTTACAATATCGGCAAAAAACGTTGGATTTACGATTCTTAGACTTAGAATCGTCCGCTTGTTGAGTTCGATCACGAACAATTAAACCCTCACCCTTTAACTCAGAACGAGAATCAATATCAAATTTCTCCTTAGCAACAAATTTGATTTAACATTCTCAAAACTGAGTGAGATATTATTTCCATAAAGCATAATTTCCTTAACATGCTTAAACGAAGCGGGCAAAGAAATAACCAACAAAATTGTCTTATCTTCATCATCAATTTTCACATCCAAACTTGCAAGATCAACGCAAATCGAATTAAATTCAGCGAGATGTGATTGAATAGAGGTACATTCCGCCATGCGAATAGTGTACAGACGTTCCTTAAGACAGAGCTTGTTTGCAAGACTCTTAGTCATATAAAGCTCCTCCAATTTCTTCCACAATTCTGCGGCTGATTTTGCGGTCAAAACTTCACGCAAAACATCTGTAGACAAACTGAGCTGCAAGGCGGACAAATCTTTTTCATCAAGTTCCTCCCATTTATCAGCTGACATATCATTAGACTTACCATTTAAAGCCTTCTGCACGCCCAACTGAGTAAGAACAGCTTTCATCTGAACTTGCCATATGGAAAAGCTGATTTTTCCATCAAATTTTGGAATATCCAATTTAGTAGACATGGCGTGCAGCAAATATCAGATATAAAATAAAATCTGGTAGACTTCTCGTGTGAACGTAGCAAAGAGAAGACCCAAGACAATACCCCGTGTAGGTTTCTGTGTGCGTATAGCAAAAATCAATACTTTTCTACTTCCTGGCAGCAGTAGAAATCTTGCATTGATCAACGTGAATAGCACCTCGGTCAACGTGAACAGCTGATGCAAATCTAAGGCAACCAGGAACAGTACTGGATCCTTGCGTTGCGTGAGGGCAGCGGCTTCAAGGGAATCTGACAGCACCCGTCTTATTGATTTAATGGAACGAGCAGAGAGGCAGCAATCTTTTCACTCCTTTGCCGCTGAACGCTGATGCAAAAGGCCAGATGACAGATCGGCAAGACCAAGGCGTCGAGGAGCATCACCAGAACAAAGAGCGCCCTCAGATCCAAGAGCAGCGCCAGTCAAAACCCAGAAGCCGACGGGGCGGCCGAGCGTCAGACGAAGACAGCAGAGAGGTCGCGCGTCCGAGATCCGCACGGGGAGAACGCAGGCCACGCCGGCCTCCGGGATCAGCGCCGATGGTCGAGCGCTGGCGCGCGATGAACAGACGAGCGCACCGTGGAAGACGACGATCGAAGATCGATCTGTTATTGACGTGTTATTGACGGCTCTGTATACTACTTGTTAGGGAAAAGGGGACACATGATTTAATGTGGAAAAAACTCTCCCAAGGTGGAGGAGAAAAACAACCACGGGAAAACAGATCTATTATGATGGTTGAGGTACAAGTACAGGGGCGGTCTATATTTATAGGTGTACAACAGATAGAGATACAGTCCTATCCCAACAAAACATACAAGATAGAGTCATATCCCAACATCCTTTGTTTCGGCAGCTGAATGAGATCCTGATGAGTGTAGAACTGATGGGAGGCTGGAGTTCCAATGACACCCAAAGACTCTTTATTACCTTTTCCGGCTCACATTTCTGTCAACCAACTCGTGGTCCACGTCCACGAAGATGTTTTCCCAAACGACGTCTCCTTGTTTAACTGAAGGTTATGAAGGTGACTGATCACTGATAGCGCATTTGGCAAGAAGATGCTACATTTGCACATTTAGCATATGGATGCATAAGTCAAACCAGAATTCAGCTCAAAAAGTCAAAATTGAGGGACGGCACGATGCACCATGAATAAAGTGAGTTGAAATTTTGAGAGGGACCGGGCAACATTTGCACTGCTACTAGGAATAAGTCATATTTGGCTTGTCTCCCTCAACTTTTACAATAGTACGCGCGAAATCGGGAGTGAACCAGAGCTCACAGACGCGGTGCGCCAGGAGGTGGTACTCGAAGTAGAAGACAAGAGATCGTGGTGGTGTAGCGGGTGGTTGAAGCTGGCGACAAGGTTGGAGTAGTGTGCCTCGAGCAGGCACTCCGCTCGAAAGCAATGGTAGATGAGCTGCGCGCACATGGCTTGTGCCTCAGGCCCGATCTACTCTATGCCGACAATTAGCGGGATGCAGCATAGAACTGAGAGAGAGAAAGAGTGAGACCAGAAAAACAAAATCACTCGATAAATCGCCAAGGAAGGAAAAACAAACAGTTTGAATTGTTGAGAGGGTCGTCTTATCCGATATTACAGGCGAGGGAGAAAATTCAGACTTCAATAATAATTAAGGGAGTTAAATGGGACTTCTTACTCGCTGTATGCTTTTCATGTTTCTTGGGCCAGATATGTAGCCCTGATCTAAACGCGGCTAAGGTAATAGGACGGTTAGGACCCAGCGATGCAGTCCAGCTTTCAGTACGCGCCGGACCCAGCAACTCCTATGCTCATTGAAGCAGCAACTATCGGATTAGCAAATCCGTATCTCCCGTTTTGGAACTTTTTTTGTCAGTCCTCTCATTTTGGAACATTATCTCGTACTCACTCGTCCGGAAAATTTGTCATTTTGTAATTTAAAAATAAAATACAAAACGATAAGTTTTTCGAGACGGATGGAGTACCGTTTACAGGCTATATACACTCAGTTGTTCTCTAACTGCAGTTTAGAGACTAGAGAGAAAAACGAAAGTACTCTGGTCAGGTGCGATTATACCCTCGCTTCTTCACATGCAAGCCGACCGCCACATATTATCTTGCTGTTCAGGCACATTTCTTCTCTGGAACATAGTTCTCGTCAAATCTGTACCAACGTTGTACAGCAGTATGGCCGGTCTTTTCAGACTTGGCGGACCAGGCGTTCGCCATTGCCGCTGTTTGTTGCTCCGACTATTGCTGCGCGGTATGGTGTTGTTGCTGTCGCCGTGACCTCGCCAATTGCTGCGGCCACGCATGTTTCCTCTGCCGCGATTGGAGCCGCCACACCCACTGTTAGGTACAGCGAAGGTAGGAGTGGATCGTTTCCTTGGCAGCGTGGCGCACAACAAGAGTGGGCAAGAACTTAATTTGTTACAACTCGGGTTTTTCCCTACTCCACTACTCAGTACTTAACCCTACTCGGTGAACCACATTGGACTGGTCACTCGAGTATTGGGCCGCTTGGGCCGAGTTGACTGACGAAGGTTAGATGCAGCAACTGATATAGGCTGACGAGCAGATCCAGGGATGCTGACAATCCCCTCTCTTGAGACGCTGCTTGATCCCAAGCAGGCGCTGCTGGAAAGATTTGCTTCAGATGTTCCAGATCCTCCCACGAAGCGAGCTCAGGCGGAGTATTGGACCACTGCACCAAGACTTGCCGTACGGTCGATCCACCACGAGATACCACTCGGTCCTGTAAGATGCACTGTGGAACACGAAAAGAGGAGGAGCTGTCAGGGAGAGAAGGGCTTACTGAGCTGGGTGAAATTTGGCTTCCTTTAACTGCGATATATGAAACACCGGGTGTATAGAAGATGATGGCGGCAAGGCAATTTTGTATGCAACTGAGCCAATGCGGCTGACCACTTGAAACGGTCCGAAGAACTTGAAGGAGAGCTTCTGACATGATCTGCGAAAAACTGATGATTGGATATAAGGTTGCAATTTGACATAGACCCAATCACCCACCTCAAAGGATCGTTCAGATCTGTTTTTTGTCCGCTTGGACCTTCATCCTTTGTTGTGCACGGAGCAAATGTTGACGGACGAGAGAAGACACCAGCTCCCTGTCTTTCAACCAAGATTTAAGGTCTTGCTGAGTGCAGTTCTGAGCACTATCAATCCCAAAGATGTTCAGCTTGTGGCCATAGAGCACTTCGAAAGGGGACCGTCCCAGGGCCGAGTGGAAGCTAGAATTGTACCAAAATTCCGCCAAGGATAACCACTGCATCCATTTAGAAGGAATAGAGTTCACGAAGCATCTCAAATAAGTCTCCATGCATTGGTTAACCCGCTCCGTCTGACCATCAGATTGAGGGTGGTATGCCGAACTCATTCAAAGATGAACACCCGCCAAAGAAAAGAGCTCTTTCCAAAGTTTGCTTGTGAAGATGGGGTCGCGGTCAGACACTATAGCCATTGGCATATCATGCAACTTGTAAACATTGTCAACAAAAACCCGAGCCACTGACAAAGTTGTGTATGGGTGACAGAGAGGTATGAAATGAGCCTACCTTGTTAGCTTGTCCACCACAACAAGAATGCAGTTGTAGGAAGAAGACGGCGAGAGGCCTTCAACAAAATCTAAAGAGATAGTATGCCAAGCGGTGGAAGGTATGTCCAGAGGCTGTAAGAACCCAGGGTATTTGGTGCGGCCCGGCTTGGCCTGCTGGCAAACTGAGCACGACTGCACGAAAGATTGGACGGAAGTCTTCAGGCGCTTCCAATGAAACGGTTGCTTAATGCGGCGGCAAGTAACAGAAACTCCGGAATGACCTCCAATCGGGCTAGAATGTAAAGAGGAAATAATTCGGTTCTGCAGAGATATGTCGGAGCCCACATAAATCCAGTTGTTGAACCGAAGGATTCCATTGTTGAAGGTGTATTTGGGTACAGAAGATGGATTGACTGATAATGCTGCTATTAACTCTTGAGCAGCTGGATCGCTGTGGTAACTCTGAATAATGTCAAAAAGCCACGATGGTGTCGATGTGGACATAGACAGAATGGCAGAGGGATAGTGGGGCCGTCGCGACAAAGCATCCGCAACACCATTGCCTTTACCCTAACGATAAATAATTTTATATTGCAACCCGAGGAGCTTGGTAAACACTTTCTGCTGCCATGGAGTGTTCAGTCGCTGGTTAGAGAGATGAGACAAGCTTTTCTGGTCAGTTACAATGAGGAACTCTCCAAACTGTAAATAATGGTGCCAATAATCAACAGCCATTAGAATAGCAAGGTATTCTTTCTCGTAAGCCGAAAGGTCGAGAGTTTTGGGTCCCAGAGGCTTACTCACAAAAGCAATTGGATGATTGTCTTGCTGCAACACGGCACCAATGCCAATCCCACTTGCGTCGGTCTCAATACAGAAGGGTTTATCAAAATCAGGAACTGCTAGTACTGGGGCTGAAGATAACGCCGATTTGAGTAACTGGAATGCTTCATTGTGATCAGGTGCCCAGACAAAAGGAACATTTTTCTTTAGAAGATTTGTGAGAGGCTTACTCACAATCCCGTAATGCTTAACAAACCGACGATAATAACCCGAAAGACCCAAGAAGATGCGCAATTCTTTGATGTTTGCAGGAATCGGCCAACGTTGAATAGTGTCAATTTTTTCAGGGTCCGTTGAAATTCCCTCCGCGCGAATGAAGTTTCACAAGTAAGAGAGTTGGCGCTGGGCAAACGAACACTTAGAGAGCTTAATCTTCCAATGATATTTTATTAATAACTGGAAAACTTGTTCCAAGTGAACCAAATGTGCGGCACAAACAGTGATGTACACTAATATGTCATCGAAAAAGACCAATACGCACTTGCGAAGCAATGGGGAAAGTGTTGCATTTATAGCCCCGTGGAATGTTGTCGGAGCACCGGTGAGGCCAAAAGCCAGGACCCTAAATTCATAATGGCCCAAGTGAGTCGAGAACGATGTTTTGTGCTCTTCGCCGGGTTGTAAGAGAATTTGATGAAATCTGGAACTGGGGTCCAATTTAGAGAACCAGGTGATGGTACTCAGCTCATAGAAGACATCCTCAAACACCGGTATAGGAAATTGCCGTTTTTGAGTCAAGGCGTTCAAGTGACGAAAATCCACACAAAAGCGCCAAGATCCGTCCTTCTTCTTAACCAGTAAAACCGGGGAGTTAAATTCACTAGCACTTGGCCGAATAAGTCCTTGGTCCAACATGGCTGCACCTGAGATTCAATCTTTGTCTTCAACTTGGGTGGGTAACGGTACGGTCGGATGTTAAACGAACGCGCGCCAGGAAGCAATGGAAAACTATGGTCACCAGCTCTGCTGGGAGGTAGAGCGGATGGTGCATCAAACAAAGCTGCATACTTGGACAGAAGGTGTTGGATATCAAGTGGAAACTGATCAATAGCAACCGCACAACATGTTGCAGGGACGTGGACCAGCTGAACCACCGTCTTCGGAGGTAAGTCAGAAAGTATCCCTTGAATAGTAACTGTTGACCCTTGATAGTTGAATGAAAACCATTTCTGGGACCAGTGGACTTGCATAGGTCTATAAGACTTCAACCAATCCATCCCTAGAATAAGGTCAAAAAAATAGAGGGGTAGTATCTTGAGGTCTGCGAAGAATGTGATACCTTGTATCTCCCAAGTTGCATTAGTAATGGTGGACTGACATTGAATTGTGTTTCCATTGGCCACTGTGACCATCATTGGTTCTGCGAGAGAAGTGACACCCGACAATTTATGAGTCACACTGGAACTCAAAAAAGAAAGAATACTACCACTATCCACCAACACCAGTATTGGAATACCCTATATAGATCCCCACATCTTCATGGTCTTTGGCCCTTCTCTACCACTTGTGCCAAACCGAGACAATGTCAAGAATAGTTGGTCATCATTGTGAGTTGGTTCCGGGGAGGGTGGATTATCCTCCAGCTGCAGGGCTTCCAATAGTTCTTGCACAGCATGAAGCTGAACTGATGGTGAGCACTTGTGACTACGAAACCATTTTTCTGCATAAATTTTGCATAGCTTAAAGTTGCCTAGAGGGGGGGTGAATAGGCTAATCGACCTGAAATGACTTAATAAAACGAGATCAGTACTTAGGGGGCGGACTAGTCCGGTCCAGGGATGGACTAGTCCGGTCCACCTACAGGGAAAACCTAAAAGGGGTTTCTAACAAGTTTTAGTTCGATTCTTGTGATGCAAAGTATGTTAGAATGACTTAGTAAACCTTAACAAGTTATGAAGCAAGTATGAGTCTAAGGATCATAATGAGACAAGGGTGATGAACAAAAACGATAAAGCTAACCCTAGAAGCAATATGCAATAAGTGAAAGCGAAGTACACAAGGGACACAAGGATTTCCCGAGGTTCAATCCCACAAAGGAATCTACGTCCCCGTTGAGGAGTCCAGGAAGGACCGGGTTCAACAACCCTTCCCTCACCAAGTTTACCACAAGGGCCTAACTTGGTTCTCCACTATCACAAAGGGGTGAATACAAGATTCGTTGGGACTTCTCACAATCTGAGGCTCCCACCACAAATACAATCACAAATCACAAAGATCAACTCAAGCCACAGATCACAAAGATTCACAAGTGCAAGAGATCAAACCGAGAGCCAAGAGCGGTGTTCTTCCTCTTCTTCACCTCACCAAACCCTAATCCACACAAGAATTAGTTTTAGAGGGAATGTAGGCAAGATGGAGGCTTTTGGAGGCTCAAAGTTTGCTGTGGCGGCGCTAGGGTTTCAATCTTTTCAAAGGTTTTCCAGGGTTTGGTTCAAATGAACCCAGGGGTCCTCTCTTTATAGAGGTTCCCAACCCATACTGTTGACTTCAGCAGATGGACGGACTAGTCCGGCCTTTGGGACCACTAACGTCCCTAACAACTGTCGCACTGCACGCCAATCGTCACGCTACCCGCCAAACTTCAAATTCAAACGGTCACTTCAAAACGGACTAGTCCGATCTCACACAGAACCTTTTGTTCCGTGTGAAAATAGACTAGTCTGGATACCACGGACTAGTCCGACCCCCAGGGCGGACTAGTCCGGCCTACCCAGACTTAGTCGCTAAAAAACCACTTCTCTCCAAACCCGGACTAGTCCGCACACTAGGCGGACAAGTTCGATCTCAGCCAGGACCTCTTGGTCCGGACTAAAATGGACAAGTCCGTGGTTTTGGGACTTAGTCCCGAAAACCCACTCCACGACTACCCGGACTATTTCGTCCTACTACGGACTAGTCCGAACTCAGTCATACCCTTCTGGTTCGGCTAAAAATGGACTTGACCGGCCAGGAGCGGACTAGTCCGGCCACCTGCACGGACTAGACCGTCCACTCCTGCCAGACTTCTCCAACTCTCTTCTCTCAATAGGATTTGATCTCTAAACCGCTTTGAGCTCCCAACTTGATCTCAATGCACTTTACGCACACATCCTCATATACATATGGCTAGTCTAAACTCGACACGCTAGAAACCCTAGTTTCTTCTTTTCGAGTCGACATCGTCGTTTTCATCCTTTTCCTTTTTGAGGGTTTGTGTTTCCGCTTGAATCCACACCTGTGCTTAATATCACTGAGCTCATTAGATACTTAATTGTCGTCATCAATCATCCAAAACTCACGGGGATCCTAGATGCACTTTCAATCTCCCCCTTTTTTGTGATTGATGACAACACATTAAGTCTTCACATATAAGAGTATAAATTTTGGTTTTCATAATGTTCGGGTGTATGAATGACTCCCCCTCAATGAATGCATCATAAAAAATTGAGGAAGTCTTTCATACATACACACGTTACGGTGGGGTGCCTACGTGTTGTGCTCAACAATTTGTGACAAGGCATAATAAATATGAGTAGATCAAAAGATATACATTCAAAGTATCATATTGATATTAAACATTCAAAACATAGTCTTGCACAAATTTAAAACATTCGAATGATATAAACATTACAATAAGAAGTGCAACGTGTCTAAGGATCCAAAAAGAGCTACTCTCCCCACATCTAACTACTCTCCCCCATCTAACTCTCTAACTCTCCCCCATCTAACTCTCCCCCTTTGGCATCAAGACACCAAAAAGGAAAAGAAGAGGGGAACAATGAGGCCTATCCACTAGTCGTTATCCTCCTCACTATCGCTCGCCGCATTATCGGAGTCGCTCTCTGTGGACTATGGGTCCTCGTGGTCCTCGTCGTCGTCGGAGACCCGTGCCGAGAGAGCCGCCCGAGAGGAGCTCCCGTCCTCTTGGAGCTGGGCGAGCTCGTCGGCGGTGAAGTCGGGAAATGGAGTGATCTCCCTGTCGCTCACCTCCGGAGAGGACATGGGGACCTCCAGTTTGTCGCACACCGCCTTGAGGTATTTTTCTTAGCGCTTGTGTGCCTGCTGATTCCGAATCTCTTGCTTCCGGCAGGAGGTGAAAATAGCCTTGAAGCACTTGAAGAAAGCGCTCATCGACTGAGGCGGAGGCGGAGAAGGAGGTGCTGGCATTGCAGAGTGAGAGGGAGGCTCCGCATTCTTCTGGCGCGGAGGAGGCGGCACTGAAGGAGGCGTTTGAGGATGGAGCGGGCGATGAGTCATATCCTTGACGAAGGTCAAGCCCAACACCTTCTCGATGAGATACATGATGTAGGGCGCATGCCCACAAGCACGATTAGGGGTATGCGAGATGTTGAAGATGTCATCGAAGATGTAATCAACTAGGTTGAACTTCTCATCGCCATCAATAAGGAGCAGTAGGTGCCTTAGATTTCCTTGGATCACCCCTGCATCACCATCCTTGGGTGCAATTGTCCTCCTGAGGATCCTGTTCAGAATGCTATAGAATGGCTTGATATTGCGAGCATGCCCGGCATCATATTGAACATGACTGGGATACATGTAGGTCAGCTCATCTCTGTCTACGGCCTTGAGGATAGAGATAATGATCTCATGATCCAAATAAGCCTCAAGTTCGAGAATCGTGGCAAACTCTGCAAAGGTGACTGAGTATTGCTCCCCATGAGTCATCCAAAAGATCCGTCTATCACCTTGAGTGGTGAAGTAGATGGTGGAGTAGAACTGCAGGATGACCTCAACATTCCAGTTGTACTTGAATCCCATGATGCCCTTGAGCTCATGATGCTCAGCTGCCTCAATCACCGCATCAAAAGCAGAGTGTTTCTTCTGGGCCATACACTCCCAGTCTACCCATTGTGCTCCGATCACTGGCTTCCTCATGTTCTGGTAGACAAGACAGTAATAGTCATAGTCAACGTCGCACCAAAACCTAGGGTCGGCGGTGCTTCTTTCATACTTGTAGACTTTGTCCGTCCGTAGTCTTCTTGCCTTCGGGGCTCCTTTACCATGGAAGACATTGGCGGCTATCTCACGCTGCCTGTTGGGGTTCCTCTCAGGAGTGTGCACCTCCAAGGGGCCAATGGGTGTGTGTGACGCCCGGTTCCGAAAATGAACCAAGCTAACGCATATGTGTGCCTAGGATGTTCATCACACATACACGAGTGCAATCACAAAAGAGTATACAGAAAATTACCACAAGACAAGATTAATTAACCAAATTTTATTACACAAACCATTTTATCCTCGAATACAAGCTCTAATGTATATTAATGACAAGTTCAACTAATGCAGCGGAAATAAACTAATTAAGCAACTAAAGCAACTATGCAGCATAAGCGACAGGGTATATACGCGCAGCTCCAATCAACACCACAGGCAAAGCTGACGGTAGACACGACCTAGAACTCCGCATTATCGCCATTAAAATCCCAGTCCTGACCTGCAACTGTTGGGGGGGATTGCAAGAGTGAGTACATGTCGTACTCAGCAAGTGTGGAAAGTATGACAGGTGGCTGATTCAAATGACGACAATAATAATGGCAAAGTGCTGAAAAGTACAGTAAAACATTTGAAAAGCAATATATTATATGTATGTGAAGTAATCCCATCATAAACCATGTAACCATAATAATACAGTCCGTAATCCACCATTACCAATAACCATAATCAATGTCATAAACCATAATTCCATCTCATAACCATAACCATAATCATAATATCGACCATAACCATTACCAAACCATAACCATTACCAAACCATAACCATTACCAAACCATAACCATCCCAAATCCCAATTTCCCTCTAATCATGGAAGTTGTCCAGGTGCTCATAACCGAGAGCGCGACTATCATGATAGTTTTAGTTAACTCTGCAGAGTTTGTACCTCTTTACCCACGTGTTCGTGATTTCATCACCCTTCGGCGACTAAGAACCTCCCTTAGGCCCATGACCCGTCGGTCACATTACACACTTCCGTTGGTGTGTGGCCAAGAGATCACAAAATAGCCTTTACAAAGGGATTACTAGCCTATTTAGACCCCACTGAGGTTTCACCGGTGGCGATGTCTCCCACAGAGCACATCTTCAACCAAGGGCCCCCTCTTGAGCCATTCGGATCCCAGGGTAGTCCCACCAATCATCAACAAACCCAATCCGACTACCCCTTCCCCGAGCATCCACAATGGTCCAAACAGCACTAGCAAAGCCCTAATTAATCAGCTACGCCGCACCCATACTTGGCCTCGTGGTGGCACTGTAGTCCTGGCTTATTCTCGCATGAACCGGTCCTTAGATCTAAAGCAAGAAAACCACCATAACATCCAACCCATCCACACACTAGGCTTGCTTAGATCATCCATTACCATACCATGTTTAACCAGTTCATGTTAACAATAATCTCATCCATGCATAATTAAATTGAGTGATATAGTTGTTTCCCATCCCAGTTGATTAAGCGAAGCAAAAAGGTAAAAACCCTTCCCTACTCTCTACCATAAATTCCAGGTGACAAGGGTGGTTTAGCAAATCTAGTAAACTTCCTACCATAGGATTTCCCATCAATTTGACACAAGCATGCAGTTTTGCAAACAAAACATTTATTTTAAAAACAGGATCAATATGCTTCAAGGACACTTGCCTTGCTCTTGCTGTTGATTAGGGTCAAAGCCTTCAAACTCTTGATGTTGTAGATCCTCCGTGGCACTCTCTAGCGCAAACCCGTCTAATCCACACAATAAACATACAAGACGAGAAACACAATCAAATAGTGCACAAATATTACTCAATATGACATGACATGCATGATTGATGCAATGCAAGGTAGAACTTGTCACTAGATTGCTTTTAATGATCACTAACTATCTCTAATAGATTTTAACAAGTTTATACAGGTTTGGGGTCGATTAGATCAAATTTTAGAGTCAATTCAACACAATTTAACCAGGAAGATCGGACTAGTCCGCTAGGGACCGGACAAGTCCGCACTTGACGAGATCAGCAGATTAGGGTTTTCTAGATCGACGTGAATTTGGAGATTAGGGGTTGAATTCACATAAGGAAAAGAGAATAGAAGGTATACCAGGTGTTTAGAACTCCAATGAACCAAGAAACTTGGAGGTAACACTTGGATCTTGATGATCTAGGGTTGGTGATGAACTTGGAGATGAATTGGTGGTGAAGGACGAAACTTGGTGGAGATCTTGATCCTCCTTTGTTTCCTCCTCTTCTTCTTCTTGTTTGGGATCTTCTCCTCCCTCCTTGATGGTGGCTCCCCACGAACTAGGGTTTGGGCGGGTGGAAAAGTGGCAAATAGATGTCAAACCAAGGGGTGGGGTTGTTTATATAGACGTGGAGGCTAGGGTTAGATGGATTTCGAGTTTAGGATGAGTAGAGGCCGGTTTAGAGTCCCACATGGGCTCTAAAAGAGTTGGGCACGACGTCCCTAGGCCCACTTGATGTGAAACCCAAGAAACAAGTCGTAAAACAAAAGGTCAATCTCGGAGTCATGAAATATCAGACAAGTCCGGACAGGACCGGACTAGTCCGAAGTCGTCTAGAGAGAAAATCGGACAAGTCTGGCCAAAAATCGGACAAGTCCGATCTTAGTCAGAAGGGAAAACGGAAAAGTCCGCTGGAACACCGGACTAGTCCAAAAAAGTCCAGGGGCTTAGCAAATTTTCAAGGATTCATGGAATACCGGACTAGTCCGCACAAAATCGGACAAGTCCGAAGTTGTCCAGAGGCAAATATCGGACTAATCCGCAGCAAAAACGGACAAGTCTATTTTTAGACAGAGAGAAATCGGACTAGTCCTCAGCAAAACCGGACTAGTCCGCACTTTCCTACATTTTTAAGTGCGGTTTTGCTCCAAATCAATTTTAAACTTGTTCCTCTTGTTATGGGCTAATGTTAAACATGTGTATGTGTGCATGTAGGGCATGATGCATGAAAATGAGGGTGTTACAAACCTACCCCCCTTAAAATGAATCTCGCCCTCGAGATTCGACGCGGAAGAGAAGAGATAGGGAAATTCCTTCTTGAGATCATCTTCTAGCTCCCAAGTTGCTTCTTTTTCGGTATGGTGCTTCCATTGGACTTTACACCATCGAATCACCTTGTTCCTTGTGACTCTCTCCTTGGTTTCCAAGATCTTATCCGGTTGCTCGGCATAAGTCAAATCTTCCTCTAGCTTCAATTCTTCCATTGGCACCTTTTCTTCCGGTACCCTCAAGCACTTCTTGAGCTGGGAAACATGAAACACATCATGTACGTCTGAAAGATGAGCTGGCATCTCCAACTTATATGCTACTTCTCCTCTTTTGTCCAAAATCTTGAATGGTCCAATATAACGAGGTGCGAGCTTGCCTCTTATGTTAAACCTCTTATGACCTCTCATTGGTGACACCTTGAGGTAAACAAAATCTCCTATTTCAAAGGCTAATTTCCTTCTCCTATTATCCGCATAGCCTTTTTGCCTTGATTGGGCAGCCCTCAAGTTTCCACGAATTATTTGGACTTGCTTTTCGGCTTCTTGCAACACGTCCGGACCAAATACTTGAGTTTCTCCTGCCTCATTCCAGAATAAAGGTGTCCTACACTTCCTCCCATAAAGCGCTTCATATGGTGACATTTTCAAGCTTGCTTGGTAACTATTGTTGTATGAAAATTCTGCGTATGGCAAGCTTTTGTCCCAACTTTTCCCATGCTTTAAAGCACAAGCTCTTAACATGTCCTCCAAAATCTGATTGGTCCTCTCGGTTTGTCCATCCGTTTGAGGATGATATGCTGAACTAAAATTCAACCTCGTTCCCAAAGCTTCATGCAATTTTTGCCAAAATCTGGAGGTAAATTGAGAACCTCTATCCGAGACTATCTTCTTAGGGACTCCATGTCGACACACAATATGCTCCATGTATATTTCGGCCAATCGTGCAGCTGTATACTTAGTCTTCACAGGGACAAAATGAGATGACTTGGTTAAGCGATCCACAATTACCCAAATTGAGTCATACCCAGACTGAGTACGCGGTAACCCAACTATGAAGTCCATACCAATTTCTTCCCACTTCCATTCCGGAATCTTCAACAGTTGCAATAGTCCGGCTGGCCTTTGATGTTCCGCCTTGACTCGTTGACACACATCACACAATGCAACATATTCGGCTATGTCCTTTTTCATGCTATCCCACCAATAGCAAGTCTTCAAGTCCTTGTACATCTTCGTACAACCGGGGTGAATCGAGTAAGGCGAGTCATGTGCCTCCTTTAATATTGTCTCCCGAATATGCTTTACATTAGGCACAACGATTCTCTTTACAAGCCATAAGGTACCATGTTCGTCTTCATCAAATCTGAATTCTCTCCCTTCTTTGATTCTTTCCTTGATTTCCTTGATCTCCTCATCCATGGTTTGTGCTTCTCGAATTTCTTGCTCCAAGGTTGGGTTTAACTCCATCATCTCCATCTCATTTACAAACCCGAGGTTCAACCGTTCAAACTCCTTACATAACTCGGACGGTAACTCTCAAACCGTGAGTTGATGGCTTACTCCCTTTCTACTCAAAGCATCGGCCACTACATTGGCTTTTCCCGAATGATAGTTGATCCCCAAATCATAATCTTTGATGAGCTCTAACCATCTTCGTTGCCTCAAGTTCAGATCCGTTTGTGTGAAAATATACTTCAAACTCTTATGATCCGTATAAATTTCACACCTATGTCCAAGAATATAGTGTCTCCTAATCTTCAATGCATGTACCACGGCTGCTAGTTCAAGATCGTGTGTGGGGTAACTCTGCTCATGTTTCTTCAATTGTCTCGACGCATGGCGACCACTTGACCTTCTTGCATCAATACACATCCAAGCCCTTGTCTTGATGCATCGCAATAAATGTCAAAACTCTTGCTTACATCCGGCAATACCAAAACTGGGGCTGCTGTCAACCGCTTCTTCAACTCCTCAAAACTCTCTTGACAAGCTTGAGTCCATTGGAATGCCTTTCCCTTCATTAGCAACTCCATCATAGGCTTGGCTATCTTGGAAAAATCCTTGATGAATCTACGGTAATATCCAGCCATCCCAAGAAAACTCCTTATTTCCTTGACATTTTGCGGCGGTTCCCACTTCAACACATCCCTCACTTTACCAGGGTCAACCGATACTCCTCCTCCTGAGATGATATGACCCAAAAATGGCACCTCTTTCAACCAAAACTGACACTTGTTGAACTTGGCATACAATTGATGCTCCCTCAATTTCTGCAACGTAAGACTCAAGTGTTCCTCATGTTCCTTCTCATCCTTCGAGTAGATCATAATATCATCAATAAACACCACAACGAACTTATCTAAGTACTCCATGAAGACTTTATTGATGAGGTACATAAAGTAGGCAGGCGCATTTGTCAATCCAAAAGACATCACAGTGTACTCATAAGATCCATACCGTGTCCTAAAAGCTGTCTTGGGTATGTCTGATGGCCTAATCTTCATTTGAAAGTATCCCGACCTCAAATCAATCTTGGAAAACACATAGGCACCTTTCATCTGATCAAACAAATCCTCTATACGGGGCAAGGTATACTTGTTCTTGATTGTTACCTCGTTGAGAGCTCGGTAACCCACACACATCCTTTGGGATCCATCCTTCTTGTCCACGAATAGAACGGGCGCTCCCCAAGGTGAAGAGCTAGGGCGAATAAAACCCTTCTCTAATTGCTCTTGAATTTGTTTCTTGAGCTCCGCTAATTCCATAGGAGGCATCCTATACGGTCTCTTAGCTATAGGTGCAGTTCCAGGCACTAAATCAATAACAAACTCAATGTCTCGATCAGGTGGCATACCTGGCAACTCATCTGGAAAAACATCCAAAAATTCACACACTACCGGAATCTCCTCAATTGCGGCACCGTCCACATGGTTCAACGCCAATTGCTTCGGTGCGGTTTGAGATGCTTCAAATTCTACGGTGATCCCTTCCTCATTGGTCAACTTCATCATCTTTGTGGCTGAAAGTGCATCTAGGTTCCCCGTGGGTTTTGGATGATTGATGACGACAATTAAGTCACTAATGAGCTCATGTGATCTTAGCACAGGTGTGGACTCGATCGGAGACACAAACCCTCAAAAAGGAAAAGGAAGTAAACGGAGTCAACTCGAAGCGTAGAAACTAGGGTTTCTAGCGTGTTGAGTTAGACTAGCCGTAGAAATAGGAGGGTGTGTGCGTAAAGTGCAATGAGATCAAAGTAGGAGCTCAAGAGTGGTGGTTGAGGTAGAAATCATATTTGAAGTTGAAGTTAGAGTAGTCTAGCAGGAGTGGCCGGACTAGTCCGCCTTAGGGCCGGACTAGTCCGCTCCTGGCCAGACTAGTCCGTTTTCACACGGACCAGAAGGTCCTGTGTGACTTCGGACTAGTCCGTAGTGGACCGGACTAGTCCGGGGTACCCCTTGAAGTGGAGTTTCGGGACTAAGTCCTAGAGAGCGGACTTGTCCGTTTTGGGGCGGACCAAAAGGTCATGTGTGAGATCGGACTAGTCCGTCCATGGGCCGGACTAGTCCGTGGTACTGAGTGCAGAGAGGTTTTGTGACTAAGTCTGGGAAGGCCGGACTAGTCCGTGGTCTCCAGACTAGTCCGTTTTCATACGGAACAAAAGGTTCTGTGTGAGAACGGACTAGTCCGGTGAGGACCGGACTAGTCCGTTGTGGAAGTTGCCGTTTGAATTTGAACTTTGGCGGGTAGCGTGACGATTGCCGCGCAGTGCGACAGTGTCAGAGGGGTCAGTGGTCCCCTAGGCCGGACTAGTCCGGGCCTGAGGCCGGACTAGTCCGCCCTTTTGCTGAGGTCAGCAGTTTGGGCTCGGGACTCCTATAAAAAGGGGACCCCCGGCCTCATTTTCAAATACTCTCGAACCCTAGCGCCGCCACAGCCAACTTGGAGCACTCTTAAGCCTCTTTCTTGCCAAACTTTCTCTCTAAAACTAATTCTTGTGTGGATTAGGGTTTAGTGAGGTGGAGAAGAGGAAGAACATCGCGCTTGTGCTCCCGGTTTGATCTCTTGCACTCATTGAGTCTTTGTGAGCTGTTTGTTGAGTGTGTTTTGTGTTGTTGATCATCTTTGTGGTGTGGGAGTCTCAGATTGTGAGAAGCCCCAACGAATCTTGTATTCGCACTTTGAGATAGTGGAGAACCAAGTTAGGCCTGTGAGGTAAACTTGGTGAGGGAAGGGTTGGTGAACCCGGTCCTTTGTGGACTCCTCAACGGGGACGTAGATTCTTGTGTGGAATCGAACCTCGGGATAAAATCCTTGTGTCTCCGTGTTCTTCGCATTTTGTTTATTGCATACTTAGCTCTAGGGTTGCTAGTCTTGCCTTGTGCCTCACATTGCTTAATCTTGTTAAAACTTGACTCACTCTTGTATTGATAGTTTCTAAACTCGTCTTAAACATATCCTCACTTGTAGACTCGAGAAAATCCCCTTAAAACTTGCTAGAAACACTTTTTAGGGTTCTTCACGCAGGCTGACCGGACTAGTCCTCCCCCAGACCGGACTAGTCCGCCCCCTGTGATTTAATCTCGTTTTATTAAGTCATCTGCAGGTCGATTAGCCTATTCACCCCCCCTCTAGGCAACTTTCAATTGGTATCAGAGCAGGACTCTCCACAAAGAGTCTAACAACTCAGAGAGATGGCCGGAGTGGTGAATGACGACGCATCGAGCAGCAACTACGAGGCAACCCGTGAGGAGACGCTGGCCTATCAAGATAAGCCAACGGACGATGAGGAGACTCGCCAACTCAAGGCGAAGCTCTGGGAGAAGCTGAACATCTCCAAGATCGTTTCGTCGAACCAATCAAGTGGTAGTGGCGGAGTCAACTACAACCGACAAGGGTTCAACTATGAACGCCTTGCCGCCAACAACCACTACCTCTCCATCCCATTGGGGAAACCTCCCCAATTCGATGGAACTGATTACGGGATGTGGAAACATAATATGAATATCCACCTCGTGTCACTCAACCCGGCGTTGTGGCAAATTGTCATGACCGGGGTGGAGATTCCGAAGGATGAGGACAACATCACTCAAGAACAAGCCATCCTCATCCACCGCAACTCTCAAGCTGCGGGTGTGATTATCTCATCTCTCTCAAGAGATGAGTTCAACCGCGTCGATGGCCTTGAGGTGGCCAAAGACATATGGAACACCCTCAAGACGGCGCATGAAGGAAATCGGGTGGTCAAGGAGGCCAAGATCGAGATCATCGAAGGAGAGCTTGGGAGATTCGCCATCTTGGATGGTGAATCCCCCCAAGACATGTACAACCGGTTGAAGGTACTTATCAACAAGAGCCGATCATATGGCTGCACCAAGTGGACCGACCACGAGGTTGTGAAGAGGATGATCCGGGCATTCATGCCTAGGAACGTCGCTCTTTGCTCCATGATTCGAGAAAGCCCGGGGTTCACTCAAATGACCCCGGAGGAGGTCCTTGGTAGGATCATCAACCACGAGATCATGGAGAAGGAGGCGCTCTTCTACAACGACCTTCAGAAGTTCACCGCCTCCAAGATGAAGAACGTTGCACTCAAGGCAACACCCTCTTCAAAGGAGCAAGAGGAAAGTGATGAGGAGAGCCTCGACACCGATGAGGAAGAGGACTTCTTCATCAACAAATTCAAGAGAATGATGAGGAGGAAGAAAGGTGGATACAACCATGAGGGCAAAGGGAAGGAAAGAGCAAGGCCCAAATCAAAAAGGTCTTGCTACAATTGTGGCGAGTATGGGCACTTCATCGCTGATTGCCCACATGAAGAAGCGAAGAAGAAGAAGGAGGGCAAGCCTCAAGATAAGAAATTCTTCAAGACGAAGAGTCCCTCCGGACAAGCCTACTTGGGGAAGGAGTGGGACTCTAACGATGAGTCCTCCTCCGAAGAAGAAGAGGAGAAGATGGCTACCATAGCCATCGGGAGGAGCTCCAAGGGAAGCAAGCTCTTCCCCAACCTCAACGACGACTACAAACCTACTTGCCTTATGGCAAGGGAGGGAAGGAGAAAGGTAACATCTCATCCCTCCTCCACAACTTCCTCGCAAGATGAATTTGATAGTGCTAGTGAGAATGAACACATGTTTAAGGACATAAGCAAAAGCACCTTGCGAAGGATGAAATTGCTTATGGATGAGATCTTTGAGAAGGAGGATCTCATCAATAGACAAGAGGACATGCTCATCCTTGAGAAGGAGAGATGTCGAGAGCTTGATGAGCTCCTTGAGCTCGAAAGAGAGAAGAGCAAGGCACTGGAACACAAACTTGCTCTAAGTAAGAAAACGTGTTCAAGTCTTGAGGAGAAAACAATTGAGCTCAAGGATGAACTTGGGAACTTGTCAAAAGTTAACAAAATCCTTGAGACTCAAGTTGAGTCTCTCAAGAACAATGTAGCATGTTCCTCTAAGAGCTCAACCTTCTCAAAGGCCTCATCCAATGCAACTCCGCCTTGCAAGTGCTCTAACTTAATCCTTAAGCTTAAGGATGAACTCAACTCAGCACAAGGCAAGCAAGCACCTAAGGGTGCCATCTTTGACAAGGAGAAGGTGGTGTATGCACGAAGTGCATACACCAACACAAGACCTCCCATGTCAAGGATGGTCTTGGCTATACTAGAGGTGGAAGGCATAACGCCAAAACCTCCAAGTATGGCAAAGACATGATTGTCTTTGCTAAGGGAAGTTCATCCCCAACTAAAATTGAAAAGAACTCACTCTCTAGCAACAAATTGCCTAAATCTGAATCGCATCCTCTATTCCATGATTTTGATGCATCTTATGTGCTAAAGAGGAACAAACACGACAAAGTGTTTGCTAGATATGTTGGGCCACTCCGCAAGAGCCCCAAGCCTTGCGTGTGGGTGCCCAAATGCCTAACTACTAACGTGAAAGGACCCAACTCCGCTTGGGTACCTAAAAGGAAGGCATAAACTTGTTTTGTAGGCTTACTCCTCCGGTGGATCGAAATGGGTGTTGGATAGCGGATGTACCAACCACATGACCGGAGAGAGGAGCATGTTCATAGAGTATGAGGAGAACGAGGACCCAAGTGAAGGAATCTTCTTTGGAGATAATAGCCAAGGGAAAATCCTTGGCTCCGGTAAAATTGCTATCTCCCCTTCGCATACTTTATCTAATGTTTTGCATGTTGATTCCCTAGACTATAATCTCCTATCCATATCACAGCTTTGTGATAAAGGATATAAGTGTGTTTTTTCTAGTGAGGGTGTGAATGTTCTGAGAGAGGGTAATGACTCAATAGCCTTTAAGGGAGTGCTCAAGGGAAAGCTGTATCTTGTGGACTTTACCACGGATAAGGCTCAACTTGACACATGCTTAATGGCGAAAGCCAACATGGGATGGCTTTGGCATAGAAGGCTAGCCCATGTTGGAATGAGGAACCTTCAAAAGCTCCATAAAGGAGAGCACGTTCGTGGCCTAAAGGATGTGGTATTTGAAAAGGATAGGCCATGTGGTGCGTGCCAAGCGGGAAAGCAAGTAAGAGCTCAACACCCCTCTAAGAATGTCATGACGACAACTAGACCTTTGGAGTTACTCCATATGGATCTTTTTGGCCCCATTGCTTACATTAGCATCGGTGGCAACAAGTATGGTCTAGTCATCGTTGATGACTTCTCTAGATATACTTGGGTGTTCTTCTTGCATGATAAGAGTGAAACCCCCAGTGTCCTCAAGAAATCCCTAAGGAGAGATCAAAATGAGTTCACCTTAAGGATAAAGGCTATAAGGAGTGACAATGGCACCAAATTCAAGAACATGCAAGTAGAAGAGTTCCTAGATGAGGAGGCCATCAAGCATGAGTTTTCCGCTCCCTATTCTCCTCAACAAAATGGAATTGCTGAAAGAAAGAATAGGACGCTTATTGAGATGTCAAGGACGATGCTAGATGAGTACAAAACATCGGACCGGTTTTGGGCGGAAGCGGTTAACACCGCTTGCCACGCCGTAAACCGATTGTACCTTCATCGCCTCCTCAAGAAGACTCCTTATGAGCTTCTCGTTGGTAAGAAACCCAATGTTTCTTACTTTCGTGTTTTTGGTAGCAAGTGTTATATCCTCAATAAGAAGCCTAGGACTTCGAAGTTTGCTTCAAAGTCCGATGAGGGTTTCTTGCTTGGATATGACTCAAACACTCATGCGTACCGTGTGTTCAACAAATCCTCCGGAATTGTTGAAGTAGCACGTGACGTGGTGTTTGACGAAACCAATGGCTCTCAAGTGGAGCAAGTTGATCAACATGCCCTTGATCAAGAGGAACCTCCACTAGAAGCTCTAAGGAGAATGGCATTTGGAGATGTTCGCCCACAAGAACCATCTCAAAGCCCAAGTGACCATCATCATTATGAAGTAGGTCAAACCTCCATTGGACAAGTTGGAGATCCACTAGATACTCCCCAAAATGATAATGGGAATGAAGATCAAGGGGGAGGCTTGGATCAAGGGGGAGACCAAAGTGAAGAAGATGAAGCAAGTGATTCAAGAGCTCAACCTCCGCATCCTTGTGTTCATCAAAGTGTTCAACGGGATCATCCCGTTGACAACATTTTAGGAGATATCACAAGAGGAGTAACAACACGTTCACGTGTTGCAAACTTTTGTGAGCATTTCTCCTTTGTCTCATCCTTGGAACCCCATAAGGTTGAAGATGCCTTAAGAGATCCGGATTGGGTAGTTGCCATGCAAGAGGAGCTCAATAACTTTGAAAGGAACAAGGTTTGGGAGCTTGTCAAGCGCCCACAAGCTAATGTTGTTGGAACCAAGTGGGTGTTCCGCAACAAACAAGATGAGCATGGCGTGGTAACTAGGAACAAGGCACGACTTGTGGCAAAAGGGTACTCACAAGTTGAAGGATTGGATTTTGATGAGACATTTGCTCCCGTAGCTAGGCTTGAGTCAATTTGGATATTACTAGCCTTTGCTACTCATCATGACTTCAAGCTCTACCAAATGGATGTTAAGAGTGCATTCCTTAATGGCCCAATCAAGAAAGAAGTTTATGTAGAGCAACCTCCAGGGTTTGAAGACCAAGACTATCCTAACCATGTTTACAAATTGCGAAAGGCTCTTTATGGCCTCAAACAAGCTCCTAGAGCTTGGTATGAGTGCCTAAGAGACTTTCTAGTTGAAAATGGTTTTAGGATAGGCAAAGCGGATTATACCCTTTTCACAAAGCACTTCAATGAAGATCTTTTTGTGTGCCAAATATATGTGGATGACATCATATTTGGTTCCACAAATAAGGTGTTTTGTGATGAGTTCTCCAAGATAATGACGAAGAGGTTTGAAATGTCCATGATGGATGAGTTGAAGTTCTTTCTAGGATTTCAAGTAAAACAACTCAAAGAAGGGACGTTCATAAGTCAAACTAAGTATACACAAGATATTCTAAGGAAGTTTGACATGGATAAGGCAAAACCCATCAAAACCCCTATGGGGACAAATGGACACCTAGACCTAAATGAGGATGGTCCAAGTGTGGATCAAAAGTTATATAGGTCTATGATTGGTTCACTTCTCTATCCTTGTGCATCTAGGCCCGATATCATGCTAAGTGTGTGTATGTGTGCTCGCTTTCAAGCGGCACCTAAGGCTTGTGATTTGACCGCCGTTAAAAGGATCTTGAGATATCTAGTACACACACCTTCCCTAGAACTTTGGTACCCCAAAGGATCTAAGTTTAACCTCATTGGATTCCGATGCGGACTATGCGGGGTGCAAAGTTGATAGGAAGAGCAAATCGGGTACATGCCAATTCTTGGGTCGATCTCTAGTGTCTTGGTCCTCCAAGAAGCAAAACTCTATTGCTCTCTCCACCGCCGAAGCGGAATATGTTGCAGCCGGAAGTTGTTGTGCACAACTTCTTTGGATGCGACAAACCCTTAGGGATTATGGGATTAACTTGCGCAACATTCCACTCTTGTGTGACAACGAGAGTGCCATCAAGATAGCCCATAATCCGGTGGAGCACTCTAGGACCAAACACATAGACATTCGACACCATTTCTTGCGAGATCACTCAATGAAGGGAGATATTGTGATTTCTCATGTGAGGACGGAACATCAACTCGCGGATATCTTCACCAAGCCTCTTGATGAGAAGCGTTTCTGTGAGCTAAGAAGTGAGCTCAACATTTTGGATTCTAGGAATGTGGCTTAAACCACATTTCTCACTTTTTGAGCTATATTTTGAAAAACTCTTCTCTATATTAACTTCTCTTCAAAAAACTGTTTGAGAGAACTTTTTCTTGGAAATGGATCATGTTTTTATCATATTTTCTTCATTAATCATGTTTGCATTGCTTGTTGTCCAAAAGGACCAATGATTGGAGGGCAAAGCTCTAAAATATAGTTTTTCAGCCCAGTCGCACCGGACTAGTCCGCCCCATTGGACGGACAAGTCCAGGTCCAGACTAGTCCGCGGCTAGTCCGCATACCGGACTAGTCCGCTCTGAGGCCGGACTAGTCCGGAGGCAGACTAGTCCGCGTCTGGTCCGCGCACCGGACTAGTCCGTCCTGGCACCGGACTAGTCCGGCCCTTGGGGGCTTAAACCCCCAGGGTCGGCCCAGACCCCTCCTCTTCCTCTCACTCGCGCCTCTCCCTCTCCCACGCTCAAGCAACCGCCTCTTTTGGCGATTTTTCGCTCCAACCACCAAATCTCGATTCCAATCCGTGCATTGGAGCCCTTGGGAGTGAGGGATCGTTTCCCCGCGCTTCACCTTCGCAATCCATCGTCGATTTCATCGATTCTCGCGGATTTAAGAAGGTATTCTAGCTTTTTCAAAAACTTTCCCCATTTTTGATTCTTGAGGTTTTTGATAGGAACACCTTCATAGATATTGCTCCATATACCCTTGTGATCACAGCCTAGGAGTATTGCGCGCTGATCTGAAGATTTTTTTTCGATGATTTGATTAGGGTTAGGGTTTATCCTGCGCAACCCGAACTAGTCCGGCCCCTGGCGGACTAGTCCGCCCCTGGGGCGGACAAGTCCGGTTTGCACAGATCAAACCCTAGTACTAGTCTTCTCTCGAGACTTCTTCCGCAATGCTTCCATCTCCTTGAACTCATACCTTCCCGTCTATGTATTTTCCGCAGCATGTCGAACTCAGAGCGCTCCCCTTCTCGTCTCAACCCCGCGGGCGATGAAGAACGCCCCGAGACCTATCGGGGCCGCACCGAGGAGAGAGGTGCGGAAGTACCCCGGGAGGGCCGCACCAAGACTCAAATCGTCGAAGCGAGGACGAAGGCTGCCCTCATTAAGGTGCAGAAGGAAAAAGAAGAAAGGCGGCTGAAGGCACTCGAAGCCTCCAAAGTAGCTGCCACTATCTACAATGAGGAAGAAGCCTTGGCACGAGCAACTGCCGAATCTCTCAATGAGCTAAGGAAGAAGAAGAGACAAGACAGGGAGGCTCACAATTCCAGGGCCGCTGAGGCCAATGCTCCCAAAAGGAAGAGACTCGTCACTGCTGGCGAGAAGGCAAAGGGCGAGGAGCAGGCTCAGAGGGAAGAAGAGCCAAGGGTCAAGCGTGACCCTATGAAAGGAAAGGCCCCGGCTCCAGTCGAGCCGAAGAAGAAAAAGCCCACTGTCAAGGTGCCCGCCAAGAAGGCACCCGGAGGGGTAGCCATCCGTGAAAAAGGGAAGGCCCAAGTTGTTGGCCCTCTTGTGATGCACAAGCCAACATGTAATCCAAACCGTCAGCCCAACCTCTCAGCTAACACATTCAAAGGAAAAGGAGCTGAGAAGGCCAGGAGGCTCAGAGACGAGAATGTCTATAGGTATGAGAGGTCCACCGCCGACCCTCAGTTCTGGTGTGACTTCCATTGCGATTACTATCCCACAGTCTACCAGGCCATGAAGAAGCCAGTGATCCAGGCTCAATGGGTGGACTGGACCTATATGGCCAAGAAGAAGCACGAGGCGTTTGACGCAGTGATCGAGGCAGCTGAGCGCCACGGAGTCAAGGACATTCTCGGATTCAAGTATGACTGGAATGAGGAGGTCATAGTTCAGTTCTATACCACGGTTCACTTCCACTCTCGTGGTGACCGTGCAATCACTTGGATGACCAACGGTGAGCAGTACTATGCCACTTTTGAGGTTTTTGCTAAGGCTCTTGGTCTGGAGAGTCACCTGGACCATGAGATTATTATCTCCAATCTCAAGGCCATGGACAGGGATGACATGAGCTATATGTACCCTCCTCACGTCAAGTGTGAAGCTGGACTGGCCAGGAACATCCTCCCGTTCTACAGCATCCTCAACAGAATTCTTAGGAGAACAGTGGCTCCGAAGGAAGGGGATGCAGGGATCATCCAGGTTCACCTCACGCACCTTTTGGCTCTCATCAATGGACATGAGATGTTCAACCTTGTAGATTACATCTTTGATGATATCTACAACATCTCACACACGCCTAACCGTGCCTGTGGTTATGCCCTGTACATTATGTGTCTGATCGAGAAGGTGTCCGGGCTTGTGTTTGTGAAGGACACCACTCACCAGCCTCTCCGACCCCAGATGCCTCCTGCTGTCCAGATCCCTCCGCGCCGGAAGAACGCGGATCCTTTCTCTCAGCCGGAGGAACCTCGTGGTGGAGCCTCTCGCCGTGCCACTCACTCACCCGGTGGCTCCTCTAGCAGCGGAGTCCTCATGTTTCTTCGGTCCATCTTCACCTCGTGCCGCAAAGCCGAGGTGCAAGCTCAGCGAACTGAGAGATACGTGAGGAAGCTCTGCGACAAGATGGAGATTCCGATGAGCCCTGAGGCCTCCGACGACGAGCTCACTCCCTACCCCCTTCTCACCCCCGAGGAGTTGGCACTCTTGGGTGAGACGGAGGGTACCTCCGCATCGGGCTCCGACGATGACGATGACGATCATGAGGAAGACGTCGAGGATCCGGAGGCCACGGAGAGCGACTCCCGCAATGGCGACAGTGATGAGGACGAGGACTAGCTTTTGGGTCCTTGCCCCCCCCTCTTCTTTTCCTTTTTGGTGCCTTGATGCCAAAGGGGGAGAGTTAGGGGGAGTTAGTCCTTTGTGTGGAGTTGGGGAGGTAGTCGGTAGTCCTTTGTTAAGTCCTTTGTCGTGTGTGTGTTCTTGGCTTTTGGACCTAATTTGTAATTTATTCATGCTACTTGGATGTTTACATTTGTGCAAGACCTGTTAATGTTTTCCAATCTCAATATAATGCCCTTATTGTCAATCTTATGATTATATTGATGTATCTTATGTCTTGTCACAATTGTTGAGCACACCACGTAGGCACCCCACCATAACGTGTGTGGGTATGAAAGATCTCCTCCACCTCTTTTACATGCTGCATACATTGAGGGGGAGTCATTCATACGCACACAAGTTATGAAAACCAAAATTTATACTCTAAATTGTGAAGGACTTGATGTGTTGTCATCAATCACCAAAAAGGGGGAGATTGAAAGTGCATCTAGGTTCCCCGTGGGTTTTGGATGATTGATGACGACAATTAAGTCACTAATGAGCTCATGTGATCTTAGCACAGGTGTGGACTCGATCGGAGACACAAACCCTCAAAAAGGAAAAGGAAGGAAACGGAGTCAACTCGAAGCGTAGAAACTAGGATTTCTAGCGTGTTGAGTTAGACTAGCCGTAGAAATGGGAGGGTGTGTGCGTAAAGTGCAATGAGATCAAATTAGGAGCTCAAGAGTGGTGGTTGAGGTAGAAATCCTATTTGAAGTTGAAGTTAGAGTAGTCTGGCAGGAGTGGCCAGACTAGTCCGCCTTAGGGCTGGACTAGTCCGCTCCTGGCCAGACTAGTCCATTTTCACACGGACCAGAAGGTCCTGTGTGACTTCGGACTAGTCCGTAGTGGACCAGACTAGTCCGGGGTACCCCTTGAAGTGGAGTTTCGGGACTAAGTCCTAGAGAGCGGACTTGTCCGTTTTGGGGCGGACCAAAAGGTCCTGTGTGAGATCGGACTAGTCCGTCCGTGGGCCGGACTAGTCCGTGGTGCCGAGTGCAGAGAGGTTTTGTGACTAAGTCTGGGAAGGCCGGTCCGCCCTTGGGGCCGGACTAGTCCGTGGTCTCCAGACTAGTCCGTTTTCATACGGAACAAAAGGTTATGTGTGAGAACGGACTAGTCCGGTGAGGGCCGGACTAGTCCGTTGTGGAAGTTACCGTTTGAATTTGAACTTTGGCGGGTAGCGTGACGATTGCCGCGCAGTGCGACAGTGTCAGAGGGGTCAGTGGTCCCCTAGGCCGGACTAGTCCGGGCCTGAGGCCGGACTAGTCCGCCCTTTTGCTGAGGTCAGCAGTTTGGGCTCGGGACTCCTATAAAAAGGGGACCCCCGACCTCATTTTCAAATACTCTCGAACCCTAGCGCCGCCACAGCCAACTTGGAGCACTCTTAAGCCTCTTTCTTGCCAAACTTTCTCTCTAAAACTAATTCTTGTGTGGATTAGGGTTTAGTGAGGTGGAGAAGAGGAAGAACATCGCGCTTGTGCTCCCGGTTTGATCTCTTGCACTCATTGAGTCTTTGTGAGATGTGTGTTGAGTGTGTTTTGTGTTGTTGATCATCTTTGTGGTGTGGAAGCCTCAGATTGTGAGAAGCCCCAACGAATCTTGTATTCGCACTTTGAGATAGTGGAGAACCAAGTTAGGCCCGTGAGGTAAACTTGGTGAGGGAAGGGTTGGTGAACCCGGTCCTTTGTGGACTCCTCAACGGGGACGTAGATTCTTGTGTGGAATCGAACCTCGGGATAAAATCCTTGTGTCTCCGTGTTCTTCGCATTTTGTTTATTGCATACTTAGCTCTAGGGTTGCTAGTCTTGTCTTGTGCCTCACATTGCTTAATCTTGTTAAAACTTGACTCACTCTTGTGTTGATAGTTTCTAAACTCGTCTTAAACATATCCTCACTTGTAGCCTCGAGAAAATCCCATTAAAACTTGCTAGAAACACTTTTTAGGGTTCTTCACACAGGCTGACCGGACTAGTCCGCCCCCAGACCAGACTAGTCCGCCCCCTGTGATTTAATCTCGTTTTATTAAGTCATCTGCAGGTCGATTAGCCTATTCACCCCCCTCTAGGCAACTTTCAGTGGCACATTCAATAACTCCATTGTGCTTCCTCAACCAGTCCATACCAAGTATAATATCCAACCCTTGAGAATCTAAAACAATGAGGTTGGCGGAGAAGTCTACCCCCCTTATTCTAAGGCTTACTTTTGGACATACTATATTTGTCCTCATCTCTCCTCCAGGAGACTTAACCAACAGAGTAAACTTCATATGAGAGATAGGCAAACTATACTTGGCAACATACTTCGATGCAATGAATGAATGCGATGCTCCAGAATCAAATAACATAGTCGCGGGGTTGGAGTTGGCGAGAAACATACCAATGACCACGTCATCCGCTTGTTGAGCATCCTCCGTAGAGACATGGTTCACGTTGCCACGAGCAAAATTTTGCTGTCCACGGCTTCCTTGTGGCTGTCCTCCATTAGGTCTTGGGTTTTGCCTCGATGCATTGCTTCCTTGACCAAGGCCCGACTTAGGACATTGATGTGCAAAGTGTCCAGCTTCTCCACAAGTATAGCACTTCTTAACTCCACCAGAATTATTGGGACGAGCTTGGTTTTGAACATTGGCTCCAGGAAAATCAGCACGAGGTGCATAAGGCATCGGAGGCCTAGGTGCTTGCATGACAGGGCGCTGCTGCACAAACTGAGTTGGGCGCGGTGCATAACCAGGGCGCTGAGCAGGAATAGAGGAGCTGTAATGAGGCGCATTGGGCGGCGCAAAGCGAGGGCGCACATTACTTCCTTGTTGCTGTCCTTGATATGGCGCCTTCCTCTTGATTTCTTGCTCCATCTCACGGATCTTGTTCTCAACCACAATTGCTTTGTCCACAAGCTTCTGAAAATTGACATAATCACAGTTGAGCAATTGCACTTGGATCGTATTGTTCAATCCCCTCATGAACAAGTATTGCTTCCGACTGTCCCGGCTAACATCCTCAGGCGCATATCTTGAGAGTTGAGTGAACTTATTGAGATATTCACTCACGCTTGATTTTCCTTGTCTCAAGTTCTCAAATTCTTGCCTCTTCAAGATCATAACACCTTCCGGCACATAATGAGAACGGAAACTCTCCTTCAATTCCGCCCAGGTAATTCTCTCTTGGTTCTCATGAGCATTGCAATAAGAATCCCACCAATCTGCAGCTGCTCCAACGAGTTGATGAGAAGCAAATAGCACCTTCTCCCGGTCACTGCATTGGACAATGGCTAGCTTCTTCTCCACGGACTTGAGCCAATCATCCGCATCCATAGGGTATGCGGCTTGAGCAAAGGTTGGCGGCCTAGTCCTCATAAACTCTCCCAATCGGTTATGAGGAGGTGGGGGTGGCGGTGGAGGCATGTGGGGCTGATTGTTGATATTGCCAGCCTGCAGCTGTCCCATAGTCTGTATCATGGTCTGCGTGAGCTGGTTTTGCATGGCCAATAGCTGCCCGATGTTGATAGCTCCCTGAGTAGATCCTTGCCCATTGTTGTTCTGAGGCACTCCATTGTCCTCCTCTTCATCATTGCCATCCCTCTGGTTGCGAGTCCTCACCATATGAAGAAAAGCAGTAGGTAAGAATTAGAAAACGCCCCAACTATATGCATCAAGGGATATGAAACTAAACAACTAGCTACACTAGCCTAGGTGGACATGGCAATGCTAAAGCATCCCAAAATCCTCCATTAAGCACACAAGCAAGCAATATATATATAGCAAACAGCACACCAAGCAAGAACACATCGATTCCTGAGTGCTCCTATGTGCTCTAAAGTGTCCATTCTATCTAGGCTGCATCCTACGGTCAACCTGTGGCTCTGATACCAATCTGTGATGCCCGGTTCCGAAAATGAACCAATCTAACGCATATGTGTGCCCAGGATGTTCATCACACATACACGAGTGCAATCACAAAAGATTATACAGAAAATTACCACAAGACAAGATTAATTAACCAAATTTTATTACACAAACCATTTTATCCTCGAATACAAGCTCTAATGAATATTAATGACAAGTTCAACTAATGTAGCGGAAATAAACTAATTAAGCAACTAAAGCAACTATGCAGCATAAGCGACAGGGTATATACGCGCAGCTCCAATCAACACCACAGGCAAAGCTGACGGTAGACACGGCCTAGAACTCCACATTATCGCCATTAAAATCCCAGTCCTGACCTGCAACTGTTGGGGGGATTGCAAGAGTGAGTACATGTCGTACTCAGCAAGTGTGGAAAGTATGACATGTGGCTGATTCAAATGACGACAATAATAATGGCAAAGCCCTGAAAAGTACAGTAAAACATTTGAAAAGCAATATATTATATGTATGTGAAGTAATCCCATCATAAACCATGTAACCATAATAATACCAGTCTGTAATCCACCATTACCAATAACCATAATCAATGTCATAAACCATAATTCCATCTCATAACCATAACCATAATCATAATATCGACCATAACCATTACCAAACCATAACCATTACCAAACCATAACCATTACCAAACCATAACCATCCCAAATCCCAATTTCCCTCTAATCATGGAAGTTGTCCAGGTGCTCATAACCGGGAGCACGGCTATCATGATAGTTTTAGTTAACTCTGCAGAGTTTGTACCTCTTTACCCACGTGTTCGTGATTTCATCGCCCTTCGGCGACTAAGAACCTCCCTTATGCCCATGACCCGTCGGTCATATTACACACTTCCGTTGGTGTGTGGCCAAGAGATCACAAAATAGCCTTTACAAAGGGATTACTAGCCTATTTAGACCCCACTGAGGTTTCACCGGTGGCGATGTCTCCCGCAGAGCACATCTTCAACCAAGGGCCCCCTCTTGAGCCATTCGGATCCCAGGGTAGTCCCACAATCATCAACAAACCCAATCCGACTACCCCTTCCCCGAGCATCCACAATGGTCCAAACAGCACTAGCAAAGCCCTAATTAATCAGCTATGCCGCACCCATACTTGGCCTCGTGGTGGCACTGTAGTCCTGGCTTATTCTCGCATGAACCGGTCCTTAGATCTAAAGCAAGAAAACCACCATAACATCCAACCCATCCACACACTAGGCTTGCTTAGATCATCCATTACCATACCATGTTTAACCAGTTCATGTTAACCATAATCTCATCCATGCATAATTAAATTGAGTGATATAGTTGTTTCCCATCCCAGTTGATTAAGCGAAGCAAAAAGGTAAAAACCCTTCCCGACTCTCTACCATAAATTCCAGGTGACAAGGGTGGTTTAGCAAATCTAGTAAACTTCCTACCATAGGATTTCCCATCAATTTGACACAAGCATGCAGTTTTGCAAACAAAATATTTATTTTAAAAACAGGATCAATATGCTTCAAGGACACTTGCCTTGCTCTTGCTGTTGATTAGGGTCAAAGCCTTCAAACTCTTGATGTTGTAGATCCTCCGTGGCACTCTCTAGAGCAAACCCGTCTAATCCACACAATAAACATACAAGACGAGAAACACAATCAAATAGTGCACAAATATTACTCAATATGACATGACATGCATGATTGATGCAATGCAAGGTAGAACTTGTCACTAGATTGCTTTTAATGATCACTAACTATCTCTAATAGATTTTAACAAGTTTATACAGGTTTGGGGTCGATTAGATCAAATTTTAGAGTCAATTCAACACAATTTAACCAGGAAGATCGGACTAGTCCGCTAGGGACCGGACAAGTCCGCACTTGACGAGATCAACAGATTAGGGTTTTCTAGATCGATGTGAATTTGGAGATTAGGGGTTGAATTCACATAAGGAAAAGAGAATAGAAGGTATACCAGGTGTTTAGAACTCCAATGAACCAAGAAACTTGGAGGTAACACTTGGATCTTGATGATCTAGGGTTGGTGATGAACTTGGAGATGAATTGGTGGTGAAGGATGAAACTTGGTGGAGATCTTGATCCTCCTTCGTTTCCTCCTCTTCTTCTTCTTGTTTGGGATCTTCTCCTCCCTCCTTGATGGTGGCTCCCCACGAACTAGGGTTTGGGCGGGTGGAAAAGTGGCAAATAGATGTCAAACCAAGGGGTGGGGTTGTTTATATAGACGTGGAGGCTAGGGTTAGATGGATTTCGAGTTTAGGATGAGTAGAGGCCGGTTTAGAGTCTCACATGGGCTCTAAAAGAGTTGGGCACGACGTCCCTAGGCCCACTTGATGTGAAACCCAAGAAACAAGTCGTAAAACAAAAGGTCAATCTCGGAGTCACGAAATATCGGACAAGTCCGGACAGGACCGGACTAGTCTGAAGTCGTCCAGAGAGAAAATCGGACAAGTCTGGCCAAAAATCGGACAAGTCCGATCTTAGTCAGAAGGGAAAACGGACAAGTCCGCTGGAACACCGGACTAGTCCGGAAAGTCCAGGGGCTTAGCAAATTTTCAAGGATTCATGGAATACCGGACTAGTCTGCACAAAATCGGACAAGTCCGAAGTTGTCCAGAGGCAAATATCGGACTAATCCGCAGCAAAAACGGACAAGTCCGTTTTTAGACAGAGAGAAATCGGACTAGTCCTCAGCAAAACCGGACTAGTCCGCACTTTCCTACATTTTTAAGTGCGGTTTTGCTCCAAATCAATTTTAAACTTGTTCCTCTTGTTATGGGCTAATGTTAAACATGTGTATGAGTGCATGTAGGGCATGATGCATGAAAATGAGGGTGTTACAGTGTGGCCTTCCCCTTCTCCTTAATAATGATGCCCTTGGCCTTCGAAGTTGGGGACTTCATCGTGGGCTTCTTCTTCTTTGGCTCTGCAGGAGCCGGGGCCTTGCCCTTCTTCGGATCTCTCTCGATCCGGCGTTCAGCAATTTCCTCTTAAGCTTGCTCCTTGCCCCTTTCTTTCTCCCCAACGGTCACAAGTCTCTTCCTTTTGGAGACTTGAGCTGCGGCAGCCTGAGAGTTGTGAGACTCGCGCTCCTCTCGCTTCTTCTTCTGGAGTTTTTTGCGGGACTCCTCAATGGCACGAGCCATTGCTTTGTCTTCATTGTAGACCGTTGTTGCGGCCCTTGCTTGTTGTTTCTTTGCTGCCTTTGCTCGCTCGTGCTGCTCGAGATGTTTCTTGGCAGCCTCAACCTCAGCCCTTGCCCTTTCATCGGCAAGGCGAAGTTGCTCGGCCTCCCACTCGGGGTTAGTGGGTGGAGAAGCGGAACGGCAAGGAGCTGCCATTTTTGCTGAAAAAGGGAGAAGACATAAGATAGAAGGTCAAGGAAGTGGAATAATGCGAAAGCGAGAAACAGGCAAAGTTAGAGTTTGGCCTGTGTACACCGAACTTGTCCGCCCCAGGGGCGGACTAGTCCGCCTGGCACCGGACTAGTCCGGTTTACATAGGTTGAACCCTAACTCTAACAGTTTTTCGAAAAATCTTGCCACGTGTACTACCAGACCGGAGCTACCGCCCACAAGGGGGAAGCTCCGGGCCATGTACCGAAACGACATCTCCGAACTTAACCCCAGACCGAGAGAAGCTCCGGACCTGACACGTGTCGGGTAGTCCCGGAGCCACCTGTTTCCCACAGCAAGCTCCGGAGCAACCACGTGTCCGACCGTCGGATCTTCAGCTTCTAACCTCCGGAAGACCCCGCAACGGCTCCGGATCTTCCAAGGAGAGCCAAGGACTCCAAGACCCGATTAAGTGTCATTAATACCATATTAATGACACTTAAACGGACGATCTTAACACCAGTAACGGTGCTGTCAAAGCCCGTTATAGGATCATTAAGTACAATTAAACGTGTATCAATACTAGTAACCGCCGGGGCCACATGTCGGGCCAGGCTAACCTGTAACGGCCTGACCTTGTACTAAAAAAGGACAGGCCGACGACACATAGAGGACACTTACACACACACACACAGACCCATACACGCGCCTCAGACGCTCATATAGCTAATACAACACCAACACACCCGTGGAGTAGGGTATTACGCTCAGGCGGCCCGAACCACGTAAATTCTTGTGTCTCCTGTGTCAACTCTTACTCACCTTCTTGAATCTCCGCGCGCCCACACCGAACATCAAACTCCCCTATCACTTTAGTAGTGTAGGGAGATCTGACGGTTCCAAACCACCGACAGTTGGCGCGCCAGGTAGGGGCTGCCTGAGATTTCGAGAATGGTGAACTCTGCTGCTGGATCATCCAATGGCCAACCTGCCACTCAGGCTGTTGGGGGCAATCCCTCCAACAGGCAGCCACCAGCAGGAGCCTCAGCACCAGTAGGAGTCACACTCCCACCACCACCATCTCCTCCAGCAAATCGTGCTGGGCAGCGTGATGGTGCGCCAGCGTCGATCACTGCGTCGGCAAATCATGGCAATCCAGAACACGCGCTTCATGCAGCGCGTGCTCTTCTCCAACGTCCACCACCTCCGGATGCACCTCGGGATGCACTGGAGCAGTGGAGGGCTGATGTGGAGCATTTGGTTGCAGCAGCAGCCGAACGCCTCAGCAACCAGGGTCCTCCTCCTTCAGGAAGAGCCCCGTCGCAGCGACGGACTTTGTTTGGAAGACTTGGTCCGCATGTCTCCAATAGCAGGAGACGTACTGCGTCACAACAAGTGACATCGTTGCCCTCCGGGGCACAACGCACTCACACGGTATCCAGGCTTTCGACTCACGACCTCTGGGCGGAGCTTGATCACCGATACCGCCAGCAGGACGGCCGAGTCCATATTGAGCGTGCTCGTGAAAGACGGGAAGATCAAGACCTTTCTACTCCTGAAGGGGTAGGAGGAGGTTGTTCAGCCTTGGCCATGCATCCGCGCATGGTTAGATGGCCACAGAAGTTCCGGCCTCACCTGCCGGAAAAATTCGACGGGACTATCAATCCCGCCGAATTTCTTCAAATATACTCCACTGCAATCTTGGCAGCCGGAGGAAATGAGGCCTTGATGGCCAATTACTTTCCAGTGGCCTTAACTGGGACTGCCAGGTCCTGGTTTATGAGCCTTCCACCCAACTCTTTCAACAGTTGTGAGGAGCTGTGCCATCAGTTCACTGCCAACTTCGGGAGTTCATACACCCGACCAGGCACTGAACTGGACCTTTTTGCGGTCGTGCAAAAAGGGGGAGAATCCTTGCGGTCATTCATTCAAAGGTTCTCTCAGGTACGAAATACTATCCCTTCTATCTCTAGCGCCTCTGTCATTGTGGCATTTAGACAGGGCGTACAGGACAAGAAGATGTTGGAGAAGCTGGCGATCAAGGAGATCACCAGCGTCACGGAACTCTTCAGCTTGGCAGACAAATGTGCCAGAGCTGCAAAGGGCCGTGAAATGCACTCCAAACCAGCCGCGGAGGATCACAAGAAACCATCTAAAGAAGAAGCCGCTACCTCCGGGAGTGGCAAGAAGAAAAAGAAGACCAACGGCAAGAAGAAGCCGTCAGCCGGTACATCCAACGTTGCAGCTGCTGCAGCTCCGGGTGGCCGGGGCCACGCCCCGAGAAGCGACCTCGACCGTCTTCCGAAGACGGTGGCAAACCCAAAGTGTGGTGTCCCATTCATAAAACGGGCAGCCACAGTTTGGAAGCTTGCCGAGGGGTCCAAAACCTTATCAAGCGCTACAGCAAGCGCCGGGAAGAATCTCCTTTCCGACAGAGGGAAGGAAAGCAAAAGGTCGACGAAGCTCCGACTGAAGAGGAGTTAGGGTTCCAGGATCCCAAAAAGGTCCTGAAGGCCGTCTACACCTCCGTCGACGATGATTCTGACGTCTCTGACAACGAGCGTCGGAAGACCATGAACACCATTTTTGGTGGATCATGGGATATTACCTCTCGTCGCATCATCAAGACTATACGTCGGGATATGGCCGCTGTAGCCCCTACAGTCAGGCTGGAACCTCACCAAAAGTGGATGGACACAGCCATCACTTTTGATGCTTCGGATTGCCCTCGGAGCATGGTTGGAGCAGGACAGTTACCCTTGATGGTATCTCCTACCATCAACAACATCCAGCTCCACCACGTCATGGTAGATGGAGGTTCGGGGCTTAACCTCATCAGCTTCGAAGCTTTCACTAAGCTTCAGCTCCGACCTTTGAATCTCCATCCCTCTCGACCTTTCTCTGGAGTAGGTCCGGGGGCCCATCACCCCACTCGGAGCTATTACTCTCCCTGTTACCTTCGGGACACGGGAGAAGTACCGCACCGAGAAGTTGGTCTTCAACGTCGCTCAGATCAACTTACCCTTCAATGCCATCTTGGGTAGACCTGCCCTGTACAAATTCATAGCGGCTGCTCATAATGGCTATCTGGTGTTGAAGATGCCAACGCCAGTAGGCGTTCTCCGGATCCGCGGAGATCGCACTGCAGGAGTAACTGCACTGGAAGAGCTCCATGCGCTCACCACGGCACAAGAGGAGGACTCCAGGCAGGAGCAAGCTCCAAAACCCCCGAGCATTCGCCAACGAGGCTCGACTTCTACACCTCGAGTGCAGCCAAGCGGCGACACCGACATTCCCGTCAAAGTCGTCCAAATTGGTTCCGATGCCGCTCAAACCACCCGTATATCGGGAGGATTGAACGACAAATAGGAACTCGCGCTCATCACTTTCCTCCGGGCTAACGTTGATGTGTTTGCTTGGCAACTGTCACAAATGCCTGGGATCCCCAGGGAAGTGATTGAGCACAATCTGAAGATCTACCCCGATGCCCAGCCTGTGCATCAGAAGCCTCAGAAGCAGTCCGTAGAGCGATAGAACTTCATCCGACAAGAAGTGAAGAAGTTGCTTGAAGTCGGATTCATCCGAGAAGTCTTCCATCCAAAATGGCTGGCAAACCCAGTCGTAGTGCCTAAGGCCGGCGGGAAGCTTCGGATGTGCATCGACTACACCACGCTAAATAAGGCATGTCCAAAAGATCCATTCCCACTACCTAGAATAGATCAGATAGTGGATTCCACCTCCGGGTGTGAGTTATTGTGTTTCCTAGATGCATATTCCGGATATCATCAAATCCGGATGTCTAGGGAAGATGAAGAGCATACTTCATTCATCACAGTAGATGGATTGTATTGTTACACAGCCATGCCCTTTTGTCTCAAGAATGCGGCTTCAACTTTTGTACGAGCTATGTTCAAAACTTTTGAAGAACTTATTAGAGACATAGTGGAAGTGTACGTCGATGACATCGTGGTCAAGGTCAGGAACAAGGAGTCACTCCTTGACACCTTGCAGGCTGTCTTCGACAAGCTGCGGGCTACCCGCACGAAGCTAAACCCAGACAAGTGTGTCTTTAGGGTTAGCTCCGGAAAACTTCTTGGTTTCTTGGTAAGTCACCGGGGCATAGAAGTTAATCCGGCGAAGATTAAGGCCATTGAAGACATGCGGCCACCAACCCGCATCAAGGACGTCCGAAAATTAACTGGATGTCTAGCAGCCCTCAGCCGGTTCATCTCAAGACTCGCGGAACGGGCACTCCCCTTCTTCAAGTTATTGAGGAAGTCCGGACCATTCCAATGGTCCGAAGAAGCAGAAAAGGCATTCTAGGAGCTGAAACAGTTCCTCACCACCCTACCGATTCTGGTAGCTCCGAACCCTGGTGAGCCTTTATTGCTTTATATTTCAGCTACTGACGAAGTCGTCAGTATGGTTCTGGTCACGGAGAGACCAGAAATACCCCACACTCAGGAATCCAGACCCCTTCGGGAAGGTCCGGAGGTTCTTGAAAGTGAGTCTGGGTCACAGCTCCCAGATTCAAATCCACAAGAAGTCACTTCAGGAGACCCAGACCCCTCCGGGAGGGTCCAGGTCCCTTCTGAAGAAGCTCCGAGTTCCTCCAGCCAGAACCCGGAGGTCCCCGAAGAAAATCTGGACCCTTCTGAGAGGGTCCTGGTCAATGAAGAGGAAGCTCCGGACCCCTCCAGGAGGGTCCGGACCATTCAACACCCGGTGTACTTCATTAGTGAAGTATTACATGATGCCAAGACTCGATACCTAGAGGTGCATAAGCTGCTCTATGCAGTTCTTATTGCCTCCAGGAAGCTTCGACATTACTTCCAAGCTCACAAAGTCTCGGTGGTGACCTCCTACCCACTACGAGCAATCCTGCATAATCCCAATTCAACTGGGAATATTGCAAAGTGGGCAGCGGAATTGGCTGAATTTGATCTTGAATTTATTTCAAGACAAGCAATCAAGAGTCAAGCATTGGCAGATTTTGTGGCAGAATGGACTCCCTCTCCATCAAATCCTGGAGGCCCCAGTGAGCAGAAGACGGAGCATCAACCTCCAACCTTCATCGAGCCTCACTGGACCCTTTACTTCAACGGCTCCATGCAGAAGCAGGGGGCCGGAGCTGGAATCCTTCTCCTTGCACCGACTGGGGAGAAGGTGAAATACATGGTACACCTTGACTTCAAGGCAACCAACAACATGGCAGAGTATGAAGCACTCATCTACGGACTAAAGGTGGCACTGTCATACGGTGTCAGGCAATTGCTGGTCAAAGGAGATTCACAGCTCATCATCAAGCAGGTGAAGGGTGAATGCTCCTGCAACAATCTCCAGCTAGCTGCTTACCTCCTAGAAGTCCAGAGGCTTCAGAAGGACTTTGAAGTCCTAGACCTCCACCATGTTCAGCGTGCCCACAACGCTAAAGCCGACGAACTCTCGACGAAAGCGTCAACCGGAGCTCCGGCTCCTGACGGAACTTTTGTCCGGAGATTGTCGAAACCCACAGCTCAGCCTGTCGAACTGAGCGAAGGGGGCGAGATCAGCATCCCGAAGCTGACGGTCCCGATGGCCCTGTTACCATGGCAGCCATCAAGGGTCGTAGGTGCTGTCGGATGCTCCGAGCAACCCAGCACGCAAGACTCAAATGCTCAAGTTAGTTCCGATGCATGGATCTCGGAGATCCGGAACTACTTGAAAGACAACATCCTTCCTGACGACGATGTATCCGCTGACCGGGTAGTCAGATTGGCTAAAAGATACACGCTGGTAGAAGGGGATCTCTACCAGCGCGGTGCCAACGGCATCCTAATGTGGTGCATCACAAGGGAAGAAGGCTGTGAGCTCCTCGCAGAAATCCATGGAGGCGAGTGTGGGAACCACGCGTCTTCCCGCACGCTGGTTGGTAAAGCCTTTCGACATGGCTTCTACTGGCCTACAGCACTCCAGGATGCAACTGAGCTGGTGAAAAAATGCAAAGCATGTCAATTTCATGCAAAGCAAATTCACACTCCGGCTCAGTCCTTATAAATGATACTTCCTGCATGGCCATTCGATGTGTGGGGGATGGACATCCTGGGACCTTTCCCAAGAGCCGTCGGAGGTTACAAGTTCTTGTACGTCGCCATTGACAAGTTCACCAAGTGGCCGAAAGCAACTCCAGTCGTGACAATCAACAAGCAATCTGCTATCAACTTTCTGCAGTCCATTGTATGTAGATTTGGAGTCCCAAACAAAATCATCACTGATAATGGGACCCAATTCACAAGCTCCGCATTCCAAGGATACTGCAAAGACCTCGGCATACAGGTTTGCTACGCCTCCGTAGCTCACACAGCCAGCAATGGCCAAGCCGAGAGAGCAAATGCTGAAATCCTTAAAGGACTCAAAATGCGCACCTCTGAGCGCTTGAAAAAACATGGAGCCAACTGGATCGAAGAGCTTCCGCCCACTCTATGGGCCAACAGGACTTCTCCAAACCGGTCAACCGGAGAAACACCCTTCTTTCTGGTGTACGGAGCTGAAGCAATCCTTACTCCGGAAATCACCTTGGGTTCGCTCCGGGTCCGGACCTTCGACGAAGCCGCGCAGGACCAGCTCCGGCGTGAAGACCTAGACCTCCTTGAGGAGGGAAGGTGCCAAGCAGCTGTTCGGAATGCCCGATATCGTCAAGCTCTACGGCGTTATCACCAACGGCATGTACACAACTGGCAGCTCGAGAAAGGCGATCTGGTGCTACGGAGAATACTATCCAGAGAAGGGTTAAACAAACTCTCCCCCGGCTGGGAGGGGCCCTTCCGAGTGATTAAAGTATCCCGTCCCGGAAGCGTTCGCTTGGCTACTGAGGATGGGATACCTCTCCCAAATCCTTGGAACATCGAGCACCTCCGTAAGTTCTACACTTAACACCACGGAGGTGAGTCTTGAGTAACTTGAGATGTATGTTATAGAGTCATTGTACAGAGTCGGGTAGTTCCTCCGGGAGAACAGCCGGACCTTTCTCGAAAGGTCCGCAAAGTTCATGAAGCACTTGACACAGTCTCCGGACTAAAAGTGTGGCTAACTACCCTGGGTCAAACGAGAAATGAAACACGCTTAGCCTGGTTCCGTACCCTTAGAGTGTACTTGTTTCCCCTGTACCCCGGACCTATAATGAAAGACATCTTCATGTGAAATAGACTCCACGTGCATTTATTTTGTACAGGCTCAACATTTTTATTTTTCTCTTTCTTGTCTATAACGAAGACGTGCAATTCTTAAGAAATTTTAGTTCGACCGGTTTATATACAAGTCGAGTTGTATTGTCAGTTCTTTTGGATTCAAATACCGTTCATGGACAACTCGTCTGAAAGCCGCCAAGCCAATCTAGGGCCGGAGTGTGCTATCGACTTAGCCTGGTCAAGCACCCTAAGTACGCCACTCTACCTACACCCCGGCAGGCCGAAGTAAGATGGGTTTGTGTACAGTTGGATCTAAAAGAAAATACATCACATTCGGTTTTATTTAGAATCGCGTTTGACTTAAAATCTTCTTGAGAGTCATAAGCCGCGACGAAGTTATAGACAAGAAACAAATTTTACTATTTTTCTTGGCTTAAGTGTGCAGGAAAAATAAAATTCACGTTGATGGAGAAAAGCCGGAGCTAACTAAGCTCCGACTCCCCTAAGGGGGCCGGCCGTCGACGTCGAGTAAAATATGGTGAGAAGACCCCGTAAATGGAGTCTGCTGCCAACAAACTGAGCGTTGGCAAAGGTCACTGCCGGAGCTACTAAGCTCCGACACCCCGGAGGGTTAACTATCGATGCTCTAAGCGTTGATAGAGACTATTGCCGGAGCCACTAAGCTCCAGCGATAGACAGTGTCGGAGCTTCTAAGCTCCGACAACCTCAAGGGGCCTTCACTATCGAAGACTTCGAACCTAAATTCTACAAGTTCGGGGCAAAAGAGTCTTCAACAATGCACGATATCCTCTTGGTACATGTTCACAATTAAATTGTGTACATCTACCAGGGGGCCAAGTGAAGATAAAAGTGTTGAAGACAAAAAAGTGAAATTCGCAAAATTTGGGGATTTCATTTATCTGGAGACAAGAGATTACATCTGGAGACAAGGGATTACAAAATTGAGGAAGAAGAAGAGAAAATACAAGTGAGAAGTACAGAGATGGTCCTAGACCCTATGGAAGAATTGGGCGACCTTCTGGGCAACCTCTGATACGCTGGCTCGGGTAGCTTCGCCTTCTCCTTCGACGGGGCCTTCCAGCATCGGGTCCAGAGGAAATTGGGAGTTCCGGCTGGTGTAGCACGTCAGCACATACTCTGCGATGTTCTTCGCCAGGGATTGCCCCTCAACCTCCAGTTGGTCCGCGATCACATCGCCCACCTTGGAGAGCTTGCTACCTGCTGCGCTCAACGCCTGCAGCGCTAGGTCCGGCTCCGGCTCCGGATCATCCGGGCGCACGGGGCTGAAACCCATCGGTGTCAGCGCATCGTTGGCCTTGCCCAGGAACTCCCAAATCTGTAGGGAGTCCACAGTCCTCAAGCCCTTCATATCTTCCAGGGATCTCTTGGCCGCCGTCAGTTCGGAATTCTCACGGGCGAGGCGCTCAACTTCTTTGGCGTTTTGCTGAATCTTTTTAGCAACCCGCCTTTCGAGTTTTCCGAGCTCCTCCTCCCGGAGGTGGATCTTGTTCCAGCGCTCGACCAGGTCCTTCCCCCTACCCCTCACTTTCTTCTCCCGGGCAACAAGGGCACACTCTTGTTCGTAGAGTTCCTGCCCTCGCACCCAGGTCTTCTCCTCTTCTTCTTGGCAGCGCTCTTCCAATTTCTTGGTGCGCTCCTCGAGGCCCTTGTTAGCCAGAGCTACCTTCTCGGCGAGCTCCTCTTCCCTCCTCAGGACATCATCCCGCAGCTCTAGGAGTTTCTGCTCTTCATCCTCGAGCCGTCTCTCCCTCTCTTCAAGTGCCTCTTGGCGCTTGATGAGTGCGGTGTTAATGGCCTCAAGCTGTTCGTGCCGAGCATCGGCCGCGTTATTGGCAGCTTTGGCCTGATCGTAGATCTCCCGGGATTGAGCGTCGAGGGCATGAGTCATGCTCTCCCTGTCATCCAGTAATTTACCCCAGTACTCCAGGCGGACCTTCTCCCGTTTGATCCACTCCTTGTCATCCGCTAGCCTTGATTGAGCCAGCTTGGTCTCGAAGTAGAGCTGGTTACGCCACTGCCTAAGGGTTTGGCGCTCCTCTTCAAGAGCCTTGCTGTCGTGGAAGAAGGCTAGCTGGACTTGACGCAGACTGGAACATGCGTTGTCAATGGACAGCGACAATAGGATTGGCTCCGGACCTGTTGGGGTCTCCACCGCTGGTTCCAGCGGGTCTTCAGATACAAAAATTGGGTCCCACTCTACAAGAGTGGTCCCCTGGGACTCCACGACACTAGGGTTATCCTCCGGGATGGCCTCAGTCGCCATCGAAGAAGGCCCCGCCGCCAAATCTTCGTTCACCCCCTCAGGCTGGGGGCCAGCGACTTCGTTGGGGCACACCGGCTCGGCCGCAGACACCTCCGACGTCGTCGCCTCCGAAACAGGAGCCGCTACAGACTCTGGTCTGGGCACCTCTTCTGACGGAGGCTCAAGCTCCGTCACCTCTTCAACCACCGGCACAGGAGCCGGAAGATCTTCAACATTGTCCGGACCTGTGACCGGAGCTCCAACAATAACCGGCTCAGCTGCCGGTGCTTCGGAAGTAGCCGGCCCAACTATCGGAACTACCTCATCTTTCGGCTCGCATGTCGGGGCTTCAGTCACCTCCGGCTCAACCGCTGGGGCTTCAACAATTTCCGGCTCAGAAGCCGGGATTACTTCTTCCTCCGGCTCAACAGCCGGAGCTTCCATCATTGCAGCACCAGGACCCGGAGCTTCAACCTTCGGGACATGTGCTGCTGGCATGTCTTCACTCTCGTGGTCCAGCGCTACCACGAGAACTTCTGGGGACGAGTCGAGGTCCATGACCACGACAGCCGGCGCCGGAGCTATCGCAGCCTCAGCCACCACTTGGGGCGGCGCCGGGACAGGAGCAGAAGCTCCCACCCCCGTGGCCTCAGACGCTGTGGCTGAGGGTAGAGCCTCACTTCCCTTCTTGGGGACGCTGCAGACGATGGACGAAGAAAATTAGCAAACCGTTGCTACAATTAAAATAATTATACAAGGTAGAGATTAAAAATTACCTTGGGAGGCTTCCGCACCAACTTGCGCGGAACCTTTTTCCCGGGCATTCTGGGCTGGCCACAGTCAGTGTAGAAGCTCCGGAAGGCCCCCCGGAACTCGTCGCGGCCACGGGTGTTTCCCGGGTTGAGGCTCCTCTCGATCGGGAAGAACCCCTGGACCTGGAGGCCTCCACCGGCCCAGGAGCTGGAGTTGTTCGACCGGAGCTAACACACCGAGAGGACCCCACTGCAGGAACAGGTGCACTCCGAGAGGACCCCACCGTGGGAACAGTCGTGTTCCGGGATGACCCCACTACGGGAACAGTTGCCACAGCTGCAGAGGACCTTCCCCTCCAGGGAGAAGGAGCCGACGCGGAAGTAGCGGGCCCGACAGATCTTCCGTCGGCGTACTGCAACTTCCTCCTCCGGCTCACTGGTTCTTCCGCCAGCTCCTTGCCCTTGCCGATGACTTCTCCCCTCGGCTTAGGAGCAGAGCCGGAGCCATCCTTGGGTACCCCAGGGATCGCTACCCCGGAGGTTGGTCTTCTCTCGACGAAACCAAGGTCGTCAAGTACGAGCATCTTTCGCCGGAGCTCCCTGCTGAACTCCACTTCCATGTTCAGAGGGAGGAAGGCCGACGGGGGAGTCAAGTCATAACCGTCGATGTCGATGCCGTGCTGGAATTTCTTGAGGTGGAACTCCAAGGTTCTCCCTGCCATGTTGGACTTCAACCCGGTCTCAACCCGATCGTCGTCCATCACGCTGTTGAGGGCCCAAGCGAGCTTCTCCCTCCTCTTCAGCAGCGCCCACCTGTTGACCAGGAAATTGCAAAATACCGCCTGAGGAGTCAATCCTCCCTCCACGCATTGGCGGATCCTAGTCAAAGCGGGATTGAAGGCATCCGCCAGCACCGGAGCTTCACTCCAGATCGTTGTGTCAATGTCGGGCAGACTATCAGGCAACTCCAGCCTCTCGTGCTCCTCCACCCTGACGACTATCCAGTCCTTCTTCCAGTCGTCCCACTTCCCAGAAGGGAAGGACCGGAGGTACTTGAATGGGCACTTCTTGCGCTTCACGAAGTAGTAGAAGCCAAGGTACTCATTGCTCCGACCGGTGGTGTGGACGGTGAAGAAGGTCCGGAAGAGTTCAATGCAGGGGGGATGCCCACCCACATCTCACAGAAGTGGACGAAGATAGACACGAGGAGAATGGAGTGAGGGCCAAGGTGATATAACTGCAGACCATAGAAGTCTAGCAGCATCAAGAAAAAGGAAGAAAAAGGCGGGATCAACCCCACCATGGCGTACGAGGAAAAGTACACCATTTAGCCGGCGTGCTCCTTCTCGAAGGGGAGCTCTCCGCTGGCACGGACTGAGCGGTTGAAGAAGTCCGAGGACCACCCCATGAGGGCCCGGACCTTCTTCAAATCGCCTTCGGTCTTCAAGCGACATTCGCGGAGACCCAACTCCATCGCGGCACGGCTAGGCAAGAGAAGAAGAGCGAAGCACGAGTTGGGAGTTTGAGCGCAAGATCAGATGAGAGGTGTAAAGAACTCCCGACGGTGCGCACTTTCCTTCTTAAGTAAGCCCTCGTGACGCTCAGATGGAAACCGCAAAGAAGTCGAAGGTACCACCCAAAAAATTCACCCAGCCGATGACAAGCGGGCCCGGGACCACCCCGACGATCAAGTCGAGGTTCTTACCCAGGCGAACGGTTGTCATCAAGAGGCGGGAATCCCAAAGGCGGCGGCCTGACAAGGCGCGCGGAACCGATACGGTTTTCGTATCGGGAACTGGCAACCTTCAATTGCGTGAGATCCGCACGCCAAAGATCTCATCTGCCGCACGCAGGATACGCCATGTGGTGAGGATTTAATTCCAAGTCCTTGCCAACGGCACCCTCAAAGACCCTTGAAGACTCAGTTCAAAGGTCGCGGAGATGGACCCACCTCTGACGGAATGACTTCCCCGGAGGTAGGCCCAGGGGGCCACTGTCGGTACCCTAAAAACCGTACACCCCCTGAGGTTACAAAGATATTAAAAAGAAAGTCATCTACTTGGTTTGAAGACCCTCGGGGGCCCACATGTCAGACGTAACCGGACCCACTTCTCCAACATGGTTAATCCCTAGGTCGCCACGTGTACTACCAAATCGGAGCTACCGCCCACAAGGGGGAAGCTCCGGGCCATGTACCAAAACGGCATCTCCGGACTTAACCCCAGACCGAGAGAAGCTCCGGACCTGACACGTGTCGGGTAGTCCCGGAGCTACCTGTTTCCCATAGCAAGCTCCGGAGCAGCCACGTGTCCGACCGTCGGATCTTCACCTTCTAACCTCCGGAAGACCCCGCAACGGCTCCGGATCTTCCAAGGAGAGCCAAGGACTTCAAGACCCGATTAAGTGTCATTAATACCATATTAATGACACTTAAACAGACGATCTTAGCACCAGTAACGGTGCTGTCAAAGCCCGTTATAGGATCATTAAGAACAATTAAACGTGTATCAATACTAGTAACCGCCGGGGCCACATGTCGGGCCAGGCTAACCTGTAACGGTCTGACCTTGTACTATAAAAGGACAGGCCGACGACACATAGAGGACACTTACACACACACACACAGACCCATACACGTGCCTCAGACGCTCATACAGCTAATACAACACCAACACACCCGTGGAGTAGGGTATTACGCTCAGGCGGCCCGAACCACGTAAATTCTTGTGTCTCCTGTGTCAACTCTTACTCACCTTCTTGAATCTCCGCGCGCCCACACCGAACATCAAACTCCCCTATCACTTTAGTAGTGTAGGGAGATCTGCCGGTTCCAAACCACCGACAAATACCTCTTCGAATCTTGAGGAATTGATGAAATCGGGGATGGATCGCGTCGGGAGTGATTGGGAAAAGTCTCCCACACCTCTGGGGCTTCCAATGCACGTATTGGAAATGATTTTTGGTGGAGAAAAATGAAAATCGCCTAATGGGCATGGAGTTGCTAGTGTGGGAGAGAGAAAAGTGAGTGTAGAAGAGGAGGGGTCGGCCGCCTCCTGTGGGGTTTAAGTCCTCAGGGGCCAGACTAGTCTGGTGAAGGGGTCGGAGTAGTCCGGTCTGCAGACCAGACCCGAACCAGTCCGGATCCGGACTTGTCCGGCCATAGGGCATACTAGTCCTGTCCTAAGAGGCTAAAAACATATATATTTGAGTGTTAGCCACTATAGTTGATCCTTTTGGACATATTGCCACAACAAAACCTTATGAAAATGGTCAGTAAGCAACAACAATCAAACTATGACCATAACTCACAAAGTTGATAGTTTTTCAAATATTTTGGAGAAAATTGAGATAGAGATGAATTTCTCAAACACATGTGTTCTTTTGAATAAGATGTAAAGTAAACATTCAGATGTGCATGTTTAGGGCCACATTTCGAGAATCTAAGATATTGAGCTCACTCCTAAGCTCACAAAAACGCTTCTCATCTAGAGGCTTGGTGAATATATCGGCTAGTTGGTTCTCGGTTCTGACATAGGATATCACTATGTCCCCTTTCAAGGAATGATCTCTCGAGAAGTGATATCTAATATCTATGTGATTTTTCCTCGAATGCTCAACTGGATTATGGGCTATTTTGATGGCGCTCTCATTGTCACATAGGAGAGGAATATGGCGCAAGTTTATACCATAATCCCGTAGAGTTTGTCGCATCCAAAGAAGTTGTGCACAACTACTATCGGCTGCTACATACTCCGCTTCGGCTGTGGAAAGAGCAATGGAGTTTTGTTTCTTATAGGACCAAGACACTAAGGATCTACCCAAGAATTGGCATGTCCCGGATGTGCTCTTTCTATCAACTTTGCACCCCGCATAATCCGCATCGGAATAGCCAATAAGGTTAAACTTGGATCCTTTGGGGTACCAAAGTCCTAGGGTAGGTGTGTGAACTAAATATCTAAGAATTCTCTTAACGGAGGTCATATGACATACCTTAGGTGCAGCTTGAAAACGTGCACACATACACACACTAAGCATAATATCCAGTCTAGATGCACAAATATATAACAAAGAACCAATCATGGAATGATATACCTTTTTGTCCACACTTGTACCATCTTCGTTGAGGTCTAAGTGTCCATTTGTTGCCATTGGAGTCTTGATGGGTTTGGCCTTGTCCATGTCAAACTTCTTTAATATGTCTTGAGTGTACTTTGTTTGACTTATGAACGTGCCTTCTTTGAGTTGCTTAACTTGAAAACCTAAAAAGAACTTCAAGTCCCCCATCATGGACATCTCAAATCTCTTTATCATTATCTTAGAAAACTCATCACAAAACACTTTGTTAGTAGAACCAAATATTGATGTCATCGACATATATTTGGCAAACAAAGAGATCATCATTAAAGTGCTTTGTAAAGAGAGTGTAATCAGCTTTTCCTATCTTAAAACCATTTTGAATCAAAAAGTCTCTAAGGCACTCATACCAAGCTCTAGGAGCTTGTTTGAGGCCATAGAGAGCCTTACACAATTTGAAGACATGGTTTGAGAAGTATTGGTCTTCAAAGCCCGGTGGTTGCTCCACATAGACTTCCTCCTTGATTGGGCCTATCGGCGGTTTGAACCGGCAGATCTCCCTACACTACTAAAGTGATAGGGGAGTTTGATGTTCGGTGTGGGCGCGCGAAGATTCAAGAAGGTGAGTAGGAATTGACATAGGAGACACAAGAGTTTACGTGGTTCGGGACGCCTGAGCGTAATACCCTACTCCACGGGTGTGTTGGTGTTGTATTAGCAGTATGAGCTTGTGACGAGTGTCTATGGCGTGTGTCTAGCCCCCCTGAACGTGTCGTCGGCCTGTCCTTTTATAGTACAAGGGCAGGCCGTTACAGGTTAGCCTGGCCCGACATGTGGCCCCGGCGGTTACTAGTATTGATACACATTTAATTGCTCTTAATGACCCTGTAACGGGCTTTGACAGCACCGTTACTAGTGTTAAGATTGTGTCTTAACACTTAATCGGGTCTTGAAGTCCTTGATTCCCCTTTGAAGATCCGGAGCCGTTGCGGGGTCTTCCGGAGGTTAGAGGCTGAAGATCCGACGATTGGACGCGTGGCAGATCCTGTGACACTCGGTTCCGAATATGAATCAAGCGTAACGCATATGTGTGCCCAGGAAGTTCATCACACATATACGGTTGCATCACAAACGATATACAGAATTTAACCACGTCTTAACTAATAAATAAGTACTTTATTACAATAATCCAATAGTTCACGAATAATAAAACTCTAAATAATTGCAGCGGAAAAATAACTAAACAGCACGACTCCAATCCACAGGCAATTGACGGCGGTACGCAACCTAGTACTCCACGTGATCCTCAGGGTACTCCCAATTGTCTCCAGTAGCTGTTGGGGGGGGGGGGGGATTGCAAGAGTGAGTACATGTCGTACTCAGCAAGTGTGGAAAGTATGACATGTGGCTTATTCAAACGACGAATGTAATAAATGGCTAAGTGCTGAAAAGTACAGTAAAACATTTGAAAAGCATTATACTATGTCTATGTGAAACAATCCCATCATAACCAGCATATTAACAAAATATAAACCATATCCAATTATTGCCAACATTACCATTATCCATGTCCAATTACCATAACTCAATTTCATAACCATGACCATAATCCATAAACCAACCATAACCCTCCATAACCATTACCAAACCATAACCATCCATAACCATCCCAAATCCCAATTTCCAACTCTAATCATGTAGGTCATCCAGGCGCTCATAACCGGGAGCACGGCTATCATGATAGTTTTTAACACTCTTCAGAGGTTGTACCACTTTACCCACATGTTTGTGATTTCATCACCTTTCGATGACTAAGAAACCTCCATTATGCCATCTCACACTTCCGTAGGTGTGTGGCCAAGAGATCACAAAATAGCCTTTCAAAAGGGACTACTAGTATGTACGGGCCCACTAAGGTTTCACCGGCAGGCTTGAATCTCTATTCTCCCACCCACGGGCCCCCTCGTGTGCCATGCGGATCCCAGGGCAGTCCTCCTCGACTCCCATTCCCCGCGCCATCCAATGGTCCATACAATACTAGCAGCGCTCCTAATTATTCAGCTACGCCGCACCCATACTTGGCCTTGTGGTGGCACTGTTGACCTGGCATATTCTCGCATGAACCGGTCCTTAGATCTAAGGCAAGCAAACCACCATAACAACCAACCCATGCACATAACCATGCTTGCTTAGATCATCCATCGTATTGACCAGTTCACATTAACCAGAATATCATTGATGCATAATTAAATGTGTAGTGTTGTTTGTCATCCCAATTCATTAAGCGAAGCAAAAAGGTAAAAACCCTTCCCGACTCTCTACCATAAATTCCAGGTGACAAGGGTGGTCAAACAAAACTAGTAAACTTCCTACCATAGGATTCCCATCAATTTGACACAAGCATGCAAGTTCGCAAACAAAACATTTAATTTTAAAACAGGATCAATATGCTTCAAGGACACTTGCCTTGCTCCGACGGATGGGGTTGCTCAAGCGCTTCAAAGTCTTGGTTTTGGAAATCCTCGTATGCGGCCTCTTGAGCACGTTACTCTACGCGTGATCATACATACAAGAAAACATATACAATTCAACATGATGCACGCAAAATAATCAACATGCAATGACATGTATGCATGCACAATTCAATAATTAATTTACTACAGTTGTTTATTAATTAGATGCAACTAGTTCATACGTGTTCATATGAGTTTACGGGGGTTTTAGGGTGGATTAATGCTGCTGAAAATAAAATTATGGTGCAACTAAAATCAATTCACGCCTATTAGATTCAATATGATCGCAAAAATTCGCATCGGGAACATGGCCTACCGTAGATCTGACGGCTTGACGGTCGCGGAACGAATGCGACGCGTAGACGAAGTGGATGGCGCAGCAGACCTTCGGCGGCACGACGACGGCGGCGCGATGTCAGCGACGATCTCCGGCGAACGGTGGCGCCCTCCTCTTTTTCTTCCTCTTCTTCCCCTTATTTTTCTCCTTTTTTCTTCCCTGAGCGCAGCTCTCTGGACTCCCCTTTTTTGCTTCTGTACCGGCGGTTTCCTTCGTGGTTGGCGGCGGCATCGTGGGGCTTCGGTTCCTTTTATAGGGGCGGCGGGAGCTATCGGGAATCGGTTCCAGAAAATCGGAACCGCGTCGGGGGGAGTCGGGGCGGGACGGGAGAATCGGGGGCGGTTACGGCGCGGGAGGGGTCCAGCGGGGTCGAGCGCTCGGCGGCCGAGTCGGGCAGGATCGGGGCTCAGCGCGGGAGGCGGGAGCGCGCGGGGTCGGACGCGTACGGCGCGGGAGCGGGAGGCGTACGGCGGCCGGGAGCCGAGGCGCGGGCCTCTGGCGCGGGCGGGACCCAGCGGGGGGACTCGGCCGGCTGGGCCGCTTGGCCTGGCCGGCGGGTTGCCCATTTTTTTTTCTTTTTTTTCTTTCCCTTTTTTTTATTTCTTTTATATTATTATTATTATATATTTTATTATTTATATTTTTTTACTTTTTTTTATACTTTCTTTTATTATATAATTTATTATATATATTTAATATTATATATTTATTATTTATTATTTTTATAACATATATTATTAATATTTTTTCTATTTTTATATATTGTTATATATATATTATTTATATATATTTTTATTATTATTTTTATACTTATTCCCTATTACAAGTTTTAGACTATAATTATTATTTTCTATTTCTTCTTTTGCTACATACATTTGTATATATATGTTTTTTTATTTTTCTTTTATTCTACTAGTGTTTAATGCATGACCATGTATGCAATGCATGATGCGAAAATTTAGGGTGTTACAAACCTACCCCCTTAAGGTGAATCTCGCCCTCGAGATTCGATAGCGTGGAGAAAAGGTGAGGGAATTCTGCCTTCAAGTCTTCTTCACGTTCCCATGTAGCTTCGGCTTCTGTATGGTGTTTCCATTGCACTTTGCACCAACGGATCCTCTTATTTCTCGTGACCCTTTCCTTCATATCCAAAATTTTGATAGGTTGCTCGACATAGGACAAATCCTCCTGAAGTTCTAACTCGTCCATCGGCACTTGTTCTTCCGGTATCCTGAGACACTTCTTGAGTTGAGAGACGTGAAACACGTCGTGTACATCGGAGAGATACGTCGGCAGTTCAAGTCGATATGCTACCTCTCCTCGCTTGTCCAGAATCTTAAATGGTCCGATGTAACGTGGTGCCAGTTTTCCTTTGACGTTAAACCGTCGCTGACCTCTGATAGGTGACACTTTGAGGTATACAAAATCTCCAACTTCAAAAGTCAAACTCCTTCGCCTATTATCAGCATAACCTTTTTGTCGAGACTGGGCAGCCTTTAAGTTTTCCCGTATTATTTGGACTTGCCTTTCAGCTTCTTGTAACACGTCGGGACCAAACACTTGATTCTCTCCGGTTTCATTCCAAAACAAGGGAGTCCTACACTTCCTTCCGTATAATGCCTCATAGGGTGACATTTTCAAACTTGCTTGGTAACTATTGTTGTACGAGAATTCAGCATACGGCAAACTTTTATCCCAACTTTTCCCATGCTTTAATGCACAAGCTCTTAACATGTCTTCCAAAATTTGGTTGGTCCTCTCGGTTTGTCCATCTGTTTGAGGGTGATATGCCGAACTAAAGTTCAATCTCATTCCTAAAGCTTCATGCAATTTCTGCCAAAATCTGGAGGTAAACTGAGAACCTCTATCCGAGACTATCTTCTTCGGTACTCCGTGTCAGCACACAATATGTTCCATATACACTTCTGCTAGCTTCGCGGTGGTATATGTGGTCTTGACAGGGATGAAATGAGCTGATTTTGTCAATCGATCCACAATAACCCATATTGAATCATAGCCAGACTGAGTTCGCGGTAATCCAACTATAAAGTCCATACCAATCTCTTCCCACTTCCACTCCGGGATCTTCAATGGTTGTAACAATCCGGCTGGCCTTTGATGTTCAGCTTTAACTCGCTGCCACACATCACAAAGTGCAACATATTCGACTATGTCCTTTTTCATGCTGGCCCACCAATAACATGTCTTTAAGTCCTTGTACATTTTCGTACAGCCAGGATGAATTGGGTAAGGCGAGTCATGTGCCTCCTTCAATATTGTTTCTCGAATATGCCTGACATTAGGTACCACAATCCTCTTTCCAAGCCATAAGGTACCCTGTTCGTCCTCATCAAATCTGAATTCTTTCCCTTCTTGGGTCCTTTCCTTGATTTCCTGTATTTCCTTGTCCTTTGTCTGTTCTTCCCGTATTTCCTGCTCTAATGTTGGGTTGACTTCCATCATTCCCATCTCATTTATGAATCCAAGGTTCAACCGTTCAAACTCCTTGCATAACTCGGATGGCAGTACTCGTACTGTGAGTTGATGACCTACTCCTTTTCGGCTCAAGGCATCGGCCACTACGTTGGCCTTCCCTGGGTGATAGTTGATTCCCACGTCATAATCCTTGATGAGCTCCAACCATCGGCGTTGCCTCAGATTCAGATCCGTTTGCGTAAATATGTACTTGAGACTCTTGTGATCCGTATAAATCTCACATCGGTGACCAAAAACATAGTGTCTCCATATCTTCAAGGCGTGTACCACGGCTGCGAGTTCAAGGTCGTGCGTAGGATAATTCAACTCATGTTTCTTTAGTTGCCTCGATGCATAAGCTACCACTTAGCCTTCTTGCATGAGCACACATCCTAATCCTTGTCTTGATGCATCGCAATATATATCAAAACTCTTGCTCACGTCCGGTAATACTAACACTAGCGCGGTTGTCAACCTTTTCTTTAACTCCTCAAAGCTATCCTGACAAGCTTGAGTCCATCGGAATGCCTTCCCTTTCATGAGTAATTCGGTCATAGGCTTGGCTATTTTGGAGAAATCCTTAATGAATCGGCGGTAATATCCAGCCATTCCAAGGAAACTCCGAATTTCCTTAACATTCTGTGGCGGTTCCCACTTAAGCACATCTCTCACTTTTCCTGGGTCAACTGATACTCCTCCTCCGGAAATAATATGGCCTAAGAAAGAAACTTCCCGTAACCAAAACTGACATTTACTGAACTTGGCATACAATTGATGCTCCCTCAATTTCTGCAGTGTAAGCCTCAAGTGTTCCTCGTGTTCCTTCTCATCCTTTGAGTAGATCATAATATCATCGATGAACACTACAACGAACTTATCCAGATATTCCATGAAGACCTTATTCATGAGATACATAAAGTACGCAGGCGTGTTCGTCAACCCAAATGACATGACGGTGTACTCATAAGATACATATCGTGTCCGAAATGCTGTCTTGGGTATGTTCGATGGTCTAATCTTCATTTGGAAGTATCCTGACCGCAAGTCGATCTTGGAGAAGATACAGGCACCCTTCATTTGGTCGAACAAATCCTCTATACGGGGCAGTGAGTACTTGTTCTTAATTGTCACTTCGTTGAGAGACCTAAAGTCCACACACATCCTCTGGGTTCCATCCTTCTTATCTACGAAGAGCACCGGGGCTCCCCACGGGGATGAGCTTGGGCGTATAAAACCCTTCTCTAGCTGCTCTTGAATTTGCTTCTTGAGCTCTGCTAATTTCTTAGGAGGCATCCTATACGGCCTCTTAGCTATAGGTGCAGTTTCGGGTATCAACTCAATGGCGAATTCTATGTCACGATCAGGTGGCATACCTAGCAACTCATCTGGAAACACATCCGGGTACTCGCGAATGATCGGAATGCTTCCCAATGTCACTTCTTCCACGTGATTCAGCATCGCTTTCTCTCTTGCAGGTTGGGTTGCCTCAACTTCGATGCATGTACCATGTTCACTTGTCAACTGCACAATCCTCTCGGCACATTGAATGACTCCATTATACTTGCTCAACCAGTCCATTCCAAGTATTATGTCTATTCCTTGGGAGTCCAAGACTATGAGGTTTGCGAGAAAGTCTACCCCCCTTATTTTAATGCTTACTTTCGGACATACTATATTTGTCCTCATCTCTCCGCCAGGAGAACTTACTAGCATAGTTTGCTTCATATGAGATATAGGCAAATTGTGTTTGGCAACATACTTTGACGAGATGAATGAATGAGATGCTCCCGAATCAAATAAAACAGTCGCGGGGTTGGAGTTGGCGAGAAACATACCAATCACGACGTCATCAGCTTGCTGAGCTTCCTCAGTAGAGACATGATTCACATTGCCACGAGTAAAATTCTGCTGTCCACGGTTGCCTTGTGGTGCTCCTCCATTTGGTCGCGGGTGATTTGGCCTTGGTGCATTGTTCATAGGTCCATAGTTTCTCTTGGGGCATTGACTTGCAAAGTGTCCGGGTTCTCCACACGCATAGCATGTCTTACCACCCGTCGCATTAGGGAAGTTTGGGCGCAACTGGTTTTGGGCATTCGCCGCCATGTTAGGACGCGGCGCAGGTGGCACAGGATTGCGAGGCGCTTGCATGGCGGGGCGTTGCTGCGGTGGCTGATTTGGGCGGGGCGGATAAGCAGCACGGTATGCAGGAGCAGATGGGTTGTAGTGTGGTGCAGTAGGTGGTGCATAGCGGAGGCGAACATTGCTTCCTTGTTGCGGTCCATGATGTGACATCTTCCTCTTGTTGTCCTGCTCCATCTCACGAATCTTGTTCTCAACCACAATAGCCTTGTCAACCAGCTTTTGGAAGTTTGGATAATCGGTATTGAGCAACTGGACTTGAATTTCATTGTTGAGACCCCTCATAAACAAATACTGCTTCCTACTATCAGTTTTGATGTCTTCTGGAGCATATCTTGATAATTGAGTGAATTTGTTGAGATACTCACTCACACTCATCCTTCCTTGCCTGAGGTTTTCAAAATCTTGTCTTCTCAGTATCATAACTCCTTCAGGTACATAGTGGGAACGGAAACTCTGCTTAAACTCAGCCCAAGTGATTGTCTCCTGATTATCATGAGCGTTGCAAAGAGCTTCCCACCAGTCAGCGGCTGCTCCAACTAGTTGATGTGATGCAAAGAGAACCTTCTCCCTATCAGTGCACTGGACAATAGCAAGTTTCTTCTCAACAGACTTCAGCCAATCATCAGCTTCCATTGGGTCTGTGGCTTGTGCAAAGGTAGGCGGTCTGGTCCTCATGAACTCTCCCAAACGGTTGTGATGTGGCGGGGGTGGCGGTGGAGGCAGGTGGGGCTGATTGTTGTTGTCATCTTGCAGCTGTCCTATGGTCTGTATCATGGTCTGCATGAGCTGGTTCTGCATAGCTAACAGTTGTTCAATATTGATAGCTCCATGAGCGTGTCCTTGGTTGTTCTGAGGTACTTCATTGCGCTCCTCCTCATCGTTGGCATCCCTCTGGTTACGAGTTCTCACCATCTGTTGGCGAAAGAAGGGTGGGGACAGAAGGATTTAGAATTTGGAAAGAACGTCCCAACTATATGCATCAAGGTATGTGACACTAAATAATCCTTTATTAATATAGACCTATATTATGAGGATGTGGACAAGTGCCGAAGCATTCCACAACTCTCTCTACTAAGCACACAAGCACTCAAACAAGCACCAAACAAAATTGACAAAAATCCTAAAAGAAGTAACACAACTCAAGGTCGCACAAGTATATCTACGTCGCTCTTATTTAACTAATGGGGGTGTGCCTATCCTTGAGTCGTGGCATAGGTCGAGGACTACTCGTCGTCGAGCGGGAACTCATCCGGGTCCTCGTCGTCGTCGTCGTCGTCGGGGTCCTCGGGGTCCTGTGGGTCCTGGGGTGGTGAGGCAGCAGGCGGCGGTGGTGCGGTAGACGCCACACTGGAAGGCTCCTCGTCAGAGGACTCCTCAGAAGACGACTCACGCTGACTGTTGCGACGGTCTGGAGAGTCTGGGGTCCATGTCGGGGTGTCGGACGTGTAGTGTTCCGGGTCCTCGTCGGTGATCCGACGATACCTCCTGATTATCGCCTCGTGGCGCTGGGCGAGGTCACGTCCATCCTGAATCTCCTGCTGCGCCCTCTGAAGTCGGGCACTGAGTTGGGTCACGTCGTCAACAGTCTGACGAGACTGCGGGAGGTCCAGGGGTCCCTCCACGTGCCTGGAAACGAAGCGCACAGTGCCACTAGGACGTTGCGGGACGAAGGCGTGCACCGTGTCCTCCAGACGGAAACGGCGGGCGTGGCTCCAAAAGGTGGCTGCTTCCCAGCTAGCATCCTGCTCCGTAGATCGGCGGGAGCTCCTCCAAGCAGGACTGCTATGGGTCTTCACCAACTCATCACCATAGTAGATATAGATCTTGCAGCTCCACTCCTTCCTGCCGGGGCGCTGCACTCCAGTGGTGTGGTAGGAGAGCGAGAGGTTGTGGTGACGGTAGCCAGCCTCACGGAGTAGGGCACGGAGACGGTGACGCAGTTGTCCTGCGGCTCTGCCGTCAGAACGGATCACCACGGGGTGACGGGGGTCGACGGCCGGAGAGCGACTGGCCAACCTACACGGGGGCACAAGTCCACCGGTCGACTTACGAGGGGTTTTCTTGGTGCGGGCCATCTACAGAAAACAAGAATACATTAGAGGAAAAAAAAAACCAAATACAAATCGGAAAATTTCAGCAGCTAAAACGGCGGAAAAAGAGCGGTGCGGCGGTTCCAAAAGAACGAAAAATAAAGAGAAAAAATCCAGCAACCAACACAATAATTTTACCCACACATAACAGCAGCAAAACACACCTTTTTCGCGAAATTTTACACAGCAAAACAGCAGCACTTAATATTGCTCACTTCCGAAAATTGTTATCAAAAACGCAGCAGCGATCAATACTTTTTGCGGCTGAAAATAAAGGAAACAAAACAGCAGCAAAAATTTTCAAAAATAGCAGATTAGAAGAGTGTTCCTAAGTGCTCTAGAGTGTCCATTCTACCTAGGCTTGCGTCCTACGGTCAACGCGGCTCTGATACCAATTTGTGACACCCGGTTCCGAATATGAACCAAGCGTAACGCATATGTGTGCCCAGGAAGTTCATCACACATAGACGGTTGCATCACAAACGATATACAGAATTTAACCACGTCTTAACTAATAAATAAGTACTTTATTACAATAATCCAATAGTTCACGAATAATAAAACTCTAAATAATTGCAGCGGAAAAATAACTAAACAGCACGACTCCAATCCACAGGCAATTGACGGCGGTACGCAACCTAGTACTCCACGTGATCCTCAGGGTACTCCCAATTGTCTCCAGTAGCTGTTGGGGGGGGGGGATTGCAAGAGTGAGTACATGTCGTACTCAGCAAGTGTGGAAAGTATGACATGTGGCTTATTCAAACGACGAATGTAATAAATGGCTAAGTGCTGAAAAGTACAGTAAAACATTTGAAAAGCATTATACTATGTCTATGTGAAACAATCCCATCATAACCAGCATATTAACAAAATATAAACCATATCCAATTATTGCCAACATTACCATTATCCATGTCCAATTACCATAACTCAATTTCATAACCATGACCATAATCCATAAACCAACCATAACCCTCCATAACCATTACCAAACCATAACCATCCATAACCATCCCAAATCCCAATTTCCAACTCTAATCATGTAGGTCATCCAGGCGCTCATAACCGGGAGCACGGCTATCATGATAGTTTTTAACACTCTGCAGAGGTTGTACCACTTTACCCACATGTTTGTGATTTCATCACCTTTCGATGACTAAGAAACCTCCATTATGCCATCTCACACTTCCGTAGGTGTGTGGCCAAGAGATCACAAAATAGCCTTTCAAAAGGGACTACTAGTATGTACGGGCCCACTAAGGTTTCACCGGCAGGCTTGAATCTCTATTCTCCCACCCACGGGCCCCCTCGTGTGCCATGCGGATCCCAGGGCAGTCCTCCTCGACTCCCATTCCCCGCGCCATCCAATGGTCCATACAATACTAGCAGCGCTCCTAATTATTCAGCTACGCCGCACCCATACTTGGCCTTGTGGTGGCACTGTTGACCTGGCATATTCTCGCATGAACCGGTCCTTAGATCTAAGGCAAGCAAACCACCATAACAACCAACCCATCCACATAACCATGCTTGCTTAGATCACCCATCGTATTGACCAGTTCACATTAACCAGAATATCATTGATGCATAATTAAATGTGTAGTGTTGTTTGTCATCCCAATTCATTAAGCGAAGCAAAAAGGTAAAAACCCTTCCCGACTCTCTACCATAAATTCCAGGTGACAAGGGTGGTCAAACAAAACTAGTAAACTTCCTACCATAGGATTCCCATCAATTTGACACAAGCATGCAAGTTCGCAAACAAAACATTTAATTTTAAAACAGGATCAATGTGCTTCAAGGACACTTGCCTTGCTCCGACAGATGGGGTTGCTCAAGCGCTTCAAAGTCTTGGTTTCGGAAATCCTCGTATGCGGCCTCTTGAGCATGTTCCTCTACGCGTGATCATACATACAAGAAAACATATACAATTCAACATGATGCACGCAAAATAATCAACATGCAATGACATGTATGCATGCACAATTCAATAATTAATTTATTACAGTTGTTTATTAATTAGATGCAACTAGTTCATACGTGTTCATATGAGTTTACGGGGGTTTTAGGGTGGATTAATGCTGCTGAAAATAAAATTATGGTGCAACTAAAATCAATTCACACCTATTAGATTCAATATGATCACAAAAATTCGCATCGGGAACATGGCCTACCGTAGATCCGACGGCTTGATGGTCGCGGAACGAATGCGACGCGTAGATGAAGTGGATGGCGCAGCAGACCTTCGGCGGCACGACGACGGCGGCGCGAAGTCGGCGACGATCTCCGGCGAACGGTGGCGCCCTCCTCTTTTTCTTCCTCTTCTTCCCCTTCTTTTTCTCCTTTTTTCTTCCCTGGGCGCAGCTCTCTGGACTCCCCTTTTTTGCTTATGTACCAGCGGTTTCCTTCGTGGTTGGCGGCGGCATCGTGGGGCTTCGGTTCCTTTTATAGGGGCGGCGGGAGCTATCGGGAATCAGTTCCGGAAAATCGGAACCGCGTCGGGGGGAGTCGGGGCAGGACGGGAGAATCGGGGGCGGTTACGGCGCGGGAGGGGTCCAGCGGGGCCGAGCGCTCGGCGGCCGAGTCGGGCGGGATCGGGGCTCAGCGCGGGAGGCGGGAGCGCGCGGGGTCGGACGCGTACGGCGCGGGAGCGGGAGGCGTACGGCGGCCGGGAGCCGAGGCGCGGGCCTCTGGCGCGGGCGGGACCCAGCGGGGGGACTCGGCCGGCTGGGCCGCTTGGCCTGGCCGGCGGGTTGCCCATTTTTTTTTCTTTTTTTTCTTTCCCCTTTTTTATTTCTTTTATATTATTATTATTATTATTATATATTTTATTATTTATATTTTTTACTTTTTTTATACTTTCTTTTATTATATAATTTATTATATATATTTAATATTATATATTTATTATTTATTATTTTTATAACATATATTATTAATATTTTTTCTATTTTTATATATTGTTATATATATTATTTATATATATTTATTATTATTTTTATACTTATTCCCTATTACAAGTTTTTGACTATAATTATTATTTTCTATTTCTTCTTTTGCTACATACATTTGTATATATATGTTTTTTTATTTTTCTTTTATTCTACTAGTGTTTAATGCATGACCATGTATGCAATACATGATGCGAAAATTTAGGGTGTTACAGCTCCGGAGCTTGCTGTGGGAAACAGGTAGCTCCGGGGCTATCCGACACGTGTCAGGTCTGGAGCTTCTCTTGGTCTGGGGTTAAGTCCGGAGGTGCCATTTCGGTACATGGCCCGGAGCTTCCCCCTTGTGGGCGGTAGCTCCGATTTGGTAGTACACGTGGCGACCCAGGGATTAACCATGTTGGAGAAGCGGGTCAGGTTATGTATGACATGTAGGCCTCCGAGGGTCTTCAAACCAAGTAGACGACTTTCCTTTGAGATCTTTGTAACCTCAAGGGGTGTATGGTTTCTAGGGTACCGACAGTGGCCCCCTGGACCTACCTCTGGGGAAGATTACTGGGGTGAAGTCATTCCGCCGGAGGTGGGTCCATCCTCGCGATTCTTGAACTGAGTCTTCAAGGGTCTTTGAGGGTGCCGTTGGCGAGGATTTAGAGTTAGACCCCCGCCGCGTGGCGCATCCCGCGTGTGGCAGATGAGATCTTTGGCGTGCGGATCTCACGCAATTGAAGGTCGCCAGTTCCCGATATGAAAAACCGTATCGGTTCTGCGCGCCTTGTCAGGCCGCCGCCTTTGGGTTTCCTGCCTCATGATGACAACCGTTCGCCTGGGTAAGAACCTCGATTTGATCGCCGGGGTGGTCTCAAGCCCTCTTGTCATCGGCTGGGTGGAACTTTTGAATGTTATCTTCGACTTCCTTGCAGTTTCCATCCAAGCGTTGTGAGGGCTTACTTAAGAAGGAAAGCACGCACCGTAGGGAGTTCTTTACGCCTCTCATCTGATCTTGCACTCAAACTCCCAACTTGTGCTTCGCTCTTCTTCTCTTTCCTAGTCGTGCCGCGATGGAGTTGGGTCTTCGCGAGAGTCGCTTGAAGGCCGACGGCGATTTGAAGAAGGTCCGGGCCCTCATGGGGTGGTTCTCGGACTTCTTCAACCGCTCGGTCCGTGCCGGTGGAGAGCTCCCATTCGAAAAGGAGCACGCCAGAGAAATGGTGTACTTCTCCTCGTACGCCATGGTGGGGTTGATCCCACCTTTTTCTTCCTTTTTCTTGATGCTGCTAGACTTCTATGGTCTACAGTTATACCACCTTGGCCCTCACTCCATTCTCCTCGTGTCTATCTTCGTCCACTTCTGTGAGATGTGGGTGGGCATTCCCCCCTGCATTGAACTCTTCCGGACCTTCTTCACCGTCCACACCACCGGCCGGAGCAATGAGTACCTTGGCTTCTACTACTTCGTGAAGCGCAAGAAGTGCCCATTCAAGTACCTCCGGTCATTTCCTTCTGGGAAGTGGGATGACTGGAAGAAAGACTGGATAGTCATTAGGGTGGAGGAGCACGAGAGGTTGGAGCTGCCCGATGGTCTTCCCGGCATCAACACGACGATCTGGAGTGAAGCTCCGGTGCTGGCGGAAGCTTTCAACCCTGCTTTGACCAGGATCCGCCAATGCGTGGAGGGAGGATTGACTCCTCAGGCGGTATTTTGCAATTTCTTGGTCAACAGGTGGGCGCCACTGAAGAGGAGGGAGAAACTCGCTTGGGTCCTCAACAGCGTGATGGATGACGACCGGGTTGAGACCGGGTTGAAGTCCAACATGGTGGGGAAAACCTTGGAGTTCCACCTCAAGAAGATCCAGCACGGCATCGACGTCGACGGTGATGACTTGACTCCCCCGTCAGCCTTTCTCCCTCTGAACGTGGAAGTGGAGTTCAGCAGGGAGCTCCGGCAAAAGATGCCCGTACTTGACGACCTTGGTGTCGTCGAGAGAAGATCAACCACCCGGGTGGCGATCCGCGGAATGCCCGAAGATGGCTCTATCCCTGCCCCAAAGCCAAGGGTCAAGGTCGTCGGCAAGGGCAAGGAGCTGGTGGATGAACCCGAGAGTCGGAGGAGGAACCTGCAGTATGCCGACGGAAGGTCCGTCAGGCCCGCTACTTCCGCCTCGGCTCCTTCTCCCCGGAGGGGAAGGTCTTCTACAACAGTGGCGACTGTTCCCGTAGTGGGGTCCTCCCGGAACGCGACTGTTCCTGCAGCGGGGTCCTCCCGAAGCACGTTTGTTCCCGCAGTGGGGTCCTCCCGTGGTGTTAGCTCCGGGCGCGCGACTCCAGCACCTGGGCCGGTGGAGGCCTCCAGGTCCGGGGGTTCTTCCCGATCGAGGAGAGCCTCGACTCGGGAAACGCCCGTGGCCGCGACAAGTTCCAGGGGGCCTTCCGGAGCTTCCACGCCGGCTATGACCAGCCCAGAACGCCCGGGAAAAAGGTTCCGTGCAAGCTAGTGCGGAAGCCTCCCAAGGTAATTTTTAATCTCTACCTTGGATAGTTGTTTTAATTGTAGCAACTATTTTTTAATTTTCTTCGTTCGTCATCTTCAGCGTCCCCAAGAAGGGGAGTGAGGCTCCACCCTCAGCCACAGTGGCTGAAGCCGTGAGGGTGGGGGCTTCTGCTCCTGTTCTGGTGCCGCCCCCAGTGGTGGCTGAAGTTGCGACAGCTCCGGCGCCGGCTGTCGTGGTCATGGACCTCGACTCATCCCCAGAAGTTCCCGTGGTAGCGTCGGACCACGGGAGTGAAGATGCGCCAGCGGCACCTATCCTGGAGGTTGAAGCTCCGGGTCCTGGTGCTGAGATGATGGAAGCTCCGGCTGTTGAGCCGGAGGAAGTAGTAATCCCGGCCTCTGAGCCAGAAATTTTCGAAACCCTGGCGGTTGAGCCGGAGGTGACTGAAGCCCCGGCGTGCGAGCCAGAAACTGAGGTAGTTCCGGCAGTTGGGCCGACTACCTCCGAAGCACCGGCCGCTGTGCCGGTCACTGTTGGAGCTCCGGTCACAGGGCCGGTCGATGTTGAAGATCTTCCGGCTCCTGAGCTGGTGGTTGAAGAGGTGACGGAGCTTGAGCCTCCATCGGAAGAGGTGCCCAGACCAGAGCCAGCAACGGCTCCTGCTCCGGAAGCGACGACGTCGGAGGTACCTGTGGCCGAGCCGGAGTGCCTAGGCGAAGTCGTTGGCCCCCTGCCTGAGGGGGTGAACGAAGACTTGGCGGCGGGGCCATCCTTGATGGCGATTGAGGCCATCCCGGAGGACGGCCCTAGTGCCATGGAGACTCAGGGGTCCACTCTTGTGGAGTGGGACCCAATTTTTGTATCTGAAGACCCGCTGGAACCAGCGGAGGAGACCCCAGCAGGTCCGGAACCCATCCCGTTGTCACTGTCTATTGACATCGCATGTTCCAATCTGCGTCAAGTCCAACTGGCCTTCTTCCACGACAGCAAGGCTCTTGAAGAGGAGCGCCAAACCCTTAGGCGGTGGCGTAACCGGCTCTACTTCGAGACCAAACTGGCGCAGTCGAGGCTAGCGGATGACAAAGAGTGGATCAAACGGGAGAAGATCCGCCTGGGGTACTGGGGCAAGTTGCTGGATGACAGGGAGAGTATGACTCGCGCCCTCGACGCTCAATCCTGGGAGATCTACAATCAGGCCAAAGCAGCCAATAGTGCGGCCGATGAACGCCACGAAAGGCTTGAGGCCATTAACACTACGCTCATCAAGCGCCGAGAGGCACTTGAAGAGAGGGAGAAACAGCTCGAAGATGAAGAGCAGAAACTCCTAGAGCTGCAGGATGACGTCCTGAGGAGGGAGGAGGAGCTCGCCGAGAAGGTGGCTCTGGATGACAAGGGCCTCGAGGAGCGCACCAAGAAATTGGAAGAGCGCTGCCATGAGGAAGGGGAGAAGGCCTGGGTGCGAGGGCAGGAACTCTACGAACAAGAGTGTGCCCTTACTGCTCGGGAGAAGAAAGTGAGGGGAAGAGAGAAGGACCTGGTCGACTGTCGAAACAAGATCCACCTCCGGGAGGAGGAGCTCGGAAAACTCGAAAAGCGGGTTGCTGAGAAGATTCAGCAGAACGCCAAAGAAGTTGAGCGCCTCGCCCGTGAGAATTCCGAACTGATGGCGGCCAGGAGATCCCTGGAAGAAATGAAAGGGATTGAGGACTGCGGACTCCCTACAGATTTGGGAGTTCCTAGGCAAGGCCAACGACGCGCTAACACCGATGGGTTTCAGCCCCGTGCGCCCGGATGATCCGGAGCTGGAGCCGGACCTAGCGCTGCAGGCGTTGAGCTCAGCAGGTAGCAAGCTCTCCAAGGTGGGCGATATCATCGCAGACCAATTGGAGGTTGAGGGGCAATCCCTGGCGAAGAACGTCGCAGAATATGTGCTGACGTACTACACCAGCCGGAACTCCCAATTTCCTCTGGACCCGGTGCTTGAAGGTCCCGTCGAAGGAGAAGGGGAAGCTGCCCGAGCCAATGTGTCGGAGGTTGCCTAGAAAGTCGCCCAATTCTTTCATAGGGTCTAGGACCTTCTCTGTAATTCTCACTATTTTCTCTTCTTCTTCCTCAATTTTGTAATCCCTTGTCTCCAGATGTAATCCCTTGTCTCCAGATAAATGAAATCCCCAAATTTTTGTGAATTTCACTTTTTGTCTTCAACACTTTTATCTTCACTTGGCCCCCTGGTAAATGTACACAATTTGATTGTGAACATGTACCAAGAGGATATTGTGTTTTGTTGAAGACTCATTTGCTCCGAACTTGTAGAATTTAGGTCCGAAGTCTTCGATAGTGAAGGCCCCCTGAGGTTGTCGGAGCTTAGAAGCTCCGGCATTGTCCATCGCTGGAGCTTGATAGCTCCGGCAATAGTCTCTATCAACGCGTAGAGCATCGATAGTTAGTCCTCCGGGGTGTCGGAGCTTAGTAGCTCCAGCAGTGACCTTTGCCAACACTTAGTTTGTTGGCAGCAGACTCCATTTACGGGGTCTTCTCACCATCTTTTATTCAGCGTCGATGGCCGGCCCCCCTAGGGGAGTCGGAGCTTAGTTAGCTCCGGCTTTTCTCCATCAACGTAGATTTTATTTTTCCTGCACACTTAAGCCAAGAAAAATAGTAAAATTCATTTCTTGTCTATAATTTTGTCGCGGCTTACGATTCTTAAGAAGACTTTAAGTTAAACACGATTTTAAATACAACCGAATGCGTTGTCTTTTCTTCTAGATCCAACTGTCCATGGACCCACCTTACTTCGGCCTGCCGGGGTGTAGGTAGAGTGGCGTACTTAGGGTGCTTGACCAGGCTAAGTCGATAGCACACTCCAGCCCTTGATTGGCTTGGCGGCTTTCAGGCGAGTTGGCCATGAGCATTGAATCCAAAAGAATTGACAATACAACTCGAATCGTATATAAACCGGTCGAACTAAAATTTCTTAAGAATTGCACGTCTTTGTTATAGACAAGAAAGAGAAAAATAAAAATGTTGAGCCTGTACAAAATAAATGCACGTAGAGTCTATTTCACATGAAGATGTCTTTCATTATAGGTCCGGGGTACAGGGGAAACAAGTACACTCTTAGGGTACGGAACCAGGCTAAGTGTGTTTCATTTCTCATTTGACCCAGGGTAGTTAGCCGCACTTTTAGTCCTGAGACTATGACAAGTGTTGCATGAACTTTGCGGACCTTTCGGGAAAGGTCCGGCTGCTCTCCCGGAGGAACTACCCGACTCTGTACAATGACTCTATAACATACACCTCAAGTTACTCAAGACTCACCTCTGTGGTATTAAGTGTAGAACTTACGTAGGTGCTCGATGTTCCAAGGATTTGGGAGAGGTGTTCCATCCTCAGTAGCCAAGCGAACGTTTCCGGGACGGGATACTTTAATCACTCGGAAGGGCCCCTCCCAACCGGGGGAGAGTTTGTTTAACCCTTCTCTGGATTGTATTCTCCGTAGCACCAGATCGCCTTCCTCGAGCTGTCGGTTGTGTACATGCCGCTAGTGATAACGCCGTAGGGCTTGGCGATATCGGGCATTCCGAATAGCTGCTTGGCACCTTCCCTCCTCAAGGAGGTCTAGGTCTTCACACCGGAGCTGGTCTTGCGCGGCTTCGTCGAAGGTCCGGACCCGGAGTGAACCCAAGGTGATTTCCGGAGGAAGGATTGCTTCAGCTCCGTACACCAGAAAGAAGGGTGTCTCTCCAGTTGACCGGTTTTGAGATGTCCTGTTGGCCCATAAAGTGGGCGGAAGCTCTTCGATCCAGTTGACTCCATGTTTTTTCAGGCGCTCATAGGTGCGCATTTTGAGTCCTTTAAGGATTTCAGCATTTGCTCTCTCGGCTTGGCCATTGCTGGCTGGGTGAGCTACGGAGGCGTAGCAAACTTGTATGCCAAGGTCTTCGCAATATCCTTGGAATGCTGAGCTTGTGAATTGGGTCCCATTATCAGTGATGATTTTGTTTGGGACTCCAAATCTGCATACAATGGACTGCAAAAAGTTGATAGCAGATTGCTTGTTGACTGTCACAACTGGAGTTGCTTCCGGCCACTTGGTGAACTTATCAATGGCGACGTACAGGAACTTGTAACCTCCGACGGCTCTTGGGAAAGGTCCCAAGATGTCCATCCCCCACACAGTGAAGGGCCATGCAGGAGGTATCATTTGCAAGGGCTGAGCTGGTGTGTGAATTTGCTTTGCATGAAATTGGCATGCTTCACATTTCTTCACCAGCTCAGTTGCATCCTGGAGCGCTGTAGGCCAGTAGAAGCCATGCCGAAAGGCTTTACCGACCAGCGTGCGGGAAGACGCGTGGTTCCCACACTCGCCTCCATGGATTTCTGCGAGAAGTTCACAGCCTTCTTCCCTTGTGATGCACCGCATTAGGATGTCGTTGGCACCGCGCCGGTAGAGATCCCCTTCTACCAGCGTGTATCTTTTAGCCAATCTGACCACCCGGTTAGCGGATACATCATCGTCGGGAAGGATGTTGTCTTTCAAGTAGCTCCGGATCTCCGAGATCCATGCATCGGAACTAGCTTGAGCTTTTGAGTCTTGCGTGCTGGGTTGCTCGAAGCTCCCGGCAGCACCTACGACCCTTGATGGCTGCCATGGTAATAGGGCCATCGGGACTGTCAGCTTCGGAATGCTGATCTCACCCCCTTCGCTCAGTTCGGTAGGCTGAGCTGTTGGCTTTGACAACCTCCGGACAAAGATTCCGTCTGGAGCCGGAGCTCAGGTTGACGCTTTGGTCGAGAGTTCGTCAGCTTCAACGTTATAAGCACGCTGAACATGGTGGAGATCTAGGACTTCGAAATCCTTCTGAAGCCTCTGGACTTCAAGGAGGTAAGCAGCTAGCTGGAGATTATTGCAGGAGCATTCACCCTTCACCTGCTTAATGATGAGCTGTGAATCTCCCTTGACCAGCAATTGCTTGACACCATATGACAGTGCCACCTTTAGTCCGTAGATGAGTGCTTCATACTCTGCCATGTTGTTGGTTGCCTTAAAGTCAAGGTGTACCATGTATTTCACCTTCTCCCCAGCCGGTGCAAGGAGAAGGATTCCAGCTCCGGCCCCCTGCTTCTGCATGGAGCCGTCGAAGTAGAGGGTCCAGTGAGGCTCGGTGAAGGTTGGAGCTTGATGCTCCGTCTTCTGCTCACTGGGGCCCCCAGGGTTTGATGGAGAGGGAGTCCATTCTGCCATAAAATATGCCAATGCTTGACTCTTGACTGCTTGTCTTGAAATAAATTCAAGATCAAATTCAGCCAATTCCGCTGCCCACTTTGCAATATTCCCAGTTGAATTGGGATTATGCAAGATTGCTCGAAGTGGGTAGGAGGTCACCACTGAAACTTTGTGAGCTTGGAAGTAATGACGAAGATTTCTGGAGGCAATAAGAACTGCATAGAGCAGCTTATGCACCTCTAGGTATCGAGTCTTGGCATCATATAATACTTCACTAATGAAGTACACCGGGCGTTGAATGGTCCGGACCCTCCCGGAGGGGTCTGGAGCTTCCTCTTCACTGACCTGGATCCTCTCAGAGGAGTCCGGATTTTCTTCGGGGACCTCCGGGTTCTGGCTGGAGGAACCCAGAGCTTCTTCAGAAATGACCTGGACCCTCTCGGAGGGGTCTAGGTCTCCTAAAGCGACTTCTTGTGGATTCGAATCTGGGAGCTGGGACCCAGACTCACTTTCAGGAACCTCCGGAACTTCCCGAAGGGATCTGGATTCCTGAGTGTGGGGTAGTTCTGATCTCTCCGCAACCAGAACCATACTGACGACTTCGTCAGTAGATGAAATATAAATCAACAAAGGCTCACCAGGGTTCGGAGCTACCAAAATTGGTAGGGTGGTGAGGAACTGTTTCAGCTCCTGGAATGCCTTCTCTGCTTCTTCGGACCATTGGAATGGTCCGGACTTCCTCAATAACTTGAAGAAGGGGAGTGCCCATTCCGCCAGTCTTGATATGAACCAGTTGAGGGCAGCTAGACATCCAATTAACTTTTGGACGTCTTTGATGCGGGTTGGCGGCCGCATGTCTTCATTGGCCTTAATCTTCGCCGGATTAGCTTCTATGCCCCGGTGACTTACCAGGAAACCGAGAAGTTTTCCGGAGCTAACGCCGAAGATGCACTTGTCTGGGTTTAGCTTTGTGCGGGTGGCCCGCAGCTTGTCGAAGACAGCCTGCAAGGTGTCAAGGAGTGACTCCTTGTTCCTGACCTTGACCACGATGTCATCGACGTACACTTCCACTACGTCTCTAATGAGTTCTTCAAAAGTTTTGTACATAGCTCGTACAAAATTTGAAGCTGCATTCTTGAGACCAAAGGGCATGGCTGTGTAACAGTACAATCCATCTACTGTGATGAATGAAGTATGCTCTTCATCCTCCCTAGACATCCTGATTTGATGATACCCAGAATATGCGTCTAGGAAACACAGTAATTCACACCCGGAGGTGGAATCCACTATCTGATCTATTCTAGGTAGTGGGAATGGATCTTTTGGACATGCCTTATTTAGTGTGGTGTAGTCGATGCACATCCGAAGCTTCCCGCCGGCCTTGGGCACAACGACTGGGTTTGCGAGCCATTTTGGATGGAAGACTTCTCGAATGAATCCGGCTTCGAGTAGCTTCTTCACTTCTTGTCGGATGAAGTTCTGTCGCTCTACGGATTGCTTCCGAGGCTTCTGATGCACAGGCCGGGCATCGGGGTAGATCTTCAGATTGTGCTCAATCACTTCCCTGGGGATCCCAGGCATTTGTGACGGTTGCCAAGCAAACACGTCGACGTTAGCCCGGAGGAAAGTGATGAGTGTGAGTTCCTATTTGTCGTTCAATCCTCCCGATATACGGGTGGTCTGAGCGGCATCGGAACCAATTTGGACGACTTTGACGGGAATGTCGGTGTCGCCGCTTGGCTGCACACGAGGTGCAGAAGTCGAGCCTCGTTGACGAATGCTCGGGGGTTTGGAGTTTGCTCCTGCCTGGAGTCCTCCTCTTGCGCCGTGGTGAGAGCATGGAGTTCTTCCAGAGCAGTTACTCCGGCAGTACGATCTCCGCGGATCCGGAGAACGCCTACTGGTGTTGGCATCTTCAACACCAGATAACCATAATGAGCAGCTGCCATGAATTTGTACAGGTCAGGTCTACCCAAGATGGCATTGAATGGTAAGTTGATCTGAGCGACATCGAAGACCAACTTCTCGGTGCGGTATTTCTCCCGTGTCCCGAAGGTAACGGGGAGAGTAATAGCTCCGAGTGAGGTAATGGCCCCGGACCTACTCCGGAGAAAGGTCGAGAGGGGTGGAGATCCGAAGGTTAGAGCTGAAGCTTAGTGAAAGCTTCGAAGCTGATGAGGTTAAGCCCCGAACCTTTGTCTACCATGACATGGTGGAGCTGGATGTTATTGATGGTAGGAGATACCATCAAAGGTAACTGACCTGCTCCAACCATGCTCCGAGGGCAATCCGAAGCATCAAAAGTGATGGCGGTGTCCATCCACTTCCGATGAGGTTCTGGCCTGACTGTAGGGGCTATAGCGGCCATATCCCATCGCATAGTCTTGATGACGCGACGAGAGGTGATATCCTATGATCCACCAAAAATGGTGTTCATGGTCTTCCGACGCTCGTTGTCAGAGACGTCAGAATCATCATCGACTGAGGTGTAAACGGCCTTCAGGACCTTTTTGGGATCCTGAAATCCTAACTCCTCTTCAGCCGGAGCTTCGTCGACTTTTTGCTTTCCTTCCCTCTGTCAGAAAGGAGATTCTTCCGAGCGCTTGTTGTAGCGCTCGGCAAAATTTTGGACCTCCTGGCAGTCTTCCAAACTGTGGCTGCCCGTTTTGTGAATGGGACACCACACTTTGGGTTTGCCACCGTCTTCAGAAGACGGTCGAGGTCGCTTCTTGGGGCGTGGCCCCCGGCCACCCGGAGTTGCAGCAGCTGCAACGTTGGATGTGCCGGCCGATGGCTTTTTCTTGCCGTTGGTCTTCTTTTTCTTCTTGCCACCCCCGGAGGTAGTGGCTTCTTCTTTGGAGGATTTCTTGTGATCCTCCGAGGTTGGTTTGGAGTGCATTTCACGGCCCTCCGCAGCTCTGGCACATTTGTCTGCCAAGCTGAAGAGTTCCGTGACGCTGGTGATCTCCTTGATCGCCAGTTTCTCCAACATCTTCTTGTACCGTACGTCCTGTCTGAATGCCACAATGACAGAGGCGCTAGAGATAGAAGGGATACTGTTTCGTACCTGAGAGAACCTCTGGATGAATGACCGCAAGGATTCTCCCCCTTTTTGCACGACCGCAAAAAGGTCTAGTTCAGTGCCTGGTCGGGTGTATGAACTCCCGAAGTTGGCAGTGAACTGACGGCACAGCTCCTCCCAACTATTGGTAGAGTTGGGTGGAAGGCTCATAAACCAGGACTTGGCGGTCCCAGTTAAGGCCACTGGAAAATAATTGGCCATCACGGCCTCGTTTCCTCCAGCTGCCAAGATTGCAGTGGAGTATATCTGAAGAAATTCGGCGGGATTGACAGTCCCGTCAAATTTTTCCGGCAGGTGAGGCCGGAACTTCTGTGGCCATCTAACCATGCGCAGGTGCATGGCCAGGGCTGAACAGCCTCCTCCTACTCCTTCAGTAGTAGAAAGGTCCTGAGCTTCCCGTCTTTCACGGGCACACTCAATATGGACTCGACCATCCTGCTGGCGGTATCGGCGATCAAGCTCCGCCCGGAGGTCATGAGTTGAAAGCCTGGATACCGTGTGAGTGCGTCGTGCCCCGGAGGGCAATGACATCACTTGTTGTGATGCAGCATGTCTCCTGCTATTGGAGACGTGCGGACCAAGTCTTCCAGACAAAGTCCGCCGCTGCGACGGGGCTCGTCCTGAAGGAGGAGGACCCTGGTTGCTGAGGTGTTCGGCTGCTGCTGCAACCAAATGCTCCACATCGGCCCTCCACTGCTCCAGTGCATCCCGGGATGCATCCGGAGGTGGTGGGCGTTGGAGAAGAGCACGCGCTGCATGGAGCGCGTGTTCCGGGTTGTCATGATTTGTCGACGCAGTAATTGATGCCGGCGCACCATCACGTTGCCCAGCACGATTTGCTGGAGGAGACGGTGGTGGTGGGAGTGTGACTCCTGCTGGTGCTGAGGCTCCTGCTGGTGGCTGCCTATTGGAGGGATTGCCCCCAACAGCCTGAGCAGCAGGTTGACCGTTGGATGATCCAGCAGCTGAGTTCACCATTCTCAAAATCTCAGGCGCCCCCTACCTGGCGCGCGAACTGTCGGCGATTTGAACCGGCAGATCTCCCTAAACTACTAAAGTGATAGGGGAGTTTGATGCTCGGTGTGGGCGCGCGGAGATTCAAGAAGGTGAGTAGGAATTGACACAGGAGACACAAGAGTTTACGTGGTTCGGGCTGCCTGAGCGTAATACCCTACTCCACGGGTGTGTTGGTGTTGTATTAGCAGTATGAGCTTGTGACGAGTGTCTATGGCGTGTGTCTAGCCCCCCTGAACATGTCGTCGGCCTGTCCTTTTATAGTACAAGGGCAGGCCGTTACAAGTTAGCGTGGCCCGACATGTGGCCCCGGCGGTTACTAGTATTGATACACGTTTAATTGCTCTTAATGACCCTGTAACGGGCTTTGACAGCACCATTACTGGTGTTAAGATCGTCCGTTTAAGTGTCATTAATATGGTATTAATGACACTTAATCGGGTCTTGAAGTCCTTGATTCCCCTTTGAAGATTCGGAGCCGTTGCGGGGTCCTCCAGAGGTTAGAGGCTGAAGATCCGACGATTGGACGCGTGGCAGCTACGGAGCTTGCTGTGGGAAACAGGTAGCTCCGGGGCTACCCGACACGTGTCAGGTCCGGAGCTTCTATCGGTCTGGGGTTAAGTCCGGAGGTGCCATTTCGGTACATGGCCCGGAGCTTCCCCCTTGTGGGCGGTAGCTCCGGTTTGGTAGTACACATGGTGGCCCAGGGATTAACCATGTTGGAGAAGCAGGTCAGGTTATGTCTGACATGTGGGCCTCCGAGGGTCTTCAAACCAAGTAGATGACTTTCATTTGAGATCTTTGTAACCTCAAGGGGTGTACAGTTTCTAGGGTACCAACAGGGCCATTTAGGAACACACTCTTGACGTCCATTTGGTAAAGCTTAAAATCATGATGAGTAGCAAAGGCAAGTAATATACGAATTGACTCTAGCCTAGCTACGGGAGCAAAGGTTTCATCGAAGTCCAAACCTTCGACTTGTGAGTACCCCTTGGCCACAAGTCGTGCCTTGTTCCTTGTCACCACGCCATGCTCATCTTGCTTGTTGCGGAACACCCACTTGGTACCCACAACATTTTATTGTGGATGCTTGACAATCTCCCAAACTTTGTTCCTCTCAAAGTTGAGTTCCTCTTGCATGGACACCACCCAATCCGAGTCTCTTAATGCGTCTTCAACCTTATGGGACTCCAAAGACGAGACAAAAGAGTAATGTTCACAAAAGTTAGCAACACAAGAACGAGTGATTATCCCTTTTGTAATGTCTCCTAGAATGTTGTCAATGGGGTGATCCCGTTGAACACTTTGATGCACACGAGGATGTGGAGGTTGAACTCTTGAGTCATCATCATCCTCTTCTTCTTCTTGGTCTCTCCCTTGATGTATGCCTCCACCTTGACTTTTGTCTCCTTGATCGTGTTGAGGTACAACTTGTCCATCTTCAACTTGGTCACGTGGGGGATGACTTGCATCATCTTGTTGTTAGTCACTTGAGCTTTGAGTTTGTTCTTGTGGTCGAACATCTCCAAGTGCCATCCTCCTAAGAGCTTCTTGTGGTGAGTCTTCTTGATCTAGCACACTTTGATCAACTTGCTTCACTTGGGAGCCATTAGTTTCATGAAACACCACGTCGCGTGCTATTTCAGCAATCCCGGAGGATTTGTTGAAGACACGGTAGGCGTGGGTGTTTGAATCATAACCAAGCAAGAAACTTTCATCTGACTTTGAAGCAAACTTCAAAGTCCTAGGCTTCTTGTTGAGAATATAGCACTTTCTCCCAAAGACACGAAAGTAGGAGACATTAGGTTTCTTACCAACTAGAAGCTCATAGGGAGTCTTCTTGAGGAGGCGGTGGAGGTACAGTCAGTTGACTGCGTGGAAAGCGGTGTTAATCGCCTCCGCCCAAAACCGATTCGACGTCTTGTACTCATCAAGCATCATCCTTGACATCTCAATGAGCGTCCTATTCTTCCGTTCTGCCATCCCATTTTGTTGAGGGGAGTAGGGGGCTGAAAATTCATGCTTGATGCCCTCCTCCTCCAAGAATTCTTCCACTTGAGTGTTCTTGAACTCGGTGCCGTTGTCGCTTCTTATAGCCTTGATTCTTAAGGTGAACTCATTTTGAGCTCTCCTTAAGAACCTCTTGAGGACACGTGAGTTTCACCCTTATCATGCAAGAAGAACACCCAAGTGAAACGAGAAAAATCATCAACAATAATAAGACTATATTTGTTACCGCTAATGCTAATGTAGGTTATCGGCCCGAAAAGGTCCATGTGTAGCAGTTCCAACGGTCTTGTTGTCGTCATGATGTTCTTGGAGGGATGTTGAGCTCCTACTTGCTTCCCCGCTTGACAAGCACTACATGGCCTATCTGTAAGGATCGAATGCCCAAGAGGGGGGAGTGAATTGGGCTTATTTTCTTACAATTAAAGTAATAAAAACATAACTACTAAAAGTCCAATTCCCTATGCAAACAACCTATGCATTCGAGTGAATAATAAGTTTGCGGTATATGAAATGCATAAGTGTAACGTGAAAGGAAGAGAGTGCAAACTCCCAAGGAGACACGAGGAGACGGTGATTTATCCTGTGGTTCGGCAAGATCATCAAGACCTTCCTACATCCACTTTGTGGCACCCACCAAAGGGTGTAGCCACTCCCAAGTCTCCACGACCAGAGATCTCACTAAAAGTCTCCTTTTTCCATCTCCGGCAAGGTGGAGCTCAAGTCTTGTACAAGTTTGATCTTCCGGACTTCCACAACCGACTTGGCAAGCTCCGGAAGGATCCCTCCAATCACCGATTGATACACGGTGAATGCAATCACCAAGAGACACTCCCTTACAGCTCTCACTAGACTAGAGACTCCAATCACCAAGAATGGAAGCACACAAGCATCATCTCTAGTAAGTTCTAGCCTATCTCTTGGTGTACAAGTGGTGTAAATGATGTGGAAGTGGTTGCTCAACGTATTGAATGCTTGGTAATGTGTAGAGTAGCTCTGGGCATCAAGACTTGTCGAAATGACTAGTTGAAGGGGTATAAATAGCCAGCTTCCACGAGATAGCCGTTGGAAAAGTAGGCTGACATCACTGTTCTGTAAACATCGGATGATCCGATGTTCTCCCTTCAGCTGTCATCGGTCGAATACAAATTAGCGGATGTCACTGTGTCAGATATGACCGTTGACCGACCGATGTTGTACACATCTGTACATCGGATAATCCGGTGACACTTGATCCAGAATGGTCCAAAAATAATGCTTACTGGAATGATTGATCGATGTGTTATAATTGTACATCGGATGGTCCGATGTTACACTTGGTCCAGGGAAATTGCTTACTGGAATGATCGACCGATGTAACACTTGCTTCATCATCGGATGATACGGGGTATACCCAAGACTGTGGTCTTCTTCTGCTCAGAGCCAACTCGACCGATGTAGTGTTTTCTGGATACATCGGATGATCCGGTGAGTTGATTTTGTCTACTTCGAGTTGTTCTAAGTGATTCTTTTGGAATTTGTTCGAGTGAACTCTTAGACATTGGTTTGAAATGTTCTTCTGATGACGACCAAGTCTCGAGTGCTGTCAATTTTGATGGAATAATTTTGACATATGTGCCTTTTCTTTTAGTCTTCATGAAAATCGATTGACCTCGTAAAATAGTTTGTTGAGGGGTCTCCAATTGTATCCAATGAGCAGTAGATGATATAAATATAGAGTCCATTAAGTGTGATGAGTGATATGAGAAACCTTGCATCCACAAACTTATTAGTAATATCCAACAGTTGTCATTAATCACCGAAACCATACCTCATGGGGGCCTAGATGCTTTCAATCTCTCCCTTTTTAGTGATTGATGACAAAACAATGAGTAAAGCATAACAGTAATGAAATTAAGAATACGATACTCAAAAGGTTATGCAACAAGTACAAGATCCAGCACACAAAACTCAAAGGCTCAAAAACGATCAATAAAACATGAGAGAAATAAGTGGCACGCGAATACTCAAAGATAGCAAAAGAATATCAAAGGTCCCAAATTACAAAAGCTCAAAAGAATAGCAAAGCTCCCAAATTACAAAAAAAAACTCCCAAAATAAATACTCCCCCTACAACTAGGACTCCCCCTAGGACTATGCTATCCCTCCCCCTGAATCTGACTCTTCTCCTCCCTTTGGCATCAGGACACCAAAAAGGGAAGCTGAGTGCCTAAGGATCCTGAGCGCTCGGGGCGATGACGAACTGGTCGCCGACGGGGGTGATGTCGTCGGAGCTGCTACCTGCTGCTGCTGAAGCTGGAGTGGAGGAGACCGGTGCTGTGGGAGCTGTTGTTGGTGCTGAGGGTGCCTACTGAGTATCGACTGCCATTAGTGGGGCACTGACGACCGAACCGGAGTCTGCTGAAAGAGTGTCAAAGCTGGCAGGTGAGAGTGAATCGGTGCGCCTGGAGCAAGCAGTGGTGACATGCTGATAGTCGGTATTGGCGTGGTCGGCACTGGAGCTGAGACTGGTGCTAGAACAGGCGGTCCTGGAGCTAGACCAGGAAGCTGTGAGGGCAGGGCAATCCCGGTTTGAGTGTAGAGGTTGGTGATCAACCCCAGGATGCCCATCATGGCCTGCTGCGTCTGCTGCTGCTGGTCAAGAGAACGCTGATGCATCTGGTCAATCAGTCCAGTGAGACTGTCAGTGTCCTCTCGCCACTCACGGGCTATCTGACGCTGCATCTCCCGCTACTGCTGCTGCTGGAGCTCCATAAGACGCGCAGCCTGCTCAGCTCTGGCCTGCTCAGCTACAAGCCAATCCTGTCGTTGCTGCTCAACCATCTGCTGAAGTAGAGAAGTAAGCTTGGATGGCTGAGAGACCTGTGCCTCGGACACCGGAGGTGGGGTAAGTGAAAGTGCATCTAGGATCCACGTGTGTTTTGGGTGATTGATAACGACAGTTAAGTGACTAATGAGCTCAGTGATCTTAAGCATAGGTGTGCACTTAAATGGAAGCACAATCCCTCAAAAAGGAAAAGGATGAAAACGGCGATGTCAACTCGAAAAGGAGAAAGTAGGGTTTCTAGTGCGTCGAGTTTGGACTAGCCAAATAAGTGTGAGGATGTGTGTGTAAAGTGCATTGAGATCAAGTTGGGAGTTCAAAGCGGTTTAGAGGTCAAACCCATTGAGAGAAAATAGTTGGAAGGAGTCTGGCAGTACGGCCGGACTAGTGCGTGCAGGTGGCCGGACTAGTCCGCCCCTTGCCGGCCAAGTCCGTTTTCAGCCGGACCAGAAGGGTCTGACTGAGTTCGGACTAGTCCGTAGTGGGACGGACTAGTCCGGGTAGTCGAGGAGTGGGTTTTGGGGTCTAAGTCCCAAAACCACGGACTTGTCTGTTTTGGTTCGGACCAAGAGGTCCTGACTGAGATCGGACTAGTCCGCCTCGGGGGCCGGACTAGTCCGGGTATGAGAGATTCGGTGCTTCAGAGACTAAGTCTGGGAAGGCCGGACTAGTCCGCCCTGGGGCCGGACTAGTCCGTGGTCTTCAGACTAGTCCGTTTTCATACGGAACAAAATGTTCTGTGTGAGATCGGACTAGTCCGGTGAGGGTCGGACTAGTCCGTTGTTGAAGTGACCGTTTGAATTTGAAGTTTGGCAGGTAGTGTGACAATTGCCGCGCAGTGCGACAGTTGTTAGGGACGTCAGTGGTCCCCTAGGCCGGACTAGTCTGGGTTGTAGGCCGGACTAGTCCGCCCATCTGCTGAAGTCAGTAGTATGGGCTTGGGACCTCTATAAATAGAGGACCCCTGGGTTCATTTGAACCAACTTTTGAGCAAGTTGAAACCCTAGCGCCGCCACAGCAACCTTGAGCCTCCCAAAGCCTCCTTCTTGCCTACATTCCCTCTAAAACTAATTCTTGTGTGGATTAGGGTTTAGTGAGGTGAAGAAGAGGAAGAACATCGCTCTTTGGCTCTCGGTTTGATCTCTTGCACTTTGTGAATCTTTGTGGTCTGTGGCTTGAGTCAATCTTTGTGATTTGTGATTGTATTTGTGGTGGGAGCCTCAGATTGTGAGAAGCCCCAACGAATCTTGTATTCACTCTTTGTGATAGTGTAAGAACCAAGTTAGGCCCGTGTGGTAAACTTGGTGAGGGAAGGGTTGTTGAACCCGGTCCTTCGTGGACTCCTCAACGGGGACGTAGGTTCCTTCGTGGGATCGAACCTCGGGATAAAATCCTTGTGTCCCTTGTGTTCTTTACTTTCACTTATTGCTCATTACTTCTAGAGTTAACTTTATTGGTCTTGTTCATCACTCTTGTTTCATCGTGATCCTTAGTTTCATACTTGTAATATAACTTGTCAAGGCTCACTAAGTCATTCTAACAAACCTTGCATCACGATAATTGGACTAAAACTTGTTAGAAACCCTTTTTAGGCTTTTCCCTGTAGGAGGACCAGACTAGTCCGCCCCCTGAGTTCTAATCTCGTTTTATTAAGTCATTCCAAGTCGTTTAGACTATTCACCCCCCTCTAGGCAACTTTCAGTGGGTGGTGGTGGTACACTCAATACTGTTATACCAGGGAGGAGGTGGGAAGTACTCCTCGACACTGTCACTAGTGTCACTCTCTGACCAGATATGCTGCAGATCTCCTCCCTGAGCTTCAGTCTGTGCTAGGATCTCGTCTTCCTTTTCTAGGTCTGACCAGTCTTCTTCTGAAAGTCGAGCTCGGACCTGATGCTCAACTGGGCGGCCAAAGCGATGGCATGGCGAGGGGCACGGAGAAGCGGCGGCGGAGAGCAACGGGGAGTGCGGCATCGGGGAGAGAGAAGAGAAGAAACGGAGAGGCGCTAAATAGGTGGGGCCCGAACCCTAGCTAGATTGTTAACATTGGATGATCCGACGTCAGATGAGATGGTGCATCGGTCGAGTGGTACAGTAAGGTTATTCCAGAGTCATCTTCAGCATCGTATGATCCGACGTGGAAACGATTATCATCGGTTGAATTTGGCACAACTCCAGAAATGTGAACATCAGAGTGGCACAATGTTTTAGTTCGATTCTTGTGATCCAAAGTATGTTAGAATGACTTAGTGAACCTTAAAAAGTTATGAAACAAGTATGACGCTAAGGATCACAATGACACAAGGGTGATGAACAAAAACGATAAAGCTAACCCTAGAAGCAATATGCAATAAGTGAAAGCAAAGTACACAAGGGACACAAGGATTTTATCCCGATGTTCAATCCTACAAAGGAATATACATCCCCGTTGAGGATTCCACGAAGGACCGGGTTCAACAACCCTTCCCTCACCAAGTTTACCACAAGGGTCTAACTTGGTTCTCCACTATCACAAAAGGGTGAATACAAGATTCGTTGGGGCTTCTCACAATCTGAGGCTCCCACCACAAATACAATCATAAATCACAAAGATCAACTCAAGCCACAGATTACAAAGATTCACAAGTGCAAGAGATCAAACCGAGAGCCTAGAGCGGTGTTCTTCCTCTTCTTCATCTCACCAAACCCTAATCCACACAAAAATTAGTTTTAGAGGGAATGTAGGCAAGATGGAGGCTTTTGGAGGCTCAAAGTTTGCTGTGGCGACACTAGGGTTTCAATATTTTCAAAGGTTTTCTAGGGTTTGGTTCAAATGAACCCAGGGGTCCTCTATTTATAGAGGTTCCCAGCCCATATTGCTGACTTCAGCAAATGGGCGGACTAGTCCAGCCTACGGCCCGGACTAGTCCGGCCTTTGAGACCACTGACGTCCTTGACAACTGTCGCACTGCGCGGCAATTGTCACGCTACCCGACAAACTTCAAATTCAAACGGTCACTTCAAAACGGACTAGTCCGGACCAAACCGAACTAGTTCGATCTCACACAGTACCTTTTGTTCCGTGTGAAAACGGACTAGTCTGGAGACTACGGACTAGTCCGGCCCCCAAGGCGGACTAGTCCGGCCTACCCAGACTTAGTCGCTGGAACTCCACTTCTCTCCAAACCCAGACTAGTCCGCACACTGGGCGGACTAGTTCGATCTCAGTCAGGACCTCTTGGTCTGGACTAAAATGGACAAGTCCGTGGTTTTGGGACTTAGTCCCGAAAACCCACTCCACGACTACCCGAACTAGTCCGTCCTACTACGGACTAGTCCGAACTCAGTCAGACCCTTCTGGTCCGGCTAAAAACGGACTTGGCCGACCAGGAGCGGACTAGTCCGCCACCTGCACGGACTAGTCCGACCACTCCTGCCAGACTTCTCCAACTCTCTTCTCTCAATAGGATTTGATCTCTAAACCGCTTTGAGCTCCAAACTTGATCTCAATGCACTTTACGCACACATCCTCATACAAATATGGCTAGTCTAAACTTGACACGCTAGAAACCCTAGTTTCTTCTTTTCGAGTCGACATCGCCGTTTTCATCCTTTTTCTTTTTGAGGGTTTGTGTTTCCGCTTGAATCCACACATGTGCTTAAGATCACTGAGCTCATTAGATACTTAATTGTCGTCATCAATCATCCAAAACCCACGGGGATCCTAGATGCACTTTCAATAACCCACGTGCCATGCGATAAGCTTTGAGTGCCTCCAACTTATCCTGCGACTGAGTGGGACTGGCTTTGTCTTCCGGTGTGACCATTTGAGGTTTATCTCCTCGTGGGGGCTGCAGCAGCGGAAAAGCACCCTTCATATTAGCCCGGGTAGCATTGGGGGATTCTACCGAGCTAGGGTTTGTGAATTCGAACTTCTTGAAGGAACGCCTTTTGGCTGGATCCGCCACTTCTTCCTGCAAATAGGCTAAAACACGCGCATTATCGAGGTTTTGTGGGCGTTGTAAAATAACTACGCCACGAATGTCTTCTTGAATCCCATCGATATACTGGGTGACATAATATAAGGGATCAGATATGGTGTGGTAAGCATGTAATTGGTCTACGAGTTCAGAGAATTGTTCAATATAAGTGGCGACTGACCCTATTTGCTTGATGTGAAACAGCTTCCTAATAAGAATTTCATGTTCATTCCTCCCAAACCTATCAAGTACCCAAGAACAAAATACTTCCCAAGGTGTATGTGTCAGTTTTTGTTCAATGGATTGGAGCCATCTAGTAGCAGGACCTTCAAAATGGAGGGAAGCCACTTTGACCCAGACATCATGTTCAATAGTGTACATATCAAAGTAACTTCCACACTTAGATTTCCACAGTCTAGGGTTATCACCTTCAAACTTTGGGAAACTAAGTTTGGGGAGGTTGTGTTTGGCGCTGGCTAGGTGAGCAGGGGAACGATGAAATGGAGGATCTAGAAAATTTGGAGGATGGAAGGATTCGGAGATGGGCATACCCTGACCGGAACGTGGGTGTGCGTATAGACAGACCCAAACCCAGCGTCCCGGTGATGCTGATGGACGCGGTGCCCCGTTGGGCTGTCGGCGGAGATCCCGCCGCGCGGGTGCTCGAACGCCGACTCGACTTTGAACAGGCCGGAGGGTTGGCGAACGCGGTCGCGATCGGCTCTGTCGAGGGAGGACGACAACTTGGAGATCTCCATCTTGACGTCGAAAATAGCGGATTCCACTTGTGGCTTCCAGGCGCCGAAAGATCAATCGAAGTCGGCGGCCGACGGCTCTAAGATGGCAACACGATTCTCATGTTGCTGGTTGGTTTCAGCCAACTCGGTGATGCGCTTCTCCACCGCAGAAGAGTTCTCGGCGAAATCCTTATTGATGTCGTCGCGGACCTGCCGGATCTCCTCCCGCATCTGCTTCAACATCTCATCGAGGATGGCCTTGACGTTGGGATCCATCGCTCCGAGGCGCTTTTGCCGGCGGGTAAAGTGGTGATGATCCACCGCGACGATCTAACCCGACAATCTGATACCAGTTGTTAGGTACAGCGAAGGTAGGAGTAGATCGCCTCCTTGGCGACGCGGCGCACCGCAAGAGTGGGCAAAAACTTAGTTTGTTACAAGCCGGGTTTTTCCATACTCCACTACTCAGTACTTAACCCTACTCGGTGAACCACATTGGGCCGATCACTCAAGCATTGGGCCGCTTGGGCCGAGTTGACTGACGAAGATTAGACGCAGCAGTTGATATAGGCTGACGAGCAGATCCAGGGGTGCTGACACCCACGACCGGTGGCGTTTGTAGAGAACGAGGTTGAGCCGCCATGGAGTAGGTCGAGGCGAGAGTCTAGAAGCTCAGAAGTTGAGCATAGATCGGTTACAGAAATTGATCCACAGACCACAGCTTTATAGTTATGCTGACTCATTCGTTCTTTCTTTAGAATAATATAGACCGGCAGGTGATGAAAACGAATAGTTAGACGCAATGCCTATAAGCCAAGTAAGCCCGTAACATTTTTCAATCTCTGCAGTTCCCAACAGCAGCTCCGTAACACCCAGTAGGTAAAACGTGGCCAATCGAGCCCGGTGAGAGGTGAGCACTCGGTCGGCACCTAACCCCACACTCATCAGTCGTACGTACGTGAGCAGCTCTCGCTTATTAACTAGCAGCAGTGCGACGACCGCCACGGTGTCACACAAGCGGAACAAACTATGCCCCGGCGAATCGACCGCCCAACAGCAGCGCTAACCGCACGGCGCACCGCGAAATTCCTCGGCGCCGTTCACATGACATGATCTCATCAGCAAAGTCAGTCGCGGCCGCCGATCCCGTCTGCATGAATCCAACGGGCACACACCCCCTCGTTTTTATTTCTTCTCTCCTCAGAAAACTCCAGCTGTAGGCCTGTAGCCGGTGACATGTATACACACGTATGCGCGTCTCGACTCCCCGTGTGGCTAGCTGCGCGCGAACAGTGCGGTACAGCGTTCGTTGAGGACGCGGATGCAAGTGTGCGAGTTGAAAACTGGCCATGCATGCCGCGTACTGGCTGGCTGGCTGGCTGGTGATTAGCTAGCTTGGAAGAAAAGCGGCGATTTTAATATGATTTTATGGAAGTCCAGCACCTGCGTTGTTTGCGTGCGCTTAAACTGTTAATTTACTTGCGGCCCACGCCAACGACCGGACGATCGAACGGGGCCTCTCTCGCGCGTCGGTGCTCCAACAGCACGAAACGAAACCTCGCCGAGGTATGAATACGAAATGGTACGAACAGCTCACGCGCCACGCTTGTATTGCGATCCAAGGAAGGGTTAGCTAGCTCTGGCTTTTCTCGGTCGTTAGGGTCTTTGAGAAAATAAATCCCGGTAGGACCAATTTGTAGTAGTATGACTACTACTGGTAGTATTCTAGTACTAATATACTACTGTCTTTTCCGAAAGAAATAAAAAAATATTTCTTCCATTCAAAAAAACCTGTCATCTTCTTATTTTTTAAAGTAAAAGACGACAAACTGGGAATGACGGAGGTAATGCTGCCGCTGCTCCACCGCGGCCTCGCGGGTTCCCTCGCCCGCCCGCCTGCCCGCGACCGACAGAACGGGAGGACACAAAACAGCAGCAATGCGATGGCAACGTTTCGCTGAATGTGCGGCATGGCCCCTCGGCCCGGGCGGATTACTGATGATTGTTGCTGCTGATTAATTCCTCCGGCGGGGAAAGGACGAAACGTTAGGTGCGTTCCATGTGCCTTTTTAGAAGAATTGACCTCGCGCGGGTCGCAAAGCCGGTGGGGCCGTGGGGCTAAACGAAGCTGCCGGCAGCATGGATGTTTGTCTTGTTGCTTCGGCAGCAGCCACGGCAGGGTCCCTCCTGATGAATTCGTCTGGAAATCGTCCGTGTCGGTTTTGTTCGATTGGTTGTTTCCATTCCCCTGATTTTAGGGTTTGGGTGACGGGTTCCATCCTAACGAACGTCTTGTTGCTTCGTCTGCAAGATGCAACAAAGGTGGGATTCTGCTGGGTGCTACGCTGTCACTGTGGAGTAGGGAGGCCACCCCCGTCCTCGTCTGCTAGGCCAGTAGTACCTCAACTCAATGTCGCTAGCTCTCGTGGGGTGGGCGAGGGAAAACCAAGAAACTATGGTGCTAGACTCGCTTAACATTTCAACGGCACACGTCCCATACTACTGTTCTGTAGCTGCCAATAATCAGCCTGGAAGGTCGGGACAGAGCGAACAATCTCACAGTTCACGAGGGTCCGGTCCCCGACGGCGCTGCAGACCTGCTACTGCTTCCATTCCACCGCATCTGACCAAGAAAGCCCGCCGGCTCAGGAGAGAAACGACGAAGAAAACACGCTCAGCTTGCGGCGCGTTCGATCGTCGACCGCGGGAGCCGGGTGTCGGTAACAGACGGTGACACGCATCAAACAACAACTGGAACCCACCGGAAAATAAAAGAAGATCGCATCAACCCAACCACCGAGTAGAGAAGATCGCTAGTGCTTCTCGATCCTGCTCCTCGGATCCCCACCCAATCGGCCGGCACCTGCCGCCCACCAGCGCCACCCCTCGCCATCGTACCACGCCATCACCGAACGCAGAGGGCGCGCGGATGCGCATCAGCAAATGCTCCGGGCTCTCCAGAGGTAGCACGATGGAGCGTGCGTGGATGTGGATCGGATTGTTCCTGCTTACACGTGCGTAGTGGCAAAGTCATGAACACTGCAGAGCCAATGGTGCTGTTTATAGCACGCTCCACAATAGAATCTTGACAGGTGTGTAATAGCGGATAAACGAGGAACGATGGCAGTGACAAGCGTGGCCGTGGCAGCTCTAAAGATGGCATCAGTACGTGTTAAGCATTAGTGCGTCACTAGCTCTCACGCCACCTAATGATTGCTGCGTCCCGGAAAAGGAAGAAAAAAAACGCGACACCAACTCGACGCCGTCTTCGCTCGCTCGTTTATGTATGCGTTCGTGCCCTCGCGCCTCTCATCCGTCATCTCCTCGTGCCGCTTCTTCTCCTACCTCCCCCTGCTCGCCACCTCGCGCCCTTTTTAAACCACCACCACGGCCAATTTGCTTGGCTCCCCACCACCGCTCGGCCGCTGCCTAGCTAGCTAGTTAGGCGGCCACGCGAAGTGAGACGAGACGAGGCGTTCGGGAGTTTATCAAGGACGGGGCTAGCTGTTGTGTTAATCTCTTTGATGGGGTCCTCCACGGATCACGGCAGCGCCGGCGGGAGGGGTAAGAAGCAGGGGTCGCAGCTATGGAAGAAGGCGCTGCTGCATTCCTGCATCTGCTTCGTCATGGGCTTCTTCACCGGCTTTGCGCCGTCGTCCGTGTCCGACTGGACGTCCGCCGCGGTGACGGCGGGCGGGGTGGGGAGCAGCCACGTGGTCCGCGCGCTGGGCGGGGCCGCCGTGAACCGGAGCCTGCTGGCACAGGGCGCGGTCGCGGCGGGCCTGGCGGACCCGTTGGCGGCGGCGTCCCCGCGGCCGCTGCTGGTGGTGGTGACGACGACGGAGTCGGTGCCGGTGGCGTCGGGCGAGCGCGCGGCGGCGCTGACGAGGATGGCGCACACGCTGCGGCTGGTGGCGCCGCCGCTGCTGTGGGTCGTGGTGGAGGCGGCCCCCGACGTGCCGGCGACGGCGCGGCTGCTGCGCGCCACGGGGCTCATGTACCGCCACCTGACGTACAAGGACAACTTCACGGCCGCGGACGTCGCGGCGGGCAAGGAGCGGCACCACCAGCGCAACGTGGCGCTCGGACACATCGAGCACCACCGCCTCGCCGGCGTCGTCCACTTCGCGGGCCTCGGCGACGTGTTCGACCTCCGCTTCTTCGACCAGCTCCGTGAAATCAGGTACCCAGCCTTGCTCGGCTTCGATCGCATCTTCTCAAAGTAAAACTCTGCCTCTTTTCCAATCCACTTGGTTAAACAAACCAAAACAATTAGAGCAAATCAAAAGCGAAGCAAAGCGCCAATCTTCCATGCTGCGAGCAAGCTCAGCGCACGCGGACGCCATGGCGCTAGCGCCCAAAGCACACTAGCTAGCACGGCTAGTTGCAAGCAACTTTGTCAGGTTGCCCCGACTGCTACGGCTCACGCACCACCTGGTGACCTCTGCGGCCGGGGTTCTAGTTTAATCGGCGGTGAGAATGGGAGCCATGTGCGGGGGTCGCCCTCCCCCCAGCCCGCCGTCCGCCATTCAAGGGTCATCTTTTTATCCTTCCTTTTTCACTCTCTTTCCATGCCCCCTGCTCCTGCGCTGTCTGTACGTACTCGAGAATTCAGATCTCGACGAAGGGGACGAAAAGGCAGGCCGACATGCAGGCTGGAGCGCAGCAGAGCCAGCGTAGCAGCTAGAGTTCTTCTTCGCGTTGTTCTCTCGCGTCCTTCGATTTTTACTACCGCGTTGTTACCAGTACGTTGCGCAGTCACAATCACGAGTGGTGGAGGCATCTGGTGGTAGGGCGCTGTTGTACCGCAGGAGATGCCCAAATGTGTCGGCAAGATGATTGCCGCCCCTCAACTAACGGGGAGGAAGGGCGTTCGTGCTGTCCCTTTTTTTTAGGACCCGAGCAGAGCCTCTCATGCATGCCGTTGGATGCACGGCCTTTGCTTTGCATGAGCTTGGTTGCTGCCGATTGAGCTCGCGCTAGTGACACGACAACTGAATCGAATCACGGAATGTGAAGTCGACATGCCGCCGGCGAGTTAATGCAACTTGCAGAAATCGCCGTTTCGCGGGTTGCATCGCGATACGGACACCGAGTAATGGTCCGTTGCGTTAGTTTCGTACAGTACTTTTGTTTGGTGGACTAGTTGTAGTTGTTTTCGTCGGCCACGAACAAACTTTACCCTTCTCTCGAGTTTGCTTTGCTTGAAAGCCTGCCAGCAATCATGCTAACCACCTTCTGCGCTCACGAGTCACCTAGTGTGTCCTATCCACATTGCAATCTCACCTAAAACTACTGATGCCTGGTATCAACACCCTGATGATCAACAACGTCAAGCTTCTGATTCGACTGTACATACTTGAATTTCAACATTTTAATCCATACATGCGCCGTTAAGTTTCAGTTTGCAGCCTTCTTCAGTTATAATTGGCTAATCTCCCATTGCATTTCAAAATCAATTTTCGCGACACCAACGTGACATCAACAGAGCATGCATTTTAACCATTTCTGGGACATTTTAAGTCCATTTTAGTATTTGGCCATTTTTTTGTGAAGTATCTTACGCTTTCCTTGGTTTCTTTTCAGCGCATTCGGTGCGTGGCCGGTGGCGACGATGTCACGCGACGAGAGGAAGGTCGTCGTCCGGGGGCCCGTCTGCAGCTCGTCCGCGGTCACCGGCTGGTTCTCCCACGACTTCAGCAACGGCACCGCGAGGGAAGCGTCCACGGCGAGGCCCCGCGAGGTGGACGTCCACGGCTTCGCCTTCAACAGCTCGGTGCTCTGGGACCCCGAGCGCTGGGGACGCTACCCGGCCTCCGAGCCCGACAAGTCCCAGGTCAGTCACCTCACGCACCACTCTTCACTACTTCACCTGTGACCTGTCTGATGTACTGCACCTCTACTGCGTCGCCGTGTCTCGAAAGATCAGAATAGCAAGAGGCCGCATCGCCTTTCGCACGGCTCTGTGATGCCTGCACGCTTGCGGAGGTTGTGGGCGCCCGGGTTTCGGTCACATTGAAAGAGGCGTTTCCGCCATGAAAGCGGCGTCTCGCCCGTCAGCTAGCTCGTTGTTCATGCCCGTGCATGTGGTACAGGTAGGGAGCGAGGGCGAAGGGGAGAAAAGGCCATGCGTCGTGGCCCATCTGTCTTAGCTTTCCCGGGTCGAATTTTCCATCCTTGTCAGTTGTCACCTGTCACAACTCCCCTAATCTCTGCGTTAAAGATCATTCCTCCTTTGATCAAGAAATTAATTGCTGGTTTCTTCTAGCAAATGGTGGTGTGGGTGTCGGTAGCCAGCACGGTGCTGTTGGAGCAATCGACAAAACGCATCGAATCCGAGAGGATCTGGAAAGGGCATTGCAGATGCGAAATCCTGGTTTTATTTTATTTTGTGTTGGGGTAGATAATTTGGTGGGGAGGGGAGGGGTCCATGGCTGAGTAGGATTGGTACAGCCATGATGAAGTCCATTGCAAGACAAACCAGTTGGTGGTTTGGTTAGCAGTAGCAGTACACTGGCTTCATTAAAAAAACTCGAGTTTCTTTTAGGTGTACAACTGACTGTTGATCTTTCTCGAGTTCAACCACTAAAGCAACCCTGTCACTATGATCAATCATGCAAAGTTTGTTATAGCGTACTCCTATTTCTCTGAACTGGTCATTGCCCTGGCGTAATGTGAAAATAAAGCAAGATTTGCTTGCTTGTGAAATCCAAGATTATTAGCTACAATTGCGTAGTTAATTAACCAATTGCCCTGACATGTGCTTGGTATTACTACTGTTTTCAGGACTCGATGAAGTTCGTGCAACAAGTGGCTCTGGAAGATTTTAGCAAGGTGAAGGGCATCCCTTCCGATTGTTCAGAGGTCATAGTATGGCACGTCGATTCAACGGTGCCTTCTTCATCATCTTCTTCGCAACCATCTCTAAGGAACAAGAGGAGATAGAATGTGGGCTATAGAAGAGAATGGACATGACGCGGGAGAGGTGTACATTGTACATGCATGGTTGCACCACGAAGCTGTGGATGTTCCTGATAGCTGCGAAGAAGGAAAAATTTTGGATTTCTCACCAAGGGATGGATCAACAACCTCGCCCCTCCTTCATCATAATGTAAAATTTTCTATTATTCATTATTCACAGAATTGTGATATATGTATAATTTCTTCACTTTCTTTTTCCTTCTTTTTTTATTCAAGGGGTTTTAGGTGAATACATAATACCCCCTTAAAGTGTCCCTCAAGACTGTAATCGATAGAAGGAAAGATAAAAATCAACTTAACAATGAAGATATAATCCTTTCTCTTTATTTTCTTCGAAACTTGCTTGCAGTAGTGCATTTTCCAATGGAAACAAACACGTCTTCATGCTTGGTAGAGATGTACAAATATGCTTCAGAAACACAGGAAAGTGGAGAACTGGTACTTTAGCCCAGTAAGGCAGTGGCGCTTGTTGGCGTCCACACTCCACACCCACCCGATTTGAGCCCAGCTCAACGGAGATGCTCCTCTCCTCTAATGATTTGACAGTGCTCCTGCCTATGACATCCCAAAAATGTATTTCATTTGTTATTTTTGAACACAGAAAAGTGTTGCCCGTGGTCCCTGGATGCATTTATTATGATCTAAACGAGGGTCTTGAACTTGGACACCTTCATTGTAGTTGGGCCATCGCCATCGCGAAAGCCATTTCTGAAGCTAGGAATCAGGGAATATGTTTTGGAACGGACACATGCTTTTGAAAGAGACGGAACTTTATATAGTCTACCTGCAATCAGCAGGAAAACCTGAAACGACTAATGACTTTTTGTTTTAGTGGCCATTATCGAACGTAGTATTGTTGCTTTGCACGATAATTTGCATGTTCAGTAAAATGCACCGGAGGTACATAAACTTATAAGAGTGTGTTAGATAAGTCTATGAACTTCTAAAATGTATTTATAGGTCTCTAAACTAATTATTTGAGTCATCATAGGTCTAAATCTCGTATGTCTCGCAACCGTGGTGGACACGTCATTAAACCTGTGTCACGTTGGACGCTGGTCGCTTTGCAAAAAAAAAAAAACTGATTTTTCTTCTAAGCCCGCGCAGCATCCAACCCTATTGCACGTATTCGGCAGGTGACGGACGGAGCCCCGTCGGGCATCAATGGACGACGGCGTTCGAGCCGCTCCACCCCCGTGTTCCCCCCACGTCGCGCCACCTCCACCCCCAACTCCGCAGCCGCCGCCGCCGTGCCGCCTCCACCGTCCCATCAATCGTCGTTGCACCGCCTCCACCCTGTCTCCCCACTATTAGAACTTAGGGTGCTTAGGATCAATGCCAGGAACACCTAATCAAATGCACTTAGGTCTAATCTGATCTAACCACCAATTTTAGGCACAATTAAACATCTGTATTCTAATTACTCAGACTAGCTATCAAGCAATTCAATCAAAGAACAGATCATGCATTGAACTAAGGGGATTAGGGAGAGAGACGAGAGTTACCGTTAGTTGATCCTCCCGATGCCATTGGGCTCAGGGGATGATCGCAGTAGATTACGTCGGTGCAGGAAAATCGGTGAGGCGGGAAGAGCGTCGATGCAGTGCAGGGTTGATGCAGATCCCAGGTGCGGTCCTTCCCCACACGTTGCACCCTAACACATCAGATTAGGGTTTGTTGGGAGAGGTGGAGGCGGCTAATCAGCACTTGGTGATTACGCCCTGGCCCTCCCCCTTCTATTTATATGGCGCGGGTGAGAGGGGGCCGCACCGAACAGGTCAGTTGCGCCCCCGATCAGGGCGCGTAGGGGAGTCGGACTCGGGGGGCGTTGTTGTTGCCCACGTCACCCCCCCCCCCCCCGAGATCATAACTAACATTCTCTCCCTTGATCTCGGGACCTTAACTTATTATCTTATTTACTAAACTAATCTTACACATATTTCTTTTGCTTCGACATAACGGGCACGATGTGTCAAAACAGCCATTTACGTACAGTTTGACTCGACGACCACGATACATCTCATAATAAGAAATAATCTTACACTTTGGTGTCCCCTTAGAATCCAGGATATTATCACAGGGTCTCCCTTAAACCCATGTCGGCTACGTGTTCACTGAACACGTTGGGTGGGAGACCCTTAGCGGATTCACAAGCATTTGCTTAGTACTAATATGCTCGAGACTAATTGTTTGATCCTGAATTTTTTCTTTCATAACATAGTACTTAATGTCGATGTGTTTGGCAGCACCACTCGACTTGCTGTTGTGAGAGTACATAACCGTTGGTTGATTATCTCAGAATAACTTAAGTAGTTTATGGATGCTATCAACCAGTTTAAGACCAGAAACGAATTTCTTAAGCCAAGATGTCTGCCCGGTGGCCTCATAACAAGCAACAAACTCAACATACATTGTGGATGATGAGTGATTGCTTGTTTGGAGCTTTTCCACGATATAGCTCCATCCGCGAGGGTGAATATATAACCTGACGTGGATTTCTTAGTATCCACACAATCCACGTAATCTGAATCTGAATAGCCCACTATTTCTAGTGACTCAGTCTTACTATATGTTAGCATGAGGTGTTCAGTACATTGTATGTATCTTAATGTCTTTTTAACGGTTTTCCAGTGATCTAATCCTGGATTACTTTGGTATCTGCCAAGCATCTCAGTCACAAAAGCTAAGTCAGAGCATGTACGAACTTGATCATACATCAAGCTTCCGACAGCAGAAGCTTAAGTAATTCCTTTCATCTGATCAATCTCATACTGATTCTTAGGCGATTGAGAGTTCAAAAATCTATCGCCCTTAACTATTGGAGCAGGCAAGGCTTTACTATTATGCATATCGTACTTTTTAAGTACGCTTTTTAAGTATGCCTTCTGAGATAATACTAAGACCCACTTAACACGATCTCAGTGTATCTCAACCCCTAAAACATAGGTCGCTTCACCTAGATCCTTCATGTCAAAGTTTAAGGATAAAAACTTCTTAGTTTCTAAGAGTAGGTTGACATCACTACTTGCTAATAAGATGGCATCCACAGAAAGGACTAAGAAAATGAACTTTCCATTCTTAAAATTAGCATAAATGTAATTATTCTCCTCACTTTTCTTAAATCCAAACTTTCTAATAATCTCATCGAACTTGAGATACCATTGTCTTGAAGCTTGCTTAAGTCCATAAATGGATTTATTCAAGTGACATCCCATATGTTCCTTACCCTTAACGACAAAACCCTTTGGTTGTGTCATATAGACGTCCTCATATAGATCCCCATTGAGGAATTCCTTCTTTACATCCATTTGATGTAATTCTAATTTATAATGCGCTACTAATGCCATTATGATTCTAAAAGAATCCTTAGAAGACACGGGAGAGAAGGTCTCATTGTAATCATTACCCTCCCATTGAGTGAATCCCTTAGCCACAAGTCTAGCCTTATACTTTTCGATCTTCTCTTTGGAGTCACGCTTAATCTTGTAGACCCACTTACAGCCTACAATTTTTGCTCCTTTAGGAATCTCTACTAAGTCCCAGACCTTGTTGTCACTCATGGAAGTCATTTCATCTTCCATGGTCTTGTACCATTCAGATGACTTAGGTCGCCTCATGGCATCTTCGTAGAAGGTGGGATCATCCTCCATCTTAACTTCTTCGCTCAAGAAGATCTGATAGTCGTTCGGGATGGCCGACCGTCTTACTCTTTGTGATCTTCTTACTTGAATATCATCTAAGGGTTGAGGTTGTTGCTGAACCTCATTTTGTTCGGCCATATCCTCAACAGGCTGAGAAGGTGGAACCTCACTTATTTCTGTTGTGGCCGATGGAGGTGCAGCAATAGACGTTGTGTCACTAGTACTAGGTGTCGGTGGCACAACGACAGCAGGTAGGGTGAAATAAGGTTCCTGAGTCATTGGAACGGGTAAACTAATCCGTTCCTCCTCAAGGTCTATTTCCCGTCGTACCGTGCTCCCCCTGATCATAGCGTCTTCTAAAAATATGGCATGTCGTGTTTCTATGAACTTAGTATGCCGATTTGGATAGTAGAACCTAAAACCATTACTTTTCGCAGGATAGCCAATAAAATAGCAACTAATTGTTCTAGATTCCAGCTTATTAATGTTTGAGTTGAACATCTTAGCCTCAACTGGAAAGCCCCAAATATGAAAATAGTTTAATGAGGGGTTACGTCCTGTCCACATCTCATACGGTGTCTGGGGTGCTGACTTAGTGGGAACCCGATTAAGCACATGAATGGCGGTTTTTAATGCCTCCATCCATAGGCTAACCAGTAACATAGAATAACTTAGCATACTTCTTACCATATCCATAAGAGTACGGTCTCTACATTCCGCAACACTGTTCTGCTGAGTTTCGCCCGGTGTAGAATATTGGGCGACTATGCTATGTTCCTATAGAAACCTTGCAAAGGGTCCAGGAAACTGACCTTATGGGGTATGTCGACCGTAGTACTCACCTCCACGATCGGATCTTACTACCTTAATCTTAATATTGTGCTGATTTTCTACTTCAGCCTTAAATATTTTAAACTTATCCAATGCTTCGGATCGCTCCTTGATTGGATAAATGTAACCATAACGAGTGTAGTCGTCCGTGAACGTTTTGAGCGAGTCATACCTGTCTACGAAGACTACGGGAAACGGACCACAAATGTTCGTATGAATAATTTCTAAAATTCCCATGTTGCGTATGGCGTTCTTCTTAATAGTCTTAACAAACTTACATTTAATGCAATCAATACATTCTTATGAATCTGAAAAGTCTAAGTGAGGTAAGACCGATAGAGATAATAAGCGTTCGATCCCCCCCTCGAAATATGGCATAAACGACAATGCCATAATTTCGACGATGTTTCAAAATCGGTTATTTTGTGCTTGTTTATTTTTATGTCATTCTTAGCGGAAATTTGATCATTACTTAAGGCATTCACATTATCATGAGTGGACAATAGGTAAAGCATGTCTTGTCTGAAGGCAAGACCCATAATCTTATTATTCAAACTAATAGAGCATTTGTCTTTGCCAAAATTGCAAACAAATCCACAATTATCCAGACATGAAACTGATATCAAATTCCTCTCTAAACTAGGGACATAAAGAACATCATGAAGTCTAAGTATGAAACCACTACTAAGTCTAAGAGGATAGGTTCTAATGGCTTCAACTTCAGCTTATGGCCATTAGCGACTTTGATGGTCCTTTCCCCCCTTCTTATAGTCCTCATCGTACTTAACCCCTGTATGGAATTACAAACACGCACAGTTGCACTTGAGTCAATCCACCAAGTAGATCGTGAATAAGCTAAATACAAGGATTCATTTACAAAAGTGATGACATCCTTACCATCCTTATCACACACTTAATAAAACTAATGCAGTCCTTCTATTGATGTCTAAAATCTTTGCAAAACTTGCACCGATCTAATTTTAACTTAGAACCAGAAGGCTGAGGAGGTGTCCCTTTGCCTTTATAAGAGGAGCCATGTACCTTAAAAGATGGTGGCTTGGGAGAGGTGAAGTAGGTCTTCGCCTTTCCCTTACCCTTACTTTTGGTAAAGTTAATGGAGTCTTCACCCTTACCTTTTATGAGCTCCTCCTCCTGAACGCACATAGTCATGACTTTCTCTAATGTCCAGCTATCTTCCTTAGAGTTGTAATTTATCACAAAAGTCTCAAAATACTTATGCAAGGACAAGAAGATGAAATGCACAAGCATATCATCTGGCATGGCAAAGTTAAGAGTCTTGAGGTTTGCATTTAAATTACTCATCTTAAGGATGTGATCTCACACCCCCACTAGTGTATCTCTCATTAACAAGCCTTTTGAGGAGAGTGCTTGCTAATGTCTTAGTGGAGCCTGTGTACTGACTTTTGACCTTGGCAAGATACTCAGTAGCCAGCTCACAGTCAGAAATGACTCCTCTTATGGTCTCAGAAACGGTGGCCTTAATGACCATGAGACATTTTTTGTTGGATTCCTCTCATGCCTCAAGATCCTTAGGGTACTTTTCTTTAAGCTTAAGATACTCCTCTTTTCTTACCCCAAACTCATTAGTCTTCTCAGGCTGAGCAATGGGAGCTTCAGGATCAACAGGTCGATCCTTTTTTAGGCAAAGGTTAAGGTTTGCAATTGCTAAGTTCATCCTAAGTCTCTCATTCCATGTTTCATAGTTATGACCCGCAAGGGTTTCTATTGAGGCAATGAGACTTACCACATTTGAAGCACCTTAATAAAACAAAATATAGGGGTTAGAAAATAACTTGAACAACATATGATGCAACACATACTTAAAATTGCACTTAAACAATTAGAAATGGCATAAAATGTCTTTCACGTTGGTTACTCAACAAAACCATTTCACTTAAATAATATGGAAATATTTCACATTGGTTACTCTAATTTCCATTTCACTTAAACAACTTAAATAACATGGACATATTTCACGTTGGTTACCCTAATTTCCATGTGAACATACTTAAAATTCATGAACACATTCCCAATATAGTGCAAATATACTGGAAATAAACTTCAGCATGTCAAAATTAAATTTTCGCGTTGGTTACTTATTTAATTTCCATGCAAAAGTACACAATCTTAATTCTAGCAAATTTAAACTTTCACGTTAGTTACTTATTTAAATTTACTACTTAATAACAGTGGAAGCTAAACAAACTTAATTTCTTAAATTACTGAAATTAATTGCAAAAACTTAATAGCAATTAATTGAATTTAAATAACTGAGAAAATTCACTTAATAACTTAAAATTACCAAAAATTTAAGAAATAAAGCAATCAAAATCACACAAAACATCACAAATTTTTTTTTTGAAATTTTCCCAGTTATTTAACTAATTTTTCTAATAACTTTCTTAATTTCTGGAATTATTTTCCATTCCAAACCAATTTGAAAATTTAAATATACTGAAAATGTTAAAAGGGCCAAAACCTAGAAATCCGGCCCATCTGTTAAATTGGCCCAACGACCTAGTCGGTCAAAACGCGCGCGCGTGGCCCAAGCGAGCTTCGTCCCAAGGCCGAAAGCAGCCCAAACAAAAATGACTAAAGTTCTGAAAAAACAAAAGGGCAGCCCAAGCGACCCTTTTCTTAACCTGCATGGGCTCGGGGCCCATTTAGCCTTAGGCGACGGTGAAAGCATCTAGGCCCCCATGAGGTATGGTTTCGGTGATTAATGACAACCATTGGATTTTACTAATGAATTTGTGGATGCAAGGTCTCCCATATCACTCATCACACTCAAATGAAATCTATATGAATATCATCTCTGCTCATTGGATATAATTGGAGACCCCTAAACAATCGTTCTATGAGATCAATCAATGTTTATGAAGATTAGAAGTAAAAGCTCACATGTTAAAATTATTCAACCAAATTTGATAGCACTCAATGCTTGATAATCATCATAAGAATATTTCCAACCAATGCCTAAGAGGTCAATCGAGCAAATTCCAAAAGAATCACTCAGAACAACTCGAAGAAAACAAAGTCAATTCATCGGATCAACCGATGATTCCAGAAAACAACACATCGGTCGAGTTGGTTTAGCAGAAGAAGAAGACCTTACAACTAAGCACTCACCGGATCATCCGATGATGAAGGGAATGTTACATCGGTCCATCAATACAGTAAGCAATCTCCCTAGACCAAGTGTAACACCGGACCATCCGATGTACAACAATGAACACATCGGTCGATCACTCCAGTAAGCATCAATTCTGAACTAATTCTGGATGAAGTGCCACCGAATCATCTGATGAGAAGGCAAGGGTAACATCGGTCTAACAACGGTCATATCTGACACAGTGACATCAGCTAATTTGGATTTGACCGATGATAACTGAAGGGGGAGCATCGGATCATCCGGTGTTCACAGAACAGTGATGTCAGCCTACTTTTCCAACGGCTATTTCGTGGAGGCTGGCTATTTATACCCCTTCAACTAGTCTATTCGACAAGTCTTGACAACCAGAGCTACTCTACACATTCTCAATCATTCAAGACGTTGAGCTAACACTTCTAGATCATCTACACCACTTACACACCAAGAGATAGGCTAGAACTTGCTAGACATAGTGCTTGTGTGCTTCCATTCTTGGTGATTGGAATCTCTAGTGTAGTGAGAGCTGTAAAGGAGTGTCCCTTGGTGATTGTATTGGAGAGAGCCTTACGGAGCTTGCCAAGACGGTTGTGGAAGCCTGGAGGATCCAACTTGTACAAGGCTTGAGCTTCACCTTGCCGAGGTTGGTGAACGAAGAAGTATAGTGAAGATCCCTGGTCTATGTGACTTGGGAGTGGTTGTGCCCTTTGGTGGGTGCCACAATGTGGATGTAGGAAGATCTTGACGATCTTGTCGAACCACGGGATAAATCTCCGTGTCTTCGTGTCCCCTCAGGAGTTTGCGCTTTCTTACTCTCCCCTTACACTTATGCATTTCATATACCGCAAAGTTACTATTCACTTGAATACATAGGTTGTTTGCATAGGGAATTGGGTTTTTAGCAATTAAGTTTTATTGCTTTAATTTTTTGAAAAGAAGCCCAATTCACCCCCCCCTCTTGGGCATTCGATCCTTACAATTGGTATCATATCTAGGTTGCTCATTGGATCATTCTAGCTTCACCGCTAGAGAGCTAAAATGGCCAAGATTGGGGGTTCGGTTCCTATCTTCGAGGGCAAGAACTTTGCCTATTGGAAAGCACGCATGCACGCTTATCTAGAGGCTATTGCTCCCGAGGTATGGGAAGCGACCCATGCGGGGTTTGGTGAGCACAATTATGTTGGTGATCAAATCAAGTGGGATGCAAAAGCTAGGAATGCAATCTATGAATGTATTAGTCAAGATGTATTTGCTAGAATTGCTAGCAAAGAGAAAGCTTGATAAATTTGGGCGTTGTCGGTACCCTAAAAACCATACACCCCCTGAGGTTACAAAGATCTCAAGGGAAGGACATCAACTCAAATTGAAGACCCTTGGGGGCCCACTCGCCAGACGTGACCGGACCCGCTTCTCCAACATGGTTAACCTCTAGGTTGCCACGTGTACTGTCAGCCCAGAGCTATTACCCGCAAAGGTGAAGCTCCGGGCCAAGTACTGAAACGGCACCTCCGGAGGTAGCCCACGACCGAGAGAAGCTCCGGACATGACACGTGCCAGGTCACCCCGGAGCTTCCCGCTTCTCCCAAGCAAGCTCCGGAGCTGCCACGTGTCCACACGACAGAGCTAGATGCTTAAAGCCCCCGGGAGACGTTGTAACGGCTCCGGATCTCCAAAGGACAGCCGCGGACTTCAAGATCCGATTAATTACCATTAATTCCACGTTAATGATGATTAATCGGACAGCCTTAACACCTGTAACGGCACTGTCGGAGCCGTTACAGGGTTATTAACAACAATTAATCTCGTGTATCAATACTAATAACCGCCAGGGCCACATGTCGGGCCAGGCCGACTTGTAACGGTTGGTCCTTGTACTATAAAAGGACAAACCGACGATACACAGAGAGGACTCTTGAACACTCGGAAGCTCACAAGTTAATACAACAAACACACACCCGTGGAGTAGGGTATTACGCTCAGGCGGCCCGAACCACGTAAACCACCGTGTCACTCGTGTCCAAATCGTATTTCACTTTCTTAGATCTCCGCGCGCCCATACCGAACCACAAACTCCTTCAAACACTTTTCATAGTGTTAGGAGATCTGCCGACTCCAACAGTCGACAGTTGGCGCGCCAGGTAGGGGTGCCTGAGATCTTCCAGAATGGTGAATTCTGCAGCTGGATCATCCAACGGGCAACCTGCTGCTCAGGCTGTCGGAGGCAATCCCTCCAACATGCAACCACCGGCAGGAGCCTCAGTTCCAGCGGGAGTCACACTCCCACCACCACCATCTTCTCCGGCAAGACATGCCGAACGACATGATGGTGCACCGGCGTCACATTCTGCGCCGGCAAGTCGTGACAACCCAGAACACGCGCTCCATGCAGCGCGTGCTCTCCTTCAGCGACCACCACCTCCGGATGCATCTCAAGGTGCCATGGAGCAATGGAGAGCTGATATTGAGCATTTGGTCGCAGCAGCGGCCGAACGCCTCAACAATCAGGGTCCACCTCCTTCAGGGCGGGCCCCGTCGCAGCGACGAACGTTGTCTGGAAGACTTGGTCCACATGTCTCCAACAACCGGAGAAGAGCTGCGTCACAGCAAGTGACGTCGTTGCCCTCTGGGGCACGACGTGCCCATACTGCATCTCGGCTTTCGACACACGACCTCCGAGCGGAGCTTGATCGCCGATACCGCCAACAGGATGGCCGTGTCCACATCGAGCGAGCTCGAGAAAGACGAGATGCTCAAGATCTTTCTACTCTGGAAGGAGTAGGAGGAGGCTGTTCCGCCCTAGCCATGCATCTGCGTATGGTTAGATGGCCACAGAAGTTCCGGCCACACTTGCCGGAAAAATTCGACGGGACTGTCAATCCCGTAGAATTTCTACAGATATACTCCACTGCGATCCTAGCAGCTGGAGGAAATGAGGCTGTAATGGCCAATTACTTTCCAGTGGCCTTAACCGGGACTGCTAGGTCCTGGTTTATGAGCCTTCCGCCCAACTCTATCGACAGTTGGGAGGAGCTATGCCGCCAGTTCACCGCCAATTTCGGGAGTTCATACACCCGTCCGGGCACCGAACTGGACCTTTTTGCGGTCGTGCAAAAAGGAGGAGAATCTTTGCGGTCATTCATCCAGAGATTCTCTCAGGTACGTAACACAATTCCTTCTATCTCAAGCGCTTCTGTCATTGTAGCATTCAGACAGGGTGTACGAGACAAGAAGATGTTGGAGAAACTGGCGATCAAAGAGATCACCAGTGTCACGGAGCTCTTCAGCCTGGCTGACAAATGTGCCAGAGCTGCGGAGGGCCGTGAAATGCACTCCAAACCAGCCTTGGAGGATCATAAAAAATCCTCCAAAGAAGAAGCCGCTACCTCCGGGAGTGGCAAGAAGAAAAAGAAGACCAACGGCAAGAAGAAGCCGTCGGCCGGCACATCCAACGTTGCAGCCACTGCAACTCCTGGTGGCCGGGGGCCACGCCCCGAGAAGCGACCTCGACCGTCTTCCGAAGACGGTGGCAAATCCAAGATGTGGTGCCCCATTCACAAAACGGGCAGCCACAGGCTGGAGGATTGCCGGGAGGTCCAAAACCTTGCCGAGCGCTACCACAAGCGCCGGGAAGGGTCTCCCTTCCGCCAGAGGGAGGGAAAACAAAAGGTCGATGAAGCTCCGGCTGAAGAGGAGTTAGGGTTTCAAGACCCCAAAAAGGTCTTGAAAGCCGTCTACACCTCCGTCGACGATGATTCCGACGTCTCCGACAACGAACGTCGAAAAACCATGAACACCATCTTTGGTGGATCATGGGACATCACCTCTCGTCGCGTCATTAAGACCATGCGACGGGATATGGCTGCTGTAGCTCCTACAGCTAGACCGGAGCCACATCGAAAGTGGATGGACACACCCATCACTTTCGATGCTTCGGATTGTCCTCAAAGCATGGTCGGAGCTGGCCAGCTGCCCTTGATGGTATCCCCCACCATCAACAACATCCAGCTCCATCATGTCCTGGTAGATGGAGGTTCGGGGCTTAATCTCATCAGCTTCGAAGCTTTCACTAAGCTTCAGCTTCGACCTTCAGACCTCCAGCCCTCTCGACCTTTCTCCGGAGTAGGTCCGGGGGCCATAACCCCACTCGGAGCTATCACTCTCCCTGTTACCTTCGGGACCCGGGAGAAGTATCGCACCGAAAAGTTGGTCTTCGACGTCGCTCAGATCAACTTACCATTCAACGCCATTTTGGGTAGACCTGCCCTGTACAAATTCATGGCAGCTGCTCATTATGGATACCTGGTGTTGAAGATGCCGACACCAGTAGGCGTTCTCCGGATCCGTGGAGATCGCACTGCCGGAGTAACTGCTCTGGAAGAACTCCATGCACTCACCACAGCGCAAGAGGAGGATTCCAGGCAGAAGCAAGCTCCACAACCTCCGAGCATTCGTCAACGAGGCTCAACCTCTGCACCCCGTGTGCAGCCAAGCGGCGACACCGACATTCCCGTCAAAGTCGTCCAAATTGGTTCCGATGTCACTCAAACTACCCGTATATCGGGTAGCTTGAACGACAAATAGGAACTCGCGCTCATCACTTTCCTCCGGGCTAATGTTGACGTGTTTGCCTGGCAACCGTCACAAATGCCTGGGATCCCCAGGGAAGTGATTGAGCACAATCTGAAGATTTACCCCGACGCTCGGCCTGTACACCAGAAACCTCGGAAGCAATCTGTAGAGCGACAGAACTTCATCCGACAAGAAGTGAAGAAGTTGCTCGAAGCCGGATTCATCCGAGAAGTCTACCATCCAAAATGGCTGGCAAACCCAGTCGTTGTGCCTAAGGCCGGCGGGAAACTTCGGATGTGCATCGACTACACCACACTAAATAAGGCATGTCCAAAAGATCCATTCCCACTACCTAGAATAGACCAGATAGTGGATTCCACCTCTGGGTGTGAGTTGCTGTGTTTTCTAGACGCATATTCGGGATATCATCAAATCCGGATGTCTAGGGAAGATGAAGAACATACTTCATTCATCACAGTGGATGGATTGTATTGTTACACAGCCATGCCTTTTGGTCTCAAGAATGCAGCTTCAACTTTTGTACGAGCAATGTACAAAACTTTCGAAGAACTCATCAGAGACATAGTGGAGGTGTACGTTGATGACATTGTGGTCAAAGTCAAAAACAAGGAGTCCCTCTTGGATACCTTGCAGGCTGTCTTCGACAAGCTGCGGGCCACCCGCACGAAGCTAAACCCAGACAAGTGCGTCTTCGGGGTTAGTTCCGGAAAGCTTCTTGGTTTCCTGGTAAGTCACCGGGGTATAGAGGTTAATCCGGCGAAGATAAAAGCCATCGAAGACATGCGGCCACCAACCCGCATCAAAGACGTCCAAAAATTAACTGGATGTCTAGCAGCCCTCAGTCGATTCATTTCAAGACTGGCGGAAAGGGCACTTCCCTTCTTCAAGTTACTGAGGAAGTCCGGGCCATTCCAATGGTCTGAAGAGGCAGAGAAGGCATTCCAGGAGCTGAAACAGTTCCTCACCACTCTACCAGTCTTGGTAGCTCCGAACCCTGGTGAGCCTTTATTGCTTTATATTTCAGCAGCTGACGAAGTCGTCAGTATGGTTCTGGTTGCGGAGAGACCGGAACTACCCAATACTCAGGAATCCAGATCCCTTCGGGAGGATCCGGAGGTTCCCGAAAGCAGGTCTGGGTCCCAGCTCCTAGACTTGAATCCTCAAGAAGTCACTTCAGAGGACCCAGATCCTCCCGATAGGATCCAGGTCATTCCTGAAGAAGCTCCGGGTTCCTCCACCCAGAACCCGGAGGTCCCCGAAGATAGCCTGGACCCCTCCGACAGGGTCCGGATCAATGAAGAGGAAGCTCCGGACCCCTCCGGGAGGGTCCGGACCGTTCAACGCCCAGTATACTTCATCAGTGAAGTGTTACATGATGCCAAGACTCGATACCTAGAGGTACATAAGATGCTCTACGCAGTTCTTATTGCCTCAAGGAAGCTTCGACACTATTTCCAAGCTCACAAAGTCTCGGTGGTAACCTCATATCCACTTCGAGCGATTCTGCATAATCCCAATTCAACTGGGAATATAGCAAAGTGGGCAGCGGAATTGGCTGAATTCGACCTCGAATTCATTCCAAGACAAGCAATCAAGAGTCAAGCGTTGGCAGATTTCGTGGCAGAATGGACTCCCTCTCCATTAAACTCTGGGGGCCCCAGCGAGCAGAAGAAGGAACCGCAAGTTCCGGTCTTCACTAAGCCTCACTGGACCCTTTACTTCGACGGCTCCATGCAGAAGCAAGGAGCCGGAGCTGGAGTCCTTCTCCTCACACCAACCGGGGAGAAGGTAAGATACATGGTGCACCTTGATTTCAAGGCAACCAACAACATGGCGGAGTACGAAGCACTCATATATGGATTAAAGGTGGCACTATCCTTTGGTGTCAAGCAGTTGCTGGTCAAAGGAGATTCACAACTTGTTATCAAACAAGTGAAGGGTGAATGCTCCTGCAATAATCTCCAGCTGGCTGCTTATCTCCTTGAAGTCCAGAGGCTTCAGAAGGACTTCGAAGTCCTAGACCTTCACCATGTTCAGCGTGCTCACAACGTTGAAGCTGACGAACTCTCGACCAAGGCGTCAACCGGAGCTCCGGCTCCAGACGGAACCTTTGTCCGGAGGTTGTCAAAACCCACAGTTCAGCCTGCCGAGCTGAACGAAGGGGGCGAGATCAGCATCCCGAAGCTGACGGTCCCGATGGCCCTGTTACCATGGCAGCCATCAAGGGTCGTAGGTGCTGCCGGAAGCTCCGAGCAACCCAGCACGCAAGACTCAAATGCTCAAGTCAGTTCCGATGCATGGATCTCGGAGATCCGGAACTACTTGAAAGACAACATCCTTCCTGACGATGATGTATCCGCTGACCGGGTAGTCAGATTGGCTAAAAGATACACGTTGGTAGAAGGGGATCTCTACCGGCGCGGTGCCAACGGCATCCTAATGCGGTGCATCACAAGGGAAGAAGGCTGCGAGCTCCTCGCAGAAATCCATGGAGGCGAGTGTGGGAACCACGCGTCTTCCCGCACGCTGGTCGGAAAAGCCTTTCGGCACGGCTTCTACTGGCCAACAGCGCTCCAGGATGCTACTGAGCTAGTGAAGAAATGCAAAGCATGCCAATTTCATGCAAAGCAAATTCATACACCTGCTCAGCCCTTACAAATGATACCTCCTACGTGGCCTTTTGCCGTGTGGGGGATGGACATCTTGGGACCCTTCCCAAGAGCCGTCGGAGGTTACAAGTTCCTGTATGTCGCCATCGACAAGTTCACCAAGTGGCCGGAAGCTACTCCTGTTGTGACGATCAACAAACAATCTGCAATCAATTTTCTACAATCTATCGTGAGCAGATTCGGAGTCCCAAACAAGATCATCACTGATAATGGAACTCAGTTCACAAGCTCCTCATTTCAAGGATATTGCGAAGACCTCGGCATACAAGTTTGCTACGCCTCCGTAGCTCATCCTGCCAGCAACGGGCAAGCCGAGAGAGCAAACGCAGAAATCCTTAAAGGACTAAAAACGCGCACTTATGAGCGTTTGAAAAAGCACGGAGCTAATTGGATCGAGGAGCTTCCGCCCACTCTATGGGCTAACAGGACTTCTCCAAGTCGGGCAACCGGAGAAACACCCTTCTTCCTGGTGTACGGAGCAGAAGCGATCCTTCCTCCGGAGATCACCCTGGGTTCCCTCCGAGTCCGGACCTTCGACGAAGCCGCGCAGGACCAGCTCCGGCGTGAAGACCTAGACCTCCTCGAGGAGGGAAGGTGCCAAGCAGCTGTTCGGAATGCCCGATACCGCCAAGCTCTACGGCGCTATCATCAGCGGCATGTACACAACCGACAGCTCGAGGAAGGTGATCTGGTGCTACGGAGAATACTATCCAGAGAAGGGCAAAACAAACTCTCCCCCGGCTGGGAAGGGCCCTTCCGAGTGATCAAAGTATCCCGTCCCGGAAGCGTTCGCTTGGCTACTGAGGATGGGACACCTCTCCCAAATCCTTGGAACATCGAGCACCTCCGTAAGTTCTACACTTAATTCCACGGGGGTGAGTCTTAAGTAACTTGAAGTGTATATTATAGAGTCATTATACAGAGTCGGGTAGTTCCTCCGGGAGAGCAGCCGGACCTTTCCCGAAAGGTTTGAAGAGCTCATGCAACACTTGATACAGTCTCCGGACTAGAAGTGTGGCTAACTACCCAGGGTCAAACGAGAAACCAAACACACTTAGCCTGGTTCCGTACCCTAAGAGTGTACTTGTTTCCCCTGTACCCCGGACCTATAATGAAAGACATCTTCATGTGAAATAGACTCCACGTGCATTCATTTTTGCATAAGGCTCGACATTTTTATTTTTCTCTTTCTTGTCTATAACAGAAATGTGCAATTCTTAAGAAGTTCTAGTTTAACCGGTTTATGTACGATTTGGGTTGAATTGTCAGATTTTTTAGATTTAAATATCGTCTGTGGCCAACTCGCCTGAAAGCCGCCAAGCCATTCTAGGGCTGGAGTGCGCTATCGACTTAGCCTGGTCAAGCACCCTAAGTACGCCACTCTACCTACACCCCGGCAGGCCAAAGTAAGGTGGGTCCATGGACAATTGGATCTAAAAGAAAAGACAATTCATCCAATCATACTAAAAATCGTGTTCAACTTGAAATTCTCTTGAGAACCGTAAGCCGCAACGAAGTTATAGATAAGGAACGAATTTTACTGTTTTTCTTGGCCTAAGTGTGCAGGAAGAATAAACCCAACATTGATGGAGAAAAATCGGAGTTAACCAAGCTCCGACTCCCACCGGCGTTAACTTGAAGATGGTGAGAAGACTCTATCACTAGAGTCTGTTGCCAGCAAGCCAGGCGTGGCAAGGGTCATTGCCGGAGCTACTAAGCTCCGACACCTTGAAGTATTAACTATCGACACTCAACGTGTTGGTAGGGCTATTGCCGGAGCTACTAAGCTCCGACGATGGGCAATGCCGGAGCTTCTAAGCTCCGACGACTTCAAGGGACCTTCACTATCGAAGACTTCGGACCTAAACTACACGAGTTCGAAGCAAATTTGTCTTCAACAAAACTCAACAACCATTTGGTACATGTCCACAATCACATTGTGCACATCTACCAGGGGGCCAAGTGGAGACAAAGACGTTGAAGACAAAAAATGAAATTCACGAAAAATTGGGGATTTCATTTCATTTGAAGACCAGAGATTACATCTGGGGACAAAGGATTACAAAATTGAGGAAGAAGAGAAGATACAAATAAAGGCTAAGAAAGATAGTCCTAGACCCTATGGAAGAACTCGGCGACCTTCTGGGCGACCTCCGACACGCTGCCTCGGGTAGCTTCGCCCTCTCCTTCGACGGGACCTTCAAGCACCGGGTCCAGAGGGAATCGGGGGTTCCGGCTAGTGTAGCACGTCAACACATATTCTGTGACGTTCCTAGCCAGGGATTGCCCCTCGACCTCCAACTGGTCCGCGATGACGTCGCCCACCTTGGAGAGCTTGCTGCCCGCAGCGCCCAACGCTTGCAGTGCAAGGTCCGGCTCCGGCTCCGGGTCATCCGGAAGCACGGGGCTGAAACCCATAGGCGCCAGCGCATCGTCGGCCTTGCTCAGGAACTCCCAAATTTGCAGGGAGTCCGTCTTCCTCTGGCCCTTCATTTCTTCCAGGGACCTCCGGGTCGCCGCCAGTTCTGAGTTCTCGCGGGAGAGGCGCTCAACTTCTTTGGCGTTTTGCTGAATCTTCGCAGCAACCCGCTTTTCGAGTCTCCCGAGCTCCTCCTCCCGGAGGTGGATCTTGTTCCGGCGGTCGACCAGGTCTTTCTCCCTAGCCTCTATTTTCTTCTCCCGGGCGATGAGGGCACACTCATACTCGTAGAGCTCCTGCCCTCGCACCCAGGTCTTCTCCTCCTCCTCGAGGCAGCGCTCTTCCAATTTTTTAGCGCGCTCCTCGAGGCCCTTGTCCGCCAGAGCTGTCTTCTCGGCGAGCTCTTCTTCACGACGCAAGACGTCGTCCCGTAGTTCCAGGAGTTTTTGCTCCTCATCCTCGAGCCGTTTTTCCCTTCCCTCAAGTGCCTCTCGGCGCTTGATGAGTGCGGTACTGATGGCTTCGAGTTGATCGTACCGGGCGTTGGCCGCATCATTGGCAGCTTTAGCCTGGTCGTGGTACTCCCGGGATTGGGCGTCGAGGTTGTGAGTCATGCTCTCCCTCTCGTCCAGCATCTCACCCCAGAGCTCCAAGCGGACCTTCTCCCGCTTGATCCATTCCTTGTCCGCAGCGATCCTCGACTGCGCCAGCTTGGTTTCGAATTGGAGTCTATTACGCCACCTCCTAAGGGTTTGGCGCTCCTCTTCAAGAACCTTGCTGTCGTGGAAGAAGGCTAGTTGGACTTGGCGCAGACTGGAGCAAGCGTTGTCGATGGACATCGACAGCGAGATGGGCTCCGGACCTTCCGGGGTCTCCTCCGCTGGTTCCAGCGGGTCTTCATTTACAAAAATTGGGTCCCACTCTGCGAGAGCGGAACCCTGAGCTTCCAAGGCACTAGGGCCCTCCTCCGGGATGGCCTCAGTCGCCACCGAAGAAGGTCCCGCCACCAAATCTTCATTCGCCCCCTCAGGCTGGGGGCCGGCGACCTCGTTCAGGCACTCTGGCTCCGCCACGGGTACCATCGACGTCGTCGCCTCCAATGGCTCCGGCCGGGACGCTTCTTCCGAGGGGAGCTCAAGCTCCCCCGCCTCCACCACCACCGGCTCTGCAGCCGGCGCTCCAATAACTACCGGCCTTGCGACCGGAGCTTCAGAAGTAACCGGCTCAATTGCCGGAACCACTTCAACTTCCGGCTCGCACGCCGGGGCTTCAGCTGCCTCCGGCTCGACCGCCGAAGCTCCAGCATTTTCCGGCTCTGAAGCCGGGACCGCTACTTCCTCCGGCTCGACAGCCGGAGCATCTACTTCTGCAGCACCAGGGCCCGGAGCTTCAACCTCCGGAGCGGGTGCCGCTGGCACATCTTCAATCCCGTGGTCCGGCGCTACCACGGGAACTTCTGGAGACGAGTCGAGGTCCATGACCACGACAGCCGGCGCCGGAGCTGTCGCAGCCTCCGCCTGGGGCGGCACCGGGGCTGGAGCAGAAGCCCTCGCAGCCTCAGACACTGTGGCTGAGGGCGGAGCTTCACTCCCCTTCTTGGGAACGCTGCAGATGAAGAATGAAGAAATTGAGCAAACAGATGCTATAATTAGAAGTTAATTGAGGTAAACAAGAAAAATTACCTTGGGAGGTTCACGCACCAGCTTGCGCGAAACCTCTTTCCCGGACGTTCCGGGCTGGCCACGGTCGGCGTAGGAGCTCCGGGAGGACTCCCAGGACTTGCCGTAGCCGCGGGCGTTTCCCGGGTCGGAGCTCTCCTTGACCGGGAGGAACTCCTAGACCTGGAGGCCCTCACCGCTTCTCGAACCGGAGTCGCCTGTCCGGAGCTGGCACCTCCGGAGGGACCCATCACGGGGACGGCCGTACTCCGGGAGGATCCCACCGCCGGAACAGTAGCGCTCCGAAAAGACCCCACCACGGGGACAGACGCTACAGCAGCGGAGGATCCTCCTTCCTGAGGACGGGGAACTGGCGGGGAAGTAGCAAGCCCGACGGACCTCCCGTCAGCATGACGCAACTTCCTCTTCCGGCTCTCTGGCTCCTCCGCCAGCTCCTTGCCCTTGCCGGTGACCTCAGCTCTTGGCTGAGAGACAGGGGCGGAGCCGCCTTCCGACAACCCGGGGATCGCCAACGGGGCGGTCGATCTTCTCTCGACGACGCCAAGGTCGTCAAGCGCGGGCATCTTCCGCTGGAGCACCCTGCTGAACTCAACTTCCTCGTTCAGGGGGAGGAAAGCCGGTGGCGGAGTCAAGTACGCTCCGTCTACATCGATGCCGTGCTGGAATTTCTTGAGGTGAAACTCCAAGGACTTCCCCACCATGCTGGACTTCAACCCGGTTTCAACCCGGTCTTCGTCCATCACGTTGTTGAGGGCCCAGGCGAGCTTCTCCCTCCTCTTCAGCGGCGCCCACCTGTTCGACAGGAAGTTGCAGAACACCGCCTGGGGAGTCAATCCTCCCTCTACACATTGGCGGATCCTGGACAAGACGGGGTCGAAAGCTGCCGCCAGCACCGGAACTTCGCTCCACACCGACGTGTCAATGCCGGGCAGACCGTCTGGCAGTTCCAACCGCTCGTGCTCCTCCACTCGGACGACTACCCAATCTTTCTTCCAGTCATCCCACTTCCCGGAAGGGAACGACCGGAGGTACTTGAACGGGCACTTCTTGCGCTTCACAAAGTAGTAGAAGCCAAGGTACTCGTCACTTCGGCCGGTGGTTTGGACGGTGAAGAAAGTGCGGAAGAGCTCGATGCAGGGAGGAATGCCCACCCACATCTCGCAGAAGTGGACAAAGACGGATACAAGGAGAAGGGAGTGAGGGCCAAGGTGGTATAGCTGCAGACCATAGAAGTCCAGCAGCATCAAAAAGAAGGAAGAAAATGGTGGGATCAGCCCCACCATGGCATACGATGAAAAGTATACCATTTCGCCGGAGCGCTCCTTTTTAAAGGGAAGCTCTCCTCCGGTACGGATTGAACGGTTGAAGAAGTCCGACGACCACCCCATGAGGGCTCGGACCTTCTTCAGATCGCTCTCCGTCTTCAAACGACTCTCACGCAGACCCAACTCCATCGCAGCACTGCTAGGCGAGAGAAGAGAAGCAAAGCACGAGTTGGGAGTTTGAGCGCAAGAACAGATGGAAAGCGTAAAGAATTCCCGACGGTGCGCTTTCCTTCTTAAGTAAGCCCTCGCAACGCTTGGATGGAAACTGCAGGGGAGTTAAGCATACTACTCAAGAATTCAACCCAGCCGATGACAAGAGGGCCCGGGACCACCCTGACGATCAAGTCGAGGCTCTTACCCAGGCGAACAGTTGTCATCACGAGGCGGGAAACCCAAAGGCGGCGGACTGACAAGGCGCGCGGAACCGATACGGTTTTCGTATCGGGAACCGACGACCTTCAATTGCGAGAGATCCGCACGTCAAAGATCTTATCTGCCGCCTGAGGTGCGCCACGCGTCGGGACTCAACCATAAAGCCCCGCCAAAGGCACCTCCGAAGACTCTTGAAGACCCAGTTCAAGAGTCACAAGTATGGACCCACCTCCGGCGGAACGACTTCATCCCGTTGGCCTTCCCCGGAGGTAGGTCCAGGGGGCCACTGTCGGTACCCTAAAAACCATACACCCCCTGAGGTTACAAAGATCTCAAGGGAAGGACATCAACTCAAATTGAAGACCCTTGGGGGCCCACTCGCCAGACGTGACCGGACCCGCTTCTCCAACATGGTTAACCTCTAGGTTGCCACGTGTACTGTCAGCCCAGAGCTATTACCCGCAAAGGTGAAGCTCCGGGCCAAGTACTGAAACGGCACCTCCGGAGGTAGCCCACGACCGAGAGAAGCTCCGGACATGACACGTGCCAGGTCACCCCGGAGCTTCCCGCTTCTCCCAAGCAAGCTCCGGAGCTGCCACGTGTCCACACGACAGAGCTAGATGCTTAAAGCCCCCGGGAGACGTTGTAACGGCTCCGGATCTCCAAAGGACAGCCGCGGACTTCAAGATCCGATTAATTACCATTAATTCCACGTTAATGATGATTAATCGGACAGCCTTAACACCTGTAACGGCACTGTCGGAGCCGTTACAGGGTTATTAACAACAATTAATCTCGTGTATCAATACTAATAACCGCCAGGGCCACATGTCGGGCCAGGCCGACTTGTAACGGTTGGTCCTTGTACTATAAAAGGACAAACCGACGATACACAGAGAGGACTCTTGAACACTCGGAAGCTCACAAGTTAATACAACAAACACACACCCGTGGAGTAGGGTATTACGCTCAGGCGGCCCGAACCACGTAAACCACCGTGTCACTCGTGTCCAAATCGTATTTCACTTTCTTAGATCTCCGCGCGCCCATACCGAACCACAAACTCCTTCAAACACTTTTCATAGTGTTAGGAGATCTGCCGACTCCAACAGTCGACAGGCGTGCTTGATAGAAATTCATGAGGGTTCTTCTCGTGTCAAAGAACTAAAATATCATATGCTTAAAGCCAAATATGATGAGTTCAAAATGCTACCTCATGAAAATGTCAATGAAATGTTTTCTCGCTTAAATATGCTTATTGAAGAAATTAATGCTCTTGATATTGCTTCTCTTGGCAAGGGACTCATCAACCGCAAGATTCTTATATTCCTCCCTAAGCCAAAGTACAACATCATCAACTCCATGCTTCAAAAGGAATCCCTTGATCACATTGAAGTTTCAGAACTTATTGGAGAAATTCACGCTCATGAGATGAGTGTACTTGGGATGATGGATCAATCATCTCCAAAGACAATTGCTCTAAAGGCCTCCACCAAGAAAACAAGTCTCAAGAAAAAGAAAGTGGTTGAGCCTAGCTCAAGTGAAGAAGAGCAAGCATCAAGTGAAGATGACGATGATGAACTTGTATTGATGATGAGAAAGTTCTCTCGCTTGAACTCCAAGATTGCCAAGAAGGGATACACCTTTGATCCCAAGAAGAAAGCTTTTCTACCAAGGAGAGATGACCACAAGACTTGCTACAATTGTGGTGATCAAGGCCACATCTCCTATGATTATCCAAGACCGGACAAAAGAAGAGAGAACCACAAGAGCAAGCATCACAAGCTTGAATATAGTGAAGATGATGAAGAAGAGGTCAAACCCAAACAAAGATCATTTGGGAATAAGAAACATGACAAGGGCAAGAAAGCAAAACTCTTCCCAAAGAAAAGAAAAGGACCACAAAAGGTGTTCATGTGTGAGGCAAATGAATGGATCACCGACGAAGAATCAAGTGATGAAGAGAGTGAAGAGGAAGAAGAAAGTTTGGTTGCCAACAATGATGACTCATCTCTTCATCCACCTCTCATGTGCCTCATGGCTAAAGGTAACACCAAGGTATGTGATGATTCTAGCGATGATGAGCTTTCCCCTGATGACTTAACTTCATTAATAAATGAATATCACACTATCATTAAGAGGGAAAATAGTAAGGTTAAGGCTCTTGAAGAAACTCGTGCTAAGCTTGAGAGTGCTAACCTCGATTTGCTTGACAAGTATGAAAGCATACTTAAGGAGCATGACACGCTCAAATTCCATGTCAAGCAAATTGAGGAGGATAAGGCTCAAATCAAGCTAGATCATCATGAGCTTGACTTAGACCATCAAGCACTCTTGGGTAAGCACAATGAGTTAATCCAAGAGCATCAAATACTTAACATTGCTTATGAAGTGCTTGATCAAGAATTGAAAAATATAAAGAAACAAACTCTTAATGATAAGGTATCCATTACTTCTCATGCCACTAATGTCTTGCACAAGTCTTTGTCTTTGAAAGAGAATGCTAGGGAGAAGGACTTGTTGGAAGAAATTGAAAGTCTCCGCACTAGTGTGGCAAGACTATCAAAAGGAGAAGTCAAGCACAAGGAAATCCTCTTCCAACAAGCAAAGGCCTTCAACAAGAGAGGACTTGGATCCTTCCCGGTGCCTAACAAAGGAAAGGTGCCCTCACCGGAGCTTAGAACAAGCTTCATCAAGGAAGTTAGTTCCTATTTCCAACATTGTGAGGTCACCGGTCACCATACAAGGGAGTGTCCTCTTCCCAACCGACCTTCTCCAAAAATTGCCTACTAACTACAAGTCTACTTTCAATGATCATTATTATCTCTTGAGTAAAGTAGACGACAAAGTGAAGGCAAGGTTCATTGGCAAGGACATAAAGGGCATGAAGGGGAAGCTCCCCAAGCAACTTTGGGTCCCAAAAACACTTGTATCACACATACAAGGACCTAAGTTGGCTTGGGTGCCTAAAGTCAAAAATTAAATTCATGTGTGTAGGTGAACTACAAAGCCGGAGGAAAGCATTGGGTACTCGATAGCGGGTGCACCCAACATATGACCGACAATGATGGTATGTTCACCACCATAGAAAACCCCGACAATCATGAACAAGTCACCTTTGGTGATAACTCTAAGGGGAAGGTAATTGGGTTAGGTAAGATTGCTATTTCAAATGATTTATCTATTTCCAATGTATTGTATGTTAAGTCACTTAGTTTTAATTTACTCTCTATTGCACAACTATGTGATCTTGGATTAACGTGCACCTTTAGCAAAAATGATGTTGTTGTGACTAGTGAAACAAGCCAAGAACTAATCTTCAAAGGATTTCGGCATGGACATCTCTACCTAGTAGACTTCACCAACAAGGATGCTAGTTTGACCACTTGTCTTTTCACTAAGATGAGTTTGGGTTGGCTATGGCATCGACGCATAGCGCACATTGGAATGAGCAAGTTCAAGAAGTCATTCAAGCTTGGGATGGTGACCGGCGTGAAGGATGTCGCATTTGAGAAGAACAAGCTTTGTAGCGCTTGTCAAGCCGGGAAGCAAGTTGCTTCACACCACCCGATGAAGACAATGGTGTCAACCTCCAAGCCACTTGAGCTACTCCACATGGACCTCTTCGGATCATCCACATATCAAAGTCTTGGCGGTAATCTCTATTGTCTTTTTATAGTTGATGACTACTCTCGCTATGCTTGGACTTTGTTTCTAGGTGACAAGAGTGAAACTTCGGACGTGTTCAAGACCTTCACTAACCGTGCCCAAAGAGAATTTCAACTTCCCATTATCAGGGTCCGGAGTGACAACGGCACCGAATTCAAGAACTACAACATTGGGGAGTGGTGTGATCGTGAAGGTGTGAAGCATGAGTTTTCGGCCACGTAGACTCCTTAACAAAATGGTGTCGTTGAAAGGAAGAACAAAACTCTCATCACTCTTGCACGAGCAATGCTTGATGACTATGTGAATGTAGGCCTAGAGGGGGGGTGAATAGGCCTTTTTGAAAATTATCGGATCCTGCAACACTCAACAACCAGTTTAATACCAGAGATATCGGACTAGTCCGGTAAAGTTCGGACTAGTCCGGTGTTCACGGACTAAGTGATTAAACTTGATTGATTGGTTTGATTCTTTTATGTGTACAATGGAAATATAGAATCAAACAACAGTTTAACAGTTATATACTGGATTATATCACAATTAAGTTTTATGTTCAACAATTTAACGTAAGATGAACAATGTGTATGAAATCCTAGATTGAGTTGATTAATTAGAAGGATGAACACTAAAACAAGACACAACGATTTATCCCGTGGTTCAGCTACCACAAAGGCAACCTACGTCCATGTTGAGGAGTCCACAAAAGGACCGGGTCTTCTCCAACCCTACCCTCGTTGGATCGCCACGAAGGCCAATCCTCTTCCACTAACCACAAAGGGGTGAATAACCGAATTCAAGGGGCGATCTCACACGTTTAGAGCTCCCTTAGATTACAAAACACAATGCCACTGAAAACACACTCAAAAGTTACAATTGAAACGCAGGAGTGTGTTAGAGAATCAAACCAAGAGCTCAATGTGGTGTTGCAAGTGTCTCTCCAATGATCTAGAGTGAATCCTCAAAGGATTGGACGATGTTGCACTTAATTTCGTGGAGAGAGGTTGTTTTTGAGGCTCTTGGGAGGTGTGACGGTGCTAGGGTTCGAGAGAGTATCAAATTGGGCCGTGCACCTCTACTTATATGGGGTTTCTAAAAGTTACCGTTAGGGTTCAGAAAGTTTGGACTAGTCCGTGGTGGTCACCGGACTAGTCCGGTGTGCTGTGTGTAGCAAACCCTAAGTGTCCCGAAATATCGGACTAGTCCGGCTGAAAGCGGACTTGTCCGATTTCGCTACTGGAAATCTTCGGACTAGTCCGATGTCCATCGGACTTGTCCGTACATGAGAAACCCTAAGTGTGTTGGATGACAAGTCCGCACAGGACTTGTCCGATTTAGATCAGTGGGTTTTTCGGACTAGTCCGTGTGAATATCGGACTTGTCCGAAGTGGATCAGAAAGGATATCGGACTAGCCCGGTTGATAACGGACTTGTCCGATTTTGTGTGACTTGTGTAGTGTTTTGAGGACTAGTCCGCACTGAAGAGGACTAGTCCGATTCTAGTCAGAAAGATATCGGAATAGTCCGACAAATATCGGACTTGTCTGATCTGGTGCAGAAAGGTTATCGGACTAGTCTGGTCCTATGTAACTCTGTGCAATGTGTGTGTTTAATTATCATTGAGCTCTTGGGGTGTGTTTCCTTAACACACTCCATACACAATAATCTGCTACTCTTTTTTCCTTGAGCTCATTTCCACTTTGCTCCTCTTCATCCCTTCTTTTTGGTATTTTGCTCATATTTCTATTATAGGCCTGCATTCATCTCAACAAAGAGGTTAGGATCCCAATTGCTTGTCATAAATCATCCAAAACCCACAAGGGGGTCCTAGATGCACTTTCAATCTCCCCCTTTTTGGTGATTGATGACAACCAATTGAGATTTCACAAAATATGACAAAAATTGAGATTTTCATAAAGTATGCACATATGAATCAAAAATACATCAAGCAGTGAAAGAATTATCCATATGTGCATTCTTAATGGTGGGATGCATAACTAAGTACATTAAGACATTGAGAGTGACATAATTTGCATTAATCAACCAAAACAAAGCACATATGTCATTCCAGGAGCAAAATTACAGATTTTAACAACTACTTCTCAAATTGAGTTAACATGCATCACAGAACCAAAGTTAACTTAGAAACAGCGTTAAATCATTACAATCACAAAGATAGATAAAAGAGCTCTCTCCTCGCATCCTACAGCTAAAGCTAAGACTCCCCCTCAATCTCTCCCCCTTTGGCATCAAGACACCATAAAGAAGGAGAGGAGGGTCCTAGGGTCTTCACTCTTCACTGTCGGTCCTCTCGTCGTCGTCTTCGTCTTCTTCATCATCAGCTTGACCAGGAGGAGAAGGAGGAGGGACGAAGCCACTCGAGCCCCCAATGCCAAAGTAGGCAAGCTCGGAGGGGTTCAAGGGTGCGAGCTCAGTGAAGTCCGGGTCAGAGTCGTCAGAAATCACTGGAGATCCAATGGGGTCTATCTCCAGCTTTTGGCAGATTTACTTCACATTGTCCTTTATGTACTTCATGTCCTCCTTTCTTTTTTGGTTGAGCTTGTGGGCCTTCACTTCAGCCTTCTTGCAGGAGGAGAATATGGCAGCCAGATACTTGAGGATCCCACTAGCTGATCCTCGCTGAGGGGTTTCCCTAGACGTAGGGACAACTCTAGCACCTTCTCTTGATCTTGCCGGTGCCTCGGGGCTAGAGGCCGGAGAGGGAGCAGCCTGGACATTCACTGGTTGAGGCTTCAGAGGCCTCAAAGGAGTATGCTCCACGTCCTTTACAAACTCAATCCCTGTGACTTTTTCAATCATAAACATGAGATAAGGAGCATAGCCACATGACCTATTGGGGGTGCTGAAGATGTTGACCATATCATTCCATATGTAGTCAAACACATCAAACTTGCGCCCTTTGCTTATGATCTTCATCAAGGTCCGGAGGTATCCTTGTACACTCCTTGCATCCCCATCCTTAGGAGCAATGGTCTTCCTCAAGACCCTGTTTAGCACCACAGAGAATGGCTTCATGTTCTTTGTGGAGGGAGGGATGAACTTTGAATTTGGCTCATAGAGAAACTTCATCCTCTCCTTGTCGATGACACCAACATTGTGGATGACCACATTATCATTGTTGGAGGTGTCAAGATGCAGCATCCTAGCAAACTCCTCATAAGTGATAGTGTACTTGGATCCATGGGTCATCCAAGTCACTCTTTCTTCCTCATCGCTTGCAAAGTGGCAGGTGGCATAGAATTGAGCCACCACTTCATCATTCCAGTTGTGCTTGAAGGAAAATAGATCCTTCAAGCCATGTCTCTCAGGTGCTGCAATCACTTCATCAAAAGCTGAGCATCTCTTCCTCTCAAGGTGTGCCCAGTCAATCCACTGACTGCGCACCACGGTGTCTTCATTGGCAGATACACCAATCTGTAGAAATCAGCATGGAAGTTGCACCAGAACCTTCCATCAGCAGCTTGCTTCGGCTTGCCATACCAGTCAATGCTTCTGAATTTTGTCGCCGAGTCACTGCCCTTGCCATTGAAATTCTCCTCAGTAGGGTCCTGGACCCCTTCCCTGGGAGCATGCAGCTTCAAAGGGCCGACTGGACCCGTCGCTATCCCTTTGCCCTTGCCCTTTGCTTGGCAAGAGCCACTTGATGATGCGGCTGCCTTCGAAACTGGCTTCTTTGCCAACACCTTCCTCCGAACCTGAGGAGGGGAAGGAGCTGGCTCGGAGGGTCTTTCTTGGCGCTTCTTGCTAAGACCCGTCGAGGACCTAGGTGCCACCTCGTGGTCAATCTCGGCCTCAAAGTCGGAGATTTCATCGTTTGAGCTCGACATGATCTGAGAATGATTTGCAAGAATGATGATAAGTGATACAAGGCATAGGTATGAAGAGATAGCAAGGAATTGCATTGAGGAATTAGGTTTTAGGTTCAGAAACATCAGACTTGTCCGGTGCACAGGCACGGACTAGTCCGGGGGACTGGACTTGTCCGTGCATGGACCGGACTAGTCCGGTGTTCATCCTCAAAAACCTAACAGATTGGACAAAGGTTGATTCCTAATGCATAACAAGTCTAGCATACACGTAGTACATCAAAGAAGCATGCATCTAGTGAATGATGCTAGGCTATTCGATCAACAATGGAGAAAAACAAGATTTCTAGGGTTTGGGAGAAAATTACCAAAGAAATCGATTGAAGCTTGAGGATTAGGGAGTTGGAGCCCGGACAAGTCCGCTAGCTTCAATCTGCACGAGGTCAAGCTTGATTTCCGCCAAAATGCAGACCTTTTTTATGGAGGGAGGAAGGAATCGCCTTGGGAGCTCAAGCGCAAGAGAGAGAGTGTGTGAGCAAGAGTGGGGATGAGAGGAATTAGGGTTTGGTGGCGGCTAGGGTTATGGATACGAAAAACCGGACAAGTCCGAACTCATCCAGAGAGCTATATCGGACTAGTCCGTGGTTTATCGGACTAGTCCGGCCTAACCGGCACTCAGCGGACTAGTCTGCAAGGGCGGACTAGTCCGGGTAACCACGGACTAGTCCGTGGTCACCAGAAGAAATTTGCATAGCCCATTCATATATATTTGAAGGTTCATAAATAGAGAATGGAGGGGCAAAACAAATCAATTAATCTTGTTGAATTTGACCAGTAAGCATACAACAATCAAACAATGATCATAATTCATCAAGATCTAGTAATTGACATAGTTTTTTCAAGAAAAATTGAGAGAGATGATTTTCACAATTCAATCAAAATTTTTGAAGAAATCATACAGGTATGCAACCTTTCAAGCCACACTCCGAGCATCAAGGATATTTAGTTCATTTCAGAGTTCGCAAAAACGCTTTTCATCAAGTGGCTTGGTGAATATGTCGGCCAATTGCTTTTGGGTGTTGACATGTGAGATGGTTATATCTCCTTTCATGGAATGGTCTCTCAAAAAATGATGTCTTATGTCTATGTGTTTAGTTCTAGAGTGCTCAACTGAATTGTGGGCAATTTTAATGGCACTCTCATTGTCACAAAGGAGAGGAATACGGTTCATATTGTAACCGTAATCCCTTAGAGTTTTTCGCATCCAAAGGAGTTGTGCACAACAACTCCCGGCTGCAACATACTCCGCTTTGGCTGTGGATAGGGCAATGGAATTTTGTTTCTTGGAGGACTAAGAAACTAAGGATCTCCCTAGGAATTGGCATGTGCCGGAGGTGCTTTTTCTATCTACTTTGCACCCGGCATAATCTGCATCGGAGTAACCAATGAGATTGAATTTTAAGCCTTTTGGGTACCAAAGACCAAGGTTGGGTGTATGAACTAAATATCTCAAGATCCTTTTTACGGCTGTCAAGTGACATTCCTTAGGGTTGGCTTGAAATCTTGCACACAAACATACACTCAGCATAATATCTGACCTAGATGCACATAAATAGAGTAGAGATCCAATCATGGAGCAATATACCTTTTGGTCGACGTTAGGTCCATCTTCATTGAGATCCAAGTGGCCATTTGTTGCCATGGGGGTCTTTATGGGCTTTGCCTTGTCCATGCCAAACTTCTTAAGTATGTCCTGTGTGTACTTGGTTTGGCTTATGAACGTTCCTTCCTTTTGTTGCCGCACTTGGAATCCCAAGAAGTATTTTAATTCTCCCATCATTGACATTTCAAACCTGTCTGTCATGATTTTGCTAAATTCCTCACAAAAAGATTGATTAGTTGACCCAAAAATTATATCATCAACATAAATTTGACAAATAAAGATATCATTTTCTAAATTCTTTGTAAATAATGTACAATCTACTTTGCCAATTTGAAAACCATTCTCAATTAAGAAATCTCTAAGACACTCATACCAAGCTCTAGGAGCTTGTTTGAGGCCGTAGAGATCCTTACACAATTTGAATACGTGGTCGGGGAACTCTTCGTCTTCAAATCCGGGTGGTTGCTCCACGTACACCTCTTCCTTGATCGGTCCGTTGAGGAAGACGCTTTTCACATCCATTTGATACAGCTTGAAATCGTGGTGAGTAGCATATGCAAGTAATATTCTAATAGATTCAAGCCTAGCTACTGGAGCAAAAGTCTCATCGAAATCCAAACCTTCGACTTGTGAGTACCCTTTGGCCACAAGTCGTGCCTTGTTCCTTGTCACCACCCCGTGTTCGTCTTGTTTGTTGTGGAAGACCCACTTGGTGCCGATGATGTTTGCATTGGGTCTTGCCACAAGTTCCCTCACCTCGTTCCGCTTGAAGTTGTTCAATTCTTCTTGCATTGCCACCACCTAGTCCGGATCCCTCAATGCATCCTCAATCCTGCGTGGTTCCAAAAAGGATACAAACGAATAATGCTCACAAAAAGTTAGCTATGTGAGATCTAGTGGTTACTCCCTTTTGGATGTCACCTAAGATGTTGTCGATTTGGTGATCCCTTTGGACGCATTGGTGTACTCTTGGGTGTGGCACTTGAGGAGTTGTGCCTTCATGATTGTCTGCTTCTCCCCCTAAGTGGTTGCCTTCATTGACTTGTTGATCATCTTCGTACTCTTGTGGTTGATCTTGTGTTGAATCTCCCCCTTGATTGATGGTCTACTCTTGTGGTTCATTTTCCTCATGTACGTGTGAAGGTGGCTCTTATGGTTGAACTTCGACTAGAGCCATTCTTGTCAATGCTTGACAAGGAGCTTCTTCTTTACCTAATTCACATGGATCAACTTGCTCCTTTTGGGAGCCATTAGTCTCATCGAACACTACGTCACGTGCTACTTTAACAAGTTTGGAGGCCTTGTTGAAAACACGATAGGCGTAAGTGTTCGAATCATAACCAAGCAAGAAACATTCATCGTACTTCGAAGCGAACTTTGAAGTCATGGGCTTCTTGTTCAGGATATAACATGGAGAACCAAAAACTCAAAAATATGAAATGTTTGGTTTGTTATCGGTAAGTAGCTCATAGACAGTCTTCTTGAGTAGTCGATGAAGATAAAGTCGATTTATGGCGTGGCAAGCGGTGTTAATCGCTTCCGCCCAAAATCGATCCGAAGTCTTGTACTCGTCGAGCATTGTTCCTGCCATCTCTACGAGTGTTTGATTCTTTCTTTCGGCAACTCCGTTTTGTTGTGGCGAGTATGGTGCTGAAAATTCGTGCTTGATGCCCTCTTCATCAAGGTACTCCTCCACTTGTGTGTTCTTGAACTCCGTGCCATTGTCGCTTCGAATACTCTTGATTGTCAATGAAAATTCGTTTTGAGCTAGCTTGAAGAACTTCTTGAGTGTTCCTTGTGTTTCTGACTTATCATGCAAAAAGAAAACCCAAGTGAAGCAAGAAAAATCATCAATGATAACTAAACCGTATTTGTTACCGTTGACGCTTATGTAAGCGATTGCACCAAACAAGTCCATGTGAAGTAGTTCGAGCGGTCTTGTTGTAGTCATGACGTTCTTTGCGGGGTGATGTGCTCCAACTTGCTTCCCGGCTTGGCACGCGCTACAAGGCCTGTCTTTCTCAAAAACAACATCCTTCAAACCTCGGATGTGATCGCCCTTGATGAGTTTTTGAAGATTCCTCATACCAACATGCGCTAGCCGTCTATGACACAACCAACCCATGTTGGTTTTAGCAATCAAGCATGTGTCAAGTTCGGCTTTATCCTTGTTGAAGTCAACAAGGTAAAGCTTTCCCTTCAACATACCTTTGAATGCAATGGAACCATTACTCCTCCTAGAGACGGTCACACCCTCGTTAGTGAACAAGCAATTATAACCTTTGTCACATAGTTGAGATATGGACAGCATGCTATAATCTAAAGATTCAACATGTAAAACATGAGAAAGTGTGTGTTCAGGGGATATTGCAAATTTACCGGTACCGAGCACCCTTCCTTGACTGTTATCTCCGAAGTAGATGCCCTCATTTGGATCCTCATTATCTTCATATTCCAAGAACATCCTACTTTCTCCAGTCATATGGTTGGTGCATCCACTGTCTAGCACCAATTTGGATCCACCGGAGGAATAGGCCTGCAAAAACACATTATGCTTTGGTTTTAGGTACCCAAGCTTGCTTGGGTCCTTGGAGGATAGTTACAATACATTTGGGCACCCACACATAGGATTTTGTGTTCCCATGGCGTGGCCCAACATAATAAGCACAGACATTGCCAAGATTATTTTTCATTAACACATAGGAGGCATCAAAAGTTTTGAATAATAGCTGCTGTTGTTTATTAATCGGACTAGTTTGGGGGGACGGACTTATCCGGATGACCGGACTTGTCCGGACACCAACCGGACTGGTTCGGTATTCGTGTGAGTTCAAGTTTTTATCCTTCGACTTACCAGTTTGAGAGGGTCTTCCCTTCACAAAAGAAATCCTTCCCTTGTTATTCTTATGACTTCCAGCATGCTGCTTTTCATCATAAGAGTAACCAATGCCATATTTGACATTTGGAGGTCTTTGGACCAAGTATACACTACGTGCATAGTTGATCTTCTCCCTGTCAAATATGCCACATTGGGTAGGATTTTTATCCTTTGTGGAGGTTGATTTCCCTTTCAACCTGGTGTCAGTTTTACTACATGTGCACATATGAGAAAACTCAATTTTAGTGGGTTGGGAAGGTGAATTTGAAGAGGAGGAAGGTTCACTCAGCTTGAGTGACTCAACTTGCACTTCAAGGATCTTGTTAACCTTGATCAGGTCAGCAAGTTGGTCATTGATTGCAACATTTGAGTCTGTTAACTCCAAGCAAGCTTTCTTGCTTGAAGCTAACTCAAGCTCTAGTGAATTGTTTTTCTCCTTTTCAAGCTCTAGAAGTTTGTCAAGCTCGACATACTCCTTCTTTTGGGAGATAATCATGTCCTCTTGGCGATGAATTAGCCTCTCCTTCTCAACAAGTTGATCAAGTAAAAATTTTATTTTTGATGCAGTTTTCCTATCTAGTCCATTTAGCATATCCTCATCATCACTATTTATTTCATCATCGCTAGAGTAGGAATGCACGGAAGGGTTTTTGATGATTACCTTGTGTTTATCTTCCTTTGCCATAAGGCAAGTGCCATTTCCCTTCCTTGCACCGAGTGTAGGGAAGAGTGTAGATTTCTTGGACGTGCTCTCGATGGCTATGCTAGCCATCTCTTCTTCATCGGATGATGAGGACTCATCGTTTGAGTCCCACTCCTTCCTAATATGCGCTTGTTCGGCTTGTTTCTTCTTCATGAAGAATTTCTTAGGTTGAGGCTTGGATTATTTGGTCTTCTTCTTGTTCTCCTCATATGGGCAATCAACTATAAAGTGGTTATACTCACCACAATTATAGCACGTCCGTCTCAACTTTGGATTTGTTCTTTCCTTGTACTTGCCTTCACTTGATTTTGTCCCTTGTCTTTTCTTCATTATTATCTTGAACTTTTTCATGAATAATATCATGTCCTCTTCATCTAGCTCACTGCTCTCTTCGTCACTGTCTTCCTCTAGTTGTGCTTCTATTGCTTCTTTGGATAGAGGCTTGAGGGTGGACTTTAAAGCAACCCCTTTCTTCTTAGCCGAGGTGAGATCGGCAATCTCCTTGACGTGCTTTGCTTGTTTTTCCATCATCTCAAAGTTGATAATTTTTCCAAGCAATTCATCCGGAGTCATCTTTTTGTATCCGGGACTTTCTCTAATCATGGAACACAGCGTGACATTGCGAGGCATAAAAGCTCTAAGGATGAGCTTTACAACCTCGTGGTCATTCCACTTCTTGCTCCCATATGATCAAACTTTGTTAACGAGTGTCTTCGATCGATTGTACATATCTTGGGGTGACTCGTCTTCCTCAATTGCGAATCTTCCTAGTTCGCCTTCGATCATCTCAATCTTTGCTTTACGCACATGTCGGTCACCTTCATGTGCAGTTTGCAGAGTATCCCATATCTCCTTAGCAATTTCGAGTCCATCCACCTTGGTGAACTCGTCCCGACTGAGTGAGGAGGTGATTACAGCTGCGGCTTGAGCTTTCTATGAATGGCCTGCTCTTGGCTTGGGGTGAGCTCTTCGTCGTCATCTGGAATATCTATCCCTCTACATACAACATGCCATAGACTTGGATTTAGGGAAATCAAATGCATCTTCATATTCTACCTCCACATTGAGTAATCACTTCCATCAAAGTGTGGGGCCTTTCCAAGTGGGATAGATAAGTAATGGTTGTTATTGGAATTTAGACGATCGTAGTTAAAAGGATATCGGGAGTAGTCGGTGTGACTACTCCCCTTCTTCTTCTCTTCAACTTTCGCTTTCCCTTTGGAAAGTGCCTTCTTTCTGAGGAGTGCCTTTAGCTCCAGCGTCTCCTCATCATCGTCCTCGAAGTCTTGAATGGCTTCGAGGTACTTATCCACTTTTTGGTTCTTGTCGTTGTTAACCTCCTCTTGGTTGTTGATTTTGTGGACGTCCTTCATGTCCGACATGATCTCTTCGAGTGATTAGACTCTTTCTTGGAGAACCTGCTCTGATACCAATTGAATGTAGGCCTAGAGGGGGGTGAATAGGCCTTTTTGAAAATTATCGGATCCTGCAACACTCAACAACCAGTTTAATACCAGAGATATCGGCCTAGTCCGGTAAAGTGCGGACTAGTCCGGTGTTCACAGACTAAGTTGATTAAACTTGATTGATTGGTTTGATTCTTTTATGTGTACAACGGAAATATAGAATCAAACAACAGTTTAACAGTTATATACTGGATTATATCACAATTAAGTTTTATGTTCAACAATTTAACGTAAGATGAACAATGTGTATGAAACCCTAGATTGAGTTGATTAATTAGAATGATGAACACTAAAACAAGACACAACGATTTATCCTGTGGTTCGGCTATCACAAAGGCAACCTACATCACGTTGAGGAGTCCACAAAAGGACCGGGTCTTCTCCAACCCTACCCTCGTTGGATCGCCACGAAGGCCAATCCTCTTCCACTAACCACAAAGGGGTGAATAACCGAATTCAAGGGGCGATCTCACATGTTGAGAGCTCCCTTAGATTACAAAACATAATGCCACTGAAAACACACTCAAAAGTTGCAATTGAAACGCAGGAGTGTGTTAGAGAATCAAACCAAGAGCTCAATGTGGTGTTGCAAGTGTCTCTCCAATTATCTAGAGCGAATCCTCAAAGGATTGGACGATGTTGCACTTAATTTCGTGGAGAGAGGTTGTTTTTTAGGCTCTTGGGAGGTGTGACGGCGCTAGGGTTCGAGAGAGTATCAAATTGGGTCGTGCACCTCTATTTATATGGGGTTTCTAAAAGTTACCGTTAGGGTTCAGAAAGTTCGAACTAGTCCGTGGTGGTCACCGGACTAGTCCGGTGTGCTGTGTGTAGCAAACCCTAAGTGTCTCGAAATATCGGACTAGTCCGGCTGAAAGCGGACTTGTCCGATTTCGCTACTGGAAATCTTCAGACTAGTCCGATGTCCATCGGACTTGTCCGAACATGAGAAACCCTAAGTGTGTTGGATGACAAGTCCGCACTTGGAGGACTTGTCCGGTTTAGATCAGTGGGTTTTTCAGACTAGTCCGTGTGAATATCGGACTTGTCCGAAGTGGATCAGAAAGGATATAGGACTAGTCCGGTTGATAACTGACTTGTCCGATTTTGTGTGACTTGTGTAGTGTTTTGAGGACTAGTCCGCACTGAGGAGGACTAGTCCGATTCTAGTCAGAAAGATATCGGAATAGTCCGACAGATATCGAACTTGTCTGATCTGGTGCAGAAAGGTTATCGGGCTAGTACGGTTGTGATCGGACTAGTCCGGTCCTGTGTAACTCTGTGCAATGTGTGTGTTTAATTATCATTGAGCTCTTGGGGTGTGTTTCCTTAACACACTCCATACACAATAATCTGCTACTCTTTTTTTCCTTGAGCTCTTTTCCACTTTGCTCCTATTCATCCCTTCTTTTTGGTATTTTGCTCATATTTCTATTATAGGCCTGCATTCATCTCAACAAAGAGGTTAGGATCCCAATTGCTTGTCATAAATCATCCAAAACCCACAAGGGAGTCCTAGATGCACTTTCACTATGGCACGTCCGAGAAGTTTTGGGCCGAAGCAATCAACACGGCGTGCCATGCCGCAAATAGGGTCTACCTTTATCGACTACTTCAAAAGACCCCATACGAACTTCTCATTGGGAGAAAGCCCAACATCTCCTATTTTCGAGTCTTCGGATGCAAGTGCTACATCTACTGCAAGAAAATGCTCGGTAAGTTTGAAATAAGATGTGGTGTTGGTATATTTCTTGGTTATGCATCAAACTCAAAAGCATATCGAGTATTCAACCAAACCTCCGGTTTAGTTGAGGAAAGTTATGATGTTGAGTTTGATGAAACTAATGGCTCCCAAGAGGAGAGTTTTGGTCATGATGAAATAGATGATGAGCCTCTACGAGAAGCTATGAAGAACATGACCATTAGAGACATCAAGCCTAAAGTTGAGGAGAGCTATGATCAAGGGGGAGCTTCAAGTTCCAACATCAACATATCTATGGCGCCTCAAGTTGACGAAGAAGAGAAGGATGATCCATTGCTGACTCAAGATTCACAAGCCACACAACATCAAGAAGAAGAAGAAGTCCATGATCAAGTCCAACCACAATAAGAGCAACACGCATCACCACCGCCAAGTGCTTCACAACCACTTATGAGGCATGGACGCATCTCCAAGGCGCATCCGATGGACCAAATTATCGGAAGTCTGTCAAGGGGAGTAAGTACACGTTCTCGCCATTTCGCTTCGTTTTGTGAGCACTACTCATTTGTTTCATGTGTAGAACTCACTCACATTGAGGAAGCACTCCAAGATCCAAACTGGGTGATGGCCATGCAAGAAGAACTCAACAACTTCATCCGCAATGAAGTTTGGGTGTTGGAGGAGCGACCAAAGGACAAGAACGTCATCGGAACAAAGTGAGTGTACCGGAACAAACAAGATGAGAACGGTGTTGTGGTCCGCAACAAGGCAAGACTTGTGGCAAAAGGGTTCTCGCAAGTTGAAGGACTAGATTTTGGGGAGACATTTGCTCTGGTCGCCCGGCTAGAAGCCATCCGTATACTCCTTGCCTTTGCATCACAAATAACATAAATCTTTATCAAATGGATGTGAAAAGTGCCTTTCTCAATGGTTATATTAACGAGCTAGTCTATGTTGAACAACCTCCCGGGTTTGAAGATCTGAGGAATCCTAATCATGTGTTTAGGTTGCACAAGACGCTCTACGGGCTCAAGCAAGCACTTAGGGTGTGGTATGAACGACTACGGGATTTCTTAATCATGCAAGGATTCAAGATCGGGAGGGTGGACACTACACTCTTCACCAAAGACATCGACGGAGAATTATTTATTTGTCAAATTTACGTTGATGATTTTATTTTTGGTTCAACTAATGAAGCTCTTAGCCATGAGTTTGGCAAAATGATGTCTAGGGAATTCGAGATGTCAATGATTGGAGAGCTCAACTTCTTCCTTGGATTCCAAATCAAGCAACTTCAAGAGGGAACCTTCGTCTATTAAGAGAAGTATACCAAGGACCTCTTGAAGAAATTTGAGATGGGAGATTGTAGCTCAAGAAGCACTCCAATGGCAACAAATTGTCATCTCGACGCGGATAAGGACGGTAAACCTATTGATCAATCTAACTACCGTTCTATGATTGGTTCATTGCTTTATCTTACCGCATCTAGGCCCGATATCATGTTTAGTGTATGCTTGTGTGCTCGCTTTCAAGTGGCACCTAAAGAATCACATCGGAAGGCGGTCTTTAGGATACTTCGATATCTTAAGCATACCTATAGTGTGGGCTTGTGGTACCCTAAAGGTGCAAAATTCCATCTCTTGGGTTACTCGGATTCGTACTTTGCCAGATGTCGTGTGGATCGCAAGAGTACCTCCGGTGGGTGCCACTTGCTTGGGCGTTCCCTAGTATCTTGGTCTAGCAAGAAGCAAAATTCCGTCGCTTTGTCCACGGCGGAAGCAGAATATATTGCGGCCGATGCATGTTGTGCCCAAATTATTTATGAAGCAAACCTTTTTGGACTTTGGTATTAAACTTGATTGTGTGCCTCTCTTTTGTGACAATGAAAGTGCGGTTAAGATAGCTAAAAACCTCGTTCAACACTCTTGCACTAAGCACATTGATATTCGCCATCATTTCTTGAGGTACCATGAAGCTAAGGGAGACATCTCATTGCGAGGTGTTAGGTCCGAAGCACAATTGGCGGATATCTTCACTAAACCACTTGATGAGAAAACCTTTTCTAGACTAAGAAGTGAATTAAATGTGCTAGATGCATCGAACGTCATGTAAATTGCCATGATCATGTAAGAATGCATCTCATATAGGTCTTGTCTAACTTTCAAAGGATAGGGGTGAGCAAGGGATTAACTTGGGATGGAGGTTCTTTTGGGTTTCCCCAAGGCTTGGAGAGTGGCTCTCCCTGAAGAAGCCTTTGAAAGGTTCAAATTTGGCAAGATAGATTTACTTTATGTCTTGCATGATGCCTGCCATATAGACTTGCACTCATATTTAAAATTTCCTGCATTATAAATTGTTTGACATTGCATACGGTAGATTGTCACAAAGGGGAACCCACTTCATGAGAAAGAGACTTGTTTGAAATACAATATCTCGACTCATATGATGTGGAAAGAACAAAATGTTAGGTGCGTTAAAGCCTAAAGGAACATGCTTTAAGAGATAGAAGTCTTCATCCTCTGGCTCACAAAGCATGGGCCTTACATTTTATTTGGATTTATTCCTTATTTTCTTCCGTGTTCTATTTGCTTTAGGGCTTAGCCAATTTATTGGCAATTAGTATTTTTGAGGGGTAAGGGGTTGCCCAAAAAGTCCTAAGACATATGTTTCTTCATGTTTGTGTGTTTTAATCAAAGGACATATATGGGATGTTGTTGTTTTGTAGTCATCGGATTATCCGATGCATAGGCCAGAAGCTCATCGGATCAGTTTGTGTTCTAGTGTCAGGGGTCAGTTCAGTCAGTAAGACAAAACAACCGATGAGTTCAATCTGAGAGACATCGGTGCATCCGATGTTCACATTTCTGGAGTTGTGCTAAATTCCACCGATGAAAACCCTTTCCACGTCGGATCATCCGGTGTCAATGGTACTTTTGGAATACCCTTACTGTACTATTCGACCGATGCATCCCCCATCTTACATCGGTTCATCCGATGTTAAATTTTGAGCTAGGGTTCGGGCCCCACCTATTTAGCGCGCCCCTTCAACTCATTTTCTCTCTCCCCGACCTACCTCTGCGCCCCCAACTCTCTCACCGCCACCGACGCCCTCACCTCCTCCGCCGCCGCTCCCTCGCCCTGCTGCCGTCCCCCGGTCGCCGCCGTCCTCCGACCGCCGCCTTGGTCGTCCTGTTGAGCGTCAAGTTCGTGCTCGTCTATCCAAGGAAGACTAGTCAGACCTGGAGAAGGAAGACGAGAGACTAGCACAGGCAGAGGCTCAGGGTGAGGACCTTCAGCATATTTGGTCCGAGAGTGACACAAGAGATAGTGTCGAGGAGTACTTCCAGCCTCCTCCCTCACCCAGGCAGCATGACGCGGAGGCTGGAGTCTCGACTGTGCCACCCCCTACTCCACCTCCTGTGTCAGAGGCACAGGTCTCTCAACCATCTGAGCTTACCTCCCTACTTCAGCATATGGTCGAGCAGCAGCGCCTGGACCGGCTTGCAGCTGAGCAGGCCCGAGCTGAGCAGGCTGCGCGTCTCTTAGAGCTCCAGCAGGAGATGCAGCGTCACATTGCCTGTGAGAGGCGAGAGGACACCGACAGGTTGACTGGACTGATTGATCAGATGCACCAGCGCTCTCTTTACCAGCAGCAGCAGACGCAGCAGGCGATGATGGGCATCCTAAGGTTGATCACTAACCTCTACACGCAGACCGGGATTGCCCTGTCGTCGCAGCTTCCAGGCCTTGCTCCAGGCCCACCTGTTCTGGCTCCAGCTTCAGCACCAGTGCCGGCCACGCCGATCCCTACGATCAGCATGTCCCCACTACTTGCTCCAGGTGCTCCTATCCACTCTCCTCTGCCGGCTACGACGCTTTTCTAGCAGACGCCAGCATCCGTTGTTAGTGCCCCTCTTCCTGCAGTCCAGTCTCAGCAGGCACCGACAGCGGCTCCTACAGCTCCCGTCACCTCTACTCCAGCTTCGGCAGCAGCAGGCAGCAGCTCCGACGACAGCACCCCCGACGATGACCAGTTCGTCATCACTCCAAGCGCTTAGGATCCTTAGGCACTCAGCTTCCTTTTTGGTGTCTTGATGCCAAAGGGGGAGAAGAGTCAGGGGGAGTCTAGCTTAGCCTCAGGGGGAGTCCTAGCTGTAGGGGGAGTCTATCTTTTTGGAGTTTTTTTTCTTGGAGTCCTTTTGTAATTTGACGATTTGCTACTTCTTTGCTTTTCATAGAGTAGTCTTGTGACTCTTAATTCTCTCATATGTTATTGATCATTAAGCTTTCTAGTTATTAACCTCTTATGAATCTTCAAGTTTAATGTGCCATATCTTGTACTCATTGCATATCTTATTGAGTATCGTATTGTCAAATTCATTACTATTATACTTCATTTGTTGTGTTGTCATCAATCACCAAAAAGGGGGAGATTGAAAGCGTCTAGGCCCCCATGAGGTATGGTTTCGGTGATTAATGACAACTATTGGATTTTACTAATGAATTTGTGGATGCAAGGTCTCTGATATCACTCATCACACTCAAATGAAATCTATATGAATATCATCTCTGCTCATTGGATATAATTGGAGACCCCTAAACAATCGTTCTATGAGATCAATCAATGTTTATGAAGATTAGAAGTAAAAGCTCACATGTCAAAATTATTCAACCAAAATTGATAGCACTCAATGCTTGATAATCATCAGAAGAATATTTCCAACCAATGCCTAAGAGGTCAATCGAGCAAATTCCAAAATAATCACTTAGAACAACTCGAAGCAAACAAAGTCAATTCACCGGATCAACCGATGATTCCAGAAAACAACAAATCGGTCGAGTTGGTTTAGCAGAAGAAGAAGACCTCACAACTAAGCACTCACCGGATCATCCGATGATGAAGGGAATGTTACATCGGTCCATCAATACAGTAAGCAATCTCCCTGGACCAAGTGTAACACCGGACCATCCGATGTACAACAATGAACACATCGGTCGATCACTCCAGTAAGTATCAATTCTGAACTAATTCTGGATGAAGTGCCACCGGATCATCTGATGAGAAGGCAGGGGTAACATCGGTCTAACAACGGTCATATCTGACACAGTGACATCAGCTAATTTGGATTTGACCGATGATAACTAAAGGGGGAGCATCGGATCATCCGGTGTTCGCAGAACAGTGATGTCAGCCTACTTTTCCAACGGCTATTTCGTGGAGGTTGGCTATTTATACCCCTGCAACTAGTCTATTCGACAAGTCTTGACAACCAGAGCTACTCTACACATTCTCAAGCATTCAAGATGTTGAGCTAACACTTCTAGATCATCTACACCACTTACACACCAAGAGATAGGCTAGAACTTGCTAGAGATAGTGCTTGTGTGCTTCCATTCTTGGTGATTGCAATCTCTAGTATAGTGAGAGCTGTAAGGGAGTGTCCCTTAGTGATTGTATTGGAGAGAGCCTTCTGAAGCTTGCCAAGACGGTTGTGGAAGCCCAGAGGATCCAACTTGTACAAGACTTGAGCTCCACCTTGCCGAGATTGGCGAACGGAGAAGTATAGTGAAGATCCCTGGTCTAGGTGACTTGGGAGTGGCTGTGCCCTTTGGTGGGTGCCACAACGTGGATGTAGGAAGATCTTGACAATCTTGCCGAACCACGGGATAAATCTCCGTGTCTTCGTGTCCCCTCGGGAGTTTGCGCTTTCTTCCTCCCCCCTTACACTTATGCATTTCATATACCGCAAAGTTACTATTCACTTGAATACGTAGGTTGTTTGCATAGGGAATTGGGCTTTTAATAATTAAGTTTTATTGCTTTGATTTTTTGAAAAGAAGCCCAATTCACCCTCCCTCTTGGGCATTCGATCCTTACAGGCGGCCCACGCGCGGTGTGGATCGTCGGATCCCGATCCAATGGCTCCATCTCATCGCGGGGTCATAACACGGACAAATCTTAGCCGTGTGATGCTGATCCAACATTGCTGCGTCGAAATCGAACGGTACTTAAGCCCGTCGGCCGTTGGTTTCGTCAAACCCTAATTCATTTTCACTCTTCCATTCTCTCTCCTTAATCCCGCAGCGGCGAGGCGAGCAAGAGTGAGGGAGCGGCGGTGAGTGCACGCCGGCCGCGCGGGACCTCCGGCGTCGCCGCGCCGTTGTCTCTGGCGAGGGCAACACACCGCGAGGTGCTTCCACGCCAGTGACGATGGTGTCGGTAGGACTCCGTTGAGGAAAACCGTCGTGTGTCAGATCTGAGTAGAGAGAGGGGGCTCTGAGTGTTTTGAGGTGCGCCGCCTCGGGGACTTCCGGCGTCACCGCATCACGGTCGTCGACGTGTGGTGCGATGGTGAGCCGTCGAAGGAAACCCGCGAGCTAGGGTTAGGGCTGAACCGAAAACCCTAGCGCGACCTTGGAGGTGATCAGTGTTTCTGAGTGATTGTATGCAGGTACTCCAGCGCCTCCGAGACCCTCCACCATGGCGTGCACTACGTGCCGCCGGTGGAGAAGGGTGCCTAGGGTTAGGGTTTCCTAACCCTAGGCTCTAAGGTGGCAGTGGCGGATGAGGTGCGCGACTTGGTGAAAGTGCATCTAGGACTCCCTTGTGGGTTTTGGATGATTTATGACAAGCAATTGGGATCCTAATTCTTTTGTTGAGATGAATGCAGAAAAATGATGAAAGATGAGCAAAGTGCCAAAAAGAGGAAATTGAGAAGGAAAATGGATTTGAGCTCAAGGAGAAGAAACTAGTAGTTTAGTATGTGTGGAGTGTGTTAAGGAAACACACCCAAGAGCTCAATCTCATTTAATCACACACACACATGCACAAAGCTATACAGGACCGGACTAGTCCGATGTCCACCGGACTAGTCCGATATCACATTCTGCACAAGATCGGACAAGTCCGGTCATCACCGGACTAGTCCGATAATTCTTCTGTTCCACTTCGGACTAGTCCTCCCCAGTGCGGACTAGTCCTCAACACAATGCACAAGTCACTAGATCGGACAAGTCCGGTCTCCACCGGACTAGTCCGATAACCTTTCTGATCCACTTCGGACAAGTCCGGTGTTTACACGGACTAGTCCGATATATACACTGATCTAAATCGGACAAGTCCTCCAAGTGCGGACTTGTCATCCTAAACACTAAAGGTTTCACAGGTCCGGACCAGTCCGATGACAATCGGACTAGTCCGAAGTTTTCCAGCAGTGAAATCGGACAAGTCCGTTTTCAAACGGACTAGTCCGATATTCCTGGACACTTAGGGTTTGCTTCTCACAGCACACCGGACTAGTCCGGTCACCACCACGGACTAGTCCGAATTTTCTGAACCCTAACGGTAACTTCCAGAAACCCCTTATAAATAGAGGTGCACGGCCCACTTTCAAACTCTCTCGAACCCTAGCGCCGTCACACCTCCCAAGAGCCTCAAAAACTACCTCTCTCCACAAAACCAAGTGCTAAATTGATCACTACATTGAAGATCACTTGTAGATCATTGGAGAGGGCACTTGATACGCGATTGAGCTCTTGGTTTGAATCTCTAACACACTCTTGCATCTCAGTTTGTATATTTTGAAGTGTGTTATTGGTGGTCTTGAATCTTGTAATCAAGGGAGCGCTCAACTTGTGAGATCGCCCCTTAAACTCGGTGATTTACCCCTGTGTGATTAGTGGAAGAGGATTGGCCTTCGTGGCGATCCGAACGAGGGAAGGGTTAGTGAAGACCCGGCCCTTTTGTGGGCTCCTCAACGTGGACGTAGGCTGCCTTCGTGGTAACCGAACCACGGGATAAATCTTGTGTCTTTCATTTGTGTTCTTTATTCTAGTTGATCAACATTATCTAGGGTTTGATTAGATTTGTTGAATACAAAGTTAATAGTTGAAATAAAGTCATATTCTTAATAGAATCTGTTACACAACTATTGAACTGATCACAAAGTTTATATTTCCGCTGCAAAAGTCAACAAACAATCAAATTGACCTAACTTGATCAACCTAGCCCGTAAAATCCGGACTAGTCCGCACTTTACCGGACTAGTCCGTTATATCTGTTTTTTGATCTCGTTGTTGAAGTGTTACAGGAACCGATAAAATTCAAGAAGGCCTATTCACCCCCCCTCTAGGCCAACATTCAATTGGTATCAGAGCAAGGTTCTTCAAGAAAGAGTGCAACCGCTCGAAGAGATCATGTCGGACATGAAGGAAGTCCAAAAGATCAACAACCAGGAAGAGATGAACAATGACAAGCATCAAAAGCTTGAGAAGTATCTCGAAGCCATTCAAGACTTTGACGATGATGATGAGGAGACATTGGAGCTGAAAGCTCTCCTTAGAAAGAAAGCACTTTCCAAAGGGAAAGCCAAAGTTGAAGAAAAGAAGAAGGGGAGTAGTCACACCGACTACTCCCGATATCCTTTTAATTATGACCGTTTAAATTCTAACAGCAATCACTATCTATCCATTCCCCTTGGAAAAGCCCCACACTTCGATGGGAGTGACTACTCTATGTGGAGGCAAAACATGAAGATGCACCTGATTTCCCTTAACCCAAGTTTATGGCATATTGTGTGCACAGGAATCAATATCCCAGATGACGACGAAGAGCTCACGCCAAGTCAAGAGCAAGCCATCCACAGGAATGCACAAGCCGCAGCCGTCATCACCTCATCTCTAAGTCGAGATGAATTCACAAAGGTGGACGGATTAGAAATTGCCAAAGAAATCCGGGATACCCTACAAACAGCGCATGAAGGTGACAGACATGTGAGGGAAGCCAAGATTGAAATGATTGAGGGCGAACTAGGAAGGTTCGCGATTGAGGAAGATGAGTCACCCCAGGACATGTACAACAGACTGAAGACTCTCGTGAACAAGGTTCGATCATATGGGAGCAGAAAGTGGAATGATCACGAGGTTGTAAAGCTCATCCTTAGAGCTTTCATGCCTCGCAATGTTACACTTTGCTCTATGATCCGAGAGAGTCCGGGGTACAAGAAAATGACTCCTGATGAACTGCTTGGCAAGATCATTAACTTTGAGATGATGGAGAAGCAAGCCAAGCACGTAAAAGAAATAGCCGACCTCACATCGGCCAAGAAGAAGGGAGTTGCCCTAAAGTCCTCACTCAAGCCTTTATCCAAAGAAGCAAGAGAAGCACAGCTTGAGGAGGACAGCGATGATGAAAGCAGCGAGCTAGATGAAGAAGATATGATTTTGTTCATGAAGAAGTTTAAGAGAATTATGAAGAAAAGACAAGGAACAAAATCAAATGAAGCAAAATACAAAGAAAGGACGAAGCCAAAGATGAGGCGGGCGTGCTATAACTGTGGTGAATACAACCACTTTATAGTCGACTGCCCGTATGAGGACAATAAGAAGAAGAACAAAGAGTCCAAGCCTCAAGCAAAGAAGTTCTTCAAGAAGAAGAAACAAGCTGAACAAGCACACATTGGAAAGGAATGGGACTCAAACGATGAGTCTTCATCGTCCGATGAAGAAGAATTGGCTAGCATAGCCATCGAGAGCGTGTCCAAGAAACCCACACTCTTTCCCACGCTCGGTGCAAAGAAGGCAAATGGGACTTGCCTCATGGCTAAGGAAGGTAAACGCAAGGTAAATATCAAAACTCCTTCCTTACATTCTTATTCAAGTGATGATGATTTAAATAGTGATGAAGATATGCTAGCTGGCTTAGATAGAAAAACTGCTGCAAAAATGAAATTCTTGCTTAACCAACTTGTTGAGAAGGAAGAGCTAATCGATCGTCAAGAAGACATGATTATCTCCCAAAAGGAGAAGCATGTGGAACTTGACAATCTTCTAGTTCATGAAAAGGAAAGAAGCCACTCACTAGAGCTTGAGCTAGCTTCAAGCAAGAAAACTTGCTTGGAGCTAACCAACTCAAATGTAGCAATCAAGGACCAACTTGATGACCTGATCGAGGTCAACAAGATCCTTGAAGTGCAAATTGAGTCACTCAAGCTTAGTGAACCCTCCTCCTCTTCAAGCCTACCTTTTCAATCCACTTCAAGTAATAATACTCATATCTGCAAATGTGAAAAGATAAACACCAGGTTGAAAGAAAAGTCCACCTCCACAAAGGACAAAAACCCTACCCAATGTGTAATATTTGACAAGAAAAGGATCAACTATGCACGTAGTGCATATTTGGTCCAAAGACCTCCAAATGTCAAGTATGGCATTGGTTATTCCTATGATGGAAAGCAAAGAGCTGGAAATCATAAGAATAACAAGGGAAAGATTACCTTTGTGAAAGGAGGACCCTCACAACCCGGCAGCACGAAAACTAAAAATCTGAACTCTCATGAAAACCGGACTAGTCCGGTTGTGGTCCGGACAAGTCCGGTCATCCGGACAAGTCCGGTCACACAGACTAGTCCGACCAATAATCAGCAACAACTCCTGTTTAAAACCTTCGATGCTTCATATGTATTAATGAGAAACAATATTGGTAAAGTGTATGCTTATTATGCTGGGCCACGCCATGGGAACACAAAATCCCATGTGTGGGTGCCCAAATGTATTGTCACTAACCTCCAAGGACCCAAGCAAGCTTGGGTACCTAAAACCAAGGCGTAACTTGTTTCTGCAGGCCTACTCCTCCGGTGGATCCAAATGGGTGCTAGACAGTGGATGCACAAACCACATGACCGGAGAAAGGAGGATGTTTGTGGAGTATGAAGTGAACGAGGACCCAAATGAAGGGATCTACTTTGGAGACAACAGTCAAGGGAGGGTCCTCGGTACCGGTAAAATAGCCATATCCTCTGAACATACTCTTTCACATGTTTTGCACGTTGAATCTTTAGATTATAACCTGCTGTCCATATCTCAATTGTGCGACAAGGGTTATAATTGCCTGTTTACTAACGAGGGTGTGATCGTCTCAAGAAGGAGCAATGGTTCTATTGCATTCAAGGGTATGTTGAAGGGAAAGCTTTACCTTGTTGACTTCAACAAGGATAAAGCCGAACTCGACACATGCTTGATTGCAAAGACCAACATGGGTTGGCTGTGGCATAGACGGCTGGCACATGTTGGTATGAGGAACCTTCAAAAACTCCTCAAGGGCGATCACATCCGAGGTTTGAAAGATGTTGTGTTTGAGAAAAACAGGCCATGTAGCGCGTGCCAAGCAGGGAAACAAGTTGGAGCACAGCATCCTGCGAAGAACATCATGACCACAACAAGACCGCTCGAACTACTTCATATGGACTTGTTTGGTCCAATTGCTTACATAAGCATCGGCGGTAACAAGTATGGTTTAGTTGTTGTTGATGATTTTTCCCGCTTCACTTGGGTGTTCTTTTTGCATGAAAAATCAGAAACACAAGGGACACTCAAGAAGTTCTTCAAGCGAGCACAAAACGAATTTTCATTACAAATCAAGGGTATTCGGAGTGACAATGGCACGGAGTTCAAAAACATACAAGTGGAGGAGTACCTTGATGAAGAAGGAATCAAGCACGAATTTTCAGCACCATACTCCCCACAACAAAATGGAGTTGCCGAAAGGAAGAACCGCACGCTCATAGAAATGGCAAGAACTATGCTCGATGAATACAAGACTTCGGACCGATTTTGGGCGGAAGCAATCAACACAGCTTGCCACGCCACAAATCGCCTCTATCTTCATCGACTACTAAAGAAGACCCCCTATGAGCTACTCACCGGTAACAAACCGAACATTTCATATTTTCGAGTTTTTGGTTCTCCTTGCTATATTTTAAACAAGAAGCCCAGGACTTCAAAGTTCGCTTCGAAGTCCGATGAAGGTTTCTTGCTTGGCTATGATTCGAACACTTACGCCTATCGTGTCTTCAACAAGTCCTCCGGACTTGTTGAAGTGGCACGTGACGTAGTGTTCGATGAAACTAATGGCTCCCAAAAGGAGCAAGTTGATCAATGTGAATTAGGTAAAGAAGAAGCCCCCTATCAAGCATTGAAGAAAATGGCTCTAGGCGAAGTACGACCACAAGAGTCAACGTCACAAATACAAGATGAAAGTGAACCACAAGATGAAATCAACCATCAAGGGGGAGCCTCAATACAAGATCAACCACAGGAGTACGAACGTAATGAACAAATCAACGAGGACAACAACTCAGGGGGAGAAGAAGATGATCACCAACACACGACTCCCCAAGTACCACACCCAAGAGTACACCAATGCATTCAAAGGGATCACCCGATCGACAACATCATCGGCGACATCCAAAAGGGAGTAACCACTAGATCTCGCATAGCAAATTTTTGTGAACATTACTCGTTTGTCTCCTTTTTGGAACCCCGCAGGACTGAGGATGCATTGAAGGATCCGGACTGGGTAGTGGCGATGCAAGAAGAGTTGAACAATTTCAATAGAAACGAGGTCTGGGAACTTGTGGCAAGACCCAATGCAAATGTTGTAGGCACCAAGTGGGTCTTCCGCAACAAGCAAGACGAACACGGTGTGGTAACAAGAAACAAGGCACGACTTGTGGCCAAAGGTTACTCACAAGTCGAAGGTTTGGATTTCGATGAAACTTTTGCTCCAGTAGCTAGGCTTGAATCAATTAGAATATTACTTGCATATGCTACTCACCATGATTTCAAGCTGTATCAAATGGACGTGAAAAGCGCCTTCCTCAACGGACCGATCAAGGAGGAGGTGTACGTGGAGCAACCACCCGGGTTTGAAGACGAAGAGTTCCCCGATCACGTGTATAAACTGCGTAAGGCTCTCTATGGCCTCAAACAAGCTCCTAGAGCTTGGTATGAGTGCCTTAGAGATTTTTTAATAGATAATGGTTTTCAAATTGGCAAAGTAGACTATACGTTATTCACAAAAAATCTGGATAATGATCTTTTTATTTGCCAAATATATGTTGATGATATAATTTTTGGGTCAACTAACCAATCCTTCTGTGAAGAGTTTAGCAAAATCATGACAGAGAGATTCGAAATGTCGATGATGGGAGAATTGAAGTACTTCTTGGGATTCCAAGTGCGACAACAAAGGGAAGGAACTTTTATAAGCCAAACCAAGTACACGCAGGACATCCTCAAGAAGTTTGGCATGGACAAAGCAAAGCCGATAAAGACTCCCATGGCAACGAATGGGCACTTGGACCTCAATGAAGATGGAACGAGCGTCGACCAAAAGGTATATCGCTCCATGATTGGATCTTTACTATATTTATGTGCATCTAGGCCAGACATCATGTTGAGTGTTTGCTTGTGTGCAAGATTTCAAGCCAACCCCAAGGAATGTCATTTGACAGCCGTTAAGAGAATCTTAAGATATTTGGTTCATACACCCAACCTTGGTCTTTGGTACCCAAAAGGCTCAAAATTCAATCTCATTGGGTATTCCGATGCAGATTATGCCGGGTGCAAAGTAGATAGAAAAAGTACTTCCGGCACTTGCCAATTTCTAGGAAGATCCTTAGTTTCTTGGTCATCCAAGAAACAGAATTCCATTGCATTATCCACAGCCGAAGCGGAGTATGTTGCAGCCGGGAGTTGTTGTGCACAACTTCTTTGGATGCGACAAACTCTAAGGGATTATGGTTACAATATGAACCATATTCCTCTCCTTTGTGATAATGAGAGTGCCATTAAAATAGCACACAATCCAGTTGAGCACTCTAGAACAAAACATATAGACATAAGACACCACTTCTTGAGAGACCATTCCATGAAAGGAGACATATCCATCTCTCATGTCAACACCCAAAAACAATTAGCCGACATATTCACCAAGCCACTTGATGAAAAACGCTTTTGTGAACTCCGAAATGAGCTAAATGTTCTTGATTCTCGAAGTGTGGCTTGAAAAGTTGCATACCTGTATGTTTCTTCAAAATTTTGATTGAATTGTGAAAATCATCCCTCTTCCTTTTCTCTCGAAAACTATGTCAATTATTAGATCTTGATGAATTTTGATCATAGTATGATTGTTGTTTGCTTACTGGTCAAATTCATCAAGATTATTTGAATTGTTTTGTCTCTCTAATCTCTAATATTGAACCTTCAAATATATATGAATGGGCTTTGCATTTCTCTCCTGGTGACCACGGACAAGTCCGTGGTTACCCGGACTAGTCCGCCCATTGCAGACTTGTCCGCAGAGTGCCGGTTAGGCCGGACTAGTCCGACAGACCACGGACTAGTCCGATATAAGTTTCTGGACGACTTCGGACTAGTCCGGTCATGTCCGGACTTGTCCGATTTTTCGTGTCCTTAACCCTAGCCGCCACCAAACCCTAATTCATTCACTCTCACACTCGCCCCAAGCATTCTCTCTCTTGCGCTCGAGCAGCTCCGTTCCTCCTCCTCCGTCTCAACCTCGCCAAGAAGAAAGCGATGAAGATGATGAAGACGATGAGAGGACTGACAGCGAAGAGTGAAGCCCTAGGACCTCCCTCTCTCTCTTTTTGGTGTCTTGATGCCAAAGGGGGAGAGATTGAGGGGGAGCTTCTAGACTTAGCTTTAGCTGCATAGAATGCGAGGAGAGAGTCTCCATGTATTTTCTATTTGTGATTGTAATTGTTTAACGCTATTTTCATATCATGTTTGGTCCTATGTTAAATTGCTCAGTTAATTTGCAAGTGTGTGATGAAATCTGAATTTTTTGCTCCTGAAATGCTATATTCTCTTGATATTAGTTGATCAATGCAAATTCTGTCATTCTTAATGCATTCATGCTCTTAGTATGCATCCCACCATAAAGAATGCACATATGAATGATTCTCTTGTTGCTTGATGCATTTTTGAGTCATATGTGCACACTTTATGAAAAATCTCATTTTATACCTCATTTTGTGAAATCTCAATTGGTTGTCATCAATCACCAAAAAGGGGGAGATTGAAAGTGCATCTAGGACTCCCTTGTGGGTTTTGGATGATTTATGACAAGCAATTGGGATCCTAATTCTTTTGTTGAGATGAATGCAGAAAAATGATGAAAGATGAGCAAAGTGCCAAAAAGAGGAAATTGAGAAGGAAAATGGATTTGAGCTCAAGGAGAAGAAACTAGTAGTTTAGTATGTGTGGAGTGTGTTAAGGAAACACACCCAAGAGCTCAATCTCATTTAATCACACACACACATGCACAAAGCTATACAGGACCGGACTAGTCCGATGTCCACCGGACTAGTCCGATATCACATTCTGCACAAGATCGGACAAGTCCGGTCATCACCGGACTAGTCCGATAATTCTTCTGTTCCACTTCGGACTAGTCCTCCCCAGTGCGGACTAGTCCTCAACACAATGCACAAGTCACTAGATCGGACAAGTCCGGTCTCCACCGGACTAGTCCGATAACCTTTCTGATCCACTTCGGACAAGTCCGGTGTTTACACGGACTAGTCCGATATACACACTGATCTAAATCGGACAAGTCCTCCAAGTGCGGACTTGTCATCCTAAACACTAAAGGTTTCACAGGTCCGGACCAGTCCGATGACAATCGGACTAGTCCGAAGTTTTCCAGCAGTGAAATCGGACAAGTCCGTTTTCAAACGGACTAGTCCGATATTCCTGGACACTTAGGGTTTGCTTCTCACAGCACACCGGACTAGTCCGGTCACCACCACGGACTAGTCCGAATTTTCTGAACCCTAACGGTAACTTCCAGAAACCCCTTATAAATAGAGGTGCACGGCCCACTTTCAAACTCTCTCGAACCCTAGCGCCGTCACACCTCCCAAGAGCCTCAAAAACTACCTCTCTCCACAAAACCAAGTGCTAAATTGATCACTACATTGAAGATCACTTGTAGATCATTGGAGAGGGCACTTGATACGCGATTGAGCTCTTGGTTTGAATCTCTAACACACTCTTGCATCTCAGTTTGTATATTTTGAAGTGTGTTATTGGTGGTCTTGAATCTTGTAATCAAGGGAGCGCTCAACTTGTGAGATCGCCCCTTAAACTCGGTGATTTACCCCTGTGTGATTAGTGGAAGAGGATTGGCCTTCGTGGCGATCCGAACGAGGGAAGGGTTAGTGAAGACCCGGCCCTTTTGTGGGCTCCTCAACGTGGACGTAGGCTGCCTTCGTGGTAACCGAACCACGGGATAAATCTTGTGTCTTTCATTTGTGTTCTTTATTCTAGTTGATCAACATTATCTAGGGTTTGATTAGATTTGTTGAATACAAAGTTAATAGTTGAAATAAAGTCATATTCTTAATAGAATCTGTTACACAACTATTGAACTGATCACAAAGTTTATATTTCCGCTGCAAAAGTCAACAAACAATCAAATTGACCTAACTTGATCAACCTAGCCCGTAAAATCCGGACTAGTCCGCACTTTACCGGACTAGTCCGTTATATCTGTTTTTTGATCTCGTTGTTGAAGTGTTACAGGAACCGATAAAATTCAAGAAGGCCTATTCACCCCCCCTCTAGGCCAACATTCACTTGGGCCCAAAGCCCTAGTCCTGCGCCTGAGGACGACGGCACCGCCGAGGTCTCTCTGTTGGGAGATTGAATCGGACGGCCGCCGATTAAAGGAAGAGTTCGCAAGGGTTAGGATTTCCCCTAACCCTGCTCTGAGAAGGATTCGGTGGCCCAAGGGCCCCTTAATCCAGATAAGTCCTCCTTCTCGAATCTCATAATTTTCTTATCTTGATTCGATTCGGCTTGTGTTCTGAGCTTTAAGTCTTAACCAAAATCAAAACTGACTTCCCCTCCTTCTAATTGTTGTGTTAAATCAACTTAACTAAAACTAATCTTAGTTAATCAGGGACTAGGCCTTAATTGAAATGATTAGAGACTAATTAATTTATTTAATTATCCAATTAGGGCTCACAAGCACGGCTCTGATGCCATTGTTAGAACTTAGGGTGCTTAGGATCAATGCCAGGAACACCTAATCGAATGCACTTAGGTCTAATCTGATCCAACAACCAATTTTAGGGACAATTAAACATCTATATTATATTTACTCAGACTAGCTATCAAGCAATTCAATCAAAGAACAGATCATGCATTGAACTAAGGGGTTTAGGGAGAGAGACCAGAGTTACCGTCAATTGATCCTCCCGATGACATTGGGCTCAGGGGATGATCGCAGTAGATTACGTCGGTGCAGAAAAATCGGTGAGGCACGAAGAGCGTCGATGTAGTGCAGGGTTGATGCAGATCCCAGGTGCGGTCCTTCCCCTCGCGCCGCACCCTAAAAGATCGGATTATGGTTTGTTGGGGGAGGTGGAGGCGGCTAATCAACACTGGGTGATTACGCCCCGACCCTCCCCCTTCTATTTATATGGCGCGAGTGAGAGGGAGTCGCACCGAATAGGTCGGTTGTGCCCTCGATCAGGGTGCGTAGGGGAGTCGGACTCGGGGGGCATGGTTGTTGCCCACGTCACCATCCGAGATCATAACTAACACCCACCGCCGCCGCGCGACCTCCACCCTCGAGTCCCCTCACCGAAGCTAGCAACGCCGCAGCCGGCGTCGAGCACCACACAATCTTCGACAACACCTCCTCCATCAGCTCGATGTAGTGCAGCGCCCTGTGCTTGAATTGTGTTCGGCCGCTGGGGAACATCAGGTGCTCGCTGGAGTCCTTCACCCAGTTCTGGTGCCCCTTGTACGACGTCAGGTGCTCGCCGAAGATCTTCACCCAGAGCCGCTTCAAGTGCTCGTAGTGCTTGTTGCTCTTGAGGGCCTTGATGGCAGCCTCGTTGTCCAGGCAAGGGATGTTAGACCATCCATAGTGGTTCACTGTAAAGCTTACTGGACTGTAAATATAGAATAGATTATTGGAAGTATGGAGTAAGTGTCCAAAGTGAAATGCTGAAAGTATACAGGATATATTGAAAGTATAGATAGATAGAGTAAGTTTTAGGAGAAAAAATATACAGGATATATTGAAAGTATAGAGAGATAGAGTGAGTTTTAGGAGAAACCGTTGCGAATGGTCTTAGTCCGCGCTGGCGGTTACATTGCAGAGCTTCCAGGCGTGCGCCCTTGCCCTTATTCTTCTTCTTCTCCTTTTCTTCGCTCGATTCCGCCACCTGGGTGCTGGTCTCGGCCTGCCCGCCGGTGTCGTCGTTGGTGGACGCCGATGTCCTCGACGCCCTGCTCAATTTCTTAGAAGAAAAATCGGGGGCTCTTTAGAATTTCATTAACCTATCTGACACATCTTTATAAGTTTATGTACCCTAGTGCATTTTACTTTGCACCTAGGGACGTGTTTTTTCAAGCCATATTTTCGCTGACGCTACTGCAATTTTTAGGAGCCTGTTTTCGTCAGCCGTACCAGGTACAGGGTTCACTGCGGCACTGTGCTACGGTCTGCTTCTCTCTTGGAGCCTATTAAAATGCAGAAAAAACAATTAAACTTTGCACCGACGCCTATTATGCTACTATTTTCTGTGTAGTTTGTTCCTCTTAATGATTATAAATTTAGCACTTAACTGACCTTGCAGTCTGAAAATATGAAGAAGGAAAGAACAACGTGTGCCCACTGTTCAAAGTTTCAAACGGCCACACCGGCCGTTCGACAGATTCGACCAAAAGCTGTAGTTAGTTTAGTACTGATGAAGTGTGTACATGGTTCTGTACTCCTGTCGACTGTCGTTGGTACTCTCCGTGGTCCGGACTCTGAACATCTCTTACGGTCTTACCTGAGTCCAGACTAATGTGTACTATTAGCTCTGTCCGACACTTCTTGAGCCAGCAGGATAATGATGAGCAAACGAGCTTGACACTTGCTATGTCCATACTGCACATGCGTAGGGAATCTCTCGGATAGTTGAGCTGCATGCACCAAGCGTCCAAGTGTCTCCACTCCACGCCGTGAAATTTTCATAGCAGCTAGTGACTGAATTTTCCCAATCGATTCCGCCCTTATAGTTTATACCATTTCACTACGTTGGTGTTTCAAAGAAAACTTCGAGCTCTGCATGTGCATCGGCTCACTGCGGTGACAAATTGCGGCCAGAAACACGTCTGGGTGGCCGATTTGGCAGCGCTCTTGGGACCGGAAAGAATCTCTCTTGCGATATTTGGGCCGAGATGCTGACTGACGGACTGAGCACTCCCAAATCCGAATCGCCGTTTTGCTCGGAACAACGAGTCCTGATTCTGATTGCCTGAACTAGTTTGATGCAACTAGGCAAGCCGGTAGTAGATGAACTGGAACGTTGGACTTGGGAGTCAGGGGGCCGAAGTGATAAGATTTGGGCCGATTGCACTTAAAATGATGTTTTTCCTTTTTATTGAAAAAATAACAAAGTGGTGCCAACTTGCCAAAGCTTTTATGCTACATTTTGCCCCGTCCGGCTGGCATAAGACATACTTATCCAGTCGATGATGATGGCTTGAGCCTAAGATTCAGATTATTTACGCCAATTTCTCATAAAAATAGATTCAGAATTGTTGGTCAACTGATTGACTAATAGGCCTAAAGTTCAGCTAAGGTTTAAGTCTAAAAGTTAGAGACAATGTTGTAAACATCTGGTGGTTGCAGATTCATGTTTAGAGATAACTAACAGTTTTGCTTGGTTTTCGAAAACTAACAGTTTTGCTATATTAATGAATGACAACAAAAGAGGACTAACACCTTATCTACGCGTCACGTGGTGCGGGAAAAAGTAAAAAACGAAATCAGTGCAAAATTTCTGGTGTGAATTCGCTTGAAATGGTTTTCCAGCGACGGAGAAGTACAAGTGACTTGGCTTTTACAAATTACCTTTCCATTTTAAACAAATCAGAAAACTCGGGAGAGATATCAACGGTGGCGAGGGAGAGCCGGCTGCGCCCGGCTGCGGCGCGGACAGGAACGTGAGCCCTACGAAACCACTAAAGATCTAGCCACGTACGTGCCGCACGATAATTCCCATGGCTGAAATCGAACGGTGTGGATCATCTCATATCGACGGCCACAAGACGGCTTTCGGCGGCCTGGCGTGAACCCTAGCCTCACCACCGCCTATATAATGTGCCATTGTGGTGGCCAGAACCCTCACTCCTTCGTTCCTCGCAGCCGCCGCCGCTCGAATCCCTTCTCCTCCTTCGAGGTAAACTTCCAGATCCGTGTCCTCTTCTCGCATCGTTGTTTGCTTTAGCTTCGTGTATCTGAATTGCTTGTTGTTTAGATCTAGATGCCTGCGACTAGCGCTGTTTCTTAGTATATTTACATGAGTTTCCTTCAATCCTGTTTAAGATTCGTCACGTTTCCCCGCATGATCTGCTATATGCGACTTCATTAGATGAACTAGTGTCTGGAAACAGACCGTAACACGGTCTGGTGTACAGAGTCGTTTTATTTCGTGACATGGTTTCCTTCGTTTTCTTAGATCTGTAGTTAGGGGATTTCAATTCCATGGTTCCACCTTGCCCGTAACATGCTCTGGAAGCGACACCGTAACACTGTCTGCGCCTGCTACACAATTGTTGGTCTAACGCTCTATGAATATTGTTTCCTGAAAGGGTTCGCTAATTAAGTAAATGTAGCGAGAGTAGTTCAATGGTAAAACATCTCCTTGCCCAGGAGAAGATACGGGTTCGATTCCCGCCGCTCGCCACAAGTTTTTGTTGTCTACACGCTTGAGTCAGGCTCAGCATGCTGTTCGACGCACTCACTGCTTTGGTGCTTTCATGCACTTAGTAAAGCCTGTTTTCCTTACTGTACGTGTCCTGTGTATTTTTTTATTTTTTAGATTTTTTATAGGTCTAATAATTGTGGAATACATGATCTTGTTGCAAAAGTAATAATATCCCTTGATTGTAACAATTTGCCATCAGAGGACTTTTATCAGTTCATTACTCTAATGGCCTATTTTAAAATTTTTCTTCAGATCCTATATATTCGTTGTTTCTACTGATGGTTCAATTTTTTTTTGTGTGGCAGCTCTTCACTTACTGAAGCCATGGGTAAGGAGAAGACTCACATTAACATTGTCGTCATTGGACATGTCGACTCTGGCAAGTCTACCACCACTGGTCACCTGATCTACAAGCTTGGAGGTATTGACAAGCGTGTGATTGAGACGTTTGAAAAAGAGGCAGCTGAAATGAACACGAGGTCTTTCAAGTATGCATAGGTTCTTGACAAGCTGAAGGCTGAGCGTGAGAGAGGTATCACCATTGATATTGCCCTGTGGAAGTTTGAGACCACCAAGTACTACTGCACAGTCATTGATGCCCCTGGACACCGTGACTTTATCAAGAACATGATTACTGGTACCTCCCAGGCTGACTGTGCTGTTCTTATCATTGACTCCACAACTGGTGGTTTTGAGGCTGGTATCTCCAAGGATGGCCAGACACGTGAGCATGCCCTTCTTGCTTTCACTCTTGAAGTGAAGCAGATGATCTGCTGCTGTAACAAGGTATAATCCAGTACAATCCCTCTTTAAAATTTTATATGCACTGTGGCTCACTTTATTGTGTATGAGATAATTACTTAAATGAAGTGATATCTGCCTGAAGCATATTATCTATTAATAACTTGTACTCATGTTGTTTGGCAGCTTAATGAAGATATGTTGCATCCTTTCTAGTTTTCTTATAACCTGCTCATCTTAATTGCCTAAATTATTATTGTTTGTGTTTGCCTGCACAGCAATTTAAGCTATTCTGGTGTTTAGGATTATGCCTTCACAGCTTCATTTGGTGCATGCTTAACAAAGCTGATATATGGATGCTGCTCATATTTAGATTTTTTTTTAATTTTCATGTTGCTGCTGCATAATGCTAATGTTTGCACTGAATTGATATATAAGTTGAGCAGATCATTGTTATCTTTCATCAATTGTCTTTGTATTATTTGAATAAACATATAAAGTTGTTTTCAACAATTTGACATTGTATTTTTGTTTGTGCAATTGATACATGACATTTGGTTTGCTCTGTATCGTGTGTTGATTATTTCCTTCTCATGTCATTTGATTTTCTGGTTATTTTAATTTGAAACTAACTTGTACTCTGCTATTTCATAGATGGATGCCACCACTCCCAAGTACTCCAAGGCTCGTTATGATGAGATCGTAAAGGAAGTTTCTTCCTACCTCAAAAAGGTCGGCTACAACCCTGACAAGATTCCCTTTGTTCCCATCTCTGGGTTTGAGGGTGACAACATGATTGAGAGGTCCACCAACCTTGACTGGTACAAGGGCCCCACCCTGCTTGAGGCTCTTGACCAGATCAACGAGCCAAAGAGGCCCTCGGACAAGCCTCTGCGTCTTCCCCTTCAGGACGTGTACAAGATTGGTGGTATTGGAACTGTGCCTGTGGGCCGTGTGGAGACTGGTGTCCTCAAGCCTGGTATGGTTGTTACCTTCGGTCCTAGTGGACTGACGACTGAGGTCAAGTCTGTGGAGATGCACCATGAGGCTCTCCAGGAGGCCCTTCCTGGTGACAATGTTGGGTTCAACGTGAAGAATGTTGCTGTGAAGGATCTGAAGCGTGGGTTTGTGGCCTCCAACTCCAAGGATGACCCCGCCAGGAGGCTGCCAGCTTCACCTCCCAGGTCATCATCATGAACCACCCTGGCCAGATTGGCAACGGATACGCCCCAGTGCTGGACTGCCACACCTCCCATATCGCTGTCAAGTTTGCTGAGCTCCTGACCAAGATTGACAGACGATCTGGCAAGGAGCTCGAGAAGGAGCCCAAGTTCCTGAAGAATGGTGATGCTGGTATGGTTAAGATGATTCCCACCAAGCCCATGGTTGTGGAGACCTTCTCCCAGTACCCTCTTGGTCGTTTTGCTGTCCGTGACATGAGGCAAACGGTTGCTGTTGGTGTTATCAAGAGCGTGGAGAAGAAGGACCCCACCGGTGCTAAGGTTACCAAGGCGGCTGCCAAGAAGAAATGAGGCGTTTGATGAAACCTCCTATTATCTAGCGGTTTTAGTGCATGTTAAGTTTTGTCTTGTGGGCTGCTACCTACCTTCATGTCGTCTTTAAAGTACTGTTGTGGTATCGATGCTTGAGACTTGAAATTGTGGTTTATCTCATGTGGAATTCCAGTATCTTAAATTAACCGCTTTCTCTGTTTGTCGTTTATGTTGCTATGATTGTAGAATGTCGTCTTTAAAGTACTGTCGTGGTATCGATGCTTGAGACTTGAAATTGTGGTTTATCTCATGTGGAATTCCAGTATCTTAAATTAACTGCTTTCTCTGTTTGTCGTTTATGTTGCTATGATTGTAGACTTTGTTCTGTGATCTTTTTATAGTGTTTCTTTTATGCCGATCAAGTTTTTTAATTATTGGAATTCTTGAGCGAGGATGCTTTCGTTTGCCGTCTAGCTCATGCCTGACGAGGATTTTCTTGTACTCAAACTGTGGGAATATCAAGCATAAGGTGACGGCGTTACAAATAACCACTCTGCAGCATTAAAAAAAAAGCCCACTATGAAAGGAACCTATCGAAATTTATGTCCTGTTTGGTTGTATGTTTGCCTAAGTTTAACTTTAGGCACTTTGACACACTTGTGGCACGCGTAAGCTAACTAATGTTTGTTTGGTTGTTACTATAGTTTAAGTTTAGGCGCAACTAAAAAAAGTGTGGCATAGTTAGGCGGTCGATTCGAGGGCCTCAGTTGAGACAATTTTTTGTTAGGTAATGGATGCAAAAATTGCCTAACTTTTGTGACGCGCCTAACTCTAGTTAACAATCAAACATCCGTCTAAAACAGTGTGGCATATCTAATGTTAGGCTTAGGCAACTTAGGTGTAGAACCAAACAGACCTTTATTCTGACGGTGTTGCTGAGTTCCATACTTGTCAAATAACATCAGAATTTTTTGTATCGCATCAGGTTCTGCTATGCTATGCCCTTTTTCTGTTTGGTTTTGTGCTCTGTTTTTCCTACCAATATTGTGTTTGAGCACATATGGTTTTGAAACGGGAAGAGCAAGACTATCATAGAAAAACTTGTCTCACTAGCTTATCATTTACTCTCTTCTGTATCAAAATATTTGTCGTTAGAACAACCATGTTTGTTCATTTTTAATTCTTTTTGTTTGTTTGAAATGACAAATATTTTGATAGTTGATACAGAGAGTATTAGACTGTAAAATACATTAAACAGTGCCTCGCAATTGTCCCTTAATCTAAACAAATTTATGATGGAAGGATGTTGTGTAACCATGAAGTATTCGATGCATGTACAACCAGGCGACAAAGTTATGAGTGCAAGCTTGAGAGATAAGGCCCACCTACAAATCGTAATCATCTTGATGGAAAACAATGAAGTGACGAGAAACGGAAATTAGAGGATTTCTTCCTGGCGCGCGCCTTCCATTAGAAAATACTCCTTTTTATTTGATGTCGATTAATTCAGATTTAAATTAAACAACATTAAATAAAAATGAGTGATGAGCATTAAGTTTTACTTGGTGGTGCCTGTGGTATTCGCCTCCGCTCCGATCAAGTCTGGCGCTGTTCCTTCACGAGAAATGGCACCAGTCTACCGTCTGCGTACGGAGCACGGGCACCCCGCTGATGATGAAGCACGGAGGAAAGCGACGGGGGGAGGCACGCGCCTTGATGCTCGGCCAGCGACGGAACAGAGACAGAGCAGGGGAATTATTCACATCGCGTCATCTCGCCTGCCGATCCACCGTCTTTTCGCCGGGCCGGGAGAGGGAGGATAAAAAGAAGGAAGGACCAAAAGCTTGTTGACCGGCAGTCTGGGCATCCGGCAGACATACATGAGACAACCCTGCCTGCCCCTACTCATACCAACTTTTTAATCTTTCGCCCTCCGTTGCAAATTTGTTACCCTTCCCTCCATCCATGTCTTGAGACATGGCTTGTGCGCATCATATTCATGACGTTGTTTACATGAACGGTTAATCTTTGCGCATAGTTTCAGACCTGTAAAACGAATAGAATCTGGACGGCCATCGGTCGGCCGGCCGGCTACAATACGACCCGGTGTTGATCATGGAGGAATCAAATGGTCCTGGCTTTAAGCTTTATCTACCGAACCCAACCCAACACATGCACGGGCACGTTCCGCCACGCCTCCCGCTCCCAGCTTTTCTCGTCAACCATCCAAGGCAGGGGCACGTTCGCCGCCGCCCGTTCGGCATCATGCAGCGCGTCATCAGTCTTATCCCCGATGAACGACGATGACTCCCCCGGTCTGGTCCATCGGACGACGGGCATAGAACCAACTAATTAATCCAAGCAACAACAAGACCTCCTCCGGAATCCAGCTAACTAACTGATGATTCAGCCAAGCCATGACTCATCAGCGCGGCCCCCATGATGGTTGATGCCTCGTCCTCCTCCGCGACGAAAAGGACTTCGAGGTCTCTTTGGTTCCATGTGCCCGCGATCTTTCCACTTGTCCTGCACAGCTCACCTCTTGTTTCGAGAAGCGAGGATGTGGTGACAACACAAATAAAAGATAAGATGCTCGCTCATCATGGTGTCATAATCTCTTTCACTATCATACACCTTTTATTTTATGCGAGATTTCACTATCAAAGACTGGTGTCATCCAAATTCCAGCTTAGCATCATTACTACTCGGAGACGGACGCTTGTGAGGTTGTTTCTTGCCATCAAAATTCCAGCTTAGAGCAAGGATAATAGAGTAGTCGGTTGCAGGCTGTAACTCAATGCCATGTCACTTTAGAGTCAACAGTTTAGCCTTCTTATATAATAGACTAGCTATTAGATTGACTGGAAAGTGATTGAAATAAATGCACTGTTTTCCCCACCCCCAATCGCATGCAGACACGTCGATAGAGTCACCTCGTAAATGCCGCTGCGCCTGGCTACTATTCTGGAGCCAGCAGCTCTCTCTCTCTTCTTTACTCCCTCATCCACGTAAGCAATATGCTGATGTGGATTCTTTTGAGCCAGCTGACTAGGCTCTATTATACCTGCTCTTAGTGCAGTGCAGCACTAACCGTTGCTAACCCGCCACGCGCCGCGCCGCGCCGTCACTGGCCGGCACGCACGCCGTTTACTGTCGGAAAGTTAAAGCGGCTACGGAGTATACTACAGTACACCACGCGGAATCGCAGGTCCTGCTCCTGTGCTCAACATAAATCCCAAACGCAGGAAAGGGCGAACCACGCATGAACGCCTCCCACCGTCCATGGCAAGATCCGGCGATCGTCTTTTTTTTTATCCCTCTGCGTGTCCTGCCGAGCGCCGACGCGCCGCTTCCCCAGCTGGCTACGAAGGCCGGAGTACGGGATCACGCTGCGAGGCGCCCACGGCCCACCTGCCCGTAGCGTAACCAGTACGCGCGCGTGGCTCGGATCCCCTGTACCACGGAACCGGCGGCGGCAGGTGGGCGTGCCTATTCGTGGCCGCGTGGGGCTCTCGACCGTTCTTGGGAGATGGCGGGGCCAGGGGCGGTGGCGCTCGGTCTCGGCCAAGCCCGGTCCACCCGGAGCGACCGCCCAGCCTCAGCTCGTCGGGTTGCGCTTGCACCGCCGCCCGATTTGTGCTACACTGACGCGCGAATTCTACCAGAGGACAACAACTACACGTTGAGAATTGGATAAAACGCCACGCAGCAGGTAGCAAAGGGCGGCAAGGCGTCGACATTTCAGGAACGCTCATGCCAGCTACTATATAATACTACATCTGTTTTAAAATAAACAATCAAAAAAACTAGAAATAAACTAATTAAAGTTGTCCTAACGACAAATAAACTGAAACGGAGGGAGTACTATCTTTTTAATTGACATTTGGACTGCAAGTGCAAGTTCATTTTTAGTTGATATTTTTGTACAACTAAAAGAATAAAGAGGGAGTACTACCTCAGCCTGCTGCTTTATAGTTAAAAAATAAACTACAAAACGATCTTTTTGAAACAGAGAGTGTAATACTTTGAAGATTTTCATCCATTATTTTAACCTTTTCTGCATACGGTATTATCGCGTAAAACATGTAAAATTTGTTGCGTTAAATGTCATTACCACCAGCTGGCCATTTACGGTCTCCATAATATCACCAAATTAATCTTGTCAAAGCATACTATGAAATGTCTTGATGCTTTCTTTATCTTGCTCATCATGTATACATTAGGCGAAACGTTTATTCACCCTGATTACACTCACATACCTGTATTACATATCAGGTAACAATAGACGACGTTGATGACTTAATATATAATTTGCCTACAACCGCATTACCATTATCACATTTTTCTGTAATACTTTGACATTCTTTGTTGGACCGTTACCTCATAACAGCTGACACCATACGTCAGCATCACGCCGACAAAATCAGTAACTGCCGGTGAAAATGTTTAAGTAAGAAATAAATGGTTGGAACCATGCAATGCAACTCTTAATTTAAGCGTTTTTTCTCTAGCGTTAGGCTATCCGCACTATTTTACTTTAAAACATACTCTATACACTATTCTTCTTCTATTTTTACAGTACGTACTCTAAATTATACTGCGAAACAATATATACAGTATACTTTACAGCGTGCCACTGCGGACGGTCTTACGAGTTTCCAACAGTAACTCCTCCAGTCTTCACGCAAAAAAAGAAGCAAAACATTGAAAAGAAAAGGTATTATCATGTGCTAAGAAACCTTATCACGTGATGCGTTTCGAATACTTTGTTGCTGGCTACAAGCGACACATAATTCACTTTTGGTTTTCCACCGTAGAAGGAAAACATTAGTGATGCCAATATTAACCACACGTTTAATTTTGCTTTGTTTCCATAATTTTACAATAAAACAGAAGAACAGAAAAGTGGAGAACAACGTTCAGGCGGCTATAAACAGGCAAACAGCTCTGCTCTTCTGGCTAACGCGAACAGCAGAGTGTTTTAAGTTGTTTCACCGGACCACTGATTTTGAATTTTCGTAAGCGCCATGCATAGTACAGCACGGTGCGGTACGCACAGGGCATCTCTGTCAATCTGCCCGTCAATTAAATGGCAGTTGCGAACCGCAAGTACTACTAGATCCGTGCAGGCTCGTAGCGTGGGGAAGAAAGTAACCCGAGAACAACCAGCTTGAGAGACCCACCGGAACTGCTACCCCACGCGGCCTAGCGGACCCCACCTGCCAGCCAAACGTCCCCATTTCGCCATTTCGCTTCAGTTTCAACTCCCCAGTCTCCCACTCCTCGCTTTCCAAACGCCTCTAGCGGGACGGCAGCGCGTGCACGCGAAGCGGTCGGCGAGATGGCGGCGTCGACGACGATGACGTGGCACGAGGAGCTGGCTAAGCTCGTGGACACGGCCGTCAGCCTACCAGGCGCCGGCTTGGACGCGGCGCCGCCGGCGACGGTGAATGTTGCGGCTGTGGGGGCCGGGTGGTACGGGGAGGAGGAAGGGGTGAAGGCGGAGGAGGGGTGGCCGCAGAAGGCGAGGGGTTTCGCGGAGTCGACGGCGGAGATGCTGCTGGAGCTGGGGCGCGGGCTGTGGGACGTCGGCGCGCAGTGCCTCGCTGGCGCCGAGGACACCGAGCTCGCGCGGCAGCTGCGGCGGCAGGCCGCGTCCGCGGGAAAGCGTCTCAGCTTCATGAACGAGTACCTCCCCGAGGAGCGCGACCCGGTGAGGTGCTGGGTCGTCGTCGCCGCGGTCGCATTCGTCACGCTCCTAGGTAACCGCTGATCTCGCGTCCGCCGCTCTTCCCTGCATCGGCATCCCCAGTGTTTGTGTGTTTATGCCTCCTGCTGAGCGTGTAACGGCGGTTGGTGACGTCCTGCAGCATGTTATCTGCGTTTCCTGCCGTGTTCGTTCATTTGAGGGGTGGATCTAACCGACTATTGGAAATTTGAATGGTCGTGCTCTTAAGTTATTAAGAGGTTTTATTTGAATTTCGGGTTGAAAACTATGAGCAGATTTCTCACTGTGTGCGGTGTGCTATTGGTTAACCAATGTGAAATTTGGGACCATACATTTTCAGACTGGGGGATCCATGCCTAGTTGCTTGGGCGACATGGTGTTTGTGTATATATATCCTGAGTATGGCATCCTTAGATGTACATCACATGGCTGAGATTTGCGGATTGCACGCTTGCACAGAAGTCCAGATTGCATAGCAGTTGTTGCCTTCTTATTGATCCCCTGAGTCAATACAATTGCTAGTTCGCTTCTGTCATGGCTAGTCAATTGTTTTACTATTGAGTCAACAGAGTCTGTTTATTTTGGTCAGATTGACTCTGTCACTGATTTTTATTCGTGAGCAGTTTCATTTAATGTGAAACAAAGCTTCATGCTTGAGGATTGTACATATTGATTTTCATCTTAGCAAAAAGTATATTTAACTTATGGCAACTTTGTTCTTTCTATCCCGCGTTTTTGTATGTGAGCACAATGCATCATGAATACCTGATCAATTCATATTCATTTTCTCATAACCATTTTGTCAATGCACCATCGATCCCGAGAACAGTTTTATCCATGTTGAAATCAGTGCACTGTTACGACTGTTTAATCAATATGATTATTATCCATGCAGCTCTAGGTGTAGGGAGTGGTGATGAAATTCCTGTAGAGCTGCCAAAGAAACTTTACATCAGTCCCCCAAGTGCTAGTAGAATCCAGCTTCCTGATGGGAGGCATCTGGCTTATAAAGAACAAGGAGTCTCAGCTGAGAGGGCAAGATTCTCACTGATCGCACCTCATTCTTTTCTGTCATCAAGGTTGGCAGGTAGGACTGATAGTTACATTGTATCTGGATATAGTAATGAGCTATTGGCAGCACCATGCTTTGTATTTGATCCCAATTGCCCTTTCCAATGTAGGAATCCCTGGGATAAGTTCATCTCTTCTGGAGGAATTCGGGGCGCGACTTGTGACTTATGATCTTCCTGGTTTTGGTGAAAGTGATCCTCACCCAGTACGGAATCTTAATTCTTCTGCATTGGACATGCTCCATTTGGCTAATGCCCTTGACATTCCAGAAAAGTTCTGGGTTGTGGGCTATTCTGGAGGTGGAATGCATGCTTGGAGTGCGCTTCGTTACATTCCTGACCGAGTAGCCGGTACCTACCTCACACGCTTTTTGAATTTTCCTTTGATTAGTAAATCTATAGTTTGTCCTGTTGGTTATTAAATATTTTAATTGCAAATAATTTGGCGCTATCACAATAGGGGCTTTGTTCTCCAGTCTGTCATTCCATAAGGTCTTGCTTATGCTTTCTGAACTTTCAAAGACCTAATTGCGGAAGTGCTTGAACCTAATGTTGGCCTTACCTTACATTTTTTGTAAGTTAATGAATAACTAGTATTTCAGATACTCTTAATGTTAAGTATTTATCTTATTTTGTCTTGATGAGATTGAAATGTACGTATGTATTTTATTGAATCAAACAATTCAGCATTATCTAAATTTGTGTAGTGTTACTTTACTAGGTTTTGTCGATGAAACAGACCGGTATTTCAGTTGCTCTTCTAACTGAAAGAACATTATCCCTATTCCTTGTTTGAAACCTTGATTTTGTCAAGACATAGTAATGACTGTTTTAAGCTACATGTTTACCACCGTTTCATCTTCATAGTTCTTTCAATGTAAATCCCCTTTTCGCCTTTTTCTGTAAAGGATATAAACTTAACACGTTTATTGAGTACCTAAGTAATACTGATGTTCATTACTTTTGACTGAATTCATCATATGTATTGCCGTGAACCTAGGTGCTGCAATGTTCGCACCTATGGCAAATCCATATGACTCCAAGATGACCAAGGATGAGAGGCGTAAAACATGGGAGAGCTGGTCAACAAAACGGAAACTGATGCACATTTTAGCTCGAAGGTTTCCATCGATACTACCCTTCTTTTATCGCGGAAGCTTCCTTTCGGGAAAGCAAGGACAACCAGAGAGTTGGCTGTCACTATCATTGGGGAGGAAGGTATGCTGATGTCATCATAATGTACTGCTTAATGTGCAAATTATAACTTGGGATGCTGTTGTAGAGAAATATTGAAACAGTATGTGATTATTTATCATAGCGCTAGTCATCCTTGTAATTCTCTCAAGGCATAGCTGAACTTGATACATTGACACATTGTACTCAATTTTTGCCACTGTATGGTAGTTAGAAAACGACAGTTTTTGTTTCCTAAATCCTAACAGAAAATCATGTTTATTTTTCCGTGTAAAACCATACTAGCAGTATTACTTCCACAAGGGACAGCAACATCCTTAACACTGTTGTGTTGCATGAATGCAGTAGCACTTGATTTGTCCAGGGCTACTCGATGTTATTTAGTTCATCCTTATGGCAGTCACTTTGACGAAGTTAGGACAATAGTTGTTTCTCATGCCAACCACTAACATTCTGTGCATTACTCAGGACAAAACTTTGCTGGAAGGTCCTATGTTCCGGGCATTCTTTGAAAGGAATGTTGCGGAGTCTGTGCGCCAAGCAGACGCACATCCATTTGTAGAGGAAGCTGTGCTGCAAGTGTCTGACTGGGGATTCAGCTTATCTGACATTCAAACGCAGAAGAAAGGGGATCGGGGCTTTTTTGAGTTGATCAAGTCTATGTTCAATCAGGTTGAACAAGAGTGGGTTGGATTTCTGGGCCCAATACACATATGGCAGGTTTGTACTCTGTTTGCTGAAAAACATTCAAACATTTGGAATATATTTGAAATGTTCATGGCAGCAGTTACCATTTAGTAGGAACTTAAGAAACATATTTCAATTATTCCAAGCATAATTAGGTAGTCCAAAATTTAAGGAAATTGTCTAGAAGCTTGGGACTAAAAGGCTTTGTTGTTGTTGTTGTTGTTGTTGTTGTTGCGGTGCCTATAAACTTGCCTGTAGCTACCTGGCATGCAGATCAGTTGTATTTTTTGTTCATTTTCATCATTGATCAGAGTCTACACATGTGAATGCTACCTCACTGTACGACATTAGCTAACTTTAACAGCACAGGTGAGAGGTTCCCATAATAATTAATTATTGTCAGAATTGCCTTTGTTTTTATAATTTAGGCAACTTGATGCTGTAAGTTTAGATAGTTCCAGGAATTGGTTGTGTCTACAGAAAGCAAATATCAAACTAGCATAGTAACGGGGTGAATGGACACTGCTATACTGAAATTAGTACTGTGTTGTTTGTCTTTGGTTGCAAAAGCTCCTTATGTCCATTACGTGTCATGGTTTTTTATTGTCTCAGATTATATGCCTTTTGCACCTATTTTACTGTGCTTCTTCTGAACTTGAGTATCTCAACAGGGTATGGATGACAGAGTGGTGTCGCCATCAGTGGCGGAGTTTGTCCGACGTATGATTCCAGGAGCCACAGTGCACAAGCTCTTCGAGGAAGGTCACTTCTCATACTTCTGTTTCTGCGACGAATGCCACCGGCAGATATTCTCCACCCTCTTCGGCATTCCCCAGGGACCTATCGACCCTGTACCAGAACCCAGTGAAGTGGCACCAGATGTCGCTGAAGAAACAACGGTACCTGACAATGTTACAGAGCAGGAACAAGAAATATCAAGCTTGGCCTGATCATAACCGGCTTCAGGATCAGAAGTATAGATACGAGACATTACCGCTACTTAACACAACCGCCACATATAGAGGGCCTTTTCTTCGCCGCCCATCAGCGCTGCTTACGGAGGACAGGTGGACAGAGGTGCTTCTTTCCCGCAAGTATTGTGTAGCAAAGCTCTGGGTTAGTAGGTACTGGGACGCTGTACTGAATGCGCCGGCTCACTTCGATGTACAAATGCTCCTCAAAGTTGCGCACCACACCTGCTTGGTGCAGTTTTTTAGTATAGATCACTGCTGATATTTGATTAAATTATCATAAACTCATAATCTGATGGCCTCCTGGCTCCTGTTCCTGAGCGGCCGTGTCGTCATCGCGAGAAGTGCTCCGCGCGGGACGGAAAAAGTACTCAGCTTCGCTGTTAATGTATGTTAGCGTTCAGCAATCCGTCCCGGCTGCTTGGCAGGCCGCAGGCGGAGCTTGTGTGTTGTCCAGCAACCTCCTTTCGCTGCTTGAACTGAAACTGGGCCACACACACGCTGGCCCTTGCCACCCTTCCGCCCGCAACAACCTGGACCTCATTGCTAAAGCCCAATAGGTCTAGGCAGATTCGGTCTCACACCGAACCGCACCGCACGCGGGCCAGGGACTGGCGCAACGCCTGACGCCGCCCGCCGATGCCTCGCACCTCTCCCCGACGGTTCCCCCACCGCCGTGTGACGCGCCGCTGCTGAGCCACTGCTTCAGCTGCTTCTCCTCCTGCCTGGTGACTCGAGCAGAGAACGGGGCACAAGCTTGCCGCTCCTCCTCCTTCCCCCCAGGTGAGAGCTGAGCTCCCTCCCCAACCCCCCTTTCCTTTAGTTGAAATTTAGGGTGGGTCCCTGCGCAGGGGCTGGAACGGGGACGACGATGGGCAATTTTCAGAGAAGGCGAAGGGGTTTTGGCTGCTCTCGTTGCTTGAGCCCGAATCACCACATTAGAGACTGTCGCTCTCAGATACGCTGTTGGGTTTGTCATAAATACGGACATAAGTCTACTATTTGTTTTCAGAGAAAAAAGCGTACATTCTGGAAGATCAAACGTCCCACCTCTACCACAGGCCTCACTGTTCAGTTGGATTCTAGGCAGAACAACAGGTATAAAGACAGTGAACAGGGCGAGGAGGACTCTCCCAGAGTTGCGAGTGCGGTTATTAAACAACCTGTCACATCGTCTTCTCCTCCATCGCACTCCTCGCCAGCTGATACTCAATCCCTCCCACTCGCTCACCATCGTTCTTCACTAAGCTTGCAAATGGCGAACTTCCCGGTGGATCCTCAGAGGTTCCTCCCGGATGAAGCATTCCAGATTGTGAATGGTGGCGAGCACCGAATCTCCAGAGCCACAGTGCATCTCCCAGGTGAACCGGTGATGAACCATGAGCAGTTTGTTATTGCTGAGGATCTTGATCATATCCTTGATGAGAATGCATATGCGGGTTTCATACCTCAAATTGTTCAGCATTTAGAGGAGGTTCTCCGTCTCACGGTACGTTCTACAAGCCTGACCTCACTGGGCATTGCTCTTATCGGCTTAGACTGCAGCCTGCAAAGGGACGTGTTGCTCCATAACAATCCAGTAGCTATTGCTGATATACATGTCCGTTTTGTCAAGCACGATCATGGCATTAATAGGCGGGAAAGGGATTTCTCAGCAGTCGGTTGGATACTTATTCTTGATTTTCCCTTAGACTATCAATCCATGGAAATCATTGATATTGCAATCTCTTCGTTTGGAAAACTGATTTACTGGCATACTAATCCTTTGGCCTTGGGTTATGTCCTGATCAAATGTCTACATCATGGGGCGAATTCGGTGCCGAGGAGCTTGGTGTTTAGGCACGGCTCGAAAGACGGTAGGGCTGTCTCGTGGTCCTGCCCGGTGGTGGTCCTGGATTTCCATCATCCAGATGAGGTGGCCAATCTAGAGGAGGAGATTCCCGACAATGGCAATCCGCACCCCATGCCTGGTCAAGTGGCCCAAGAACCTGTCGATCAGTGGCACCACTGGGCCCAGGAGAACCAGGAAGCTCACCCGGCTTGGGAGGATGCTGTACATGAGCAAGGTCAGGTGGGAAACGGAAATGTCCACATGGGATGGGCACCATGGCCACAGCACCCGCATAATCAACCTGAGCAACAGATCCTGCCGGAAGAAGAGATGGGGTCAAATGGCCCCCCTGCAAGTTCCTCTACAACATTGTCGGACGCTAGGAAAGAAAGAACCTACTCCATCCAGCACAGTCCTCTCAGCTTCTTTGAGCCTGAAGATGTAACAAAGCAACCAGACTGGATTGCCAGTTTTGACTCTGAAGGCTTTCGGCAATTACTGGCGACTGCATTCCCTCAGCTATCAGGAGCCTGGTGGACTTCCTCCCCACCACTGTATAACAGGAATGGCTCTTCTCTCTCAGTCATGGTAACTGGTGGTGAGGCTAGCTCTAGTATGATGGCAAAACCGACTCAGTACAAGCTAACATTGGAAGAGATGGAGGATTCCGGTACCCCCCAGGAAGGGTTCATGGAAGCAGAGGCGGTGGTGAAACAAAAATCCCCTCTGAAGAAGCCTAAGATTAAGCAAGATCAGCGTTATGGGGTTGTCTATACTAGGAAGTTCAAGAGGACACAGCAGGACTCATTGAAAAAACCACGTCGCAGCTCTCGTATTGAGGCCAAGTGCGCTGGTCAGAAGCAGACTTCAGATGGTTGCAAGCAGCTCAATGAACGCAAGAAGAAGAAGGCGGTCAGGTTCACTGAACCAATGGAACTAGAGGTGGCATCAGAGGAACAAAGGTTTGATGGCCCAGTCAAGTTTCCTTCCATCGAAGATCTGCAAACCAGGAGCTCCCCTTATCCAGAGATCCCTGCTGAGGAGTTGGTTGATGTGGCAATAACTTGTGGTGTCCCTCCTGTGGAGGCACATGAGACACTGTTATCTCAGATCCCTGAACCATGAAGATCATTCCAGGACAGGTTAGGTGGTATGACCCATGGTGGGTTGGTCCCTGCTCGTGTTCTAGGGACAATTTTGGTAGTTCTTTCAGAACTGTTATCTTGTTTAGCGCAACTTTGTTTCTTTGGCTTGCTCTCTGCCCGTGTTGGGATGTAGTGTTTCTTAACAATGGCTATCCTGGACTCATGACTGTGAACAGTGAAGTTGATATCTGGCTCTCTATTTATATCTTTTGGCAATATTATTTCTGTTTGCCTCTGTTGTGCAGAGGGCAACTTATTTTAATCCTTTTTGCGCATCCTTATAAATGTCAGTACAAAACAGACAATTGAACATACTGAATTGGAACATTAGAGGCATTAATGATCCTTTGAAACAAAGGGCGGTTAGGGCAAAAATTGAGGAGAGTGCATGCCAGATATACTGCCTGCAAGAAACTAAAAAAGAACATGTTGACTCTTCATTCATCCGAAAGATTGCACCTAAAAGATATGAGAAGTTTGCTTGGGTTCCTTCCTGTGGTGCCTCGGGTGGTATTTTGGTAGGATGGAATGGCAATTTGTTGGAAGGTGTAACTTTGCATTCATCATCATTTGCGATTACTATTCAGTTCAGCTCACGTTTAGACAACATACGATGGAAATTAACCTCAGTATATGGACCGTGTGCGGGACAGGCTAGGCTGGACTTTATGTCATGGTTGAATGGGTTATCAATAATGGATGAGGAACTTTGGCTATTAGTGGGCGATTTCAATTTTTACAGATCTCATGAGGACAGAAACAGGCAAGGTGCCAACATTGGGGATATGATGTTTTTCAACAGCTGGATCAATTCTAAGAGTCTAGTTGAGATTCCTCTAAAGGGGCGAAAATTTACATGGAGCAATATGCAGGAAGTACCACTCTTGGAACAATTAGATTGGTGCTTTACGTCTTTACATTGGTTCGAGGTCTTTCCAAATACGTTTCTTACTCCCCTGGCTCAAATAACTTCTGATCATGTGCCATGTGTAGTGCAAATAGCAACAAAAATACCTAAGGCCGGTATATTCAGATTTGAGTCTCACTGGCTACGACATAGTGATTTCATGGATGTCACTAGATCGGTCTGGCAGCAAGACACCAGAGCCCTCAGGGGGAAGGATAGTGTCAAAAAACTGAATGCCAAACTCAAAAACCTACGACATCGGCTCAAAAAGTGGAGCAAAGGTAAAAACAGATGGCTCTCCATGCTTTCTCAGTCTAACTCGGTGTTATTGATTCTAGACAAATTAGAGGAAGGGAGGCCATTATTCTGGCAAGAAAGCCTGTTAAGGACACTAATTAAAACACACATATCAAACATTCTCACAGAGCAAAATGATTTCTGGAGGCAAAGATATACTATTCGGTGGACAAAATTTGGAGATGAACCTACAAATTTTTTTCACTCAGCGGCTACAGAAAGATACAGGCAGAACTACATAACTATGATATCAACTGAGGATGGCAGGGATCTTACGCAACATGTGGAAAAAGAGGCCTACATATGGACTTCCTTCAAAGATCGCCTAGGGAGAGCTAACTCGGTCAATGTTTGGCCCACACTAGATGAACTGCCAGGGAATCTGCCCAATCTTGATCACCTTGCAGAACCCTTCACGGTCTCGGAAATTGAAGAAACAATCAAGCAATTGCCGAATGACAAAGCTCCGGGCCCAGACGGATTCAGCAATATTTTCTATAAGCGATGTTGGCAAATCATTAGGACGGATGTCATCCAGGTATGTGAAGACTTCTTTCAGGAAAAAATCAGTATAGGTCCAGCAAACAGCTCTTTGATCACTTTGATCCCCAAAATCCATTCACCGACAAGGTTAAAAGATTACAGACCTATATCCTTACTCAACACGATTGTTAAAATAATCACCAAGCTTATGTCCAAAAGACTTCAACAGTGTATCATTCCACTTATACATAGGAATCAGTATGGATTTATTAAAACAAGATCGATTCAAGACTGTTTAGCTTGGTCCTATGAGTATATTCATCGCTGTAAGACCTCAAAACAGGGTCTGGTTGTCCTGAAGTTGGATTTTGAAAAGGCATTTGATACAATGGAACATGACTCGATTCTACTCACGATGAAAAGGTTACGGTTTCCTGATAAATGGATTCGTTGGTTTAAGGATATCCTCACCACGGCAACTTCATCGGTCCTGCTTAATGGCACTCCAGGTAAACCCTTTCACTGTAAAAGGGGTGTACGTCAGGGAGATCCTCTGTCTCCCTTATTGTTTGTGCTAGCAGCCGAAGTTCTGCAATATATGTGTAATTGGGCATCGATGGTTGGACTCCTCTCCTTACCTCTCCATGGCACGGGGTCCTCCGACTTCCCGTGTGTCCAGTACGCCGATGATACACTGCTTATTCTTCAGGCATCTCAGAGGGAAATATTTTTCATCAAATCCATGCTATACTCTTTTGGGGAGGCAACTGGGCTAAAAGTTAATTACGCTAAGTCTTTTTTAGTTCCTATTAATATATCGGAAGAAGTGGCTTCGATTCTGGCAGGGACATTGGGTTGTCAAGTGGGTTCATTCCCCTTCACTTACTTGGGGTTGCCCATGACCCCGGTAAGACCCAAAATCAAGGACTTTGACAGGTTACTCATAAACATGGAAAGGAAGATGTCAGCATGTGCCACTTGGTTATCTCTGGCTGGAAGATGTTCTTTGGCCAATTCGATTCTCTCTTCCACACCCATATACACTATGTGTTCGATCAAACTGAGACCAACAACAGTAACAAGATTGGACCAAATCAGAAGAACTTTTTTATGGAGGGGTTCGGATGTAGCAGGAAGGGGTCAGCCTCTGGTGGCCTGGGACAGAGTCACTACCCCCAAAGAAAAAGGAGGCCTAGGTATTATCAACATTACGAGACTAAACTCAGCTCTGCTTCAAAAATTCTTGTTTAAAGCGTATAACAAAGATGACATACCCTGGGTGCAATTGGTTTGGACAGAGGCTGCACGCCATAATAAACTACCTCATATCTCATGCAAGGGATCCTTTTGGTGGAGAGATGTCTTGTCCAATTGGAAGATATTTATGAATAATACCAATGTTTCCTTAGGACCAGGAGACTCCACCCTCCTTTGGCATGACAAATGGGATAATACTAATATTATGGCAGACACTCTTAACAGACTTTTCTCCTTCTCCAAAAATCAGGAAATAACAGTTGCTCAGTTTTGTGTTGAAACACAGCTTTCCCAGCTTTTCCACTTACCCTTATCTGCAGAAGCCGAGATGGAACTTGTATCCCTTCGTTCTAAAATTACTAAGCAGAGAAATAGTTCCTTGCTCAAGGACCGTTGGTCTCAGTCAACCCAAACAGTCAGCTTCAAATCTTCCACCATATACAAGTCCTTTTACAGACAAATTACACCTCCAAGGCAATTTCGTTGGATTTGGAAAGCTGGTATCATTAAAAAACTCAAAATCTTCTCATGGTTGCTCTGTTTGGATCGACTCAACACCAGGAATTTACTCAAGAGAAAGCACTTTCAAATTGAAAACGGCGACTACAATTGTGTTCTATGCAACCTTGGGCAGGAGGAATTTACTTATCATTTATTCTTTCAATGCCCGTTCAGTGTTTCCTGCTGGCAAGCCCTGGGTATTAGCTGGGACCATAATCGACCTTTTTTCTCTACCCTGGATAAAGCAAGAAGTCAGTGGGGCCACCCTGGTTTTATGGAAATTTTTGCTACTGCAGCATGGCAAATCTGGCTATGTCGGAACGGGAAAATCTTCAGACATGTCACACCCTCCTTCTCAAGTTGGAGGCAGGGTTTTTGTGATTTGTTAGTTTCTCAAAGCCATAGATTTAAAGATCCTTGTAAAACGTTTATTATTAACCTGGTGTCCACGTTGTAAACCCCTCATGTGGCTCTTTTCCAACCTCTGGAGAAGCCTTGAGGGTCATGCCAGCTGTATTTGTAATCTGGTTTAATAATATTCTCACAGGAGGGGCCTTCCCCTGCTGTCTTCGTTGTTCAAAAAAAAAAATTTTCATCTCTCAATTCTTCCATCTTCCTAGAACGGTAAACAACTCAAGCGGCAGGCAGCAACGCTACCAATGCCGGGCAGCGACCTGGGGGCCGGAGGGTGTCTCTACTTGCGTTAGGTAGGGCGGCTGCCTGCTAGGTCCGCGTATGGTTCATGAAGGCGAATTTGTCAGTTGTTCTTGTCTTTTCTTTGTGATTTTATCGATTCGTCGAATATTCAATGGTTTTAAGTTACCTTGAAGGAGTCCATAATGCTGGTGAGGGCAATTGTCAGAAAGTCGGTTTTATGACATTTCAGAATTCTTGATATTGAGTCAAGTTGCGGCATACAGCTCCTTTCTCACGTAGTCCTAAATTTCTGTCACAAGACTTGAAACTTAGGATCGGGTCACATTTTCTTGTACTGCTAGGTCTTTAAGCTACCACTGTTTAATTAGCATGAAGATGACCAATGAAGTATATTCGCACAAACATACTCCCATGTAGAATTTTCTTGTATCTAAGTTTTGGGCCACATTACATTTCAAGTATGGTAGTTAACTAATTACTGGCTTATTGACTTATTGCTACTAGTTTATACTGAAAATGTGAACAACTTTACATTTCCTTTTATCACGTGTGCGCTCTGAACTGTTCTTTTCTTTTACTTGATGTGCCAGGTTATCAATCTCCTTATTCAGTTATGTCCCTTATACCATCTCTCATTAGCCTTTCTGTTGACTTTTTTTTCTTTACTATCCATAGCTCAAAGCTAGTCATGAGTACAACTCAGAAAGTTAATCAAGTGGAATCCACAGCTAAGGCTGTCAAACAAGCCTTACAGTTCAAAAGATGGGGGAGAAAACATCCATTTGTTCGATATGGCCTGCCACTCATTTCCTTGACAGTGTTTGGTGCAGTTGGGCTTGCTCATCTTATACAGGGCAGGTAAATCATTCAGCCTTTATGCACTCGCTTAATCATTACTAACTATCCGTGTTAAGGGATCCTTCATTTCACCTTTTTGAAGTTATTTACTCATTTGTATGTCTGCAGCAAAGAGGTGACGAAGGAAAAGGAGGATATGGAATGGGAGGTCCTGGAAACAACAAAAGCTTTAAGCCGAACAGGGCCGGTGGAAGGGGCCTACAAACCTAAGAATCTCTCCTTAGAGGATGAACTGAAGGTATAGTTGCATACATAGGCAGAAAGACTGTCATGAAAAGTTTGCCATTTACCATAGTTTGGTTGATTGTATGACTCGTACGCAGGCTTTGCAGCAAAAGGTTGACATAAACAGCTACGACTACAAGCCGATCCCCAGACCCAATGAAAAATAAGTGATGAAAAGTATAAGCATCATTTTTTTGATAGTTTCTTCATCATCTATTTTCACAAGTTGTGTAAGAGTGTATGGTTGTCTTGTCTGCGTGTACAACCTGCAGCTGTCCTGAGAATTCTACAGACCCGAGAAGAACGCCGTCCTGCAGCTGAGCAACTTGGTATTCTCAGCTGACGCTCAGAGATTCAAATTAGGGGATCCCCTTCCCTGTAATGTACACTAACGCCAAAGAGTGAAAAGCTTTGGGCTTGACGCAGTGGCATCTCTCATGTACAATACGTCATGCCAATCCATTCAAATTTCAAAATCAAGGGTGTGTTTGGATTGTAGGTAATAATTATCTTATCAAATTTTGGTAGTTGGTTATGAAGTGAGTGTGCATTTAGATTGAAGCTAAACATTTGCAAGCTAACGGACTCATGTGTTAAGCTAATTCATTTTTCTTGCAAACGTTAATCAAATCTTAGATGACCAAATCTTTTATTAAAATTTGGCAAGCTAACGATTTGATAATGCTAACAAAATTAAGAACCTGACCAAATGTTCTTTGCTCACTCCAACTATGTCGTGTAGTGGAAATGTATTCACTGTGTGCTATTTCCTCCGTTTCACAAAGATAGATGTTTTAACATTTTTTAGACATAATAGTGGAGTATGTGAATGACGCAAGTATCTTCAACTTTAACTCTCACCATTGGTTGACATCGAGTTACTAGGTACGGAGAACAGCGATGGTTGGAGCTTATTGGAGGAACTTAATGTTGACTTTAAATTACTACACACTTTACATGTTAAGAATGTGATCTTTGTGGGACAAACTTATAAGCTCAAAACCTCCATCTTTATTGGACGGAGGGAATAGTGTCTAACCAAAATCAGGCCTCCAGCGTCCCGATTTTCGAGCCCACTCATCTGCACCTTCGCAAAACAATCTTCAGTTTCTATAAGGTTATTCGCACTAACGACTTCTAAAACATACTCTATACACTATTCTTCTTCTACTTTTACAGTACGTGCTCTAAATTACACTGTAAAATATTGTATCCAATATGCTTTATAGTGCGCAGGAAGCACACACTAAGCAAACGGGGATTTTGAAAGGAGAAAAGGAAAAAAATGGAAGCAAGCAGTCCCCGTGCAATGGAAGGCTCGCCGGCGACGCGCCTCCCGGAGGCGGACTCCCTCCCCGACGGCTTCGTGGAGAGCTTCGCTGCCGATAAGGCCCCTCCCGGCCCCGTCTTGGATGATCCCCCGCAAACCGACCTCGACACCGGTCGCCCCGCCGCCAGCGTCCCTGATGTCGTGGAAACCCTAGGTGGTACCTCTGTCCCCACCTCTGCCGTTGCCACCGGAGAAGTCCTAGACACCTCCTCAGCTGCCGATGCCCTGGGGGCCGTGGCCCTGGACGCCGCTGCGGGCAAGGAGCGCGCCCACGAGCACCAGGAGTCCGCCGGCGACACAGCAGGTGATCTGTCTTGACCTCTTTCTCGATTTCTTTTCATCAGTCGTGATGGTGAGCTTCCCGATCTGTGTTTACTTATAAGTGCATTCTTTTCCGGTATGATTCAGTGTAAACGTAGAAATTTTAGCGTGTCACTCTATCATTGTGGATCGAGCTCCCAATGTAGCTTAGAAACTACATTCACTTAACTTGTTTTAGTGTTCTTATTGCAGATGCTGAAGGGTCCTTGAAGGAGAGCAGGGGCACAGAACTAGCGGAATCTACAACTGTTCAAAAGGTTGTCAATGTTGGGACTGAGAGGGCTTCAACTTATATCTTCGTTTCCTATCAGCATTTGTAGTAGTAATGAGTCTCTGTAAAATGGGTTTGATTTGCTTGGTTTGTAGGAGAGTGGTGAGCCGAAACGCAAGGTCATTAAGCGCAGTAAATTAGATAAGGACAGAGAGCTGTTGCAGCTTGCCCAGGGATACCAGCAAGTTCTGGCAGAAAGAGATGCTGGTATGTTTATCATGTCAAATAACAGTTAAATATGCATGTTCCTGTACTTTGTTAAATGTCATGTAATTACAAAGTAACCTTAAATTTAAACATCTGACCTGGACAGATTAACACATAATTTAGTGTCATTAAAAATCATGCTCATCTTGATTATGTTGCATTCAAACTGTCCTGTGCACATTGTGCCCCTTCAATTCACCTGCCTAACATTTACCATTTGCGTTTGGGTCCTTGCAGCCATTGCAGTCAAAGAAAAGCTAGAATCTCTTTGCAGGGAGTTTCAGCGTCAAAACAAAATGCTAAAGGTATATTTGGTTGAACCATCAATCAACTCGGATTTTGCTTATTTGTTCAATTCTCATACCTTTTTAACATCTTTCAGGATGAGTGCCGAAATGTGTCAACAGAGGGGCAGAACATGCGTATGGAACTGTCTGAAAAATTCAATAATACTATAAAGGTTGACAGCTCTTCATCATCTGATTATAATCCAAAACAAATATGAACTATTGTTCTTAATTTCTTTTGTTTATATGCCTAGTTTCAGTATCTTATTTATAAGATTATCACAATATCTTTACAGGATGTGGGTCTCAAGCTTGAGGAGCAGAAAAACGAAAGCATCGCTCAGCTAGAAGAGAACAATATGTAAGATACTAAGCCTATGCAACATTTGGAGTTTCCTTGGCAACTCCATTTGTGAAAGTCCCTTCTGTGTTTTTTCCCTAGCCGTGTACATTGACATAGTTTTTTGGGTAGGTTGAGGAGTAAACTTAGAGACCTTGCTGATCAGTATGACATTACTCAGCAGAAATATGCTCACCAGGTATGCGAATTGGGACACAGCAATAGATTTCTTAGTGCCATCATTTTTTTAGAGAGCGACTGAGTTGTAATCACCATTTTGGTGCAATCGTGCAATCAACTCCTCAAGTCCACATGATCTTCATCTTACGGTCACTGCATTTTCTCACTTAAGTTCCCCACCTGGCAACGGTTTCCACACTTCATTTTTTTTTCATTATGTGTTGCCAGGCGGAGGGGCTTAAGTAAAAAATGTAGTGACCGTAGGATGGAGATCATGTGGACTTAGGAATTGCTTGCATGATAGCACCAAACAGATGATTGCATCCCAGATGTCTCTCTTAGTTCTCGTGGGTTTATTTGCTGTCTGTTGCCCCTTTGGTAAACATTTTGTCATCCATACAGCTGAAAGAGAAGATGCTGGAACTTGAGATTGCTAATCTGAAAATTCAACAACATCAAGAGAAGGCTGCTAAAGAACACACTCAAATGCAGTTATATGCTGAGCAAGTTTCTCAACTTATCACTACTGAGAAGAACCTGCGGTCACAACTAGCTGCTGATGGAGAGAGGTTTCAGCAGTTTCAGGTACTTTCAAGTTTTGACAATATGCCCTTTTCCTGGTTCCAGATAGCTACAACATACTAGATGGTGACAACAACAATGCCTTTAGTCCCAATCATATTTATGTAGGGTAGAGATGAAACCCCCAAAAAAAATACATATATTAAGTTATATCGTCAGTTTTAATTCAAGCAAATTCAAATTTTGTTATAACTTTTCAGGAAACTCTGTCAAAAAGTAATGAAGTCTTTGAAACTTATAAGCAGGAGATGGAAAAGGTGCGCTCTACAGTTTGTCTGTTTTCTACCTAATATTGTATCTGCTTTATTAGTCGACATCTTGTTAACTGAAGTAAGTAAATGTCTTGTATGATTTTTTGCATCAGATGGTGAAGGTGATAAAGACCCTGAAGAAGGAGAATGAATTCTTGAAGGGAAAATGTGAGAATTCAGATATTGCTCTCGTGAAGCTCATTGAAGAGGTAATGTGCATTGCAAAAGCTGATTGTTCTGAAATATGGTGCTGTTGAAACCATAGTTTTTTTATAACTTTATCTACTTTTTTTATTAAAAAAACATATTTCACAAAACCCAAGGTTGTATGGTCATTTTCTTACAAAGCCTTAAGATATAGTTTGCCTCTTGTTGCTTGACTTCTTATCTACAACCAGTAAAACTTCTGATCTCTAATATGCCATCAATGTGTTTATGACACATGGAGTCACTGACAGTGGCATAAAAGGGATTTGGAATTTAAAAAGTGGCGTACAAGGGATTTTTCCATATTGTTTCACAAAACCTCACCTGTGTAAAAATAACTTCGATATGACATGTGAATTTTGTCCTTATGCTTGCATGATCCCCAATTGATTTGATCGATGGAATTAATGAATGGTGTGCACAACTATGTAATCTTTACATATAAAACTGGATTTCACGTGTTAAATTCATAATATTATGATAAGGATGAGGTTTTATTAATCAATATAACCATAAAACTAGGAGTTAGGTGACGCCAGCACACCTATAGTTTTGTTATACATGAACTAGAGAACCCGGAGTTTTACGATTTTTTATATGCATCCAAGAAAATCTTGTGCCACTTGATCTTACACTATATAGAAGTTTTTTTACTAATTTAACCCATTTTTATGTTTCCACAGCGTGAGCTAACAAAGAAACAAATAGAGAAGTTGAAAAATCAAAAGGAGAAGCTTGAATCTCTGTGTCGGTTACTACAAGCAGAAAGGAAACTAGGCTCCTCTGGCAATGTTCCTGATGTCACTTCAAACGAAGCAGATCTGGCAGCCACAAGTCAAGGACCATAGTGCTTATTATTATTGCAGCCTGAGAAATGGACATGTAATTTTATGCTGTTCGGCTTGTGAGTTCAGAATACATCTCTGGCGTTTTGAGATTGTTGCCAGAAGTGCAATGTTTTCGTAGTATGCAAGTGACTTGCTATTATTAAGAGCATATATTATCTCCACTGTTACATCGCGCGCCTTAATCAATCTATTGTTAAGTAACCCAATGGGTCCATGACCTGCAAATACTGTAGTAAAGTTGTGTACTGCATTCTGTTTACTGTGTTGAATTATGCAGCATTATGTTTTATGACGGTGTAAATATTCCTCTTTTCTATCGAGATGCCAAAAATAAACACAGAATTTCTCTAACGGCCGTTGGGTTTGTGAAATTTAAGCGCAGGGCATATGAAGAGGGAATACAGCATTGCGGTGTTTCAACAACACGTTATAAAATACTCTCATCTCCAAATATATGACGTTTTAAGAACTAAAATTAGTTGAAATATCATATATTTAGGGACGGGGGTACAGTACAACTGCATTACAGCCGCACAGAGCAACGAAACCGTGAATCTGGATACCGCAGGGATGAACTAACGCATTGTTCACAGGTCATTTTTCAAATGTAAATTAACAAGCTACGACCAAACTATTCAACAAAAAAGAAAAAAAAAGAGATGGAGTATATCCACGTAGATAAATGCCACAACTCAATTAGGCATTTATTCTACGAAACAAAGCAAATGTTGTCCCGCACGTATTCTTATCTCCTAAACAAGTAATCCGGCAGCATGTCCTGCATTTTAACATAAGAATATATGAGAAATGGTATGCAACTGAGGTCAAGGGATTATATCACCTCGAGATAGAGTAAAACCAATTTGGTAAGGGCTAAAGGAACCGTTATGATCAGGTCACAATAAGCCATATTACAAGTTTATGAGTATTTCTGAGAATCAATCTTCCTAAGGTACAGTTAATGATAGTTCCAAGAAGTAGCTTTAAGTAAGTTTTTCAAGTTTTTTCTCAACCATGGGGAGAATATGGAGCAAGTGCGTCTGTGGCTGAGAGTCAAGTAGCAAAATGCTCAAACTTCCTAGCTGCTGGGTCAGTAATTGTGATTTTTCCTGGTCAAATACTTCAAGTTTGAGCAACACTATTAAACAAGAAAAAGAGAATTACAGATGTTTCAACTTACAAGCTCAATCGGTAGCAACTTTCTTCCTTGCCGCCCTTGCATTTTCATACTCAAACTTGAGCACATCTGGAATATGCGATGTATCCTTGATATACAACCATCTCCCAATTGCACTTTCCTCGATCATTGGGAAGTATTCAACAAGCATGGTGTTAACGATCCAGAACCAGATAGCACCAAATACCAGGCCAACTATTGCTCCAGCAAATACCTAATGAATTCAGCAAATTGATCTTTATTTTCAATTTCATAGTACAATACTTATCCAAAAAGATAAAAGTTTTTCCCAAATAGGCAGATCTGTGCAGATATACACAACATTTCTAGGTCTGGCAGAGATAAACAGCCTCTCTAGAGGAGAATACTATCATCCAAATGCACAGATCGATGGAGTGACAATTTTACTGTGTAGAAAACCACCAGCTTTCTATGGACAAAAATACATAATATGCAATTCTTTCATGAATTAAAATTGAAAATAGACTGACAACATGTACATGCTATTCAACATTCAAGGGAAAAGAATCTAAATTAGTGTCGAAGAGATAGGGACTTTTTATGCAGATGAATGCACTTCATGAGGTAACTATATTCATGATAGTGTCTAGAGAAATAGAGATCAAATTCATCGACTGAAAATTTACTACAGTTTGGTTGCTCTTTTCAGATGTTCATGGAGCTTAAGTTTCACATCATTCCTTCAAAATGGAAAGGCATTTAGTTTCTTAGTTCTTATTTCTTTCTTTTTTATTTGTTTTCATTTTTGGTGTGTGAATGGTTGTGAATTGTAATGCCACTGATTGAAGGTACCATTGAGCTACCTTATTTCAAAATGAATACACGAGCAAATTTCATCTCAATGGACAGCGGACCAAGAAACCACAGTACCTACTATGTGTGAAGGTAATTATACCGCAAAGAAGTCAAGTTTGCCCCAATTTAAACCATGTTTTTATAAATTAGTATAATCCCCTAAAAATAATCAAATATTTGGAATTCCGTTTATCATTGGACTCACGGTTAGAGCTCAACCCTCTCTCTATTTCGTTGAAAGCGAGGCAGAAGAACTGCTATATGAGTCGATAACACACATGGGGGTGCACAATGTCCCCATTACGCCTCCTATCAGATCGGATCCGAAATTAAGGGCCTCTCACCTGCGCGACGGTGTGGTACCCCAGGTACACCCTTGAAAGCATGGTGAGGAACGCGAGCGGCCATGTCACGGCGGCCATCATCCGGCTCGCCGGCGATCGGCGTAGCACAAGGAGCGAGAGGTAGGTGGCGAAGAAGAAGGTGTACTGCGAGTGGCTGGAGGGCCAGCCGTGGGAGTCGCAGGCCTCGAGCAGCTCGCAGTAGGCCGGGCGGGACTGCGCGACGGAGTGTTTGATGAGCTCGTTGAGGAACTGCGAGACGAGGAGCCCCGCGGCGAAGCAGATGCCCTGGAGCTCCCGGCGGAAGAGGAAGTGGGAGACGAAGCCGCCCAGGCTGATGAAGACCGGGATGAGGGAGACCCAGGCGAGGAAGAGGCCCAGCGGGTCCCCGCGGCGGTACCGGACGTGGGTCAGCGTGATGGCCTTCAGCGCCGTCGGCACCGACTCCGCCATCTCCTGATACTCCCCCGCCCCCGACATCGTCGCCGCTCTCGATCGCCTACCTCCCTGGACGCGCCGCGGAGGACTTGTGGAGGAGTTGATATCGCTGCGGGGTTCGGGATTGGGGGCGTCCGGCAGTTGACTGAAATCGATCGGCGCCGACAGGCTTCGATTGGCGTTTCTGGGGTCGCAGGGATTTGCGCCCTCCGCGTGTGTTGGGAAATGGGAGGACGGCGTCTTATCGTGCCGGGAGGAAAGGCGATGCCGCGTATGGAGGAGATGAAGGTCAGCAGGAGAGGACGCTACAGCGAGGACAGAGCAGATAAATCGGACGGCTCAGTTTGGCCTCTGTCTATAAAATTGAAAAAAGTTCATTTTACTCTCCCAATTATGAGTCAAGTCCAGATATCTCCTAAACTACTGTTTGGTTTATTTACCTCCAATATTTAGTAATCCAGTTCTAATCCCAGTATGCTTACATGGACTAGAATTATATCATACTTGAGCACGTCATACGCTGATGTGGCAAAAAAATTAGTCACTTAAGATGTTGGAGATTGTCTTCTCGTGAAACACGTCACACTGTGTGATTGTCTTCCCGCATTGGAGATTGCCTTCGTGCCCTCGAGACATCATTGAGATCGCCTTCTCCCCGACAGTCGTAGATCACGACGCGCCCTAACCAGCCACGAAGCGCCGCACCGGAGATCACCGCACGGAGGAGCTCCCAACATTCGCGGTCAAACAATAGTCCCCTCGTGCTCTTCTACTCCTTTCACACGCTTTCGTCTTTCCGTTCCGAATGCCGCCACCCGGCTAGAGCTTCCGCACCCTCCGCGTCGCGTATTCTCCGACCGACAACAACACGCGCGGATAGAAAGGTCAGAGGAGCCCTAGCAGTCGGCGCCAAGCAGTCGCTGCTCGCACCAGAAGTAAAAGCTTCTACTGTCTGTGTGCACGCATGCAGTACTGTACATGTATGTGCGCCGTACGCAGGTGAAGGAGGGGAGTCGAAGGAGTCGCGGCGGAAGCAACCTAAGGGAGGTGCTATGAGAATCCAAGGCGGTGAGCATCTTCTTCGGCTGCAGCAACGTAACCAAGCAATTCGCCGATACACGTTAATCCGCTGAACTTACGTGACTGGTTTTTTATCGTATCAACGCATGAGGTATTCGATAGTCCATATCAGCAGACCAAGATTAATAAATCAGTTAAAAGTGTAAAGTAATCTGGATTACTAAATATTATGGGTAAAATGAACCAAACAACGGTTCAGAGGTTATATGGACTTAGCCAATAATTCATAGGAGTAAAATCGACTTTTTCTATAAAATTTACCGAGAAGAATTAGCTAAACACAAACAACTTACTAACTCCACTCCAGACTCAAAATTAGGGAGAGTGTAATTTTTAAATGGCTGATATAGAGAATAATTTCACTCAACCTTCATAACTCTTAGATGTAAATCTAACAGTTACAACTTACATTTCTCCTATAATCAATATATTAATATTTTCTATAAATAATATATGATTTTATAAAAATAAAAATAAAAACTAATAACAAGTGCATAAATTTAGAATAGATCAGACCTCTCACACGTTGATTGAAATAACTCAAAATTTTATCTGATTAAAATTAACATTCCTGATATAAAAATTGTAAGTTAAACTTGTTTGGGAGGGTCCATCACTCTGCCTAGGACAACCAGAGCGGGAGGCAGTCATGCTGCCCAGGACCGGCCCTGAGCTAGTGCTCTAAGGACGACCGCTCCGGGTCTCAAAAATTAAGAGCCCCCATTTTACTATGTATGTTTAACTAGGCTTAATAGAATGCAAATTAGATTTAAGGTACACAATGTACAAAAGAAGCACCAGACACGCAGTCGCAACCCAGGCCGCCGCAAGTTGCAACCAGGTGCTCTCTGCTGGGCGCTGGCCAAGTTCTGGGATCCAACATTATAATCATATTATATACATTTGCTAATTGCTATACAGCCAAAGGTTAAGCAGGCAGGCAGCTGAATGCCACGCCATCAATCAGGCCTCACTTCAGTCTCCAGGACTCACGTATTTTGTTGAACTGCATCATCGAATTTCTGATTTTTGCACCGTTGAAGGACTCTTGTTTTTTTCTCTCATCTATGTGTGTTATTGTGTAGACCAATTTATTGATTGATTGTTTAAATAATTAACATAATTTCAGTTGGATATTATTAATTTCAATTTTGTATCGTGAGATAAATTTCAATAACTAATAATTCTATTTTCAACTTGTAGGATTGTTCTGGATTTCGATCCGATCGAGTTACATGTCTTCCATTAGAAAGTATCCATCCAGAAGTGAGAAAAGTAAAAAACAACGTCATGAAGAGTTGTTGAATCACAGAGAGGTGTCATTGACAAATTATTAAAAAACATATTCTTCGAAAAATATTGTGGAGTTGGCGATATTTGTTGCGCAACAACAACCTGATGGGATTTTACATGAAGATTTAGACTTTAACGATGAAGATAATAATGTAAGTGATCATGAGATTTCACCAATTACAAAACTTGTTTGCGATGAGAAACCAATTTTTTGTTGATATTTATAATTTTAGAAATTGGGAAAATCTTGATAAAAAAGCAAGAGATATATTAGTGGAAAAGGGACATATAAGAGAACAAAATCTTGTATTCCCACTAGATGGCAGATCTAGACATTTTTCATATGCTTATTATGACAAAGTAATAGAGAATGAAGAGCTACATGATAGAAAATAGTTAGTTTATTCTAAGCATGTTGATAAAGTGTTTTTGCTTCTGTTGTAAATTTTTTGAGCCTAACAACATGAGAAGTTCTTTAGCACACCATGAGATTGAGAGATTGGAGACATCTAAGAGAGAGGTTGAAAGAACACGAAAGAAGTACTGAGCATATCATTAACATAAACTCTTGAAATGAGTTAAGAATCAAATTCAACAAATATGTAACAATTGATAAACAATTGCAAAAGCTAATCAAAAAGGAGAAAAACACATGAAACAAGTTTTATTCAGAGTAGTGGCAATTGTGAAGTTTCTTGGTAAGCGGTGTTTAGCTTTTAGAGGATCCAACAAGCAACTCTACAAAGAAAATAATGATAATTTCTTAGCTTGTGTTGAGATGATTGCAAAATCCGATCCAATATTGCAAGAGCATCTTAGACGCATTCAGAGCAAAAAAATTTGTTATCATTACCCGTGTTATAAAATTCAGAATGAGTTGACTTCTCTCATGGGTTCAGATATTACAAATTCTATTGTAGAAATTGTTAGAAAGGCTAAATATTATTCCATTATCCGTGATTGTACCCAAGATGCGAGTCATCAAGAACAGATGACTTTTGTAGTATATGTCGTGTGCTTGCCACGATATGAATCTTACCCTTTGTGATATGGCGAATTCTAGTCACAAAGCTGAATTATTTTTTAGGATTGTGAACGAATATATGTCTTATTTTCTTGTTCTACTAAAAGGTGAAAAATATTTCTTGATCATGTTGTAAATTTAACTGTGGAGTCAGTGTTCAATACTCGCTGGGAGAGTCGGATCAAAAGTGTAAGCAATAAGATATCAAGCTCCACAATTAAGGTCATCTTTGTCTCAGTTACAGAAAGGTAGTGATTCTGAGGGCTGAAAGCATCTAGGCCCCCATGGGGTATGGTTTCGGTGATTAATGACAACTGTTGGATATTACTAATGAGTTTGTGGATGCAAGGTCTCTCATATCACTCATCACACTTAATGAACTCTATATGTATATCATCTACTGCTCATTGGATACAATTGGAGACCTCTCAACAAATCATTCTATGAGGTCAATCAATTTTTATGAAGTTTAAAAGAAAAAGCTCATATGTCAAAATTATTCCATCAAAATTGACTGCACTCAAGACTTGGTAATCATCAGAAGATCATTTGAAACCAATGTCTAAGAGGTCACTCGAACAAATTCCAAAAGAATCACTTAGAACAACTCGAAGTAGATAAAATCAACTCACCGGGTCATCTGATGTATCCAGAAAAGACTACATCGGTCGAGTTGGCTCAACAGTAGAAGAAGACCCCAGACTTAAGTATTCACCGGATCATCCGATGATGAAGCAAGTGTTACATCGGTCTATCACTCCAGTAAGCAATTTCCCTAGACCGAGTGTAACATCAGACCATCCGATGTACAATTATAACACATCGGTCAATCACTCCAGTAAGCATTATTTCTGGACCCATTCTGGATCAAGTGTCACCAGATCATCTGATGATGAGGCAAGTGTTACATCGGTCGATCAACGATCATATCTGACACAGTGACATCAACTAATTTGGATTTGATTGATGACAACTGAAGGGAGAACATCGGATCATCCGATGTTTGCAGAACAGTGATGTCAGCCTACTTTTCCAATGGCTATTTCATGGAAGCTGGCTATTTATACCCCTTTAACCATTCATTTCGAGAAGTCTTGATACCCAGAGCTACTCTACACATTACCAAGCATTCAAGACATTGAGCTACCACTTCTACATCATTTACACCACTTGTACTCCAAGAGATAGGATAGAACTTGCTAGAGATAATGCTTGTGTGCTTCCATTCTTGGTGATTGGAGTCTCTAGTATAGTGAGAGCTGTAAGGGAGTGTCTCTTGGTGATTGCACTCACCGTATAACAGTCGGTGATTGGAGAGAGCCATCCGGAGCTTTCCAAGTCGGTTGTGGAAGCTCGGAGGATCAAACTTGTACAAGGCTTGAGCTCCACCTTGCCGAGTTGGCGAACAAAGACTTTTAGTGCAGATCCCTGGTCTCGGTGACTTGAGAGTGACTATACTCTTTGGTGGGTGCCACAACGTGGATGTAAGAAGATCTTGAGGATTTTGCCGAACCACGGGATAAATCACCGTGTCCGCGTGTCTCCTCGGGAGTTTGCGCTTTCTTCCTCTCTCGTTACACTTATGCATTTCATATACCGCAATCTTACTATTCACTTAAATGCATAGGTTGTTTGCATAGGGAATTGGGCTTTTAGTTGTCAAGTTTTTATTGCTTTAATTTTTTTGAAAAGAAGCCCAATTCACCCCTCTCTTGGGCATTCGATCCTTGTAATTGGTATCAGAACGAGATTGCTCATTAGATCATTCTAGCTTCACCGCTAGAGAGCTAAAATGACCAAGATTGGGGGTTCGGTTCCCATCTTCGAGGGCAAGAGCTTTGCCTATTGGAAAGCACGTGTCGGTACCCTAGAAACCGTACACCCCTTGAGGTTACAAAGATTTCAAAGAAAAGTCATCTACTTGGTTTGAAGACCCTCAGAGGCCCACATGTCAGACATAACCGGACCCACTTCTCCAACATGGTTAATCCCTGGGTCGCTACATGTACAACCAAACCGGAGCTACCGCCCACAAGGGGAAGCTCCGGGCCACGTACCGAAACAGCACCTCCGGACTTAACCCCAGATCGAGAGAAGCTCCGGACCTGATACGTGTCGGGTAGCCCCAGAACTACCTGTTTCCCACAGCAAGCTGCGGAGCTGCCACGTGTCCAATCGTCGGACCTTCAGCCTCTAACCTCCGGAAGACCTTGTAACGGCTCCGGATCTTCAAAGGAGAGCCAAGGACTTCAAGACCCGATTAAGTGTCATTAATGTCATATTAATGACACTTAAACAGACGATCTTAACACCATTAACGGTGCTATCAAAGCCTGTTACAGGATCATTAAGAGCAATTAAGTGTGTATCAATACTAGTAACCGCCGGGGCCACATGTTGGGCCAGGCTAACTTGTAACGGCCTGTCCTTGTACTATAAAAGGACAGGCCGACGATACACGCGTCGACGTTCACGGGCGATCATACGCACCCCCATACACTCGTGGCAAGCTCTTACTGCTAATACAATACCAACACACCCGTGGAGTAGGGTATTACGCTCAGGCGGCCCGAACCACGTAAATTCTTGTGTCTCCTGTGTCAAACTCCTACTCACCTTCTTGAATCTCTGCGCGCCCACACCGAATATCGAACTCCCCTATTACTTTAATAGTGTAGGGAGATCTGCCGGCTCCAACCGCCGACAGCACGCATGCGTGCTTATCTAGAGCCTATTGCTCCCGAGGTATGGGAAGCGACCCATGCAGGGTTTGGTGAGCACAACTATATAGATGATCAAGTCAAGTGGGATGCAAAAGCTAGAAATGCTATTTATGAATGCATTAGTCAAGATTTGTTTGCTAGGATTGCTAGCAAAGAAAAAGCTTGTGAAATTTGGGCTTGCTTGATTGAAATTCATGAGGGTTCTTTTCGTGTCAAAGAACTAAAGTATCATATGCTTAAGGCCAAATATGATGAGTTCAAAATGCTACCTCATGAAAATGTCAATGAAATGTTTTCTCGCTTAAATGTGCTTACTGAGGAAATTAATGCTCTTGATATTGCTTCTCTTGGCAAGGGACTCATCAACCACAAGATTCTTATGCTCCTTCCTAAGCCAAAGTACAACATCATCAACTCCATGTTTCAAAAGGAATCTCTTGATCACATTGAAGTTTCAGAACTTATTGGAGAGATTCACGCTCATGAGATGAGTGTACTTGGGATGATGGAGGAATCATCTTCAAAGACAATTGCTCTAAAGGCTTCCACCAAGAAAACAAGTTTCAAGAAAAAGAAAGTGGTCGAGCCAAGCTCAAGTGAAGAAGAGCAAGTATCAAGTGAAGATGACAATGATGAGCTTGCATTGATGATGAGAAAATTCTCTCGCTTGAACTCCAAGATTGCCAAGAAGGGATACACCTTTGATCCAAAAAAAGAAAGCATCTCTACCAAGTAGAGATGACAACAAGACTTGCTATAGTTGTGGTGATCAAGGCCACATCTCCTATGATTGTCCAAAACCGGACAAAAGAAGAGAGAACCACAAGAGCAAGCATCGCAAGCTTGAGGATAGTGAGGATGATGAAGAGGACAAGCTCAAACCAAGATTCTTTGGGAAGAAGAAGCATGACAAAGGCAAAAAGGCAAAACTCTTCCCAAAGAAGAGAAAAGGTCCACAAAAGGTGTTCATGTGTGAGGCAAATGAATGGATCACCGATGAAGAATCTAGTGATGAAGAGAGTGGAGCGGAAGAAGAAAGCTTGGCCGGCCTTGCCATTGCCAACAATGATGATTCATCTCTTCGTCCACCTCCCATGTGTCTCATGGCAAAAGGTAACACCAAGGTATGTGATGACTCTAGCGATGATGAGCTTTCCCCTGATGACTTAACTTCATTGATAAATGAATACCACACTATCATTAAAAGGGAAAGAGTAAGGTCAAGGCTCTTGAAGAAGCTCGTGCCAAGCTTGAGAGTGCTAACCTCGATTTGCTTGAAAAGTATGAAAGCATACTTAAGGAGCATGACACGCTCGAATCTCATGTCAAGCAAGTTGAGGAGGATAGGGCTCAAATCAAGCTAGATCATCATGAGCTTGACTTAGCACACCAAGCACTCTTGGGAAAGCACAATGAGTTAATCCAAGAGCATCAAATACTTAACCTTGCTTATGAAGTTCTTGATCAAGAATTGAAAACTATAAAGAAAGAAACCCTTAATGATAAGGTATCTATTATTTCTCATGCCACTAATGTCTTGCATAAGTCTTTGTCTTTAAAAGAGAATGCTAGGGAGAAGGATTTGATGGATGAAATTTAAAGTCTCCGCACTAGTGTGGCAAGACTATCTAAGGGAGAAGTCAAGCACAAAGAAATCCTCTTCTAACAAGCAAAGAAATCCTTCCCGGTGCCTAACAAAGGAAAGGTGCCCTCACTGGAGCTTAGAACAAGCTTCATCAGGAAGTTGGTTCTTATTGTCAATATTGTGAGGTCACCGGTCACCATACAAGGGAGTGTCCTCTTCCTAACCAGCCTTCTCCAAAATTGCCTACTAACTACAACTCTACCTTTAATGATCACTATTATCTCTTGAGTAAAGTAGATGGCAAGGTGAAGGCAAGGTTCATTGGCAAGGACATGAGGGGCATGAAGGGGAAGCTCCCCAAGCAACTTTGGGTCCCAAAAACACTTGTATCACACATACAAGGACCTAAGTTGGCTTGGGTGCCTAAAATCAAAAACTGAATTCATGTGTGTAGGTGAACTACAAAGCCGGAGGAAAGCATTGGGTACTTGATAGCGGGTGCACTCAATATATGACCGACAACGATGGTATGTTCACCTCCATAGAGAACCCCGACAACCACGAACAAGTCACCTTTGGTGACAACTCTATGGGGAAGGTAATTGGGTTGGGTAAGATTGCAATTTCAAATGATTTATCTATTTCTAATGTATTGTATGTCAAGTCACTTAGTTTCAATTTGCTTTCTATTGCGCAATTATGTGATCTTGGAATAACGTGCACCTTTAGCAAGAATGATGTTGTTGTGACTAGTGAAACAAGCCAAGAACTAATCTTCAAAGGTTTTCGACATGGACATCTCTACCTAGTAGACTTCTCCAATAAGTATGCTAGCTTGACCACTTGTATTTTCACCAAGACGAGTTTGGGTTGACTATGGCATCGACGCATAGATCACATTGGAATGAGCAAGCTCAAGAAGTCATTCAAGCTCGGGATGGTGACCGGCGTGAAGGATGTCACATTTGTGAAGAACAAGCTTTGTAGCGCTTGTCAAGCCAGGAAACAAGTTGTTTCACACCACCCGATGAAGACAATGGTGTCAACCTCCAAGCCACTTGAGTTGCTCCACATAGACCTCTTCGGACCGTCCACATATCAAAGTCTTGGTGGTAATCTCTATTGTCTTGTTATAGTTGATGACTACTCTTGCTATGCTTGGACTTTGTTTCTAGGTGACAAGAGTGAAACTACGGAAGTGTTCAAGACCTTCGCTAACCGTGCTCAAAGGGAATTTCAACTTCCCATCATCAAGGTCCGGAGTGACAACGACACCGAATTCAAGAACTACAACATTGGAGAGTGGTGTGATTGTGAAGGCGTGAAGCATGAATTTTCATCCACATACACTCCTCAACAAAATGGTGTCATTGAAAGGAATAACAAGAATCTCATCACTCTTGCACGAGCAATGCTTGATGACTATGGCACGTCCGAGAAGTTTTGGGCTGAAGCAATCAACACGGCGTGCCATGCCACAAATCGGGTCTATCTACATCGACTACTTCAAAAGACCCCATACGAACTTCTCATTGGAAGAAAGCCCAACATCTCCTATTTCCGAGTCTTTAGGTGCAAGTGCTACATCTACCGCAAGAAAAGGCTCGGTAAGTTTGAAAGAAGATGTGATGTTGGTATCTTTCTTGGTTATGCATCAAACTCAAAAGCATATCGAGTATTCAACCAAACCTCCGGTTTAGTTGAGGAAAGTTGTGATGTTGAGTTTGATGAAACTAATGGCTCCCAAGAGGAGAGTTTTGGTCATGATGAAATAGATGATGAGCCTCTACGAGAAGCTATGAAGAACATGGTCATTGGAGACATCAAGCCTAAAGTTGAGGAGAGCCATGATCAAGGGGGAGCCTCAAGTTCCAACATCAACACATCTATGGCACCTCAAGTTGATGAAGAAGAAAAAGATGATCCATTGCCGACACAAGATTCATAAGCCACACAACATCAAGAAGAAGAACAAGTCCATGATCAAGTCCAACCACAAGAAGAGCAACATGCATCACCACCGCCAAGTGCTTCACAACCACTTATGAGGCATGAACGCATCTCCAAGGCGCATCCGATTGATCAAATCATCAAAAGTCCATCAAGGGGAGTAAGTACACGTTCTTGCCATTTAGCTACGTTTTGTGAGCACTACTCGTTTGTTTCATGTGTAGAACCCACTCACATTGAGGAAGCACTCCAAGATCCAAATTGGGTAATGGCCATGCAAGAAGAACTCAACAACTTCATCCGCAACGAAGTTTGGGTGTTGGAGGAGCGACCCAAGGACAAGAACATCATCAGAACAAAGTGGGTGTACCGCAACAAACAAGACGAGAATGGTGTTGTGATCCGCAACAAGTCAAGACTTGTGGCCAAGGGTTTCTCGCAAGTTGAAGGACTAGACTTTAGAGAAACATTTGCTCCAGTCGCTCGACTAGAAGCCATCCATATACTTCTTGCTTTTGCATCACATCATAATATTAAGCTTTATCAAATGGATGTGAAAAGTGCCTTTCTTAATGGTTATATTAACGAGCTTGTCTATGTTGAACAACCTCCCGGGTTCGAAGATCCGAGGAATCCTAATCATGTTTTTAGGTTGCACAAGGCGCTCTACGGGCTCAAGCAAGCACCTAGGGCGTGGTATGAACGACTACATGATTTCTTGATCATGCAAGGATTTAAGATCGGGAGGATGGACACTACACTCTTCACCAAAGACATCGACGGAGAACTATTTGTTTGTCAAATTTATGATGATATTATTTTTGGTTCAACTAACGAAGCTCTTAGCCATGAGTTTGGCAAAATGATGTCTAGGGAATTCGAGATGTCAATGATTGGAGAGCTCAACTTCTTCCTTGGATTTCAAATCAAGCAACTTCGAGAGGGGACCTTCATCTATCAAGAAAAGTATACCAAGGACCTCTTGAAGAAATTTGAGATAGGATATTGTAGCTCAAGAAGCACTCCAATGACAACAAATTGTCATCTCGACGCAGATAAGGACGGTAAACCTGTTGACCAATCTAATTACCATTCTATGATTGGTTCATTGCTTTATCTTACCGCATCTAGGCCCGATATCATGTTTAGTGTATGCTTGTGTGCTCGCTTTCAAGCGGCACCTAAAGAATCGCATCGGAAGGCGGTCTTTAGGATACTTCGGTATCTCAAGCATACCCCAAGTGTAGGCATGTGATACCCCAAAGGTGCTAAATTCCATCTCTTGGGTTACTCGGATTCAGACTTTGCCGGATGCCGTGTGGATCGCAAGAGTACCTCCGGAGGGTGCCACTTGCTTGGGCGTTCTCTAGTATCTTGGTCTAGCAAGAAGCAAAACTCTGTTGCTTTGTCCACGGCGGAAGCAGAATATATAGCGGTCGGTGCATGTTGTGCCCAAATCCTCTATATGAAGCAAACCCTTCTGGATTTTGGTATTAAACTTGGTTGTGTGCCTCTCCTTTGTGACAATGAAAGTGCGGTTAAGATTGCTAAAAATCCCGTTCAACACTCCCGCACTAAGCATATTGATATTCGCCATCATTTCTTGCGGGACCATGAAGCTAAGAGAGACATCTCCTTACGAGGTGTTAGGTCCGAAGAACAATTGGCGGATATCTTCACTAAACCACTTGATGAGAAAACCTTTTCTAGACTAAGGAGTGAATTAAATATGCTAGATTCATCGAACGTCATGTAAGTTGCCATGGTCATATAAGAATGCATCACATATAGGTCTTGTCTAACTTTCAAAGGATAGGGGCGAGCAAAGGTTAGCTTGGGATGGAGGTTCTTTTTGGTTTACCCAAGACTTGGAGAGTGGCTCTCCCTGAAGAAGCCTTTAAAAGGTTCAAATTTGGAAAGATAAATTTAAATTTATGTCTTGCATGATGCCTGCCATATAGACTTGCACTCATGTTTAATTTCCTGCATTAAAAATTGTTTGGCATAGCATATGGTAGATTGTCACAAAGGGGAACCCACTTCACGAGAAAGAGACTTGTTTGAAATACAATATATCAACTCATATGATGTGGAAAGAACAAAGTGTTAGGTGCGTTAATGCCTAAAGGAACATGCTTTAAAGAGATAGAAGTTTTCATCCTCTAGCTCACAAAGCATGGGCCTTACATTTTATTTGGATTTCTTCCTTAATTTCTCTGGTGTTCTATTTGATTAAAGGCTTAGCCAAACTATTAGAGACTAGTATTATAGTCTTTTTGAGGGGTAAGGGGTTGCCCAAAAAGTCCTAAGACTTGTGTTTCTCTTTGTTTGATTGTTTGAGTCAAAGGAGATATATGGGATGTTGCTGTTTTGTAGTCATCGGATTATCCGATGCTTAGGGCTGAACCTTCATTTGGATCAGTTTGTGCTTAAATTCAAGGGTCAGCTCAGTCAAAAAGTCAAATCCACCGACGAGTTCATTCTGAGAAACATCAGAGCATCCGATGTTTGCATTTCTGGAGTTGTGTCAAATTCAACCGATCATACCAGAAACAACTCGGTAAGTATCGAAGTACACATCACAGCCAGATTAAGATCGTTTCCACGTCATATCATCCGATGCCGAAGGTGCTTCTGGAATGCCCTTACTGTACCATTCGACCGATGATCCTCCCAACTAACGTTAGTTCATCTGATGTTAAATTTTGAGCTTGGGTTTGGGCTCCACCTATTTAGCGCCTCTTCGTCTCTTTTCTCTCTCTCCCCGACCTTGCTCTCCGCCGCCGCCGCTCCGTGCACTCGCCCTGCCATCGCACTCCGGCCACCGCTGCCCTCCGGTCGCCGTCGCCCTCTAGCCGCCGCCACCCTGCGCCCTTAGCGTCGCAGCCGCCGCCCCACACAGCGCCGCCGCCGCCGCTCCACGCCGCACCACCACCGCCATCCTAAGCGCCGCCACCACCTTGCACCACCGCTCCACTCCACGCGCCCAGCCGCCGCATTCAACCTCGCCGCTAGGGTTCGCCCGACCGCAACGATCTTTGCGTCGCCGTCTCGTGCGCCCGGCATCGTTTGTCCTGCGTGCTAATCTTCATCGTCACTCGAGATGGGTCGTGACAAGAAAGGAAAGGGCAAGGCTATTAAGGAGCTGACCGCTAAGAAGCAGAAGCTGTCGAATGAGGAGAAGAAAGCGCTGATGGCTGCTCGCGTTGCTGAGGAGCGAGAGCATGGCCGAGGAGGATCACTGAGAATCCGGGAGGCCCGACAGAGGCAGTCACAGGTGCCTGAGGAGCCATAGGAGACTGAGGAGCCCGAGGTGCCGCTTGTTCGCTGGCGCTCAGTCAGGACCCCTGGGGGTCATCCAGCTGCAGCCCCGAGACAGAGACCCTCTACAACTGATCTTCGGGAGGACAGGGCGGCCCAGAGAGCCGACTATGAGATGGACACCAATGTCCGAGTTGGTGTGGGTGTCCGCCTGACCGACTACAGGAAGTTGAAGGCAAAGCAGCTCAGGAAGCTAAGATGGAGTATTCTGCTTGAGGAGTGGTTCCCGCAACCTGGAGAGCCACTTGTGGACAACCACTTCTGGACCCTAACACAGATGTCGCTGTATGAGACTTACAGACGTCGGGGCCATAAGCTCTTCCAGCATAACTTTCTTCACTGGGATCAGCTCGCACTTGCAGCCAGGACTGAGATACACCCTTACTTTGAGAGGTACAGAGGGCTAGTGGAGCTGATGTCTTACCAGCGGGGTGCCTTCGTGGAGTACTGGGTCCGAGTGTTTTACGCCACACTCTACGTTTCAAAGGGCCGCAGATCCATTGACTTCATGTTTATGGGTCAGCATCACCATCTGACCAGACATACCTTGGGACAGCTGCTAGGAGTGGATCTCCATGACACCTGCCTGCATGAGTTGGTGTATGGACAGGCTGACCCACCGAGGAGTCCGCTCACTGGAGGTGTGGCATCACCTTTTGAGGATATCCAGTCACTGTTCGCTCAGCCCTTCTCTCTTGACCAATCGAGGGTACCAGCTCTACTCACTCCAGCTGCGCGCACTGTGCACCTTGCCTTGCGCCGCACACTTCTACCGAGGTCCGGATACCTAGAGGGGTTCACCAGTTTGCAGCAGACCCTCTTGTTCTATGTCATGAATGGGATGAAGTTCGACATTGTGGATATCCTTATTTGTGAGATGGAGGATGTTATCACTGACGAAGTTGGGATGATGAGGCAACTTGTGTTCGGCCACTGGATCAGTCATCTCCTCTACCTGTTGGCTCAAGAGGGGTCAGCCGTGCGAGACAATCTCACTGACGAGAGCGTCACATGGTTCGGGCACTACCGTGCTCCAGCTCCTGGAGACCGCCGCCTTGGCCGTCCAGTTGAGCGTCAGGTCCGAGCTCGACTTTCTGAAGAAGATTGGTCAGATCTGGAGAAGGAAGATGAGATCCTAGCACAGACTGAGGCTCAGGATGGGGATCTACAGCACATCTGGTCACAGAGTGACACTAGTGACAGTGTCGAGGAGTACTTCCCACCTCCTCCCTCACCCAGGCAGCACGATGCGGAGGCTGGAGGCTCGACTGCACCAGCACCTACTCCACCTCCGGTGTCCGAGGCACAGGTCTCTCAGCCATCTGAGCTCACTTCTCTACTTCAGCAGATGGTTGAGCAGCAGCGACTGGATCGGCTTGCAGCTGAACATGCTAGAGCTGAGCAGTCTGTGCGTCTTTTGGAGCTCCAGTAGCAGCAGCAAGAGATGCAGCGCCAGATAGCCCGTGAGAGGCGAGAGGACACTGACAGGCTCACTGGACTGATTGATCAGATGCACCAGCGTTCTCTTGACCAGCAGCAACAGACACAGCAGGCTATGATAGGCATCCTGGGGTTGATCACCAACCTCTACACTCAGACTGGGGTTGCCCTGCCTTCACAGCTTCCGGGTCTAGCTCTAGGTCCGCCTGTCCTGACACCAGTTTCAACTCTAGTGTCGACTACGCCGATATCGATGATCAACATGTCCCCACTGCTTGCTCCAGGCGCACCGATTCACTCTCCCATGTCGGCTTCAACACTTTTCCAGCAGACTCTGGCTTCTGTTGTTAGTGCCCCACTACCTACAGTCCAGACTCAGCAGGCACTGACAGCAGCTCCTGCAGCCCCTGTCACCTCCACTCCAGCTTTGGCAGCAGCAGGCAACAGCTCCGACGACAGCACCCCGACGACGACCAGTTCGTCATCGCCCCGAACACTCAGGGTCCTTAGACACTCGACTTCTCTTTTTGGTGTCTTGATGCCAAAGGGGGAGAAGAGTCAGGGGGAGGGATAACATAGTCCTTGGGGGAGTCCTAGTTGTAGGGGTAGGAGTATATCTTTTTGGGAGTTCTTTTGTAATTTGGGAGATTTGCTACTCTTTTGCTATTCTTGAGTTTTCGTGTGCCTCTTAATTCTCTTGTGCTTTATTGATCGTTTTTGAGCCTTCAAGTTTAATGTGCAAAATCTTGTACTTGTTGCATATCCTTTTGAGTATCGTATTCTTAATTTCATTACCGTTATGCTTTACTCGTTGTGTTGTCATCAATCACTAAAAAGGGGGAGATTGAAAGCATCTAGGCCCCCATGAGGTATGGTTTCGGTGATTAATGACAACCGTTAGATATTACTAATGAGTTTGTGGATGCAAGATCTCTCATATCACTCATCACACTTAATGAAGTCTATATATATATCATCTACTGCTCATTGGATACAATTGGAGACCCCTCAACAAATCATTCTACGAGATCGATCGATTTTTATGAAGTTTAAAAGAAAAAGCTCATATGTCAAAATTATTCCATCAAAATTGACTGCACTCAAGACTTGGTAATCATCAGAAGATCATTTGAAACCAATGTATAAGAGGTCACTCGAACAAATTCTAAAAGAATCACTTAGAACAACTTGAAGCAGATAAAATCAACTCACCGAATCATCCGATGTATCCAGAAAAGACTACATCGGTCGAGTTGGCTCAACAGCAGAAGAAGACCTCAGACTTAAGTATTCACCGGATCATCCGATGATGAAGCACATCGGTCTATCACTCTAGTAAGCAATTTCCCTGGACCAAGTATAACACCGAACCATCCGATGTACAATTATAACACATCGATCAATCACTCGAGTAAGCATTATTTCTGGACCCATTCTAGATCAAGTGTCACCGGATCATCCGATGATGAGGCAAGTGTTACATCGGTCGATCAACGGTCACGTCTGACACAGTGACATCAGCTAATTTGGATTCGTCTGATGACAACTGAAGGGAGAACATCGGATCATCCAATGTTTGCAGAACAGTGATTTCAGCCTACTTTTTCAACGGCTATTTCGTGGAAGCTAGCTATTTATACCCCTTCAACCAGTCATTTCGAGAAGTCTTGATAACCAGAGCTACTCTACACATTACCAAGCATTCAATACATTGATCTACCACTTCTACATCATTTACACCACTTGTACTCCAAGAGATAGGCTAGAACTTGCTAGAGATAATGCTTATGTGCTTCCATTCTTGGTGATTGGAGTCTCTAGTGTAGTGAGAGCTGTAAGGGAGTGTCTATTGGTGATTGCACTCACCGTGTAATAGTCGGTGATTGGAGAGAGCCTTCCGGAGCTTGCCAAGTCGGTTGTGGAAGCCCGGATGATCAAACTTGTACAAGGCTTGAGCTCCACCTTGCCGAGTTGGCGAACGGAGACTTTTAGTGAAGATCCCTAGTCTCGGTGACTTGGGAGTGGCTATACCCTTTGGTGGGTGCCACAACGTGGATGTAGGAATATCTTCAGGATCTTGCCGAACCACGGGATAAATCACCGTGTCCTCGTGTCTCCTCAGGAGTTTGCGCTTTCTTCCTCTCCCATTACACTTATGCATTTCATATACCGCAACCTTACTATTCACTTAAATGCATATGTTGTTTGCATAGGGAATTGGGCTTTTAGTTGTCAAGTTTTTATTGCTTTAATTTTTTGAAAAGAAGCCCAATTCACCCCCCCTCTTGGGCATTCGATCCTTACAAGGGCACCACAAATAGTGATGCTAAAAATTGTTTGATTTGCTTGGTAATTTTGAGTTTATTCTTGGTATGGTCATTTGACATGACATCTTATTTGTTGTGGATACTGAGAGCAAAAAGTTGCAATCACCATCAATGTGCAGTGACTCTACCTTGCAGCAAATTGAAGATATAATGCGATACAACTGTGAGCAAAAAAATTCAATCTAGCTTGAAAATTGCAGAGCTTGCAACAGAAATGGATGTAGAGCCATCCATTCCGGTGAAATGCAAATGCATCAGAAAGAAACAATATGATGAATCTGATTGTAGTGATGAAAAAATATTGAAAGTTGAGATGGCTTTTGAAGTAAATTACTTTTGGTCATGGTTGATATTGCGACAACCTTGTTGAAAAATAGATTTGAAGAGCTCTAGGTATTTAAAAATATATTTGGATTTTCACTAAGTTCAAGAACCTTGGTATCATTGTGAAAGCATCTAGGCCCCCATGAGGTATGGCTTCGGTGATTAATGACAACCATTGAATTTTACTAATGAATTTGTGGATGCAAGGTCTCCCATATCACTCAATCAAACGAAATTTATACGAACATCAATATCAACTACTAATTGGAGACCCATATACAATCACTTTATGAGATCAAATCAATGATATGAAGATAAGAAGTAAAAGCTCTTATGTCAAAGTCATTCAACCACAATTGATGACACTTAATGCTTGACAATCATCAGAAGTACATTTCCAACAAATGTCTAAGAGGTCAATCGAGCAAAGTTCAAAAGAATCACTTAGAAACAACTCGAAGCAAACAAAATCAACTCACCGGATCAACCGATGTTTCCAGAGAACAACACGTCGGTCGAGTTGGTTCAGCAGAAGAAGAAGACATCAGAACAAAGTACTCACCGGATCATCCGATGTTAAGGGCTAAGCTACATCGGTCCATCAGTACAGTTTGCAATCCTTGGACCAAGTGTAGCACCGGATCATCCGATGTACAGAAATATACACATCGGTCAATCACTCCAGTAAGCATCAAGTTTGAGCCAATTCTGGAGGAAGAGCCACCAGATCATCCGATGAGAAAACAAGTGCAACATCGGTCTAACAACGGTCATATCTGACACAATGACATCAGCTAAAGTAAACTTGACCGATGATAACTAAAGGGGAGACATCAGATCATCCAGTGTTCGCAGAAAAGTTCTGTCAGACTACTTTTCCAACGGCTATTTCGTGGAGGCTGGCTATATATATCCCTTAAACCTATCAAATCAATAAGTCTTGATCACCAGACATAATCTACACATCCACAAGCATTCAAGACAAAGAGTCATCACTTACACACCATTTAGATCACTTACACACCAAGAGATATGCTAGAACTAGCTAGAGAGAGAGCTTGCGTGCCTCCATTCTGGGTGAGTGGAATCTCTAGGGTAGTGAGAGCCTTAAGGAAGTGTCCCTTGGTGTTTGTAATTGAGAGAGACTTCCGGAGCTTGCCAAAGCGTTTGTGGAAGCCCGGAGGATCGAAGTTGTACAAGGCTTGAGCTCCACCTTGCCAAGGTTGGCAAACGGAGAAGAATAGTGGAGATCCCTCGTCTCGGTGACTTGGGTGTGGCTATACCCTTTGGTGGGTGCCACAACGTGGATGTAGGAAGATCTTGACGATCTTGCCGAACCACAGGATAAATCCTCGTGTCTCCTCGGGAGTTTGCATCCTCTTCCTCTCCCTTACATTTATGCATTTTATATTCCGCGAAGTTGCTATTTACTTCAATGCATAGATTGTTTGCGTAGGGAATTGGACTTTTAGGAATTAAGTTTTATTGCTTAGAATTTTTAAAAGAAGCCCAATTGACCCCCCCCCCCCTCTTGGGCATTCGATCCTTACACATTGGATGATACTGGACTTAGTGATTGTTGCATCATATTTGCACAAACTTTCTCTTCAGATGATTCATGTGAGGTGGATTTAAATGATCTAATATCTGAATTGAATGTTTTGCATTTGACTTTGCCGCAAAGACAACTATCCTAATGTGTCTATTGTTTACCGAATCTTGTTTACTATGTCAGTAACTGTTGCATCAGCAGAAAGGAGCTTCTCAAAGTTGAAGTATTGAAAAATTATTTGAGATCATCAATGTCCCAAGTAAGGTTAAATAGTTTGTGTACTTTGTGCATTGAGAAAAGTTTGTTAGATCAAATCGATATGAACTCTATTATTAGTGACTTTGCATATAGAACTATTAGGAAGAATCGTTTTAAACGATTTACATATAGTTTATTTTCCATTTTTCAATTTTATTATTGTGACATGATTAGTGACAAAAGTTTTTAATTATAATTGTTAGTTTCCTTGTTACATTCATTGTTAAGAAAGGGCCCCAAATTTTAATTCGCCCCGGGTCAAAAAAAGTCAGGACCAACCGTGATGCTATCTCTAGTGCGAGCTTGTAAACCTAGTCTTCAACATCATTATCAGTAATTTAACTATGGGACAATTGTGTTTTGATCATAGCTTTAGAGTCCAATTGTGATCTAAGCACTGATTTTAAAATTTTGCATTTTTACCACGACTTTTTTCACTTGAAGCTACAAATTATCACAAGTCCGTTTAGTATCACTAGCGGTGTTAGCTTTGATGTGAAAAAACAAATATATTATTTGTGATTTTACCACGGTTTTGATGCTAACATTGTGTTTGCAGCATAATTTTGATATGTGACATGATAACTTTGAACAATATAATCCGGATATAATTTGAACAAATTCAAATCTTTCTTACCAAATTTCAAAGTTCGAACATAATTTATTTTAAGAAATCTTTAAAAATTAAACATAATTTTGACAACCTATTCAATACCACCTACTCATTTTGATGGTGGTTTTGCCAAATTGAAATGTTGAGTTGGATTGTCTTGCCAAGTTAACTAGGCTAATGGGCAGACCCACTTGTACCTGAGAGATTGACGCTAATTAAGGAACGCATCTGACCCTAAAGAACGTGTCACTGTGGCGCTGCTCTCGTGGCTCTTGCCGAGCTAAAGCAGGAGCCAAGGAGGTGAACCTTGTTGCTGCCATGGCATAGCAGCTGTAGCAGATTAGCCTGCCGCTTGCGCCTGCTGTACTCTACGCGAATGCCTGCCGCGCAAGTAAGCCGTGCTAGCGCCTCTCTGCCTATCGTGAACCCACGCGAGAGCATGCCTGTCTTGCTTGCGCTCACGCCTGCCAAGCTTGCCTCTTGTGTGCGCCTGCCGCCGCTAGAGTTCACCCGCCTTCTCTGCTCGAGAGGATCAGATGAGAATAAACAACAGAGACATGAGGAGGAGCATTTCAGTCTTTTTTATTATTTTCTAACGTTTTTTATTCTAATTTAACTAATGGAGTTACAAAGTTGTGGCTAACGATCGGTTTAAGTAAAAAAGTTGTGATAAAAATACAAAATCTTAAAATCATAATCTGAATCACAATTGAGCTTCAAATCATGATCAACACACATTTGTCTCTTTAGGGGGTGTTTGGTATGGCTCCAGGGCCAAACTCCAAGGAGAAGCTTAAAAAATTCAGCCAAACACCTTAACTCTAAAACTCTGTGGAGGTGTGCAACTCCGTAGAGTTTGTAGAGTCCTAGTTCATTTTTATGGAGTACCTCTTTTCTTGCTCCAGAACAAACATATATGAAAGTAGACATGAAGTTAGAAGGTAATTACCCGCAATTGCCACCCATTACACAAAATGAATCGTTTTTTCTATCTTTTCTGGCTTCTCTCCTAGAAATCATCGAACCAACAACCTTACTCCCGCCGCGGCGCCGCCTAAAGCATCGCGCCGCCCCACGCCCGTCGGCGCAGCGCTCTTGACCACACGCGCGACCACGCGACACCACCGACGTCTGCGACCACGTGCTGCCACCGACCACCCCCGACATCGCGTCCGTCACCCAGCTGCCGTAGCCAGCGTCACACCTCGCCTGACATTGGCGCGCCTCCCTCTATGCTAGCTACCGCCGCAGACCTGCAGGGCGGCGAGGTCGCCGGTGCACTGTCCCAAGCTCTCGGATCCACGCAAGGTACCGGCCGCACTCGGGCACCTCTCTTGTCTCGTTTTGTTTGCAGCTTGCAGTTGGTGCCGGATCTATTAGCTGAGGTGACTGCTGCTGATGTCTGCAAATTGATGAGCCGGATCTAAGAACGTTCGAGAGAACAGAATTTCTCTGTTTTGATATCTTATGTGATGGATGTGCTTAGTGGTACATCAATTTATATTTTGTGTTATTCTTGATGAAATTCCTGATTAGTGCAAGGTATTCCATTTGATTAGGCAACACTTCAATCTTGCTTTTGACTTCAATCTTGCTTGTGACTTCAATCTAATGGCTTTGATTCGTAGACAGTATTCATAATTAATTTGGTTCCTGGTTCGCATTATGTTCTGTTCTGCAGAAGCAAAAAAATATTAGTCCGTCCAAGCACCAAGAACTGCCTCGTGAAGGAAAGTCATGTTTGCACGGGAACGATCTAAATTAGGGAGAATGGAATGCTTTGTTTGATAACAGTGCCTGAGCATTCTATTTGAACAACGTTTTCACTTGTGATGTCGGATTGTAACCTAGCCAGCAAAGAGATCAGGGTAACCACTCTTGTTGGTAGCAAAGAGAGAAAAATATTGGATGTCCATGTTGTAATGTAACCATAACATGTCACAAGAAGAAATTATGCTACTGTTTTTTCCTCCAAAAAAATGTTGTTTGATAGCACAAATAAGCTGTACGAAGTTCTGTATTAGTTAGCACAGCAAATGTACAAAACTTAGTCAAAAATATGTATACTTTATTAATATGAGACTATAGCAAACTTACAAAACGCTATTTGTATGTGCTTATACTTTATCAACCTGGAAATACATAGTCAACTAAACTAAGGGCAAAAATGACATTGCGTGCTAAAAATGGCTCTTTTGAAGTTGAGAATAGTTTTCCAGCCAAACACCATCACAGACAACTCCATCAATACAGCAGAGTTGCTCCACTCTAGCATTTTAGAGTAGAGTTGGTCTACTGTAGAGTAGAGCCATGACAAACACGCCCTTAACTATCGTCTAGTACTCATTGTGGGAATATCGATGCCAGCTTGAGTTCAAATATCGGACGCGTCCACCGGTTTCTGCCGCGGCCTCGTGTCTGGCGCTGTCTCCGCTTTGCCAAATCGCGAGCCCATGATTTCGAACGCTGCGGCATCCCCCGTTCCAGATTTCAAATAGTTCGCTCGTCGCTTGCACCTCCCTCCGCCGCGCATCTCTCAGGCAGGGGCACCCCACGGCGGCGATGGGGTCCCAGCACGGGGGCGCCTCGCCAAGCGGCGGCGGCGGCGGCAAGGGGCGGGACATGTTCTCGGTGTACCAGAACCCGTCCGTCACCCGCGCGCTCGCCTCCCGCAGAGCCCGCCCGTCTGTCTCGGTGCTCCTCGTCCTCGCGGTCTTGCCCGTCATCTCCGCCTCCTCCCTCCTCGCCCTCTCCTCCCGGTAACCCTGTTCTAATCCCCTCCCTCGTATCTGTCTAAACCCTAAACCACATAGCAGACTATAACAGTGCGCGTTTCTGTGTCTCGATGCTGTTCCAGGGAGCAACAGCTCGCCATGGTCGCCGGCCGCGCGCGCGTGTCTGCCGTTGCTGCTAGTAAGTGCGCCCGTCTCTTGGCTGGGTCTCAGTTTGGGGATGGATACCTCGAGCGGGGTGTGTTGTGCTTGCTCATCAGCTGCTTGTTAAAATGCCAAACATGCCTAGTTGATTGCACTGCACAGGAGGTGCTTGTCGTAATGCGGTAATGCCATAGTGACCACACTTCTGATGGTTGTAAACAGTGGCATGTTTAAGTCCATTTAGTGGGTGTTAAGCTAGTATGCGCTGACCAGTTGCCCTCAAAAGCTTAAGCTGATAAGGGATGGTAGGCAATTCACTTATATTTCAACACTCCCCCTCACGTGCAGGCTCTTTTGGCCCTGCAAACGTGGAATAGAAGTAGGCTACAATTTATTTTATTCTTTTAATAAATTGCGCCCGCTAGGATTCGAACTCGAGACCTCTGGCTCTGATACCATGTTAAGCTAGTATGCGCTGACCAGTTGCCCTCAAAAGCTTAAGCTGATAAGGGATGGTAGGCAATTCACTTATATTTCAACAGTGGGGTCTGGATGTTTATGACTGATGACTGTTGAACCTTCATTGCCCAGAGATGTCTTCACAACCATTAACCTGTTCCAGTTTTCCAGTTTTCATCTTTAGGTTGGTGGAGGCAGCGCTGGGTCTGGTCACACTTTTCACACTGCCGGCATTCTTCAGGGCTCTGATGTTATACAATGGGAAGAAGACAATGGCCAAGGATGACAAGGTTGTCTTATCTGAACGTCAACGAGGGCTTCTTGGGTTGAAGGCAGCAGGTTCAGAAGGGGCTGGGATGGGTGAGCAGATGAAAAGGCCTCCCAAGGCGAAGCCATCAACACCATCGGAGCCCATTGTGCCTATCAGGAAGTCTTCGTTCAGCTACACACCACCCCGGTCCATAGGGCAATCAAGGATCGGCTCTACCCATTTGAGCCCTGCTGGTGAAAGACTGAACACGACACTGCAAATGTCACCTTCCACTCCATTGCAGAAGTCTGTGTCTTCCCCTTCAACTCCATGGTCAAGGAAAAGCTCAGGCAGTGCCAACGGCATACAGACGGAGGCAATGTTGGAGCAGTTCCTGGCTAGCTTGGATGAAAATATTGACAAAATCACGGATTCAGAAACTAAGACCGCAACGCCTCCAGCAACCACTACAAGCTTTGGTGTTGCTACCCCTGTTTCAGTCACAACATTAACCACCCCTTCTGGTACTACAAGGAGTACACCGTTGAGACCTGTGAGGATGTCTCCTGGCTCGCATCAGAAATACAGCACACCACCAAAAAAGGGTGAGGCTGAACTTCCACCCCCAATGTCCTTAGAGCAAGCAGTGGAGGCTTTTGAAAATTTGGGTGTATATCCTGAGATCGAGCAGTGGCGAGATAATCTCAGGCAGTGGTTCTCTTCAGTTGTGATGAACCCACTTGTCCAGAAGATCAATACAAGCCATATTCAGGTGCTCATATTTTTGTCATCATTTTGACATGAACCTGTCATCTGCTTAAAAATGTCCGAGACAAGTTTTTTAAGCATTTTGCTTCCAGTTTGTTAAATGTATGGTGGCTTGCGTGTTAACTAGTAGTACTAGCGGTTTTGTTGCCCCCATGTGGCTATCTGGATGCCTGGTAGTTGCATAGGGGCCGGTGGGAATTCTCTGCCTCCATTTTACTTTCTAATTCTTAAACGTAGACTGCTGTAAAACGTTGATCTCTGTTTCAGTTGAAATTGAAGTGGAGTAACCAGATTCGAAATTCTTTTTGTCATGAACCTATATCTCTAGCCCATATTCATTGGTTCATCCTTTTGAACTTTATGTATTGCAGGTTAAGCAAACAACAGCTAGTCTTGGGGCTTCAGTTACTGTTAGCCAAGTTGGAAGCGATCCGCCAAACACAACAACACCAGTCAGCTTGTCTCCTCTTGGTGGAACTAAAGATTGGCAACCTACCATCACAGTTGATGAGGATGGTATTCTTAATCAGTTACGCTCTGCACTCCTACGTTCTCGAGATGCCCCTATTGGTGAGTGCTGGTGTAGCTTGACATGTTCCTGCCTTTCCTTTCTTTGGTGTATTCCAATGTTTCCATCAATACATGTTAGTATGTTACAAGCTTTTGTGAGAGTTCAAAAAAAAGCTTTTGTGCTTTAGCTGAAGTTATCTTAATGTTTAGCATGGGCATCTTATACGTTGTCATTATTTTCTCTTGCAGCACAACTTTTTGGCAGTCCACAACAGCCACAACCAAACCCTCAGCTTCCAGCTATTCAAGCATGCATTGACGCAATTACGGAGCATCAGAGGCTTAACGCTCTGATGAAAGGAGAGCTGATAAAGGGCTTGTTGCCACAGAGTAGTGTTTGTGCCGATTACACTGTTCAGAGAATTCAAGGTGACTATCTTGTATTCTGTTTGTTTCCATGTAGCAGGCAATAGAGCTGTTCATTGCATGATATTTTTTAGACTTGTATTCATAAAACATAATCATTATGGTGTTCAAATTAGTATTTGTATGACTTTTATACTTCTATTGCAATGCAGAACTTGCTGAAGGAACATGCTTGAGGAATTATGATTACATGGGTCATGGAAATGGTTTTGGCAAATCAGAGAAAAAGTGGACCAGTGAGCTACCTACTGACTCGCACCTTCTTCTGTACCTGTTTGCTGCTTTCCTTGAACATCCAAAATGGATGCTTCATGTTGATCCCACCTCCTACTCTGGTGCCCAGTCTAGCAAAAATCCCTTGTTTCTGGGAGTTCTTCCACCAAAAGAGAGATTCCCCGAAAAGTATATTGCTCTTATATCCGGTGTTCCAGCAATTATTCACCCAGGGGCTCTTATATTGGCTGTGGGCAAGCAGAATCCTCCAATTTTCGCTCTATACTGGGACAAGAAGCTGCAATTTTCCCTTCAGGTGATTTGAGTTTGTTGTTTCAAACTGATTGTTTATAGAAATATAATATGTTTGTTCGTATTATGTTGTCTTCCTATTAACAATCATAGATGTTATCATGGAGTGCTTTTGAAAGTGTTCAGCGTGAAATGTTTTTTTTTGAACAAATTCAGCGTGAAATGTTAACTCGGGAGTATGATTTTCTTTAATTAAATACACTTTATAGAAAGATATGGACAGACGAGAGAAACAAACCCAAATGAAACGCTATTAAGGGTTTTGTTTTGACCGGGACTATTAATGGTTTTGTTGTATATGTTTTGTGTATGATTTGAGTCTGAGTGTCATGAATGTTGAAACTCAAATGGTGTTCAAAAGTATAAGCTGCTGTAACAATGCTACCTCTTGCATGTATGCTGTTTGTTATGAAATCTGGCACCTGTCAGTACAAAAATTTAACGAGTCTATCAGCCTCATCTGGCAACTTAGAATACATTTGCACTTTGTGCTAGATAAAGGGCTAAACATGAGATAAGGCATTTATTATTCTGTCGATTTGTTCACCATTGTTTCTGTTTACTTCGTTTTACAAGTAAACTTGTCAGTGTCTTTGAAATGTTACACACCTGAGTTTACTGACATAATGAAATTACACTCATTAGGATGTACTCCCTCCATCCCAAAATACTTGTCACTCTTTAATTCAAAAATGAACTAGAGAGTGACAAGTATTTTGGGATGGAGGGAGTAACTGATAAGCTTTGGTGTCAACTGTTTTGTTATAAGTTATAACATTATTTGCATGTTTCTGTATCCCAGGGAAGAACAGCAGTGTGGGATACTATTCTGCTCTTGTGTCACCAAATAAATGTTGGTTATGGCGGCTTCGTTAGAGGAATCCATATTGGTTCATCCGCCTTGAACCTGCTGTCGGTTATTGATTCAGATATGGAAAGCTGAAAGCACTGCTGCTGGCTTGTCTGCTAGATACCTCGGAATATGGTTTTGTAGCTTGCAGAGTTGATATGTGCCCATCTCAGTTATTGGTGTTATTTCATTGTAACTAACACCGGCATGTTTGGAACTAACCTAGCGTCAGTTGGACTTGATTTTCCCTGGTGGAGGGGCAGCTGAATGTTATGCCCAGGTTGTACTTCAATTTCTGGCAATCAATTGCTTTGAATTCCCTTCATTTTCGCATTTCCAAGGAACTACTTGTCTCCACACACTTGTTTTTATCTGTATATAGTTCTAACGGCATTTTCTTTGAGGGGAATCATAATGAGGAACTCAGGATTTAGTGCCGCAACTGCATTTGGATAACAATATCTACATAGCACATTACGAGGTGAGGTTTTGTGACTAAATATGCAAACATATGTTAAAGACTTCTTTTGCGAACGAAACATATGTTAAGACTCATGATAGACAAAAGATGCAAAGTATATTTGGTTCTTTGAAACATTGTCATCAGCTGGTTGATTGTCACTACACGGGATCAGCATGGCTTTTGGAAACAGCACGTCAACAAATACTGCAGACCTAGCTTTACGCAGCTGAACCACAAAACCCAAGAAGGTAGCTAGTCCAAGTATAGCATTTACTAGGGCCCAACTAAAGCCCAGCCCATGGAAAAACGCACCCTCGCTTCTTTGACTCTTTCCAGGGAGCGGGATGGTTCAAAAAATTTCAAACCACACCACCCCCAACGGCAACTCCCCGTCTCTCCTTTTCCCCCACTTTCCTCACCACGACGCTCACGCTCCCCATCTCCTCGTCTCCTGCTCGTCGATCCATCATCCATCGCGCAGCACCGGCGTCAATGGATCCCCACCCCACCCCCTTCGCCGGTAAGCGCCAGCTTCTCTCTCCTGTGTTACATCCCCTTCTTCCTCTCGCTTTGTTTCGGCGGTGAATGACCCAGCGAGATGCGCAGGGAAGCGGCGGCCGGCCCCTGCGCCGGCAGCGGTGAAGGCGACTGCGTCCAAGCCCAAGTCCATCGCAGCCACGCGCATGACAAGGATGGCCAAGAAGTCGCCGAACGCCGGCCCGCAGTCCCTGTAAGGATTCACTGTGACTTCATTGACTCTAGATTTGTTCCGTGCGCCTCGGTTCGTTTTGCTGCTGAGTGAGATGTGCTGCTTCTTTCCAGGCCGGCACGGCGCGCGTTTGGCACCATAAGGACCAGCAATGCCCCAGCAGAGAAGCCACCCCCGAAGCTGCAGAAGTCGTCGAAGGTATCGCCGCCGCCGCCGCCGCCGCCGCAGAAGCCTGTGAAGGTCTCACCGACACCGTTACAGAAGCATTCCAAGCTGTCGCCACCAGCAATTCAAAAGACTTCGAAGCTGTCTCCGCCGAATCCGGCCAGAGCGACGAGGCCTTCCAGGACTGTTGCGAAGTCACTGAAGAAAACCGCCCCGGGCGCGGATCTGGAGGCGAAGGCCAAGAAGAAGAACCAGCGAGTTAGCTTCCAGGTGGCTGCTGTGGAGCCAGCGGCCCTGGGAAGCAGGGAGAAGGTGAAAGCCACTGCTGACGACGTGACTGGGCACACACCCATGGTGGCTAGGAAAGCCGCAGAGAAGCCGTCAAAGGCTGTGGCTGCCGAGACGCCGTTTTTTAGTGCGCAGAATTGTAGCAGCTGCACGCTTGACCAGCTCGAGTCGGCTGCTTACTGGCTTGCACAGATCCGCCTTGCTGAGTCTGTTGGGAAGCATTGGATTGCTGCATCATTCTTTCGCCTTGCATTTGAGTCCCAAGCTCAGGTGATTGCTCATCAAAGTCCAAATAGCATCATTACTATTTAGAGCCAAGCTAAATTGTAAATTGTTAGAATTACAGCTGCATATACATGTTAAATGCTAACCAGCGTTTTTGAGGCGTCGCCTAGGCGACGCCTAGGCGTCCAGTCGCTCTGGCATGGACGCCAGAGCTGCTCGCCTCGCCTGGAGCGGCCGAGGCGCCCGCCTGGGACGACAAGGCGTCCATGGACGTCCAGGCGGCCGGTTCAGGCGTCCGCCAAGGGCGCCACACGGGCCGGGCAGAGGTGCGCTGGAGGAGGGAGGGCAGAGGGAGGGAGGGAGGAGGGGAGGCGCAGGCTGCTGCGTGCTTGGAGACGAAGAGGGGGCACCGACGGGCGCGACTGCTGTTGCTGTCGAGCGGCGGAAGAGGACTGGTGTGGCGGCGGCGGCTTCTGATCGAGAACTGGGGAAGACAAGTTGGAGCGGACGGTTGGATTCAGGTTATAAAATACGAAGGGCTGAGATCGGACTGTTGTGAAAAAAAACCCTAGGAGTTGAAACGTTTATTGGGCCTTTGGGCCTTATTACTTTACCTCCTACCTCACGCCCCTGGTGCCCTGCTCCTGACTGCGTCGCCTCCCATCTGCGCCGCCTCCCTTTCGCGCCTGACTGTGCCGCCTCCCTCTCGCCCTTCGACTGCGCCGTCGCTCCTTGCACGTCACGGTTCCTCCCCGTGTGCCTGTCGCGGTTCCTGCCCGGGCGCGGCCTCCTCCCCTTCTTCGGTGCCCTGCACCTCACCTGGGTGCCATTGCAGCACTCGCCTGGGGCTCGCCTAGGCGCCCGCCTAGGCGCCTAGGCGTCAAGGCGGCCGGCGGGCGCCTAGGCGTCCAGGCGTTGGTTTAAAACACTAATGCTAACACTTCTTTCTTGAAGGATGTGATGTTTGGTGGGTTTTGATTGCATAGCCTGTTGGTAGGAGATTTGTGACGTGTGACCCTGTCCCTGCAGTCCTGCACACAGGTGGGCCCAGTCCAGGTCCAATCTGGACCAAGGGCTCTCGGCAGCACAACAGATTAGGCAGGAGTCCAGTCAAGGAGTTGAGTTTTGTTCTGATCTAGAGATATTATAGTTTATAGATAGAGTCCAATGTGGGAACAGTTCCTGCAGGTGGGCACGGGTACAACCAGGAAAAGGTGCCTACAACACCAGAATATTGAGTCTAGGAGTTTCCTATTCAGTTAGGTATCCTGTACGGGTTAGAGATAGAATTAGAATAGTATAAAATTGTCTCATGTGTAAAGCACCAGGACACTTGTACTTGGCTAATAAATAGCTGCAGCCTCCAACTAATAGCTATCCTATCGGCAATAGAAAAAAAACAGATTCCACCTCAAGAATATGTGTGTCCAGCCCCAAGTCGCCTAAACCTACCTTCTGCTCTACCAGGAACACATCAAGTCCCTGCTACCCGTTCTGTTCTGCACGGCTGGAATAGAACAGCAACACACCCGATCATCTCTCTGCTGCAGTGCAAGTCCTTCCCTCTTCTCTGTTCTGTACAGAATCCTCGGCTGGGTTGATCAACACCTGATCAGCACCCAGGAGCTCTCTGCACATAGGGACAGAGAAATAACTAGTTGCTGAATACCTGTGCAGATCTGTTCCAATCATAACAGATCTGATCCGAGGTGTTCAGGACACCGGATTTCCAACATTCGTGGCATCAGATCCGGATTTGACCTTGGGTTAAATTCATCAACATGTCGACAGATCCGAAGACCCCTCCAAGCAGCGGTAGCGTCACCAGCGACAAGATCATTACGACAACCCATCCGGCTGTTCGTGAGGTGAACACGGGAACCGGGTTCCCAATACTTACCAAGACCAACTACGCGGAGTGGGCTGTCATGATGAAGATCAAGCTGCGGGCGCGGCTGCTTTGGGAGGCGGTGGAGAAAGGCAATGCAACCGAGCAGGAGGACATGATGGCGTTGGACATCCTCGTCAGCGTTGTCCCGCCGGAGATGATCACGACGATCAGGGAGAAGAAGACGGCGAAGGAGGAATGGGAGACGATCGCCCTCATGCGGGTCGGGGCCGACCGCGTGAAGAAGACGACGGCGCAACAACTCCGGCGTGAGTTCGAGGCCGCCGCCTCCAAGCATGGCGAGGGGATCGAGGACTTCTCCCTCCGGCTGAGCGGCATGGTGTTGCGCCTTGCCTCGCTCGGGGAGCCGCTGGAGGAGTCGGTGGTCGTGCAGAAGCTCCTACGAAGCGTTCCAGAACGCTTCCAACAGATCGTGGTGGCGATCACGGCTTTGCTGGACGTGCCGATCCTCACATTGTCGGATGTGACGGGGCGGCTCAGGGCTGCCGAAAACGCCTTCGACGCGACGTAACGAAGTGGGGGAGTTCATGATGGCCAGCTGTACCTCACTCGGGAGGAGTGGGAGAAGCAGGTGGAGGAGGAGCGGGCTGCCGAGTCTTCAAAGAAGGGCGGCCGCAAGGGCGCGTCAAAGAAGAACAAGAAAGGTTCCTGGAAGGACATTCCGCGGGACCAATGCAGGAAGTGCAGGAAGAAGGGTCATTGGGCCAAGGAGTGTCGGTCGAAGTCCGAGCAGGAGGAGCCGCAACAGCAGGCTCTCATGGCTGAGGCAGAAGAGGAGGGCGTCTTGTTCATGACAAGGACGGCCTCAGTACAGGTGGAGCCTATATAGCAGCGTCCCACGTGCCCACTTGAGATAGTGGAGGGACGCGTCTTCGCGCATCACGACAATGACGACGACTCCGACAGCGACACATGGTACCTCGACACGGGTGCGACTACCCACATGACGGGCTCGCGCGTCGTCTTCTCCGAGCTCGATGAGAACGTCGTCGGGACGATCAAGTTCGGCGACAAATCGATTGTGCGGATCCAGGGGAAGGGTACGATCAACTTCGCTGCCAAGACAGGTGAGCACAGGAGGCTCACCGGCGTCTACTACATCCCGCGCCTCACCACCAACGTCATCAGCATTAGCCAACTAGATGAGGATGGCTACCACATCACAGTATATGGAGGAGTGATGCGGATATGGGACAAGGAGAATCGTCTTCTCACACGAGTGCAACGCGACGACAGCAAGTTGTACTCCGTCAAGCTCAACATCATGCATCCGTTTTGCCTGACCACGCAAACGAAAGAAGACTTCAGCACGTTCTACACCGACGCCACGGGTCTAGCAGCAGCCGCTGGACCAACTGTTCCAGGCCCTGGAACGGACCTACAAGGGCCAATAGGCCCTACACAGGGCTTTGGAGGTGCTGGAACGGCTCTGCATGAGGCAGGAGGCCTTGTACAGGGCGCCGGAGTTGTTAGGAGACGCGCTGCAACAGTTAGGAGGAGCGTTGAAGGTACTGGGAGTCCTAAACAACACTCTAGGGGTGCTAAACAGCACCTAGCAGGGGCAGCACAGGGCGTCAGAGGCCCTGAACGTGCTGCTGTCCCTACGAGGGAGCACGAGGTTGAAGACTGGAGCTCCCACAAGACTTCTGAGCGTCGTCCAAAATCCATCCAATTGGTCACGCCGCCAACAAACATGGACAGCTACGTCGACGCCTATCATGACGGGGATGAGTCTGTCACCTCTTCATGGCATGTTCCACGAAGCTTAGAGGAGGGTGAGCTCAAGTTCATCACCACGAAGGAGCCTACGTCGTTCATGGTAATCAAGTCCAGAGAAGAGGTTGGGTCGTGGCACGGTAAGGTGGTGAAGCACAAGGAGGGGCTGATGATCAAGGGCAGAGATTATCAACAAGATGGAGACGAACGACTTGACCAACGTGCTTGGAAGATAGAAGTTTGTCGAGATGGAAAGAAGGATTGGGATCCTGGACGTGTACAGGCGACAGGATCAGGAGGAGAATGACGTGTGACCCTGTCCCTGCAGTCCTGCACACAGGTGGGCCCAGTCCAGGTCCAATCTGGACCAAGGGCTCTCGGCAGCACAGCAGATTAGGAAGGAGTCCAGTCATGGAGTTGAGTTCTGTTCTGATCTAGAGATATTATAGTTTATAGATAGAGTCCAATGTGGGAATAGTTCCTGCTGGAGGGCACGGGTACAGCCAGGAAAAGGTGCCTACAGCACCAGAATATTGAGTCTAGGAGTTTCCTATTCAGTTAGGTATCCTGTACGGGTTAGAGATAGAGTTAGAATAGTATAAAATTGTCTCATGTGTAAAGCACCAGGACACTTGTACTGGGCTAATAAATAGCTGCAGCCCCCAGCTAATAGCTATCCTAACGGCAATAGAAAAAAACAGATTCCACCTCAAGAATATGTGTGTCCAGCCCCAAGTCGCCTAGACCTACCTTCTGCTCTACCAGGAACACATCAAGTCCCTGCTACCCGTTCTGTTCTGCACGGCTGGAACAGAACAGCAACACACCCGATCATCTCTCTGCTGCAGTGCAAGTCCTTCCCTCTTCTCTGTTCTGTACAGAATCCTCGGCTGGGTTGATCAACACCTGATCAGCACCCAAGAGCTCTCTGCACATAGGGACAGAGAAATAACTAGTTGTTGAATACCTGTGCAGATCTGTTCCAATAATAACAGATCTGATCCGAGGTGTTCAGGACACCGGATTTCCAACAATTTGAGCATAGCACCTGTGGATTATCCTATCGTTTAATTCTAGTTCATTGTACCTCAATACATTTTCTTCAATAATACAGTTTATTTTTTGTGGACAGCCGATCCACAGACTCCAAAGCGAGCTCAGGAATTACTCAGTGCGCCATGAGAGTGCCGGTACTTTGGCCCCTTTGTTCGATGAGCTTCTCACTGCCCATGGAATGCTGGTTAACCAACCAAAGTTTGACACCGATGGTTATGAGAAGGTAGAAACACCTTTGGCAACAAACGTGGTAGATAAAATGTTTGACCTGGCCACACTTAATGAAGATGAGTGCTTGAAATGTGTCTGTGATGATGATGCTGATGATGTGGGTGTGGTCATTGTTGACAAACATGGCGTGGAAAGCGTGGAATACCCAACCTTTGAGGGAAAACTGGATGAAAGTTTGGAGTTTGATGACAGTGATGCTGTGATAGTTGACAGACTAGTGGAAGCAAACTTTGATCTACAAAGCAATGCCAATATGCAAGTTCCTTGCAGCAGTGGAACAGTCCAAGCGGAATGCAGATCCTCCATTAAAAACTTGAGTCCAAGAGGACCTTTAGTACACATGAATTCTTCTTCAGGACGGCTCTCATTGGAAAACCTTTTTGACAAGAACTCTCCATTGTCGTCAAAGAGGCTAACATCCAGTTGCCCTTCTTATAAGAAGTCTGTTTCCGTTAGAGACCAATCTTCAAAGCGGATACCATCTGGTATACCTTCTGATGGGAAACACAATGCTAATGCTGCTGAACATCAGACCAAATTTAGTCAACACATGGGATCCAAGCATCCTTCTCTAGGTAAGTTAACATGTCCAGCACCTTTCCCTTCAACATTGCATTCTGATGTGTCTTGGTCTGATTGAGTGTGCCTTGCAGTTGATCGGTTTGAGGTTACTGGACCTCTGGAGGATGCTTCAAATAATTAGGTATGCGTTTCTTTTACTTTTGAGTGGTCATGGCAAAACTACATTCAGCCAGTTATTTGCACTAGTTTAGTCATTGCCATATTTATTGGTTGAGGGTGTCAACGATACTCTTGCGATGTTGAAGAGAATAGTTTGGACTTTTGGGACAACTAATGTCTGAATGTTCGTAGTTGACGCTTAATTCTAAATACTGTTGTGCCCAACGGCCCTTGCTGCAATTCTTAAAGAGGTGCCTTAAAAATAAGGCATCGACAGTTTAAAGAAAAATCTTTGCTAATGAAAACATTACTATCCTAACTTGATGTCTGTGCTACACAGTTGTTACAGTATTTACTACTGATCTCGAAAAATTCATCGGCTATGGTCTATAGGTATTAAACAACATTGTGCAATTTCGGGTAGATGCACTCATTTTGTCATCATCGAATCAATATGTTTTTTTGTGATTACATGTGCATAACTAAGTCTATCTATCAGTTCCACCCACTGAACTTTTGTTGTTATCAAGACACTAACTTGAAACCATGTCCCATTCTTTGCAGATCCACTAGCATCTGCAGCTGGAGTACTGTAATAGGGCTGCTATGCTAATATAGTTCGATGTACCCTGTCAGATGACTGGTGTGTGCCTGTATGTCTTCCATTATTAGTTGCAGGTTGCTTAGTTTGCTCTGGTCTCGGGTGCAGTGTCATATGTGCGCTTGCTCCTGTGTATGGTTTTGTTTAACCAGGCTACAATGTGTTGTGTGAAAGAAGGTCGTCATGCTCAGATGACCTTTGTGAGATTGTTCGAGTTCTCGCTTGTAATGTGTAACACCCCCTAAAATATATTCTTGGAGCTAATTCATGTTTGGATATTTTGCTAATGCTTATTTGAGTGTAAGAATTATTTTGGCTATTTAAAATGTGCTTAGAAACTTAAAAACTGGAATTAGAAAAACTACACCCCCTTTTTAAGCTCCTCTGGACCTAAGGCCCCTTTTCTTTTCTTGGCCCAACCGCTCTTTCTCTTTCCTTTTTCTTCCCTTTCCAGCAACGGCCCAACCTCTTTTCCTTCCCCGCCGGCCCACTCTTCTCTCTTGCCTCGCGCCCAGCGGCCCAGCCACTCGCGCGCTCGCACGCACCCCGCATCGGATCCTCCGCCCTGTCATTTTCTCCTGTTCCGCTGGCCACTGGGCCCCGCTGGTCAGCTTTTTCCCCCACCCGCAGCTCCCCTCTCTCGCGGTGCCGTGCTCTGCCACGGCGCGGACGCCAAAAAAACGGCCTCCAATCCAGTGAGTTCCGATCTCGAGCCTTCGTGTCCGCCAAGAAGCCTTCCGTTCTATAAATACCCCCTCCGGTTCTCGTCGCCCCTGCCCCGGTTCCATCTCAGCGCGGGAGCCCTGCTCCGCCGCCGCCCGGATTCCGGTGAAGACTCCACCGCGCCGATTCTTTTTCCCCTCCACCCAATCGGCCTGGCTAACATCTTGACCGGCTTCGCAGGGACGCACGGTACCTCCTCGCCCCCCTCCTGTCGCGAAGAAATCCGTGGGGGTGCCAGCCCATCGTGCTCCGGTGAGATCCTCCGCCCCTCTCGATGCACACTGTGTTCCTCTCGAGATTTCTTCCATTTGTGACTCCTGTTGTGTTTTGGGTGGCCCAGAACGCCTTACCGTGGTGTAGCGCAAGGGGGTTGGTGCGCCGTGACACCTCCCCATCTAGCGCCGGCGACCCGAGCCGCCATTCATCGCCGCGAGCCTTTCCCGTGCCGATCCTGTCCACGCGACCACCCTCGGTGAGCTTATGGCATCCCTCTCCTGCGATTCATGCGTTCAGGGGTCGGTTTAGGGTTGTGCTCGTGCGGATCCATGGAGCTCCGGCGAGCTCTCGGGCTCGGCCATGGCGCGCCGCCGCGTCCCCCCCCCCCCCCCCCCCCCCCCCCCCCCCGTCGGCGGCATGCTCTGGCCGGGTGTTTGCTGGCCGTTAGATCTCCCTTGAGCGGCTTAGATTTTATGTAGCATACCCCTTCGTCCGTTTAGATCTAGGTCGTTGGTTTCAAATCGTGAAGCCCCCGTTGGGCCACGTCGCCGTTTGATCAGGGCCGTGGGCTTGGAATCCGACGGTCCCTGACCAGGCGCGCCCAACCCCTTGGCGGTTTTGCACCCACACCCTGGTAGTTTCAACTTTCTTCGCAGTTTGGCCCCTGGTTTTGCTAGGGAGCCCCTGGAATCCCCTTTTATTCAGTTTCCCTATTTTTGCATTTTGATTATTTCTGCAGTACACTATTTAGCAGATTAGCCCCAAATGTATGTGGTATTTATAGTTTAGCCCCTGCAGTAGTAGGTATTCACTTAAATCACATGTTTAGGGAGTATTTAAACATCATTTTATGTGGAATAGAATCTAGTATTTGTAAAATGTTATTTCCATGCATAGTAAAGTATGTGAAAGTTTAATAAAGCATGTGATGCACCCTTTATATGTTTCTTGGCACATAAAATAATAGAAAAATGTAAATTGCTTAGGGTAGGTATAATAGAACTTGATTGAATCACTTTGGAGTGTATGAAAATGCTTTGTTGTGTGTATGCTATGTTTCTTCATTATGCCTATATTTTCACGCTTGTACTTATTTCCTTTGTACCATTTTCTTGCATGTAATTATGTGATTAGAGGCGATCCCGAAGTCGACTTTCAGCCTTCAGGACCAGGTGTTTGACTACGTCGACCCACACTACCCAGACGAGTGTCCTTGACCACTTTACCCCATTTAGGGAATATTAAGGATATAGATAGAATTAGTTGCATGCAAGTCAAATTAATTTGAATCCTATGCTAGACTGTTTCCCTAGATTTCCATAATATTCCTTGTTGCTTTTGGGTAGATGTTACGGTATTTTTGTGGGTGGTTACTACTGCTTAGCCATGCTGTCATAGTTGGGGGAGTAACTTTACTTAAAATTGCTGCTATGCTTACTCTACTATACTCTGTATTATTGTGGATATGGCGGGATGGTGTAGATTATAGGAATCTAGGCAGGCAGGTTTGAGAGGTGGGTGCAGTACGCACGAGACTCGGGTTCATTTGTGTTGGCGCCTGCCCTAGATTCTAAGGACCGGTTCTTGGTGACATTGCAACCAGGTATTACCGTATCACCACATGACGGTATGGAACGACTTAGCCATTTATCTAGGAGATCTTTCAATGAGTATGGGCAATGGTTGGTGCGGGGAACGAGTTCAGCGTTACCTGCTCTGGGATCCGCATGGCTCAAGAGGGGGCTGCCACGTCGGAGGGTGTACTCCATTATGTCGTGGTAGGCGAAACCTTAGAGCGCTCGTACTTGTTGGGAGACCCTTTGTAAAGGCTCTGTTGTGGACTCCTGGCCACGCACCTTAGGCAGTGTGAGACGGCATGGTGGAGTTTTCTTAGTCGTCGTTAGACGATGAAATCACAACTTGTGGGTAAAGTGGTACAAACTCTGCAGAGTATAAATCTATCTAGATAGTCGTGCTCACGGTCACGAGCACGCCTGGTAGTATTGCCATGATTAGTCAGTTTGAGATTGGTTGGTTGTTGATGAGTCGGGCGGTTGACCCGGTGAGTTGGTTCCAGGTGGGGTAACCTGGACGGTGGTGAGTCGGGTGGGTGTCACCCGACAGTTTATATTATTATTATATATGAGTCCCTCACCTAGTAAATAGGATGCTAAGGTCAACTTAGGGAATTAAGGTTGCTTAGAGGCTAACCCGTGTCAGCTTTCCTCATTGAATAGCCCGCATGTCATAATTTCCCTCACTCGCGGAGTACATTAGGTACTCACCCTCACTTCTTTCCTTTTCTGTTTTCTTGTGCATATATTGCTGCTCAGGTCCCAGTGGTGGAGAGATGGACGAGGAGTTCGACGCAGACGGCACTGGTGCTCAGGCCTAGGCGGGTGTTCTCACGGACGGTGCCTGTGATGGAGATCCTACTACTACCTTTCCGCTGTCATGAGTTTTTCTTTTAGACCTACGGGTCATTCTTGTACCAAAGATGTTGTTCTTGCCGTTCTTGGCCTATTATGTTTATCGAGCTTGGCTTAATTATATATGATATCTCTTTTGTGCTCGTGTGTGATGAAAACTGATCCTGACACACGCGAGTATTGTGCTTTGTTTCCTTTGCAGGAACAGGGTGTCACATAATGCTTGCTTAGCATAACAGTGTTTATGGCCTCTCTTTATTTGATGCAGAAGTCAGTCAAGACATTTGGAATCAACTTTGATGTTATATACTTCATCCGTTCTGAAATTTATGACGTTTAGAACAAAAATCTAGTTCAATTTGAACTATATTAACTGTCCTAAACATGGGAGTATATTACAACTGATTATTATTTGTGTACAGTGCTATAATATAAAATGTTGTCTGAACAGTAACTATTGCCACTTCGTTGTTCGAGCCGCAATGAAGAACTCGGAGGAAGTATGTGGACAGAAAAGGGACCGTCGGAAACAGATCGGCCCCACTATTTCCAGGAATTTTTTTATTAATATACGGTTTCTAAATGTTTTTAATATAAACAACACATAAAATGAAAAAAAATTCAAAACTGACCCACCTTCGTATGTGTCATAGACGAAATTCAAATTTTGTATGTGTCATATATGAAATTCAAATTTCGTATGTGTCAAGAACAAAATTTGTTTTAAGCTGGTGCAGGTATGTTTTATTGAGTTTTGAACCTCAATTTATGAAGCTTTAGAGTAAGAATTTGAAAGTTTTTCCATAATACAAAATGTAGAATAGATTGTGAAGTTATTTATGCAATGAGGAACATATTGTTGTAGTATTGGAAATCAAAAGTTATTGAATATCGAATTGTGTAATACGATCACAATCATTCAGTTTATGTGATCGTAATACCACTTTTGAAAATCAATATCTCTCAATTCAATGGACGAAATATATTGGAAACCCATTCCTTAGACTCATCAAAACTACTACTATAATTTATGATATAACAATTTGTAGCAATTGTATCTCTAAATATTTCAAAATTGAGGTTTAAAATTCAATAAAACTTTTCTGCGCCAGCTTAAAACGAATTTTATCTTAACACATACGAAATTGCAATTTTGTACAAGACACATACGAAATTTAAATTTCGTCCATGACACATACAAAAGTGGATTAGTTTTGAATTTTTTCATTTTGTATGTTATTTATATTAAAAACGTTTAGGAATCGTATATTAATAAAAAAATCCTCTTTCCAGTCTCGTGTCTTTTGCGTTAATAGCGAGGAGCGATGATTTTGAGTTCCCTCTGTGCGCCTCGTTCGCTGCGCCGCCGATACGGTTGATAGAGTGCAGCAAAAGCAGCGAACGCCCGCCCGCCCACTCCAGAGCGCTCGATGTTTGCAGGTCCGAGGTCTTGGTAACTGGTGGGGGAGTTAAGCCGAGAAGCGAGGGCACAGGTCGAACGCCGCAGCGGAGCCGACCAACCCACCCCAGTACGCCCGGCCCCCGGTCAGCGAAACGGCTGGCCGGTTCGTCCGTTTCCAGCCGCGCGCGCGCTCGACGGGCTGCGACCTGCGTACGCGCGGCCGAAATCGCGTCCGGTTGCGTCACGCCAACAAACTGGAGTGCACTCCCTTTTGTCTTTTTCCCCTGCCGAAGCCGAACGCTGCAGGCCGCCGAACCGCACGGAAAACGGAAACACGGAGATCGATCGACCTGCTCGCGGAGGGAAGATTACCACGTGAAGACGAAACCAAGCTAGCTTGGACTGGCAACGTCGCTGGCACCGCGGAAGCAGCGATGGATCGATCGTGCGTGACAGGGATTGATAGCGACGAACCAGCCCCGGTTGATATTTCTGCAGTCTCAAGAGAGCGAGTCATGCGTCGCTCGCTTTGGTTGCGCCGGCCAACTGAGTCCGTGACCGCCGTTGAATCGGCAAGTCTCATTCATAAAACTACTACGAGAACAGGGTATACGTAGACTCGGCTTATTCGCTCCTTAGATATCATCGTTGATTTCTCCCCTCTCTCTCTAAACAAATAATTAACTTCTTGACAGTTACGAGGGATTGAGTTCACAAGACGGCTTAAGTCGCCGACGTTGAACATGTAGCACCCTCGGTTCCATCCACACGCAAGCCTGGCGCCGCGCCCCTGCTAAACGATTCACTCCCAAAACTGACACAGACGGCAAAGCTCGCAGCAACACGACAACAAGCCGTGAAACACGTGCGCTACGGCGTCCATGATCAGGAGCCGACACGACGAAGAAGTGGTGGCGGTGCCGTGACGCAACCGAGGCGAGGAAGCAGACCCCCGTCGCAAACGTCCTCCTCGTCGGAAACAACAGATCCTCCGACTCCGCACCGCGTCAGTTCCTCCCACCCAACTACCCAAGCCCCAAGTTCACGGCCCCGCCACGACGACGACTACTCGCACCGGCGACCGGACGCGCGAGCGCCTCCGACGCCGTTCGCGAAACAGACGGCGTCGCGCACGAGAAAACCGTTCCCAAGGAGAACGGACGGCACAAAAAAAGCAAAACAACGAGAATAAAAAATACTACCATTGCAGAGCAATGCAGAGGAGCAAAACGACGGAGCCGCCACGTCAGCTGCGACGGTCATCGTCCCGGGTAAACGCCACCGTGGCGTGTAACGCCTCTAAACCGGCACGGGTTAAAGCGCACCCCTGCGGCCCTGCCTGAGAAATCCGCCAAAGCCGTCCACCGTTTCGCCAAAGCCCAGAAACCTCTCCCCGCTCTCCGCCTCTCCCTCCACTCGTGACCGGCAAGCGTGGGGTGCCTTGCGCGCTCCCTCCCGGACTCGGCCGCCCGTGCGCCGGTTGATCCCGTCGCAGGTAAGCTGCCCAACTGCGATTCCGATTCCCTTGGGGTGGTTTTGAGCTGCAGATCGAGGGGGCTCGGCTGCTGTTACATTTCCTGGGGGTGGAGGAGGTGGTTCCGTGGTCTCGGTTGTGTGGATGGGGCCGCGGAATTCAACGATGCTTGGTGCTGGCGCTGCGCTTGTGAAGGGGGAGGGGGGTGATTCGATGGGTTGTTCAGGCAACGCCGTGAGGGTCGGCTCCGACGCAGCGCCGAAGCTGTCCTCACCGGATTCGTTATCTCAGGTCCTTCGGCACTAGTTTCTCACGCCATGGTAGAGGCTCAACCTCGATTCGTTGTTTGATTGCTTGCACTGGTCGGCCACTCGATCCCACTTTCCTCAATTTTAGTTCTGACCTGACGGTCCTCCTAAGTTGGATATTCCCTTTCGATACGGTCAATTCTTAAGTCAATTGTGTGTGCAAATACACGTGCTAAGCGAATTATCTTGACACTAGTTATCTAGGCGATAATAGATTTGTCTAGGTAGAGAATGGGTTGTACCTCAAGTTTTAGTTGGCCAATGGTATCTGTGGATTTTGTAGAAAAAATAAGCCACTAGGATTTCACGAGTAGGGCGAAATCCAGTCAGATATTTTCCCTATCATCCGGTACCAATTTCGAAAATTTCTGGACCGATATCCGTTTCTATGGGTTCATACTTGAAATTGGACTGAGACTTTTGGAAGGAAATCGGACGGGAAACGATCTGGACTGATATCCGACTGAATCATCGGGATTTCGTATTTGTACGGATATTTCCAAAAAAATTCTAGTTAAAATCAGAAATTGATACGGTTCCCCACCCATCGCCCTCCGATCTCTCCTCCCAAAGGTCCCACCTTCCTTGCAAATCCAACCAACATGTGGCGGAATCCGCCGCTGCCGACCCGGCCCACACAACGCCGCGGCTCAACAGGGAGTTTGCTGCCTCACTCTGGTGCCTGAGCCTGCGCTTCGACATCCGCGTGTTGTAGGCTGCGGCAGCAGAGCCGCTTCTCTGTGCGCGCCTATATGTCCGACATCGTGGTTCGTGCAGCACCTCACGCGGGAACGGGCCTTGCGGCACACACTCGTTGATGTGTTGTGGCGGTGCGGGCCGTTCATGCTCTCGGCGGCGCTAGTCACTGATCGGAGGGGGTGCGGGTGCAAGATCTCTAGGGAGCTGCTATTCGCGCTGGTTGATAGTTGGGGCTGGCTCGGCATGTCGTGCTACAATCACGAGGTGTTCGTGCAAACGTCGCTCTTGGGGCTGCGGCCCAACACACCCCTGTACAATGCGGTCATTGCAGCGTCGGTGAGGGCTGGCGCAGTGGATGTCATGCACCTCCGATTCTAGCGGATGCCTACTGACGGGTGCTGCTTGGACCTCTTCACGTACAATGCACTTGTTCACCGTGTCTGCCCGAGCAGGTCGTCATTGAGGCCCTCCGGCTGGTGAAGCAGGTGGAGGGCTCGGGCATCCAGCCAAACCTCGATTCGTTGTTTGATTGCTTCACAAGTTGGTCTAACGACTGGTCGGACCTCGATCTCACTTTCCTCAATTTTAGTTCTCACCTGACGATCCTCTTAAGTTGGAAATTCCTGTTCAATATGGTCGATTCCTTAGTCAATTGTGTGTGAAAATACATGTGCTAATGTGACTTATCTTGACACTAATTATTTTTAACATCCGGTCTTGCCATTTAGACATAGATTTGTCCAGGTAAAGAATGGGTTGTACCTCAGGTCTTTAGTTAGTTAATGATATTGGTAGATTTTATACAAAAATTAAACCACTAGGATTCCACGAGTTCCCTATCCCTTTCACCACCAAGCCAAAGTCCTGGTTTAGTAGTCTATTTTGGTCTGACTTAGCAAATATCGGAGCTACAGCACCTATACACCTGCATTGGTGGACAAGATACAGTGGGCAGGCACCATGTAAAGGTTTGCAATTTCGGAAATTCCATTCCCTGTGGATAGCTAACCGCAATGTGGGGAGTGTGAACACCTGGAAAAAACCTTTTATGAGGAACTGAGGTTGGCCTGGTTAGGGTTTGGTTCAGGCGAGTATAGGACGGAGTGAATGCATGGCGGTATTTACTTTCCCCATAAATTGCACGTTTGACTGTTTATATAGTTCTTCATTCCTTATAGAGCATGATAATTTATGCTGTGGACCATTAGTAACTTGGACACGACTTTTAGTTGCCCGAACAGCTAAATAACACACATTGGCTCTTCTTTCATTGATGACAGGTTGAAAATGGATGGAAGCACTAGAGGGCGTGGGCACTCTGAAGCGCTGAGAAACTACACGCTGGGAAAAACATTAGGTATTGGTACATTTGGAAAAGTGAAGATTGCAGAGCATAAGCTTACAGGGCATAGGGTTGCTATCAAGATCATTAACTGTCACCAAATGAGAAAAATGGAAATGGAAGAGAAAGGTACCCCTCCTTAAACTATAACACATTATATAATTATTCTTTTCTTTTGTAAGGAGTATCTTCAATATATTTTATACTGAGAAATTTCCTTTGATATTGCATCAGGCTGATGCTTCATGCTTGACTTATTTTTCTTACTTATTCATGTTTCCAGCAAAGAGAGAAATCAAGATATTGAAGATGTTTATTCATCCCCATATCATCCGGCTATACGAGGTCATTTACACAGCGACAGATATATATGTTGTGATGGAGTATTGCAAGTATGGCGAGCTGTTTTATTACATTGTTGAGAAAGGCAGATTACAGGAAGCAGAAGCCCGCCGAATCTTCCAGCAGGCAAGTGTCCTTTCACTCATTTATTTGCTTGTAGACCCTTTTATTTTGTGTAAGAATAGTTATTTTATTAATCAATTGTTCTATCTCATTGTTCCCATAAATGAGAATCGAAATGTACATTCAGTACATGCTCCTCATGTGTTGCTATTGTGTTCAATTTGTTTTTGACTTCTTTGGCGAAGTTGTTTAATGTGAATTTATTAAGTATTTGGCTGAGTAAACATGTTGACTTGCAAACTTTCTGAATTAATTGCTTTGCCTTGAGGAGTGAGGTGATCGGTTAAATTAATTAATGCCTCTTGCTGAAGTGTAGGTTATGTTAGTGTCTCTACTGGCATGTAGTCCAAACTTTTAGTCACAGATATAAACTGTGCATCTTTTGAGGTGAAGCATTCTAATTTTGTTGAAACTAAGTTCATGGTTTGTCTCAGTATTTTATTTTTTACTTATGTGTTTAAAATTTTCTGAGCAGATCATATCTGGCGTTGAATACTGCCACAGAAACATGGTTGTCCATCGTGATCTGAAGCCAGAAAATTTGTTACTTGATTCAAAATATAATGTAAAACTTGCTGATTTTGGATTGAGCAATGTCATGCATGATGGCCATTTTTTGAAGACTAGCTGTGGGAGTCCAAACTATGCTGCTCCAGAGGTAATTTAATCGTATTACTGTTAGCCTTTCAGTCTATATCCTCATGCTCATTCTAAGTTTATAGTGGTTATATCTTAACAGGTCATATCTGGTAAACAATATGCTGGACCTGAGGTTGACGTATGGAGTTGCGGAGTGATCCTTTATGGTCTTCTTTGTGGTAGTCTCCCATTTGATGATGACAATATTCCGAGCCTGTTCAAAAAGATAAAGGTGAGAAGCACTTACGTGGACTACTTCAATCTTGCAATGAGTGTTTATTTTTTTTCATTGTGGAGATTTGATCCCCGTTTTTTATGTCTATTCCAGGCTGGTATCTACACCCTTCCAAGTCATTTGTCTTCTTTGGCCAGGGACCTGATCCCAAGAATGCTTGTTGTTGATCCAATGAAGAGAATCACCATTCGCGAAATTCGGGAGCATCAATGGTTCCAGATACGCCTTCCTCGTTACTTGGCAGTGCCTCCACCAGATACCTTACAGCAAGCCAAAATGGTATGTTCTCTATTTCATACTAAAAGTGGTTATGGTATGCTTATACTAAAAAATTCCTAATTTGCCCATTAACATGAATAAAACTATTTAGCCTGTTGGCATTGAAATGACATTGATATTTCACAGAAAATTACTTTCTAAGCATAATTATTTACAATATTTTGAACATAATATTCAACAAAATACAATCAAGATTTGTATCTCAAACTGATTCTTTACTACTGGTAGTTTCAGTTCTGTAGCAGCAACATGTTTCATTCACAGGAAATGGCATGCTGAATTTTTCCTGCACTATTCACTTTTGAACGCATTTCAAAGGGATATTAATAAAAGGGCAGCCTGGTGCACCTAGCTCCTGCTTGCGCAGGGTCCGGGTAAGGGTCCGATTACTTTGGGTTTTTTGTACGCGGCCTTTTCCCGCATTTCTGCAAGAGGCTGTTTTCAGGATTTGAACCCATGACCTTGTGATCACAAGGCAACATCTTTACTGCTGCACCAGGGCCCCTTCAAAGGGATATTATTGCATTATTAAATCAATGTCACTCTACCTAGTCTACTATTTTTCTTCTCATGATAATGTCATAACGTTTTCACATGGTCAAATTTCTGAAGATTGATGACGATACACTTCGAGATGTTGTTAACTTGGGATTCAGTAAGGACCATGTGTGTGAATCATTGTGCAATAGACTTCAAAATGAGGTATGAGCAAACAATGCGAGCCTCCTGTTCATTTTGATGGCTACAACTGATATTTGGCGGATTTCCCAGGCTACTGTTGCATATTATTTGCTCTTAGACAATCGATTCCGTGCAACTAATGGCTATATTGGGGCAGATTATCAAGAATCAACGGTTAGTTCACATACATCCCTTCCCCCTCTGTAAAAAAATCCTATCCTTGTCACCCCACAAGAAAAAACTTGGGCTTATTTTATTGGAGCACTACTGAATATCTGACTGTATGGTGTCTCCAGGATGGGAATTTGAATCAGCTAGCTTCCACGGAATCAGCTAGTTGTAGTACAAGGCATTATCTTCCAGGAAGCAGTGATGTTCATAGCAATGTATTGCGGCCACAATATCCTGTTGAAAGAAAATGGGCTCTTGGACTTCAGGTCTGCCATATTGTTTATTTTGCTTTTTTTTGTAGAATCTAGCAATCATATTAATGTCTCACTCAATCTACTTACAGTCTCGTGCTCACCCTCGTGAGATAATGGTTGAGGTCCTAAAAGCACTCCAGGAGTTAAATGTCTGCTGGAAGAAGAATGGACACTACAATATGAAGTGCAGATGGTGTTTTGGGGCTCCTGAAGTCCATGACATGTTAGATGTCAACAACAGCTTTCTTGGTGACTCGACCATCATGGATAATGATGATGCAAATGGGAGGGTACCTGCCGTGATCAAGTTTGAAATGCAGGTATTTGATAGTTTTTTGCACTGTTAATTTTCTTTATCATGAATACATTTTGGATATTTAACTTGGTAGTGTCTTACATTTGAACTTTACTATAATCTAGTTGTCGGAATGAGGACTGAGTAATACAATCCCTATTTTTCCTATTTCTTTCAATTATGTGTTTTAAATCTTTTTTATTTTTGCACCAAGTAGTTCAGGCTTTTCTGCATTTCTAATTTTAAAGGAAATTTCTCCTACATATTGGCATTTTTCTAGCACGTGATTATTAGCAACATGCATCTGCTGTTCCTAATGTTTGTGATGCCATTTTGATCCAATAAAACCTTTTTATTTTCAATATTACATAGAATGGAATGAGTGCATTTGAGATCTGAGATGGCACATTTCTTTTGTGTTTACAATATATGCTCTTTGGTGACGTGTTTGCTGAAATTTCTTTAGCTTTACAAGACGAGGGACAACAAGTACCTGCTCGATTTGCAGAGACTTACTGGACCGCAGCTCCTTTTCCTGGACTTCTGTGCGGCCTTCCTTACCAAGCTCAGGGTTTTATAACCTGTTTGTGTTCGGAGTGGTGGATAACAAAACCTAGAGGCTACTGAGCGGGGTTGTTCACTCCGTGATGAATAAGGCATCATGTAAATAGGCACCTTTAATTTCTATTTGGACAATGACAGCGAAACATGTTTGAATGGCTAGACTTGCGTTAAACGCCGAAAGGTTGGTCGTTTAACTTGTTATATAAGCAGAAAGTTTAGTAAAACTGTCTGGGTGGACATTGCGTTTTCTGCAGACTGCAGGTTGTAAATGTGTGCCTGTGTGGCACTGCTGGGCGCTGGTGTGTGATGCCGCAGTGCAACCTGTTTCCTGAAAATGCAGGGCCCGCGCTTTTGCTGGGTCTAGTGTACAACTTTTGCTTTAATGTACTTGAAACATCGCAATTGCTAGGATTTTCTTGACAATTCGTAACATGACAAGTACTCTTTTTGTTTCTAAATATTTGTCATTGTTTAAGTACAAAAATAAATAAAAAGATGATAAGTATTTAGAATGGAGAGAGTATTCTTTATGAAACATATAATCAGTGAGATAAAGATAATTTTGGGAGCAATGCATGCTGAAAGTTCGCAAAGTTGCTAGGTAACGTGTGTACACCGGCCTTTGGCACGCGTCATCTTTCCTGCGCGCGGGTAATGTCCGTTCATGCTGGCCAACGAGTTCTGTACTGTATATGGACGCTAAAGCTAGGGGTCAACACCTTAAGAGCCTTTTTGGTAGTCCGGAATCTCAAGAGGGATCTCAGCCGACGCTAAAGCTAGGGGTCAACAGCTTAAGAGCCTTTTTGGTAGTCCGGAATCTTAGAGGGACCTCAGCCCAATCCTTGGCTTAGAAATCCACGAGTCAATATTGCCCCGATGTGCATTTAGGAGCTCGTATCGCCGATCCAATCCACGGGGAGCATCGGGCTTTTCGCTCCGGCCTCACCAGATCGGGGAGGAAAACCCGACGTGCGTCGCTCGCGTCTCACTCCACTTCTGCCGTTAGCGTCCTCTGCCCCTCGCGCCGCCAGTATCCTCCTCGCAGCGGTGTGGCGGCTCAGCCACGCCGTTGGCCTCCCCCCACTGTCGCTGCCTTCGAGACCACACGTCTCGTCTGTTGAGAAATCGACGGTACACTACTCTAGCAATTCTACCGCATCACCCAGGAAACATGCGAGTACAGAGGTCATAGATCGTTACCACTAGACGCGCAACGCAGCGGAACGTAGACACACATTGGTGTAGGGGAAGTAGACGATCTCATTCGTCTCCTCCTCGTCCTCGTCACAGCAGCAGGTAGATGATCATGATCGTCATAGCCGATCAGTGCAACAGTAGCAGCAGTGCCTCTACGGAGTTCACACGTACGAGGAGGAACGTCGTGCGCCGGTGATGCTAGCACCGCGTGTGCGGTAAGGGTCTCGACGTGAGGCCCGCGAGGGGTGGCGGCTAGGACTGTCACGTGGTGGAGTAATTAGCCCCTAACCCTACCTCTCGTATTTATAGACGTACTAATGGGATTTTAGGTCGCATGCCCATTAATACCCTAATTGCTTATGGATCAAATATCCAACAGGCCTTAACCTGAATTGTTATGTTTGCCTCTTGGGCATATCACCAACAATCTCTCACTTGCACCAGAGACAATCATCTAGCCAAGCTTTTTAATATTCCAACCCCTTAAGTGTGTGACCCCTTAGGTTCATGTACAATCGGTTGTGAATGAAAACTGTTTCCAACCACAAGTAAATAGAGGTACATAGCAGGACATACTAACTCCCGAATGTACATAAAGATCGTATCGACCGAACCTAGATACATTCAACTTGTTAATCCCTTTGCCTCACGGTACCAGTCAAACTCAAGGCGAGATGCGTGCCATCCTTGTGATAACTCAACCATTCACTCAATCAAATAGTGGATTCATTTCTTGACTAACTTTTAGTCATTGTGATTAACCTTTAATCAATTTGGCATGACCATGCACTTTCAAATCCAACTATCTCGAGGGGCCCAGAGATATATCTCCTGTTATTAAGGAGGGGCAAATCCCATCTTGATCCGCGCACATCCCATTCTATGTTTTATTATGTACCTGAAGACTACTTTTATGACTACCCAGTTACGGAGTAGCATTTGGTAGTCTCAAAGTACACAACTACATAAAGTGAGAAACAATAGCGATCTCAGGCCTAAGGATCTAGCAGGTGTATTACTCAAGACCAACTGATAGCACATATGAAAATAACAATCCCAGCAGTGTCTTGGAGTGGGTCAATCCAACACCATGTTCACTAACGTGTGTTCACATTATTAATTTGATATCTTCATATCTATGATCCGTGAAACGTGATCATCAATTAATACATGTGCTAGTCTGTGTGACATTATTATCTCATATAATGATATAGACTAGGAATCATTTAGAGTAACATTACTATTAACAAAGAGTTCCACGAACAAGTCACATACTTGATGATCAATGTAAATAATGATTACTCATATAACAATTTATTTAACAGTACATAAATATAGCTGTGACAAAAGTCTCCCACTACACACTATGATCACTGATGTAAGTATCTAATACCTATAGATCTCGTGTGCGCCTCATGCTTTGATTGTGAAAGAGGCTTTATCAACGGATTTGCAACACTCAAATCCGTGTGCACCTTGCATATCTTCACATCACCTCGATCGATGATCTCTCGAATGAGGTGATAGCGTCGTAGTATGTGTTTAGATCTTTTGTGTGATCTAGGATCCTTTGCCTGTGCGATGACTCCACTATTGTCACAATAGAGATCCACAGGACTGGACGCGTTAGGAACAACACCCAACTCAGAAACAAATTTTCTGATCCAAAAAGCTTCCTTTGCAGCTTTAGAAGCTGCAATAGACTCCGCCTCTGTGGTTGAATCTACTACTGTATCTTGCTTGGAACTTTCCAGCTCACTGCCCCTCCATTGAGGCAGAATATAAAACCAGATTGCAATCTAGAATCATCCTTATCAATTTGGAAGCTTGCATCCGTGTAACCTTTTACAACAAGATCTTCTTCACCTCCAAACACTAAGAATGCATCCTTAGTTCTTCTCAAGTACTTAAGGATGTTTTTGACAATGTTCCAATGAACATCACCATAATCTGATTGATACCTGCTCGTGATGCTTAAAGCATAAGATACATCTGGGCGTGTATATAGCATGGCATACATGATGGACCTAATAGCCGAAGCATAAGGAATCGCTCTCATCCTCTTTTGCTCATCAGGTGTCGAAGGACACTAACTCTTGCTTAGAGTAATGCCATGTGATATTGGCAAGAAACCTTTCTTGGAATCTTGCATATTGAACCTATTCAACATCTTGTCAATATATGTATCTTGGCTGAATCCAATTAGCCTTTTAGATCTATCTCTATAGATCTTTATGCCCAAAATGTATGTTGCCTCTCCTAAATCGTTCATTGAGAAACTTTTTCTTAATGGGGATTTAATATCATCAAGTATTGGAATGTCATTTCCCATCAATAATATATCATGTACATATAGGATCAGAAATACATGTGCGCCCCCACTAAACTTTTTGTAAATACAAGGTTCTTCTACATTCTTGATGAAACCAAACCCTTTGATCACTTCATCAAAACGTAGGTTCCAACTCCGAGATGCTTGCTTCAACCCATAGATGGACTTTTGAAGCTTGCATATTTTACTATCATTTTTAGGATCGACAAAACCCTTAGATTGTGTCATGCCCACATCCTCAGTCAGACTTCCATTAAGAAAGGTTGTTTTGACATCCATCTGCCATATTTTATAATCAAAATATGCAGCAATTGCTAGGAGAATCCGAACAGACTTAAGCATTGCGATGGGTGAGAAAGTTTCATCATAATCAACACCTTGAATTTGTTTGAAATCTTTCGCCACCAATCGCGCTATATAGATGTGAACATTTCCATCTATATCGGTCTTTTTCTTGAAAATCCATTTACAATCGATAGGTCTCACACCTTCGATTGGATCAACCAAGTTCCAAACTTTATTTTCATGCATGGATTCAATTTCGGATTCCATGGCTCCAAGCCACTTCTCATAGTCGGGTCCCGTCATTGCTTCGGTATAGGTCGTGGGCTCATTATTTTCCAACAATACCATGTCATGGTGCTCTGTGGTTAGAAGCGTTAACTTTTTAGTCGCGCGACGTACCCACGTAGACCTTCGTTGGCCTGGTGTTTCATCAACTGGTTGCACAACATCTTGTACATCCTGTATAGGATTAGTGGATGTCGAAACATTTTCAGGTATTTCTTGAATTTCTTCAAGATGCACCTTGCTCCCACTAACTCCTTTTGAGAGAAACTTTTTCTCCAAGAAGACACCACTGCGAGCGATAAACACTTTACCCTCTGTTTTATTATAAAAATAATATCCTTTGGTTTCCCTAGTGTTGGTACCCTGCGTACCGGCTACCCTATGATACCGCAAGAAGTACAAAAGAGTTCTACTTGTCCAAATTGAAGGCCTCCTCAGGCCCCACATATCATATTACACCGGAACCGCATCCCTCATATGGGTAGCTCCGAAGATTGACGCGTGTAATGTAAATTCAGAGCTAAACTCTCAACACAGGGAAGCTCCGCGATCAACACGTGTATAATGGCCCCAGACCTAACTCCCACCACAGGAAAGCTCCGGTGTTGACACGTGTACAGCGGTGCCGGAGCTACCTCCCCGCAATGAGAAGCTCCAAATCTGCCACGTGTGGGGCCTTCGGATCCTCATCAACGAATACATTGGCGGATCTCCTTCAGCACGGACATTCAAGAGACAGTTAAAGCGGAAGTTACAAGACTTGATTATGTGTTGTTAATACCGTATTAATGACACACTATCAGAGCACTGTTAATAGAGGTAACGCAACCATTAATACACATCATCAAACTATTAACCATGCTTAATACCCATAGACAGTGTATTAGGCTATTTAATATGCCAAGGCCACATGTCGGGCCACACTAAATAATGTAACGGTCAGTCCTTGGAATATAAAAGGACTGAGCTGCACGATACAAAGGGCAACTCCAAGCTAAGACAGAGATGACGCTTTCTAGCGATTCATAATACAACACAACACACACACACTCCGTAGAGTAGGGTATCACGCTCAGGCGGCCCGAACCATGTAAATCTCTGGTGTCGCCATCTTAATCTTGATCTCTGCGTGCCCCAACCGAAACAAGAACCTCCACAGGCTACACTTTAGTAGTACCAGGGGAAGTGTCGTTGCTACACTTCGACATTTGGCGCGCCGGGTAGGGGGTAGCTTCCCGAGATCTCAAGATGGTGAATTCCGCCGCAGGATCTTCCAACGGCAATCATGCTGAACAAGCTGCTGAAGGCAATCCCTCCAACGCTCAGCAGCCAGCAGATGTCATTGTTCCAACAGGCACTATGGTGCCACAACCGCCCTCTATTCCAACAAATAATGTTGGACGACAAGATGGGGCATCTGCGTCGATCACTGCATCGACGAACAATAACCCTGAGTACACACTCATTGATGCGCGAGCTCTTCTACAATATCCACCACCTCCAGGGGCACCTCAGGGCGCTATGGAACAGTGGAGAGCTAATGTAGACCATCTGGTTGCAGCTGCAGCCGCTGACATCAGTAATCAAGGTCCTCCCTCTTCAGGGCGAGCACCATCACAACGACGGACCTTGTCGGGCAGACTTGGCCCAGAAGTCTCGTAGTAAAAGAGACGTGTTGCATCCCAACAGGTGACTTCGTTGCCTACCGGGGCACGATATACCCACACCATCACCAGGATTCCGACTCATGACCTGCGGTCGGAACTGGATCGCCGTTACCGGCAGTAGGACGACCGCATCCATATTGAGCATGCTCCTGAGAGGCAAGAGGCTCGGGACAATCCTGCTCCTCAGGGAGTAGGAGGAGGTTGTTCTGCCCTAGCCATGCATTTACGCATGGTCAGATGGCCACAGAAGTTTCGGCCTCACTTGCCGGAAAAATTCGACGGGACTGTCAACCCCGTCGAGTTCCTACAAATCTACTCCACTACTATACTAGCAGAGGGAGGTGATGAGGCTGTGATGGCCAATTACTTCCCAGTGGCTTTAACTAGGACTGCAAGGTCCTGGTTCATGAGTCTTCCACCCCACTCCATTAATAGTTGGGCGGAGCTATGCCAGCAATGCACTGCCAACTTCGGGAGTTCTTACACTCGACCTGACACTGAATTGGATCTGCTTGTTGTAAAGCAAACATCGGGGGAATCGCTGCAATCCTTCATCCAACGGTTTTCTCAGGTACGGAATACTATTCCTTCAATCTCGAGCTCTTTGTAATCGTTGCATCCAGACAAGGTGTTCGAGATAAAAAGATGGTGGATAAGCTGACCATCAAAGAAGTCACCAGCGTAACGGAACTCTTCAGCCTAGCACACAAATGTGCTAGAGCTGCGCAGGGCCGTGAAATGCACTCCAAGCCAGCTCCAGGGGCCAACAAGAAGTCCTCCAAAACTGAGGCCACTACCTTCGGTAGTGGCAAAAATAAAAAGAAGCCCAATCTCAAGAAGAAGCCGTCGGCTGGCGCACCAGCCGCTGCAGCTGCTGCAGCTCCAGGTGGCCGGGGGCCACGTCCCGAGAAGCGACCTCGTCCTTCATCAGAAGATGACAACAGTTCAAAGGCGTGGTGTCCGACTCACGAGATGGACATACACAGCCTGGAAGAATGCCAGGAGGTCCAGAATCTTGCCGAGCGCTATAACAAGCGCCAGGAAGAAGCTCCTTTCCGTCAGCGGGAAGGAAAACAAAAAGTCAACGAAGCTCCGGCTGAGGAGGAGCTGGGTTTCTAGGATCCCAAGAAGGTCCTGAAAGCTGGCTACAACACTGTCGAGACGATTCCGACGTCTCTAACAACGAGCGTCGGAAGACCCTAAATACCATCTATGGTGGTTCTTGGGACATCACCTCTCACCGCATCCTCAAGATAATGCGGTGGGACATGGCCGTGGCAGCTCCCACTGAGCCTCATCGGAAGTGGATGGATACTCCTATCATTTTTGATGCTTTAGACTACCCCAAAACATGATCGGGGTGGCCCACCATTAACAATATTCAACTCCACCATGTAATGGTGTATGGAGGTTCATGGCTGAACCTCATAAGCTTTGAAGCTTTCGTTAGCTTCAGCTTCGGCCTTCGTACCTTCGCCCATTCCAACCTTTCTCTGGGGTAGTTCCGAGAACCATTTTTCCTCTCGGTTCTATCACACTCCCAGTGACCTTCGGGACTCGGGAGAACTACAGAACTCAGAAATTGGTCTTCGACGTCGCGCAGATCAGTCTGTCGTTCAATGCCATTCTAGGCAGGCCAACCTTGTACAAGTTCATGGTCGTCGCTCATTATGGTTACTTAGTGTTGAAGATGCCATCACCCACGGTCGTTCTCTGGATCCGCGGAGATCGCACTGCAGGAGTTACTGCTTTAGAAGAACTCTATGCGCCTACCACAGCGCAAGAGGAAGCATCTGGTAAGGAGCCAGCTCCGAACCCTCCGAGCATTTGTCATAAAGGCTCTACCTCCGCACCCCGTGTGCAACCAAGAGGCGACACCAATGTTCCCGTCAAAGTCATCTAAATTGGTTCCGATGCTGCTCAAACTACTCGTATATCGGGAGGTCTGAACAACAAATAGGAACTCGCGCTCATCACTTTCCTCCGGGCTAATGTCAACGTGTTTGCCTGTCAACCGTCACAAATGCCTGGGATCCCTAGGGAGGTGATTGAGCACAATCTGAAGATTTATCCTGACGCACGGTCTATACACCAGAAACCCCAGAAGCAATCAATCAAGCGGCAAAACTTCATCCGACAGGAAATCAAGAAGTTGCTTGAAGCCGGATTCATCCGGGAAGTCTTCTATCCAAAATGGCTGGCAAACCCAGTTGTTATACCCAAGGCCGGCAGGAAGCTTCGGATGTGTATCGACTACACCACCTTGAATAAGGCATGTTCAAATAATCCATTTCCACTACCTAGAATAGATCAGATAGTGGACTCCACCTCCGGGTGTGAGCTATTGTGTTTCTTAGATGCATATTCTGGATATCATCAAATCCAAATGTCTAAGTAAGATGAAGAGCATACTGCTTTCATAACAGTAGATGGATTGTACTATTATACTGCCATGCCATTTGGTCTTGAAAATGCTGCTTCAACATTTGTACGAGCTATGTACAAAACATTTGGAGAGTTAATTAGAGACCTGGTGGAGGTGTACCTCATGACATCATCGTGAAGATCAAAAACAAGGAGTCACTCATTGACAATTTACAAGCTGTCTTCGACAAGCTGCGCACTAAGCGCACCAAGCTGAACCCGGACAAATGTGTCTTCGAGGTTAGCTCCGGAAAGCTTCTAGGTTTCTTGGTGACTCACCGAGGAATTGAAGCAAATCCGACAAAGATCAAGGCTATAGAATATATGCAACCCCCAACCCACATCAAAGATGTCCAGAAGTCAACTAGATGTCTAGTTGCGCTCAGCCGGTTCATCTCAAGACTGGCAGAACGGGCGCTACCCTTCTTCAAACTCTTGAGGAAGTCCGGACCATTTCATTGGTCTGAAGAAGCAGAAACGGCGTTTTGAGAGGTGAAACAACTCCTCACCACACTACCGATATTGGTAGCTCCTAATCCTGGTGAGCCTTTACTGCTTTACATTTCGGCAACCACCGAAGTTGTCAGTATGGTCCTAGTTGCAGAAAGACTAGAGCCACATCCAGTCCAGGAGCCCAGACCCCTCTGAGAGGGTCTAGAATCACCTGAAGGCATGTCTGGGTCCCAGCCCCCAGACACGGAACCTAAGACGAAATGCTAGGAGATCAACCTCGTTCACCTGAGGGGGTTCACCAGGTCGACCAAGATGATCTGGACCCTCCTAGCAAGGTTCGGGTCGAACAAGAAGGAGTTTTGGACCCCTCCGGGAGGGTCCAAGAAGCACAACATGAAGATCCGGAACCCTCCAGGAGGGTCCGGGTCGATGGAGAAGAAGCTTCGGGTCCTTCCAAAAGGGTCCGGACCATCCAACGCCCTGTGTACTTCATCAGCGAAGTGCTCCACGATGCCAAGACAAGATACATTGAGGTGCATAAGCTGCTTTACGCAGTTCTTATTGCCTCAAGGAAGCTTCTTCACTACTTCCAACCCCACAAAATATCAGTGGTAACTTCTTTTCCACTGTGTGCTTTTTTGCATAACTCTAACTCTACTGGGAACATTGCAAAGTGGGCAGCGGAACTGGCCGAAATCGATCTAGAATTCGTGTCACGACAAGCAATCAAAAGTCAACCCTTGGCTGACTTTGTGGCAGAATGGACTCCCTCTCCATCAAACCCTGGGGGCCACAGTTAGTAGAAACCAAAACCCAAGGTTCCGGTATTCACCAAGCCTCAATGGACTCTCTACTTTGATGGCTCCATGCAAAAGCAGGGGGCCGGAGCTGGAATCCTTCTCCTTGCTCCAACTGGGGAGAAGGTCAAGTATATGGTTCACCTTGATTTCAAGGCGACCAACAACATGGTGGAGTATGAATCTCTCATTTACGGACTCAAGGTGGCACTATATTATGGTGTCAAACAGTTGTTGGTGAAGGAAGATTCACAACTCATTATCAAACAAGTCAAAGGTGAATGATCCTGTAACAATACTCAACTAGCTGCTTATCTCCTTGAAGTCCAGAGGCTCCAGAAGGACTTCGAAGTCCTGGATCTCCACCATGTTCAACGTCTTTACAACGCTGAAGCCGATGAACTCTCGACGAAAGACTCAACTGGAGCTCCGGCTCGTGATGGAATCTTCATCCGGAGGTTGTCAAAACCAATAGCTCATCCTGCAGAACTGAGCGAAGGGGGCGAGACCAGCAGTCCCAGTGCCCTGTTACCATGGTGTCCACCAAGGGTCGTAGGTGCTCCGAAAGCACCAAGCAACCCAACACGCAACACTCAGAAGCTCAAGTAAGCACCAATGCATGGATCTCAGAGATCCGGAGTTACTTGAAAGACAATATCCTTCCTGAAGACAGTGTATCTGCTGACTGGATTGTCAGATTGGCTAAGAGATAAACATTGGTAGAAGGGGATCTATACCGACGCGGTACCAATGGCATCCTAATGTGGTGCATTGCAAGGCAAGAAGGCCGCAAGCTCCTTGCGGAAATCCATGGAGGCAAGTTCGGGAACCATGCTTCTTCTCGCACGCTGGTCGGTAAAGCCTTCCGGCATGACTTTTACTGGCCTACAACACTCTAGGATGCGGTTGAGCTAGTGAAAAAATGTGAAGCGTGTCAGTTCCACGCAAAACAGATTCACACAACGACTCAGTCACTACGAATGATACCTCATACATGGCCATTCGCTGTGTGGGGCATGGACATCTTGGGACCTTTCCCAAAAGTCGTCGGAGGTTACAGATTCCTGTACGTCGCCATTGATAAGTTCACCAAGTGGCCAGAAGCAACTCCAGTTGTAACAATCAACAAGCAATCAGCTATCAAGTTCTTGAAGTCCATTATATGCAGATTTGGAGTTCTAAACAAAGTCATAACCGACGACGGAACTCAATTCACAAGTGCTTCATTCCAAGAATATTGTGAAGACCTTGGCATTTAACTCAGCTACACTTCAGTAGCTCACCCAACAAGTAATGGCCAAGCAAAGAGAGCAAATGTAGAAATCTTAAAAGGACTCAAGACGCGCACATATGAGCGCCTGAAAAAGCACGGAGCTAACTGGATTGAGGAGTTTCCGTCCACATTGTGGGCGAATAGGACAACTCCAAACCGATCAACCGAAGAAACTTCATTCTTCCTGGTGTACGGAGCTGAAGAAGTCCTTCCCCCGGAAATCACCTTGGGGTCCCTCCGGATTCGGACCTTCAACAAAGCCACACAGGACCAGCTCCGGCGTGAAGACCTTGACCTCATCGACGAGGGAAGGTGCCAAGCAGCTGTTCGGAATGCACGTTATCGCCAAGCGCTCTGGCGCTATCATCAAAGGCATGTGCGCAACCGACAACTCGAGGAAGGCGATATGGTGCTTCGGAAGATACTTACTCATGAAAAAAATGAATAAACTGTCCCCCAGCTGGGAAGGTCCTTTCCGAGTGATAAAAGTATCCCGACCCGGATGCGTTCGCTTGGCAACTGAGAACGGGATTCCACTTCCTAATCCTTGCAACATCGAGCACCTCTGTAAGTTTTATGCTTATAATCGCGGGGGTGAGTCTATAATTACACATGATGTATGTTATAGATTCGCTAAAAAGACATGGGTAGGTCCTACGGGAGAACATCCGGACCCCTCTGGAAAGGTCCGGAAATTTCAAGTACACTTCATATAGTCACAACACTAAAAGTGTAACTACCTACTTTGGGTTAGTACAAGATGTATAGCGCACTTAGCTTGGTTCCGCATCCTAAGTGTGTCTTTGTCTCCCCTGTAATCTAGACCTATAATAAAAGACATTGTTGTGTAAAAACAGACTCCACATATATTTATTTTTGTACAAGGCTTGATCTATCAAATTATTGTTTTTAACCTTCTTGTCTATAATGAAGTTGTGCAATTCTTTTGTAGTTTTTACCCAAGTTATTCATATGAATTGCAAGTTATATTGTTGATCTTTTTGGGTCTTAACATGTTGTATAGTCTACTTGCCTGAACGCCAAGCCAACATAGGTCCGGAGTGTGCTATCGACTTATCCTGATCCTGCACCCTAAGTTCGCCACTCTACCTACACTCCGGCAGCCATCAGTAGGGTAAGTACTAAAAAAGCATATGGGTCCGGAAGAGTTACATCAATATACTTTCTACCATATCGAGTTACTTAGGAATAAAAACTCAAGAAAGAACAATAAGTCACAAATGATTTATAGGCAAGAGGACGAATTTTACTGTTCTTTTGTATTTAATGTGCAGGAAAACATAAATTCATAGCGATGGTAGACGACGTCGGAGCTACTAAGCTCCGACAACCCCTAGGGGGCCCATCGTCAACATTTTATACGTTGATAGTGGGTACCATCGGAGCTACCAAGCTCTGCCAACCCCAGGGGGGCCTGCCGTCGACGCATCAGAAATGAAGACTTCGGACCTAAAATCTAAAAGTGTGAAGCGTTCAAGTCATCAAGATACTGTCAAATCCTTTGGTACATGTACACAATTCAATTGTACACATATACCAGGGAGGCAACAAGACAGAGCACATTATATTGAAGACAAAAATAAAATGGAGTTCATGGCAAAATGGATTTCATTAATTTAAAGCACTGGATTACAAAATTGGGATTACAGTAGAAGGTAAAAGGAAGAAGTCCTAACTACTGGAGGATCTAATTCCTGTAGAAGAATGTGGTGACTTTCTTGCAACCTCTTGGACGCTGGCCTTGGCGGCGTCCTCCTCTTCAGCAATGGGACCTTCAAGCATCAGGTCCAGTGAGAATTGGGGGGTCTCGGCTTACATAGCACGTCAGCACATACTTCGCGACATTCGTAGTCAAAGACTTCCCCTCTGTCTCGAGCTGGTCCGCAATAACGTCGCCCATCACGTCGAGTTTGCCGCCAGCACCATTGAGGGCGACCCTGGTCCAAGTCCAGCTTCGGGTTGTCCGGACGTACGGGACTGAAGCCTAGTGGCGTCAGCGCATCGTTGGCCCGCCCCAAGAAGTCCCACATTGGAATGGAATCTGTCTCCTTCAAGCTTTGCAGCTCCTCCAGTGACTTTCGGGCGGCCGCAAGCTCCGAACCTTCTCGAGCGAGGCGCTCGACCAATTTAGCATGTTGTTGCATACTCTCAACAAGTTGCTTCTCACGATCGGTCAGCTCCGTCTCCCGGAGGTGGATGCGGTTCCGCCTTTCCGCCAAGTCCTTTTCCCTGCCTTTCACCTTCCCTTCCCTGGTGGCAATGTCAGCTTCTCTTTTCGAGAGCTCATGCCCCAGTTTCCAGTACTTCTCTTTCTCCTCTTTGCTCCATAGATCCAGCTTCTTGCTGCGATCTACCAAATTCTGTTCACCCAGAGTCAACTTCTGGGTGACCTCCGCCTCCCTCTTCACAACATCCTCCTGCTGATCCAGGAGTTTTTCTTTCCTTGCCTCAAGGTCCGCCCGGTGCCTCAGGAGAACCTCGTTCAATTCATTGAGGTTTTCGTGACGCTCATCAGCAACATCACGCCTCTCCTTAGCTTGCTCAAGGATCTCCCTGGAGTTAGCGTCGAGCGCTTGGATGGCGGCTTCCTTCTACTCAAGCAGCTTGTCCCAATATTCTAACCGGTCCTTCTCCCTCTTGATCCACCCCTTCAGGTCAGTCAGCCTCGTCTGGGCAAGCCTGTTCTCGAAGTGGAGTCTGTTGCGCCAACGCCTCAAAGTGTTGCACTCCTCCTCTAGGGATTTGCTCTCATGATCGAAGGCGAGTTGAACTTGTTGGAGGCTCGAGCAGGCGTTGTCTATGGACAACGCCAAAGGGATAGGCTTCGGGCCTGCTGGGACCAACTCCGCAGGCTCTAGAGGATTCTCCATCACAAAAATTGGGTCGCACTCTACAAGGGTGGTCCCCTGATCTCCTGCAGCAATAGGCCGCTCTTCAGAAGCCCTTCCGCAACAGTAGAGGAAGAACCCACTGGGGGAGCTCCCACCTCCGGAGTAGCAGTTGAAGGTGCTGCTTCCGGGTCTTCGGTCGCCGGCTCCGAGGGCGGAGGACCTGTCACCACCTCTTCATGTAGCTCCGGCTGTGGTTCAGCTACCTCCGGGGCAATGGTAGGGGCTTCATATGGGGCCTCTACTACCGCTGGCTTAGACGCCGGCACGTCAGCTTCTTTCGGTTCAGCAACCGGAGCTTCAGGCATCTCCAGCACAACCGTTGGACCTTCAACAACTCTGGCACAAGGGTCGAAGCTTCAATGATTTCCGGCTCAGTGGTCGGGACTTCGATTGCCTCTGGCTCAATGGCCAGGGCTTCCGCGACCTCCGGTTCAAAGGTTGGAGCTTCTGGCTCCAGTATTGGAGGATCAGCCTCCGACACCGATGCCAGAGGTACATCTCCAACTTCCCCCTCGTGGTCCGGCGCTACCACGGGAGCTTCAGGCGAGGACTCCGATTCCAAGTCCATGACAGCTGGCGCCCAGCTGCCGTGACTTCTGCCACCACTTGAGGAGGAGGCTCGGTGCTTGAAGCCAGAGCTTCGGTATGCGCAACCCCAGTCTCTGCGACAGACACCAAAGTTCTTGACCCCTTCTTCGACACCCTAGAAGTAAAGGGAAGAGAAGATTTAAAACACATAAAAAACAAGACTATCATTTTAAGGTGAGCAATCAAAGCTTACCTAGGGATGCTACCATCCTAGTCGCCTTGAAACCTCTTCTTCTGAGGTCTGGAACCAGAGTCCACCAAGTCTAGTGAGACAACAACTTCAGACTGCAGCTGAGGACTACTTGCGGCAGCTGGTGTCCTCTCAGCCAGAGCTTCTCTTGGTCGAGAAGAACTCCCAGGCCTGAAGCTTTTAGTTGGCACTGAGGCCGGGGTTGACTGCCCAGAGCTAGCGCCTTTGGAAGACGCCTGCGTCGGAGAAGGTGCAGTCACAGAAGATCGTCTCCGCCGGGGAGAAGGAGCCGTCGTAGAGGGAGTAGCCCTGATGGACCTTCCATCGGCATGCTTCAGCTTCCTCTTCCGACTGGATGGTTCGGCTGGCTCCTTGCCCTTGCCTATGTCTTCATCCCTCCGACTTGGGACGGAGGCAAGCCCTCCTTCAAAAGCTCCGGGGATTACCACCCTGGAGGTTGGACGCCTTTCCACTTCACCAAGGTCATCAAGCGTCGACATCTTCCTCCAGAGCTCTCTACTGAACTGCGCCTCCATGTTCAGAGGAAGGAAAGCTGCCGGCGGAACCAAGTCGTCGCCGTCGACGTTTATCCCATGCTGGAATTTCTTGAGATGAAGCTTCAAAGCTTCGTCATCCAAGTTGGATTTTAGACCAGTTTCAATCCGGTCGTCATCCATCACAATGTTGAGGAACCACGCGAGCTTCTCCCTCTTCCTCAGCAGAGCTCATATGTTGACCAGGAAGTTGCAGAAGACAATCTGAGGGGTCACTCCACCCTCCACGCATTTGCGGATCCTGGTCAAGACGGGGTTGAAGGCATCTGACAGCACCAGAACTACACTCCAAGCGTGGGTTTTAACGTTGGGGAGTCCTTCGTGTAGCTCCAACCTCTCGTGCTCCTCCACTGCAATGATGACCCAGTCCTTCTCCTAGTCATCCCATTTGCCGGAAGGAAATGACTTCAAGTATTTGAAGGAGCAGTTCTTGCACTTCACGAAATAGTAGAAGCCAAGAAGCTCAGTCCCCTTGTCGGTGGTGTGGATGGTGTAGAAGGTACGAAACAACTCGTCGTAGGGGGGAACACCCACCCACATCTCACAAAAGTGGACGAAAGTCGCCACTAGAAGAAGAGAATGGGGCCCAAGATAATACAGCTGAAGACCGTAAAAGTCTAGCAGCATTAAAAGAAAAGTTGAGAAAGGTGGGATCAATCCCACGATGGCGTACACAGAGAAGTACACCATGTCGCCATTACGCTTCTTCTTGAACGGGAGCTCGCCGGTGCGGATCAGGTGGCTGAAGGAGTCACTGGACCACCCCATATAGGTCCGAACCTTCATCAAATCGTCCTTTCTCTTGAGGCGGCTCTTGGGAAGACCCAACTCCATCGCGACAAAGTGGAGCGAAGGAAGAGAAAGCTAGGCGAAGTTTGGGAGGCTCTGAGCGCAAGTCTGATCGAAAGCATAAAGAGTCCCCAAACCGCGCTCATTTTCATTCTTAAGTAAGCCTCCGCGACGCTTGGATGGAAACCGCAACAAGAGTGGGGTCACATTTCAAAAATTTACCCCGTCCTTGAAGAATAGGTATGGGGCCACCCCGACGAAGAGATCGAGGTTATTACCCCAGGTCTTGTCATGATGGGTGGCGGGAGACCCAAAGGCGGCACCCTGACAAGGCGCTCGGAACCGATACAGTTTTTGTATGGGGAACTGGCGACCTTCAATTGCGTGAGATCTGCACTCAAAGATCTCATCTGTTGAATTTATAACAAGCCACGCGACGATGGTTTAACCCCAAAACATCGCCCAACGGCACATTACGGGACTTTTGAAGTCTAAGCGCCGGAATTAAGGATGGCCCCACCTTTGGTAGAATAACTTAACCCAAAGGGTTTCTCCCAAAGGTGGTCCCAGGGGCCACTATCGGTACCCTGCGTATCGGGTACCCTATGATACTGCAAGAAGTGCAAAAGAGTTATACCCGTCCAAATTGAAGGCCTCCTCAGGCCCCACATGTCATATTACATCGGTCCCGCATCCCTCATATGGGTAGCTCCGGAGATTGATGTGTGTAATGTAAATCCGGAGATAAACTCTCGACACAGGGAAGCTCCGCGATCAACACGTGTATAATGATCCTGGACCTAACTCCCAGAAGAGGGAAGCTCTGGTGTTTATACGTGTACATCGGTGCTGTAGCTACATCCCCGCAATGGGAAGCTCCGAAGATGCCATGTGTGGGGCCTCCGGATCCTCATCAACGAATACATTGGCGGATCTCCTTCAGCACGGACATTCAAGGGACAATTAAAGCGGCAGTTACAAGACTTGATTACATGTCGTTAATACCGTATTAACGACACAATATCAGAGCACTATTAATAGAGGTAATGCAACCATTAAGGCACGTTATCACACTATTAACCATGCTTAATACCCATAGACAGTGTATTAGGCTATTTAATACGCCAAGGCCACATGTCAGACTAGGACAAATGATGTAACGGTCAGTCCTTGGACTATAAAGGGCTGAGCCGCACGATACAAAGGACAACTCCAAGCTGAGCCAGAGACGACGCTTTCTAGCGATTCATAATACAACACACACACACACACACACACACACACACACACACACACACACACACACACACACACACACACACACACACACACACACACACACACACACACACACACACACACACACACACACACACACACACACACCATGGAGTAGGATATTACGCTCAGGCGCCTCGAACCACATAAATCTCTGGTGTCGCAATCTTGATCTTGATCTCTGCGTGCCCCAACCGAAACAAGAACCTCCGCAGGCTATACTTTAGTAGTACCAGGGGAAGTGTCATTGCTACACTTCGACACCTAGGATATCCCACAAAGAAGCATTTGTCCGATTTGGGAGTGAGTTTGTTTGACGTCAAACGTTTGACATAAGCATCACACCCCCAAACTTTGAGGAAAGACAATCCGAGATGTTTTCCGGTCCATATCTCATATGGTGTCTTCTCAACAAACTTAGTTGGGACCCTGTTTAGTATAAACGCAGCAGTTTCAAGAGCATAACCCCAAAAGGGATAGTGGAAGATCTGCTTGGCTCATCATCGACCTAACCATGTCTAACAAGGTTCGATTCCTCCGTTCAGACACCCCATTCCATTGAGGCGTTCCAGATGGAGTCAACTGTAGAACAATTCCACATTGTTTTAAATGATCATATAATTCATGGTTCAAATACTCACCCTCACGATCAGATCATAGAAGTTTAATTGTCTTGCCCAATTGATTATGTACTTCATTCTGAAATTCTTTGAACTTTTCAAAGGATTCAGACTTGTGCCTCATTAGGTAGACATAACCATATCTACTAAAGTCATCGGTAAATGTGATGAAGTACTGGAAACCACCTATTGAAATTGAACTCATTGGTCCACATACATTTGTATGTATAAGTTCCAACAAGTCAGTCGTCCTCTCATTTTGACCAGTGAAGGGTGCTTTTATCATCTTCCCAAGCAAACAAGATTCACATGTGCCAAGTGATTCAAAATCAAATGATCTTAGTAAACCATTTTTATGGAGTTTTTCAATGCGTTTCTCATTTATATGACCTAAGCGACAATGCCAAATAAAAGTGGGATTTAGATCATTTTGTGGAGCCCTTTTGGTATTAATGTTACAGACAGTTTTATCCTCAAGATCAGCATATAATCCATTCACCAATGGACATTGAGCATAGAAAATATTATTGTAATAAATAGAACAACATTTGTTCTTTATTATAATCTCATAACCATCAACTTCTTATAAACACGAAGAAGAGATAATATTCCTGCTCAAAGTAGGAATGCAATAACAATTATTCAATTCAAAAACTAATCCTAAGGGTAATGACAAGTGGTAGGTTCCGACAGCTATGACCACAACCTTTGCTCCATTGCCGACACGAACATCCAACTCGCCTTTTGCAAATCTTCTGGTCTCACTTAGACCCTGCAATGATTTGCAAGTGTGAATCATCAATCCGGTATCAAATACCCATAATTCACTGGAAGATAGTGCAATGTTAATTTCTATAACATTTATACCAAAAGCGGAAGTCCCACTTCCCTTCTTATTCTTCATATCCTTCAAGTACTTCTTGCAGTTCCTAGACCAGTGTCCTTTACCATGATAGTGAAAGCATTCATCATCAGGAGAAGGGCCAGATTTGCCCTTTGGCTTAGACTTTGAGCTTGAAGTCTCATTGGGAACATTTCCCTTGCCTTTACCTTTAGGATGCGTCACACGCTTCCTATTTTTATTCTCCTTTTGCACCATCATGACATGAGTAACGTTTTTCTTAATGCTTTCTTCGGTTGTTTTAAGAATCCCATGCAATTCAGCCAAAATTTTCTCCATGCCATTGATTTCAAAATTCAATATGAATGGCTCGTAGCACGGTGAGAGCAACTGGAGAACAACGTCAATAGCCAGATCATCCTTGAGTTCAGAACTAAGTTTGCCCAACATTTCAATGTAACCAATCATATTGATTACATGAGGGCTGACCGAGCTACCCTCCGCGAGCCTGCATGAGAACAAGGACTTTGAGATGGTATATCTCTCAACCCTTGCTTGATTCTCAAACATTCCACACAGTCTCTCAATCATAGAATAAGCATATGTATGCTCATACTATTTTTGCAGATCAGGGGATAAAGTGGCGAGCATGAGGAAGCTTACATTAAGCGCATCATCGCAACGCTTCGTATAAGCTCTACGTGTTGCATTAGTTGCATCAGTTGGGAGGTCATTAGGGTAAAGCTGCAGAAGAACATACTCAATTTTCTCTTGCCTAAGATCGATTCTTAGGTTGCGATACCAATCGATAAAGTTAGCTCCATTGAGCTTTTCATTTTCAAGCACAGATCGCAAATTGAAACCGGAATTGTTACTAGCAGACATTATCTACAATATAAAATAAATATGCAAGGTTTAGCACTATGTTATGTATCAATCTTATGTTAATAGTTTAATAAAATATATCACCACTATATGATCATCGTATTCCCTCTAACGATATATAGTGGTTCAAGATTCATATTCACTAATTCCTAGTAAGCTTTGGCTTCACTGCTAGGAAATTAGTGACATAGGTAAACAACCATTATTAATCATATCCCTATATGACTCTTGTTTGTTGGGTGACATCCAATGCCCCGGCTCCCAACTCTATGCCATAAAGCTCAAAACCATTTTGATAGCTTTGTTGAGTAAACCAACACTATGTATGTGAATGTACAACATTCACCCTATGCATTATGATATATGATGGTACTTTGCTTTGGCAAACCTACCACACAACGATCAAAATAACATAGGTGCAGCTACTGGTAAATAGCATCAAATGCTCAACTTTTGTGAGGGAAGCTATTCTATCATGACAAAATATCCACCATATGAAAAGCATGAAAATAATAGTAATACTTAAACATCACATGTATATCATCATATCATATTGTGAATAGTATGACCCTTAAAATCATAATGGTCTCCATCGCCATGATTCCATCATGATCTGAGCTGCCATGCCTCCCTTCTTGTGGTGATTTCTATCTCCACCATGCTTGAAGACATCTCCATGATCATGAAAGAAGCTAATACAACTAAAAGCTACCAAATTACATGAGAGATCAAACATCACAGGTCGACACGCATGTCGTTATACAATTATGTGACAACCTCAACCCGGTGTTAAATTTGCAACACGCAGGCTGCTCGAATTTACACACAGATCATCAAATCACATTAAGGCCATACCATTCACATCATTCCCTGCAAAAACGAGTTAATCGTAGAACGATTTCTAGCGCGAAACTATATTATGTAATCGCTATAGCAGACAGCAAAACGGCGGTCCCGCTAGAGAAGGAGCACGGACTCACCCTTTAGTCATATAAGATCACAATTTACTTTAACCAATTCCAAACCCTAAAAATCGTGCGATAAAATTCATCGTATGAACATGTCTGAAGTAGATCGCATCTACTAACAAGATCTAGACCAAAAACTACGCAAGTCGGCTCTGATGCCACTGTTGAGAAATCGGCGGTACACTACTTTAGCAACTCTACCGCATCACCCAGGAAACATGCGAGTACATAGGTCATAGATCGTTATCACTAGACGCACAGCGCAGCGGAACGTAGACGCGCATCGGTGTAGGGGAAGCAGACGATCTCATTCGTCTCCTCCCCGTCCTCGTCACGACAGCAGGTAGACAATCACGATCGTCATAGTCGATCAGCGCAACAGTAGCAGCAACGCCTCTACGGAGTCCACACGTACGGGGAGGAACGCCGTGCGCCGGTGTACTAGCACCGCATGCGCGGCAAGGGTCTGGATGTGAGACTTGCGAGGGTTGGCGACTAGGACTGTCACGTGGTGGAGTAATTAGCCCCTAACCCTACCCCTCGTATTTATAGGCGTACTAATGGGCTTTTAGATCGCAGGCTCATTAGTACCCTAATTGCTTATGGATCAAATATCCAACAGGCCTTAACCCGAATTGTTATGATTGCCTCTTGGACATATCACAACATCGTCCTCATCCAGATCCTCCTCACCTCCAATTACATCTCGCCCAACCCAATCACCTCCCTCTACTACGTCGCGCCTTGCTGCCTCTGTTTCCTCCTCGTGCTGGCTGCGTGCGGTCGGTACCTTGCACCCGGACTTGCTCATCTTTGGCTCCAAATCGCTCTGCACCTTCGCTCTCAACATCGCCATCTTCCTCCTCGTCGGTAAGACCTCCGCGCTCACTATGAATGTCGCCGGTGTCGTCAAAGACTAACTGCTCATCGCCTTCTCCTGGTCCGTATCTGCGACATTCGTCACCCCCATCAACATCTTCGGCTACTGGATCGGATCGCCTTCCTGCATCGGGTACTACAACCATGGCAAGCTCCAGGCGCTCAAGGCCAAGGAGGCGCAGAAGATGTCCGCATAGGCCGACGACGAGGCTGGATCGCTGCTGCAGGAGCGAGACTCCCACGGCGGTGACCGCAAGAGTGATAACCAGAACTAGAGGTGTGGCACAGATATCTGATCCTACTACGGAACGAGCAATGTTGTGGGATTTCCATTTCCTTATCCCCAAACAGACACAGGGAACATATCTCCTGGTGGAAAATTCAGGGGATAGCAGAAATCAAATTAGAGATTTGTTACCCTGAGTTTTCCAGCTCAGGTTGCCAAAGGAAGCCTAATGATGGTTAGTTTCCCCATCAGTGCAGTAGGGTCGGACTCGGTACTCTTGATTGAGTCCTGTTGGAGATCAATTTCAACATACTTGTATGTCTCTTAAAGTTTTAGTGTTCACTATATAGAAATGATTGTAAAATAAACTTTGGCGTTCTCTAAATATCGTGAGGTATAACGTTTTACACACCGAGAAACAAAAATGTTACACCGTGGCATTGAGTGTGACCATATAAAGTGTTACACCGCTGGATTATCTTTAATTTGTACAAACAAAGCCTTCAGCTTAGACAAAAATTCTCTAAAAAATCCTGTTTTTTTACTTTTTAAAAAACGAATAACTTGGAACATTTATTCTCTTATTAAACCTTGACATATGGACGACCAGTTTTATGGTCTCATTTTCACAATGAATTTTGCATACATTGTCTTGAATACTCTGTGCTCGTGTTTTAAGACTCTGTTTGACACAGCTTATGTAACATCTTATTAATTCAGCTGTTTCTTAGAATGAATTAAAAGCAAGATATAAACAAAAACTGTTTCCACTAGCTTTTCAAACAAGATGCTTTTATAACAAATTACTGCGATCGCCCGTAGACCGACAATTGTCCTCTCTCGAACGGAGAATCAAGGATTCATCAGAAGGAAATGGGAGAATCTGGATTATGTCCACGTAAGCAACCTCCAACGCACGAAAACTGAAACGCGAAAGCCAAGTGCTGTGATTCCTCCACCGATCCCTCGCCAAGGCCAAAAACCCAACTCCCAACTCCCCGATCAGCAACTACCTAGATCTCGAATCCCGCCGCCGCCGCCGCCGCCCGCCGCCGCCGCCATGGCGAAGGAGTTCCCCGTGCCGCCTGTCGTCTTCACCCCCTCCACACCGACGCACCGCCGCCACCCTCCCCCGGGCGCGGGAGCCTCCCCTCCGCCCGCCTTCGCGCCGCCCCGCCCCTCCACCTCATCCGCCGCCAACCCGCTCCCCTTCATGTCCTTCGACGTCAACGCCGCGGCGGCCTCCTCCTCCGCGCCGCCCCTCTACGCGGGCCCCATCGGCGTCGGCTCGGGCACGTCATTCGAGGACGAGCCGCCGCTTCTCGAGGAGCTCGGCATCAACACGCGCCAGATCTGGCGGAAGACGATCTCCATCCTCCACCCGCTCCGATCCGCCGACCCTTCCCTCCACGCTGACGCCGACCTCTCCGGCCCGTTCCTCTTCCTCCTCTCCTTCGGACTCTTCCAGCTTCTCGCCGGGAAGTTCCATTTCGGGATCGTGCTTGGCTGGGTCACTGTCGCATCCCTTTTCCTCTACTTCGTCTTCTCTATGCTCTCGGGCGGCCGCCGCGGGGACCTCGACCTCTACAGATGCGTCAGCCTAGTAGGCTACTGCATGCTCCCCATGGTCATCTTCTCCGCGGTCTCCCTATTCCTGCCGCGGGGTGGAGGGCTCATGTTTGGAGTGGGGATGTGTTTCGTGCTATGGTCTACAAGGGTCTGCACCAAGCTGCTCGCGGAGCTTGCATCCAGCGGTGACGAGCATAGGGGCCTGATCGCCTACGCTTGCTGGCTCGTCTACATGCTCTTCTCGCTGCTAGTCATCTTTTGACCCTGTTCGTATGTATACTTTCACACTTCATCTAGTTCATATGGATTTTGTTTTGATCACTTTTGTAGTATGAAAAATGTTTCATGTGTATGCATGTAATGTAACCAATTTAACTATACTACAAGTGATACAGATTATTTGTGATTTGAGGAAGGAACTGAAAATAAATATACGTGTCTTCACTACATTGTGCATTCTTGATTTAACGATTTAGTTGATAATGCTGCATCATTGTGGTCTGTCCAACATAGAGGTGACCTTGTTGATGTATCATAATTTTTTACCATTGGAAGCTCATAGAGCTCCCTGTTCTATGGATGGACATGGATCTTGCTGTATTGCTCTATTTCGGTTGAATGTTATTTGAATATTAATATTCCCCCCTGATATTGGTGTGGATTCTGCGGTGATTGTAACTCGAGCTTGAGTATGTGCTACTTTGGGAAACATAGCAATATCAAAAATCTTGAAACTTCAGTAGCATCTTTTGGTTAGCACCAGTGTAGTCATTCATGAATAGTATTTTCTTGGAAGCCTTACATCTTCTGCCTTACGTTCGATATTGCACCAGTAGCTGCCTGGAATATCTTTGTTGGGATTGTATGTTTGAAAAAAAAGAGACAAAAATCCATTGGCAGTTATGACTTAGACTGGTAATTGATCAGAAACTAGGGTTATATCTTGCAAAATAAGATAGAGCTCCAAACATTATGATTATGATTATGTCTTGCAGTAGCAAGATGTTAGAATCTACAGATTAGGGTGTTCCTCTATGGTAGTCCAAGATATTTTTCCTCATGAACTGGAATTATTTTGCATGTTGTTTCCCATTTTCCCAGTCTTAGGATATTTTCAGCTTCAGGCTGAATTTGTGATCTGAACTGTATAACAGTTTGAATTGCTTAAAACTATCACTTTAACCAATATGATAGTTATCAGTTGCATTCTAATTTTCACAATGCGTTAGACCATAATTCTCATGTTCAAGTAGTCTGCAAGTGATATTACGGGTAGAAATTGACAGGTTATTGATTAATGAACTCAGTGATGTTAAAATTGTTGAATGCCAATGATGCTTCACAGAGTTGAGATTTACGGTCAGGGCCTTAAACATGATTTTTAGATGGACTTTATATTTGTCTAATTAGACTATTATATATGCAGATTCATCCTACATGACATGCTTGATAAGCAGTGTTTTCAAATCGGACGACTAATCGCGATTAATCGCGATTAGTCGTCCATATCGGTTGTAGCAACACGATTAGGGACAGCAACGCGATTAGCTCGATTAGAAATCTGATTGTCCGACTAATCGGCCGATCTGGACGATTACTCGTCCGATTAGGGGTGGAAACGATCAGGCGTTAAGTATCTCAACCGCCTGCCACCACCGTAGTCATTGCCGCTGTAGCCACTGGACCACCATAGCCGTCGCCGTTGGGCTGCCGAACCGCCGTAGCTGTCGCTGCTAGGCCGTCGGACAGCTGTAGCCTCCGCTGCTAGGCCATCGGACAGCGGCCAAGCCGGGCCGTTGCCGCCGCCGCATCAGCGATTCAGCGGAGAGGATAGAGGTGTGAAAGAGAAGAAAATATTAGGGTCAGGGTGAAGGGATATGTTTTTATATGCCCCATATGAAACAAGGATCGTTGGATCTCATCCAATGGTTCTGATTGATTATATGATATCAGAAGGCCCGGTCCGCCGGCCCATTAGCTCACCCCCGCCTCTGCGTATAGCGCCCCAACTGCTCAATGCTGCCTCCACCATACGCTCGACGCCGCCACCTTCGCCGCCTGGTGCTGCCTCCCCTGCCGCCCGATGCCGGCGTGCCGCCTCCACTGGACGCTCGGCGCCGCCTCCGCCCGCCACATCATCCGCTGCTCGCCTCCACCTCCACCACCCGTCTCCAACCTCCTCCGCCTCCAGCTTTCACTGATGCTCGTCGCCGCCGCGTGGATGGCCCTCCCTTGTGTGCCACCGCTGCCTCTCCCCTATATGCAACCTCCCCTCAAAGTCCATGTGCCCTGTATCGACTTGATAATGTTGTAAAAAAACTAGAGGACGACCGGACGTCGACTAGGCATCGACTAGGATCGATTAGTCGCTCTAATCAACGACTAGTCGTCCTAGTCGACCTAATCGCCCCTTAGGCGACTAGGATCGATTAGACGACTTGAAAACATTGTTGATAAGAAATCAAATGAGTTTCTGTGTGGACATACTTAGATGCAAAATTGTCATTAGGATAATATGATTCCATTTTTCTTCTGTTCAGCATTTGGCTAAAGTAACCTTTGATTGCTTTGTCCATTATGGATCCCATGCCATAACAGAACTTGCTTGACATGCTAACTAGATATGATTTGATGAGAAGATAGTCAGACAAGCACATGTACTAATTTAAGCAGTACATTTGGAGTAGTGTTGCTCTTACACAAGTCATGAAGCCAACATAACTTGAATCTATCTGAACACTTTCTCCCTAAAAATATTTTGAGTGGATATTTTCTCTTCTGTACCTCTATGACAACGGAAAGATCTGTATAGCTTAAATAAGCTTGGCTGCATGCTGTGGCTAAATGCTAAATCGTGCAAATCAGATGCCCTTTTATAAGGATTCCTATACTAGCTATGTGGTTGTTGTGCATTACTCATGAACTGTCTCTCCTTTCTTTGCAGATAATGTTTTGGCACATGGAGTGGAGTGCTCTGTTTTAGTCACTGGAGTGGTTTTGGTGCAACGTTGCAGACCTACATATGATCTGGCTAGTTGAGAAAATATTCTGTAACGATCTGTTACTGTTGACCATTTAGTTCCGGTGGTCATGGCGAGGCTTGGTATAGAAAAGGAGTCGATATCACGCAAACATGGAGTAGGTGTTCACTGAAATATTGGTGGGAATCCGACTTTTTTAAGTGACTGGTCGTGGTCCGTTCATTATGTCTACATACCACGACTTCCATTTTAGGAGCTGTGCAGTTTTTCTGTTTCATTGTTAATTTTTCAGCATTGCAAATTTATATATTATAAATTTTCTCTGTTTTAGTAATATGGTAGTCACTGATTCATAAATCAACAGAGGGTTAGTTTAATCACATTACAAGTCGACCATTGAGTTAATGCCTCGTGGAACCGTAGCTTGCATATGTCCTAGTCTTGATTTGTTCTTAACAAGATTGTTGGCTTTGCGGTCTGATATCATGTTTATAGTCATTTAGGGTATGTTTGGTTTGAGGGATATGGTTGGACAGGATGGGATGATTTTATTTTTTTGTTGTTTGGTTTGGAGACACATGAGATTGAGTCATCTCTTAAAAGAATATTTGACCAAGATGCAGGATGAAACCATCTTACTAAAAAACGGGATGAATTTGTCCTACCTCTATGGAGGCAGGCGCGCGGTCTTCTGGAAGTATTTATACTCACATGTTTCTATCTCATCCTTTAATTTAAACACAAGACAAGACTATTTCGTTCCACACTATCCTACAAAACAAAAAAAAAAACATGGATCATCTCATCTCTCTAGACAAATAAAAAATTGGATTATTCTATCTCTAAAAACTGGGACAGATCTATCACATCTCACTTTGACTCTCAACCAAACTCATCTTTAGTTGTATGATGTTCGTTTGTGTCATTTCTTCATGCCTTTTCTTTCTGAGCTGCCACATTATTTGGTTTTCTGCCCATGCAAATGTGGTACTCCCTCTGAAATAAATATCATTTAGAACAATTAATTTAGTTCAAATTGAACTAGATTAGCTGTTATAAATGTCATTTATTATATAACAGAGATACTATTGCGGTGATGCTCTGAATGCCGCTCGCATGTGTTCTGAGCCTTATGTAACGATCTTGGTCTGGTCTTTGGATGTCTCCTCTCTGCATGTACTTTCTTCGTCTCCAAAAGTTTGTCGTTTTGTAGTTTATTTTTGAACTACAAAGCGACAAACTTTTAAAGACGGAATGAGTATGTATGCCAACAATTGAGTAAATTCCAACGACCTGCGCAAGAAGCGTTAGCTTCTGCAATGTGTAAATATTTTAGGTTTTGAAATTTACTCCTGCAAAATTGACAGATACCTCAATTTTTCACTGCAATTTGGTTAGGTCGCAAGTGTACTATGCCTCGCGACTCGCCCGCTATGTGAAACGGCTGCGACCAGTTTCGGCGGTCAAAATTATTGAGAGACAAATTTCAGAGAGAAGAGATTTGAGATTGATTCTTATTTCATTCATTTATTCATTCTGATCTCTTTTTTATATATGTTTTATGGAAGGACGCGTCCACTAGCGATCGGAGCCAACGAGGAGACGCGGCGCTTGTGCACATGGACAAGAGGCGAGTGGGGACGGGGCGGTTATTGTCAAGTCATCACGTGAAAACTGTTTCATAACACTCCCTCTTAAGCACTTGATCTCCTAGTTGAATGATTATCTTCGAAAAACTCAGTGAAAAAAATCTGAAGATATATAATTGGATGCTTGTGGAAAAATTTCTGAAAATATTACTAAAACAGGAGAAAAGCACAACATTTAAATGTCATATTCGTCTTCATATAAAAATTCACTGTGGGGAAAATAAGAAAATATACATTAGCTCGTATTCACATTGCCTCATTAAAACTTACTGTGAGAAAACTTTTTAAACTAAAACTCACATAAAGAAAAGAGTATAACTTGATGTCAAAGTCATGTAGCTTTATTATAAAGTTTCCCCTAAATCCTGTTGTTTGTACCCGGCATACCGGGTACCTTCGCGCACAGGCTAAAGCCGCTTAGGTATCCTGCCTTTCCGCTAAGGCAGGATCCGAGGGCGCCACATGTCCAGAAGGATCGGACCCTCTATCTCAAATATGGGGTTCGGAGTATCTACATGGACCTTAAGGAGGAGTCCAGCTCCCCCTTGGAGACGAGTTCCTAAGCGCCCACGTGTCGAGCAGGACGGGATCCCGCTCCCCCATGGGAGAGGGCTCCGGTGCTGCCACGTGGTTCGAGGCACCAGACGAGACAGGTAACCTCCCGTAGAGACGGACTCCGGTCCTGCCACGTGTCCCGCGGTCGTGGATCCTCCGCCCTGCTCAGGAACGGGCTTCAGTGTTGCCACGTGGTCCACAGATAGGGACCGACCTCCCCTGCAGAGGCTAGCTCCCGAGCTACCACGTACCTTGCAACTTGCCCTAGACGGTGGGTTGCGGGAGTTAAGAGGGCTGTGCGCCTTGTCTAAATCGAGCATTGAAGACTCGCGTCTTCCCCAGGCGCACGACGCGGCACACGCCTACTGTTAGGTATTGTTGCGCCCAATCGCATCTCAGTGAAGACGTCGCAGACCTACCCCACTCCGCCAAGTGGGTAGCTTACGGCGACAGAGATAGTTGGACGGGATATTCTCTGCCATCATCAACGACTACGCATGGGCTATTGACGATTGAGGCGGCAAGACGGCGAGTCTTCAAGTCGCGGTCAGAGTAAGATTATGCGCGAAGTCATAGATCTTTAGGATAAGATCTCCCCGGGACCACCTGTTAGGCCCCAGACCCCACTTGTATGGAGGGTGGCATTGTCTATAAAAGGACCAGACTGTCACTGTTATAAAGGATCCCCATTCTATGCATTCACACACTACACACCAGCAATACAACCTCACCGTAGAGTAGGATATTACGCTTTTGCGGCTTGAACCACGTAAAAATCACAGTCTCACAACTCTCATATGCGCAGTTCCACGAAAGAGGACTAAGTCCTGCCGATCAAGAACCTTCATGGGCTGCTCGCATAGCAGGTCCGGGAGAAGTGTCGCAAGAACACTTCAACATTTGGTGCGCCAGGTAGAGGCTTTTTCCTCAAAAAAGTGGTTGCACTTTCACCGCAATGGTGTTCATCAAGCCCGTGGATGGCGGTTTCCCGGGCCACCGGCCGGTGACCAGATCCATCGCATGAGCGACACGTTCTAGTCCATCACGCCCCCGCAGAGATGCAGCTGGCCAGAGCTGCACATCCGGGCACATCCTGGCCCATTCAGCACCCTTGGAGCCGCCGACTACAAGTCCAGAGAGTGCTCTGGCAGCAGCCAGGGCCCTTCTCCACCACCCACCGTTGTTGAACGCTTTCCAGGGAGCGGCTCAGCAGTGGGTACAAGACATCAACCACTTCGTCGTTGCGGCCATAAACTCCCCCAACAGAGGGAGATGGCACGTGTCGCTATCGCGCACACCATCCATCGACCGTCGCATCTTCGACTTCCGTTCCACCAGGCGTTCTAGCGTTGGTCGGATCCCCACAGAGGACGTGAGGGTCGATCTTGACCGTCGTCAAGCTCGGATAGATGGTCGTGTCATCATTGAGCAGCAGCGGGAGATACAACGCAATCTTGACGCCGAGTACGACCCTCAAGGGCCTGAGCAGGAGGCGTCCTCCGTCCAAGGAGCACCACAGGTAAACCCTCTGCTATCGCTTGACGAGGATTATGTGGGTTCGACTACCCCCCTATTGCACTCTGTGCAGCAGGTGCTGCAGTAGCAGTACCTGGATTAGCCAGCACCACAACAGCAGGCTCCGCTACAACCGCATGCTACACAACAAACCCCTCCGGAGTATGCTATTCCGTACGCCTCCCCGATGAATCCCATCAGAGGGTGCATGACCTTGGCACCATACCTCCGCTTGATGATGTGGTCACGCAAGTTCCGGTCACACCTGCCAGAGAAGTTTGACGGGAGTGTCAACCCAGCCGAGTTCCTGTAGATCTACACCACGACACTCCTTGCTGCAGGAGTAGATGAGTCCGTCCTGGCGAACCACTTCCCTGTCGCCCTCATTGGCTCAGCCTGGTCATGGCTGATGAACCTGCCTGAGGGGTCCATAATCTCTTGGGATGAGCTCTGCCGGCAGTTCACAGCGAACTTCGGCAGCACCTACATGCGTCCCAGCACCGAGCTTGTCCTCCACACCATGCGCCAGCAACCGCTATGATCATTCATCTAACGTTTCTCCCAGGTACGCAACTCCACCCCTAGCATCCTGAATGCTTCTGTCATAGTGGCGTTCCGGCAGGGAGTGCATGACAGGAAGATGCTCGAGAAGCTAGCCACGCACGACGTGCAAGATGTCTCTGAGCTCTTCTCCATCGCTGACTGGTGTGCTAGGGCAGCAGAAGGTCTTGACTCGCACACCCAGTCCGTCCCTGGAGTGGTCGGAGCCAGCCAGACCGACAAATGTGCCGTTACCCCGAGTAGCGGCAAAAATAAGAACAAGACCTGGGGCGGCGACCTGATCAAGCCGCTGCTTGGGTCACCCGTCGCTGCAGCAGCAGCGACCGGTGGTGGCAGACCCCCACACCCCGACAAACGCCCACGTCATACACCTACTACTGACGACAGTGTCGATCCTTGCCTAGTGCACAAGACTCGCGACCACACCGCGAGCGAATGTCGAGAGATCAAGAGATGCATCGAGCGATACCAAGAGCGGGTGCAGCAGCGTCCTGCCGGTGCCCCATTCCGAGCGGGAGGTCAAGTAGAAGGTCAACCCCAAGGTCGACGATGACGAGGAGATGGAGTACCAGAAGCAGGAACATACCGTCAAGGTGGTCCACCAAGGCGAAGACTCCATTGCCAGCAGCGACCACAAACGTCGCAAGACACTCCACATCATTTTCGGGGGGTCTTGGATCCTGCATCCAGGAATGTTGTGAAGACCCTGCGCCGAGCAGTGGCTTCGATAGCCCCTACTCCCACTTTGGCACTGCACCACAAGTGGAAGGAGATGCTGTCGGTACCCTCCGTACCGGATACCCCTTGGGATTGCAAAGATCACAAGGAAACTCCATCTACTAGATTTGAAGACCTCCGAAGGCCCCACATGTCAGGCGTAGCCGGACCTGCTTCCCCGAGATGGTTAGTCCCGGGGCCGCCACGTGTATCACAAGACTGGAGCTATCACCCACACCTGGGAAGCTCTGGTCAGAATACCAATATGGCACCCCCGGACCTAACCCCAGACCGAGGGAAGCTCCAGTACTGACACGTGTCCAACAACACCGGACCTACCCGTCCATGACGGTGAGCTCCGGAGCTGCCACGTGGCAACCGCCGGACCTTCAACTTCAACAATCAGACTGGTGGATCCGACAAAGGCTCCGGACCTTCAAGGAGTAATCAAAGACTTCAAGACCCGATTAAGTGTCATTAATACCATATTAATGACACACGATCGAATGATCCTTAATACTGGTAACAACACGGTTAAGGCCCGTTACCAAGCTATTAAGGGTAATTAACCCCACTTATTGTGTATCAACCATGTGTAACCGCCGGGGCCACCTGTCGGGCCAGGCTAACGTTGTAACGACCAATCCTTATACTATAAAAGTACTGGTCGACAATACACAAGGGACAGTTTGAGACCACTACGGAACACTCTGAGCTAGACGAGCTTCTTCTTCTGGAGCTTCTTCTAGACTCACGTGCTTAATACATCACCAACACACCCCTGGAGTAGGATATTATGCTGAGGCAGCCTGAACCACGTAAATCCCTGTGTACACGTGTATTTCACCTTATTAAATCTCCGCGCGCCCATTACTGAACTACAACTCCTCGACCTACCAAAGGTAGTGTCGGGAGATCTGCTGGTTCCAAACATCGACAGACGCCAATCAGTTTTGACGCTTCCGACTGCCCCAGGAACATGGCGGGAGCTAGGATCCTGCATCTCTTGGCGCCCCTAATATTTCCAACATCAAGCTCCACTATGCCTTGATAGATGGCGGGGTCGAGCACAACCTCATCAGCCGTGTACTCTTCATCCAACTGCAGATCTCGGTGTCCAAGCTCACCACCTGGAGCCCGTTCTTAGGGGTGGGTCCAGAGAACATCATCCCATATAACAACATCAACCTTTGGGACACCCGACAACTATAGGACTGAGAGCATCCTGTTTGACATCATAGACGTTAACCTCCCCTTCAACGCCATCATCGGCAGGTCTGCCATGTACTGATTCATGGTTGTACACCAATACGGCTACCTTGTCCTGAAGAGGCCGACCCCCTTCGGCGTCCTTAGGATCCGCGAAGACTGAACCGCTGTAGTGTTAGCCTTGCAGAAGCTTCAAGCCCTCACAGCAGACCCAACAACTGCCCAAGGCGGCGCTGGACCAAGTCAGCCTCCGCCGAGCTCGTGCCTGCGCAGCTCACCCGCTGCACCCCGTTTGTAGCCTTCTGATGGCACCGACACTCCTGTAAAAGCTTTCAAGATCAGTTCCGACTCTACCCAGACCACCCACAAGGCAGGGGGCCAGGTCAGAAAGTAGCGATGCCCGCTCATCGCTCCACTGGTAGCTATCGACGACAAGTTGTCTGACAACCGTCACAACTATCTTCAGAACTTTGGGCACCCCTATATGTTAATATTAACTTAGTAGGACAATGTAAATATTTTCATAGAGTCTAGGAGCAGCATTCAGGACGACCAAGCTCCGGGAGGGTCGGGTCCAGAGTGCGCAATCAGCTTAGCCTGGTCTCGAACCCTAAGTCTGTGCACCCTGCCTCCCTCGTCATACGGAAGTGAGCTGTTGCCCTCTTTTGTAAAAGCCCATCTCCTCCTATGAATGCCGATATAAAAGAATCACTGTCTTACTTCATGTTTTCCTAACAATGTTCATTTAATTACGCATTAATTTTATGATCAACCATGCTAGACTCGTTTGTTGTATATTGCTTTCATATACACAGTAATGCATTATGTATCTCACCCTTACTGGAGTTGTACAATCCTACTGCAGGCAGGCTTGCTTGAGGTACCTGCAATGTGTGAGGGGTCGCTCGGCTCTCCCCATCCTTGGAGTCCTGTGACGCCGGATGGCCCCCCAGGAAAGGCCTAAGCCAAGCCGGAGGTCCAAGGCATGTGAACTGCTTAGTCTGGTCTTGTACCCTAAGCACGCACACCCTTCCTCTCAGCGTTGCAGCCGAGTACTTGGGGCCGGAAAGTTCGCACCCTAAGGATGGCGGGAGCCAGACCCCGAAGCGCTAACGCATTGAATTACCCAAGTCCCGTGTGTCAGCTCGGAACAGTGAGACATGACGAAGATGAGGAAGTATAAAACCGACGAGCAAACTAGTTATTCCTTTACCATATGTGCAGGACAGCCAACTCTGGCACCTCGGACCTGCCCTCGACATCCCAGCACATCGAATACAGTAAGAAGCGCTGATTCATGAGTACATTCTCTCGTCTCACTCTTGTTGCTAATAGGGTTCTCTTGTGGTAACCTGTACACAAGGGGCCTGCCGTCGAAGTACTACACATCGGTGGTGGACGACAGCAGAGCATCTAGCTCCGACACCTCCCAGGGGGCCCACCGTTGACATCCCAGCACGTGAAAGATAGTAACAAGCGCTGATTCGGGAGTACACTCTCGATGACTCCGCGATGATGGTAGGCGATGTCAGAGCAGCCAGCTCCTGCACCATCCAAGGGGCTTGTCATCGATGTCTCTGCGGCGATGGTGGGCGACACTAGAGCAGCCAGCTCCGACACCACCCAAGGGGTCTGTCGTCGATGACTCTGCGACGATGGTGGGCGACGCCGAAGCAGCCAGCTTCGGCACCACCCAAGGAGCTTGGCATCAACAACTCCTCGATGATGGTGGGTGATGCCGAAGCAACTAGCTCCGGCACCACCCAAGGACCCTGCTGTCGACGTCTCTGTGACCATGGTGGACGACACCGGAGCATCCAACTCCAGCACCTCCTAGGGTGCCTGCCGTCAACGACTCCACGATGATGGTGGGCGACACCGGAGTAGCCAACTCCGAAACCATCCAAGGGGCCTACCATCGACGTCTCTACGATGATGGTGGGCGAAGATGGAGCAGCTAGATCCGGCACCACCCAGGGGGCCTGCCGTTGACGTTCCTACTACGACAAAGTTGGTGCCCCTGCAGGGACCCCACCGAGGTCACCTACTCAAACTCCCTTGCTCCACTGGGGGCCTGTCGAAGACATCCTGCGATCAAGTGGTTGGTGTGCCCAGCCACCTAGCCACATCTACCAAGGGGCCTCTAAGGGGGTTCCATAGGCAGGATGTCAACTAACGATGAATCGTCCATGTCAACTGTGCGATCGTTGGTCCCTCAAAAACTAATGAACTTGGCAAAAGTTCTTCAAGCTCTTACGCAGGTAAGGACTCGGATCAACAGTTTGAGAAGCAAAAGGCAATCCAAGAAACCAAACACAAAGTCAAATTCATTGAAGAATATTTACAGAGTGGCGAACCTCGAATACAAATACGGATCGCCGGCCTCATTCTCTGGCGAATTGCACGACGACATGTTTGGAGGCATCCTTAACCTCTACCGCTGTCGTCTCCTCGCGCTCCTCGACGGGTCCCTCGAAAACTGGGTCAAGTGGCATCTCAGGTACCAACTCTGGTAGCACACCAGAATGTGGGATGCCACAGTCTCCGCCACCTCTCTACCCTCAGCTTCCATACAGATGGCCAGTTGCTGCTCCTCCAGATCGAGCTTCCAAGCCCGGCGCTCCGAAGCTTACTCCCAAGCCCGAACATCAAGCTGTAGCAGGAGGAGTTCTTGGTGCTCAGCTAGGTGTTGCTCCCGATCCCGTGCCAGATTGCTCTCCCGAAGATCAAGGCCTTCGATGCGAGACTGCAACCTGTCCTGATCCACCTCAGCCCAAGTCATCATCGCCTGGGTCGCTGCCTCTTGCTCGGCAACAGCGACCTCCCACTCAGCAAAAACAGCCTCGTAGAGACCCAAGGCCTCTCGACCCTCTTCAAGGGCACGCAGGCGCACGTCAGCCGTGTCATTGGTTACCTTGGCATCGACCATAATCTTTTGGGATATTTCGTCCATAGCCTTCGCCAAGTGGTGCCTCAACTCCACCTCCTCACACTCCTTCTGATACTTTGCCTTTGCCTCAACAATCCTGGACCTCAGAAGGTCCTTCCAGGCTCGGAGGCACTTGCCCTCATCATGCAGCTTCTCGCACTCTGCGGAGAGGGCCCCCTGCGCCCGACGGAGGTTGAACTGCACCAGGTTGATTCTAGACTGCGCTGAGCCCATGATGTCGGAGAGGCGCTCTAGTTCTGTCGAAGCTATGAAGGCCACCTAGTGATCATCCCAGGAACCTCTTCCTCCCGTGGCGATGAAGGTGAGACCACCAGTACCGGGAGACTCATCCCCGGGAACTGAGCGGAAGTTGCGGTACTACCCGAAGCGGTAGCATCACCATCGCCCGAGGAGCCACCTGCTGGATCAACACCCTCAGAGGTCAGGCCCTCAGCTCGCTGAGCCGACTTCGACATTGCCCCTAGTACAACAGCCTGAGGTTCTTCACTACCCGCGCTAGGCGCAGACACCAGAGCAACGCTCCCGTATACCGGCTTGGCGGTCTGCTCCACCAATGCAGTCGTAGCCTTCTAGGCCGACTTCGGAGCGCTTCGGGTCACTACCCTCGGTGGTAAGGGCGTCACAACAGCTGATGTAGACCTGCAGATCAAAATCAAATTTTGTATAAACAAGAAGAACAGATGACACAACGATGCAAGCATTGGTAAGAATGCCTTACCGACGTCCCTGGAAGCTCCAGTGGACCTCAACCTTCTGCTGCCCTGAGGCTGCGAGCTCTACCGACGATGTGGCAGGCGGGATCGATCTGACCAGACCTCTACCAGAACCACCGATAATGTCGCCTTTCCGCATCAGCGTGTCCCCACCGACTCCGGTGGTTCCACTCCTGGAGCCTGCACTCGACCCGCCGCCGACGTCCATTGCTAAACCTGGGGCAAGATTGCCAGCTGTCGAGGCCTCTTGGCCTGAGGCTCCATGGGGGTAGCGCTCCCGGAGCCCTCTTTGGCGCCCTGGACTGCACCCCTGACGGAGATGCTGGCCGGTGTGCCAGCCGCAGCCGATTGCAGAACTGCTGCTTGACGGACTAGGCCTCCCTCTGAAGAACTGCCAACACCCGATGCTAAGGAGGGGCGCTCCGTCGGACATTGACTTGGAGCAAGGATCGCCCGCGGCGGTGCCCTCGACGATGACCGAGGGTGTTTGTCCTTCGCAACCTCGATCACCAGAGACTTCCCCTTCCCTGCGTCGGGGACCAGTGCCTTCCCCTTCCGCGTGTCGGGGACTGGCGCCTTGCCTTTCTCTTTGTTGGAGGGCACATATTCCACCCTTGACACTTTGGAGCCTGGAGTAGGTGCAGACTCCTATGGAGGGTCGACGAAGGCCAGTCCACGGTCTGCATTGTCAACCTGCTACAGCGCAAGACCGAGCACGTCTAGGTTCGACATATCCTTAAGGATCTTCACATGAAGGTTACAATCCGAGCAAAGCAGCGGACAGGACCGCGGGAAGATGAAGACGTCGGGAGATAGCAGGTTGTCACACGCCTTGGACATTACATCAAACTCCTCTTGTGGGGTCGTCTCCGTGTCATGACCCCGCACTAGCCTGTTACTGTCCTGCAGCCCAAAGTATAACCATGCAGGGTGGCTACGATGCTGGAGGGGGGCCAGACGTTGACGCACGAAGTACGCCAGCACCATAAGCTTCGACAAACCATGATCCACCAAGAATCAGATCCTCTCCATCACCGGGGTAAACGCCGACTCCATCTCCAGGCGCTACTCCCAGGTCTTCTTCCTGAGTACTAGTTAGTTGATGGGCAGGACCATGCAATCATGGGCATCGGCGTGTACAATCACCCAGTCACTCCTCCAGTCGGCCCACTGCACTGTGGAAAGCGGGGTGATGTACTTGAAGGGGTTATTGGCCCGATGCTGGAGGTAGTAGGCATCGAGGAAGCTCGTCTTTCTCTTATTCCACGTCTACCTCAACACGAAGAACTGCCGGAACACCAGCATGGACGGGTACACCCCGGCGAACATCTTGCATAAGTGCGAGAACACCACCACCACCACTAGAGAGTTCGGCGACAGGTGATGAAGCTAGAGCCCGAGGACCTCCAGAAGCGTCACCAGGAAGGATGAAACAGGTGGAACGAACCCGGAGTATGCATACGACTTGAATAAGATGACCTCTTTCTCCTCCAACTTCATAGGCAGTGAGTCGGGGCAGATCAGATACCACTATTCCTCGTCCTCCCAACCAAATAGCCATCACACGGACGCTACGTCCTCCACGCAAATAGGAGGCAAGGCTGAGTCCATTAGAGCAGGAGTCAAGAACCTCGAATGCGGGGAAAGAGCAGGTGCTCGAGGAGGAAGACAAAGGCTCGAACGTTGGGGTGTGCGTAAGGGAGGAACCACCTCTGCCCACAAAGTTTTCCTTTTTAATGCCATGATGACGTTTGAGTGCACCGTGCAAATTGCATTGGGCCAAAACCCACTTCTCAACCCACAGCGTCCCTGACAGTGGGACCCATGTCCCCTATCAGAGAGATTGGTCCGAGTGGACCCCCACTTGAGAAGGCAACCCGACGGTTCACATAAAGGCGGAAGTGAAAGGAGCAGAAGCACAACAGCCACATTGGGAACCATCACAATGAGAAGCTACTGCAAGCAAAGACCCCGTCGCCGTGAGCCCTCAACCAGAGGGGGACGCGTGGCCACGATGGCAGAGGCGCGTACCGCTTCGACTGATCAAGACAAAATCAAAAGACAACACGGAAAAGCAAGGATAGGGATCCACCCTCGGGCTCATCACCTCCCCCCTGGGTGGACTGAGGGGCCACTCTCGGTACCCGGCATACCGGATACCCTTGCGCACAGGCTAAAGCCGCCTAGGTGTCCTGCCTTCCTGCTAAGGCAGGGTCCAAGGGTGCCACGTGTCTAGAAGGCCCAGACCCCCTACCTCAGATACGGGGTCCGGAGTATCCACATGAACCTTAAGGAGGAGTCCAGATCCCCCTTGGAGACGAGATCGTAAGCGGCCATGTGTCCAGAGAACGGGATCCCACTCCCCCACGTGAGAGGGATTCGGTGCTGCCACGTGATTCGAGGCACCAGACAGGCCACCTCTCGTAGAGGCGGGCTCCGGTTCTGCCATGTGTCCCGCAGCCCTGGATCCCAGCCACGCTGAGAAACAGGCTCCAAGGCTGCCACGTGGTCCGCGGATCGGGACCCGGCCTCCCCAGCAGAGGCTAGCTCCCAAGCTACCACATACTTTGTAACTTGCCCTAGATGGTGTGTTGCGGGAGTTAAGAGGGCGGCGCCTTATATAAGTCAAGCATTGAAGACTCGCGTCTTCCCAGGCGCACGACGCAGCGCACACCTACTGTCAAGTACTGTTGCGCCCAATCGCGTCGCAGTGAAGACGCCGCAGGCCTACCCCACTCCGCCAAGTGGGTAGCTTACAGCGACATGACAGTTGGACGGGACATTTCCTGCCACCATCAAAGACTACACATGTGCTATTGATGACTGAGGCGACAAGACGATGAGTCTTTAAGCCATGTGAAGCTTATGCGCGAAGCCATAGATCTTTAGGATAAGATCACCCTGAGGCCACCTGTCGGGCCCCGAACCCCACTTGTAAGGTGTCTCGCCTTGTCTATAAAAGGACCAGACCGCCACCGTTACAAACGATCCCAATCTACGCATGCACACACTACACACCAACAATACAACCTCACCGTGGAGTAGGGTATTACGCTCTTGCGGCCCGAACCATGTAAAAACCACAGTCTCACAACTCTCATACGCGCAATCCCTCGATAGAGGCCTAGGTCGTGTCGATCAAGAATCTCCGCGGGCTGCTCGCATAGCAGGTCCGGAGGAAGTGACGCAAGAGCACTTCGACACCTGTAAATCTCTAAGTCACGCATACCTATACCATCAACACATTTAGAAAATGTGGAGTATAGTAGGGACTTAGTAAATAGATCAGCTAACTTATCACATGACTTCGTTTGTTGGAGATTAATTTCTCCATTCACTTGAAGTTCAAGAGGGTAAAAGAGTTTTGGTGTTATGTGTTTAGTAACATTAGTTTTAACATAAAGTGACTGCATCTGAGCAATGCAAGCTGCATTATGTTCATAGATAATGGTAGGTGACTAAATGGGTCCAATGCCACATGAGATTTGAATGTGGTTAATCACTATACGTAGTCATGCACATTCATGTGTGGCTTCATATAATGCTATGATTTCAGAGTGATTTGAAGACGTAAAAATTAGAATCTGTTTAGAAGACTTCCATGAAATTGTCGTATGTTCGTGTAAAAACACGAATCCTATCTGAGATTTACCGTTATGGGGATCACTTAAATATCCAGCATCGGCATAACCAATGAGGTTAAGATCTTGGGTTTTGTTAAAGAAAAGATCTAGATCGTGTGTGCCTTTAAGATATCTAAAAATATCTTTAACTCCTTTCCAATGATGCATGGCGGAGCGACACTGTATCTTGCAAGTAAATTTACTACAAATGCAATATTGGGTCTTGTATTATTTGCAAGATACATAAGTGCTCCAATGGCACTTAGGTATGGATATTCAAAATCTAATATCTCTTCTCCTTCTTGGCATGGCCGAAATGGATTTGTATCCTTTTCTAAGGCTCTTACCACCATAGGAAGTTTAGATGGATAAGCTTTATCCATATTGAATTTCTCCAATATCTTTTAGACATAAGCTGATTGATGTATGAGAATGCCCGTAGGAAGGTGCTCCAGTTGTAAACCCAAGCAAACTTTAGTTTTACTTAAATCCTTCATCTCGAATTCCATCTTTAGATGATTGCGAGCTTCATTAAATGTCAAGCTTAGTGTCAATGATATTTAAATCATCAACATATACTGAAATTATGCAGAATCCGGTTAAGGATTTATGTATGAAGACACAAGGACAATTATCATTAGTAGAGTAGCCGTTGTTTAGAAGGAACTCCTTCAGTCAGTTATACAACATCCTTACAGACTGTTTTAAGCCATATAATGACTTGTTGAGCTTGACACAGTACATGTTATGTCCTACATTTTCATTCGGTATAGGTATCAATCTAGTGACCCATATAAGTATGCAGTCACGACATCCGCTAACTGCAAAGATAGATGCTTTTGTGTTGCTAGTGATATAAGATATTGGAAAGCTATTTCATTCATTACTGGAGAATGTGTTTCATTGAAATTAATGTCGGGTCTCGGCGTGAACCCTTGTGCAACTAGCCTTTCCTTGTATCTCACAACCTCATTGTTTCCATTCCGTTTTTGGACGAAAACCCACTTGAACTCGACAGGATAGGTTCTAGTAGGTGTAGGTATTACGTTACCGAATACCTCTTTTTTTCAGTGAGTCAAGTTCTGACTTGATAGCATCTCTCCATTTGATCCAGTCCGAATATTGTTTACACTCTGCCATAGTCTTAGGATCAGGATCATTGATAATATCAGTTATCTTGGTTGAGAAGCTTGAGTTGACAACCATTGTACTACGGTCAAACAATTCTCCGGAACTAGTATAATTGATGGAAATTTCTTTTACCCCATAAAACTCATCATGATTTACCAATATGTGAGAATTAGGGTCTTCCAATCCTCCAGCCTGCTCTATAATGCGCACTCTTGGATTTTTCAGATCCAATTGGTGTCTCTCAACATTTTGTTGACTTGCATTTACTTAATTTGAGGAAGATTTTGTCCTTGTAGTCTTTAAATGCTTATTTGAAGCATCTTTCCGTTGAATTGTTCTCCCCCTTTTCGAAGGTGGAGTAGTTTTTATTAGTACCTCCACTCTAATTGCAACATTAACAACAGGATTTAAAGACTTTGTGACACCCTTATAATCAGTAAACGCATCAGGCAGGTTACTAGCAATTTGATGTAACTCAATAATTTTCTGAAACTTGAAGTTCAATCTCCTTTGTACGTGGATCAGAGGTTAAGATGGACTTATCATCCCAATTAATTTCTCGGCTTTCATTGATAAATTTATTATCTCCTCCTAAATCCAGGAAATGATCCTCATTGAAAATACAATCAGCAAATCGGACCGTGAATAAATTACCCGTTAAAGGCTCCAAATATTTTAAGATAGACGGGGATTGAAATCTCACGTAGATATCCAATTTTCTATTGAGGGTCCATAGAGGTTTTCTTAGGTAGTGAAATTGGTGTGTACACTGCACATCCAAATTTACCTAGATGAGAGATATTTGGTTGATATCTACGCACAAGTTGGAGTGGGGAGGTGATATGATATGCAGTTGGACGTAGTTGTAGTAGATCAGCAGCGTGTAAAACTGCATGACACCAACAAGATGTTGGTAAGTTGCAACCTTGCAATAATGGCCTAGCTATGAGTTTAACTCTCTTTTTATTAGAGATTCTGCCAAACCATTTTGTGTGTGTACATATGGAACAAAATGTTGTACTTCAATACCTTGAGCCATACAATAATCATGGAAAGCTCAAGATGTAAATTCAGCAACATTGTCTATACGAATACTTTTTATCCTATGTTCGTGATAATTCGCCTTTAATCTTATCACTTGTATCATAAATTTAGCGAAAGCATGGTTACGTGTAGATTGTAAACATACATGTGACCATTTAGTAGATGCGTCAATTAATATGATGAAGTATCTGAAAGGACCACAAATAGGTTGTATGGGATCACAAATGTCTCCTGGAATGTGTTCAAGAAATTTCAATGGTTTGGCATGGATCTTCAGCGGAGAAGGCCGAAAGATCAACTTGCACATAGCACATGAAGTGCATACAAAATCATTAGATTTTGAAATTTTTGTATTATTTAATTTACGGTTACTGCAATTATCAATAATTTTCCGCATCATCCTTATTCTAAGGTGGCCTAGGCATGGATGTCAGGTCTTAAATGTATCAACATTCTGGAAAATCACCTTGGATGCAACATATAGTACGGGTTTGATGTATGTGTAATACAATCCAGATAAGTAGAAGGAATTTTTTCTAGAACTTCATGGCCATATCCTAATTATTAGAAATAAGAAGAAATTCTTCTTTATTATCTTCATAGGTACATACATGTAACCCATTTTTCGGATATCTCTAAAACTTATAATAGTACGAGTAGAATCGGCATACAACAAAGCATCCTCGATCATAACTTGTGTTTCAATAGGAAACAATATAGTGACTTGATCGGCGCCAACTATTGTTGCATCGCGTCTAGCGGTGGTTAAAACATTTTCTAACCTTCTAATTAGGGTATAGAAATATTTTATTTCTCTAAGTATAGAGTTTGTGGTGCAACTATCCACAAGGCACATTTCTTTTTTCATCCTAACTTCTCGTGAGTTCTAACAATTAAGAATTATAAAAATTCAATTAATTGCATTAAAACACATATTAGAAATTTATAGTATTAAATAACTCTAATACAAAAGATGAATTATATTTATCACAACACACTTTATTACATAGACTATGTATTTAAAAATTTCTATGGTAAGCGATCTATATGAGATAATCGAACATGTCGTTTGATTTGTATTTAACTATAGCATTGTCTATGTCCATGTAGTCATCAATACTTAATGTTGGCTCGTTGTTGCCCAGATTTTCCACATCCTTGCTTGAACAGCTGGCTTCAAATGTTGGCTTTGTAGGGATTGTAAACGAGTTTCATACTCATTTCGCGATCCTTGATCTTTCTTGTCTTTTCCCAGTGATTTCTGGTATAAGGCCACAAGGTGTTTTGGAGTGCGGCACTTGTCAGAAGTATGCTTATAAGTGTCATATGCCTTATACTGCACATTAGTTTTCTCTTTGAAGGGAGTATCATCCTTTTTCATTGTCTTTGAAAATTTCTTATTCTTCTTCCTATTACAGCAGCGTCTAGCAGATCTATCATTTTTCTTAGAATTGAAATTCTTAGAAGCATTAGTTTTCTTCTCATTATGATGAATTTCAAGTAGAGGAGCAGCCCCAATATGACGTTGGTGATGATTCTTAATAGTAAGTTCATCATGCTTCTCTGCTTGAAGTAAATCACGAATGAGGTCAGCATATTGTTAGTAGTTGCGAGCCCGGTATTGATGTTGTAAGACCCGATCAGAAGGGAGCATAGTTTGAAGTGTCTTTTCAATTTTATCCTCTTTTGATGGTTCTTTCTCACAAAATCTTAATTTAGCACATAACTTATGAACAACATGGTTATAGTCTTCTATAGACTTAAAGTCTTGGAAACGAAGTTGAGTCAATTCATGATTGGTCTCAAATAATAATATTGCATTTTGCTGTTCATAACGGTCTTTTAATGCCACCCATAGACTATGAGTTTCCTCCTCCATAACATATTCCGATTTTAAATCAGGATGGAGGTGGTTTCGGGTGATGTAAAGTGTCTGGTACTTGTATGTATCCAGAAATGTTGCATCTCTTTGTGCAGGAGGAGTAAGTGCAGACATGATTCCATAAAAATCCAAGCTTATCCTGATGTCAAGAGCCCATGTAGGGTAGTTGTGACCATCAAGAGCAAGTTCTTCAAACTCGCGAGCCATTGATTCCTACATATAGGAAAATCATAATAAAATCATCATGGTGGTGTTGTAATAAGTACATTAATCATGATGAATAAGCACATTACAATTATTCATTCTATCTAGCCAATTTTTTAAAAATGGCATTGTAGAATGAATAATTGAAGTTATAACTTATTCTCAATAAGGTCAACTTGTAAAATGGCCAAATGGAAATAAAGCATATTATATTATGTAGAGATGATTCATACTTGTATTAAGCCAAATATAAGTAAATGGCTTAATTAAGATAAATCAAATCTCTTTTTATTTATGTGTGTCGAAGGTCGTAAACGACACTTCCCCCGGACCTGCTTAGAGAGCAGCCCGCGGAGGTTCTTTGGATTCACGAGGGCTAGTCCCAGGAGATCGAACACAGCAGGATGATGAACACAGGAGATTTACGTGGTTCGGGTCGCCGGAGCGTAATACCCTACGTCCACGGGAGTGTTTGTGTATTGCCTTGCTTGAGCGTGTATGAGCCTTGGTCTAATTTTTCGTCCCCTGTGAAGGTCGTCTGCAGAGCCCTTTTATAGTTCAAGGACTATGCAATCACAAGGTGGGTCCCAGTACCCGACAGGTGGTCCTGGGGAGAGCCAAATCCTATACAAGATCTAGGATTAATTGCTATCTACTTCCCTTTGTCAGGGGTGTCAATGCGCCATCCCGCCGCGTCGTGCGCCAGGGCTACACATAGCTAGTGATGATGGTCGTGCACGTCTCGTCCGTCTTGTCCTCGCGGCCCATTCGTCCGTCTTGCGGCGTGGGTCTGTACCGGCTACTTGGACAAGACAGGATACTGGAGCCTTGACTTTTGCAAGCGCGACTCAGCCTGCCTGGGGAAGGCGTGTGTACTTAATGCATGCCTAAGCAGCGCACGCGTTCCTTTACTGCAGCTTCCTACCGCACTGAGTAGGCCGTCCGCCACGTGGTTGCGCTGGAGCCTACCTCTGCGGGAAGTAAAGCACTTGACGGAACAGGCCACGTGGCGCATTCGGAGCCCACCCCTATGGAGTGGTGGGGGCTCAGCCCTGCATGCCACGTGGTAGCTCCGGTGCCTTCCCCTGCGAGGACGCGGACTTGGCCCTGAGGTACCAATCGGCCACGTGGCGGCTCCGGAGCCCGCCTCAGCGGGAAGGCGTAGGTCCGGTCCTGCCAGCCACGTGGCAGCTTGGGAGCCTCCCCTGACAGGGAGGTAGGATCTGGTCCTTCCCTCCTCGATGTGGCAGCCTCAGATTCGGCCTCTTAGGCAGAGGCGGAGTCCTTAGCGGTTTTCTCCTGTGCGCGGGGGTACCTGGTCTGCAGGGTACCGACAGTAGTGTAGGCCAATGGGCCGCGAGGACAAGATGGACGAGACGTGCACAACCATCATCACCAGCTATATGTAGCCCTGGCGCACGACGCGGAGGGATGACGCATTGACACCCCTGACAAATGGAAGTATATAGCAATTAATCCTAGATCTTGTATAGGATTTGGCTGTCCCCAGGACCACCTGTCGGGTACTGGGACCCACCTTGTGACTGTAGAGTCCTTGAACTATAAAAGGGCTCTGCAGACGACCTTCACAGGGGATGAAAAATTAGACCAAGGCTCATACATGCTCAAGCAAGGCAATACACAAGCACTCCCGTGGACGTAGGGTATTACGCTCCGGCGGCCCGAACCACGTAAATCCCGTGTGTTCATCATCCTGCTGTGTTCGATCTCTTGGGACTAGCCCTCGTGAATCCAAAGAACCTCTGCGGGCTACTCTCTAAGCAGGTCCGGGGGAAGTGTCGTTTACGACCTTCGACATTTGGCGCGCCAGGAAGGGGGCTTTTTTCCCCGTCAAGATCTCCACCAGCAGCAATGGTGAACGACCAATCCAACGCCTGATCATCCAGGGCGCAGTCATGGCGACAGACAGTGGCGGAGGATCAGGCGTCATCCCGCTCTAGGGCGGGCTACCGCTCTAGGGAAGGAAGGTCAGGACCTTCGCGTCGCCCTGCAGTCACTTCGCCGGCTGCAGGCTGACACGCCACCCCACGGCGTACTCCGACTGTGACAGCAATCACGGCGCCACCGGCTGCAAGCCCGGAGAGTGCGCTCGCGGCAGCGTGCGCGCTACTTCACAACCCTCCTACTGGGGATGCTCCTCAGGGAGCAGCTCGGCAGTGGATCAACGATGTCGACCACCTCGTCACCGCTGCACTCAACACGCCTCCGCCGAGGGAGACACATGCCCAGCCGATGCATGTGTCATTGTCGCGAATGCGACAGTCGACCGTTGGACGGCAGACTCGCGCTCGACCAGGATCTCAACAACAGATCTGAGAACCGGGCTGCAGCGCCGCAGGGTCGGAGAGGACTACCGAGTCACCATCGAGCGCCAAAGGGAACGTCGGCGCAACCTCGAGGCAGATTACAGCGTGCCGGGCCCTGTGCCCCAGGCTCATGGTGTGCCTCCACCACACCAGACGTACGTCGCGCCTCCACCGCACCAGACGTACGTCGCGCCTCCTGCACAGGCGTATGCAACACCACCCTAGCACCAGTTGTACGCAGGCCCGCCTGCTCACCCAGGGTATGCGCTGCCGCCGCCGTCACCAGTCAGCCCTAGCCAAGGGTGTGCAGCGCTAGCGCCTCACCTCCGTTTCGTGGTCTGGCCACGAAAGTTCCGGCCGCACATGCCGAAGAAGTACGACGGGAGTTTGAACCCGAGCGAGTTCCTGCAGAACTACACCACTGCGATACTAGCTGCAGGAGGCGACGAGGCCATTATGGCTAACTACTTCCCCGTCGTCCTGACCGGCCCAGCTCGGTCATGGCTCATGAACCTGCCCCAGAGGTCCATAACCTCCTGGGATGAGTTGTGCCCATAGTTCGTGGCTAACTTCGGCAGTTCCTACAAGCGCCTCGGCACCAAGCTTGACCTCCACGCCGTTAGACAGCGCGCTGGAGAGTCGCTGCGATCATTCATCTAGCGGTTCTCCCAGGTATGGAACACCATCCCTCATGTTGCTAGTGCATCGGTTATCGTCACGTTCAGACAAGGTGTGAGGGACAAGAAGATGCTCGAGAAGCTAGCCACGCACGAGGTGTGTGATGTCTCCGAGCTGTTCTCCCTCGGAGACAGATGTGCTAGGGTAGCTGAGGGGCGCAACTGGCACTCCCAGCCATCCTCAGAAGCAAGGGAAGCCACCCCGACTGAGGAAGGAGCCTCTGCGAGGAGCAGCGGCAAGAAGAATAAGAAGGGCAGTGGCAAGAACAGGCCAAAGCCCGGAGCCCAGGCAATGGCGGCTGCAGCGCCCGACGGAGCCCGAGCGTCGCGCCGAGACAAGCGCCCTAGGCAGTCGCCTGATCTCGAGGAGCCTGACTTCAAGTGCCCGGTGCACCGTACAAATAGCCATAGTGCTAGCGAGTGCCGGGAAGTGAAGAGATTTGCGGAACGTTTCCGCGAACAGAAGTAGAGGCAGCAGCGCCAGGAGGGTGCACCCCCCCCCCCCCCCCCGCCAGAGGGAGGGCAAGCAGAAGGCTGATCCTGAGAAGGAGGATGACAGCAAGATGGGGTTCCAGGAACCCCAGCGGGCGGTCAAGGCCGTCTTCGAGGGTGGCGACTCTGACTCCAGCAGTGATAAGGAGCACCGCAAGACCCTCCATGTCATCTACAGGGGAGCCACCGACCCCACATCCTGAAACGCGGTGAAAACATTGCGACGGGCAGTGGCTGGAGTGGCCCCCGCCCCAAGCCCGGCTCCCCACCACAAGTGGATGAGCACGGCGATCAGCTTCGACGCTTCTGACTGCCCGAAGAACATGGCAGGGGCAGGAGTGCTCCCGCTGCTGGTGTCCCCGACCATCGCCAACGTGAAGGTCTTTCACGTGTTGATAGATGGAGGGGCGGGCCTCAACCTCATCTCCATGGCGGCTTTCCGAAAGCTGCAGCTGCCAATGTCCCAGATCACACCCTCGAGCCCGTTCTCGGGTGTCGGACCTGGGCAAATCCTCCCGTATGGTAACATACACCTCCCGGTGACCTTCGGGACCCCAGAGAACTACATTACGGAGAGCGTTTTATTCGACGTGGCAGATGTCGATCTCCCCTTCAACGCAATCATTGGGAGGCCAGCCCTCTACAGGTTCATGGTTGTAGCCCACTACGGCTACCTCGTCCTGAAGATGCCGATGCCTTCCGGTGTCCTCAGGATCAGAGGGGACTGCTCAGCCGCACTGTCAGCCTTGGAGCAGCTCCAAGCACTTGCAGCGGGGAGGGCTCCGGCCCGAGGAGGCTCGAAGGAGAGTCGGCCAGAGCAAGGCCCGGTGCAGCGAGCCTCCACTACTGCACCTCGTGTGCAACCTGCCAACGACGACGACGTCCCCGTGAAGGTCGTCAGGATTGGCTCCGAGGCTGCCCAGACAACCCGTATCGCGGGGAACCTGGACAACAAATAGGAATGCACGCTCATCACCTTCCTCCGGGACAACGTCGATGTGTTTGCATGGCAACCATCACAAATGCCCGGGATCCCCAGGGAGGTGATTGAACACCATCTGAAGATCTACCCTGACGCCCGACCGGTACAGCAGAAGCCCAGGAAACAGTCCATCGAGCGGCAGAACTTCATTCATGAAGAAATCAAGAAGCTGCTCGATGCTGGTTTCACCCGGGAGGTTCACCACCCACGGTGGTTGGCCAACCCTGTTGTCGTTCCCGAGGCTGGCGGGAAGCTCCGGATGTGCATCGACTACACCAATCTCAATAAGGCATGTCCAAAGGATCCATTCCCTCTTCCTAGGATAGATCAAATAGTAGACTCAACATCAGGTTGTGACCTTCTGTGTTTCCTAGATGCGTATTCCAGTTTTCACCAAATACCTATGTCTAGGGAAGATGAGGAACACACTGCTTTCATAACAGTAGACGGCCTGTATTGTTATGTCTCCATGCCTTATGGTCTCAAGAATTCTCTCCCCACCTTTGTACGTGCAATGCATAAGACATTCGGGGACCTCATTAGAGATTTGGTAGAGGTGTATGTCGACGACATTGTGGTAAAAATCAGGGACAACACATCCCTATTAGACAACCTAGCCCGAGTCTTCAGCAAGCTGCGCACGACACGCACGATGTTGAACCCCGACAAGTGTGTCTTTGGGGTCTCTGCAGGGAAGCTCCTTGGTTTCTTGGTATCGCACCGAGGGATCGAAGCTAACCCAGAGAAGATCAAGGCGATAGAGCTGATGCGGCCGCCGGCCTGCATCAAGGACGTGCAGAAGCATGCAGGATGTTTGGCAGCCCTGAGTCGGTTCATCTCAAGACTAGCTGAGCGAGCCCTGCCCTTCGTCAAGATTCTGCGGAAGTCAGGCCCCTTTGAGTGGACTAAGGAAGCTGAAGCGGCCTTCTAGGAGCTCAAGAAACACCTGACGATGCTACCCATTATGGTGGCACCAGAACCCAGCGAACTGCTCCTGTTGTACATCACCACAACAATGGAAGTGGTCAGCATAGTATTGGTTGCAGAGCGGCCGGAGCTACTACCGCAACAAGCAACACAAGGAGCCCCAGAGGGGGAGGCCGAGCCTCAAGGCCCGAACCCAGAAGAGACCGCCCCCACCCCGCTGTGAGTTCCAGTGACCAAGTGCCTTACGGGTCCCAACCCTCGGAGGCGCAGCTAGACCCTGGGAGCCACATTCTCCAGGATGCAGACGCATTGCAAGGAGCCCCGGACCCCCCGGGGAGGGTTTGGACCTCCCAACGGCCAGTCTACTATGTCAGTGAGGTACTCCATGAAGCAAAAACAAGATACTTGGAGGTACACAAACTGCTGTACACAGTGCTCATAGCGTCGAGGAAGCTCCGGCATTACTTCCAGGCTCACCGGGTTTCAGGGGTACCTCCTTTCCACTGAAAACCGTACTCCATAGCCCCAATACGACTGGCAACATTGCCAAGTGGGCAGCGGAGCTGGCTGAGTTCGAGCTGGAGTTCTTACCTCGACATGCAGTCAAAAGCCAAGCACTGGCGGACTTCTTGGCCGAATGGACCCCATCGCCAAGCAACCCGGGGGGCCCGAACAACGGCAAAACGGTGCCCAAGGCTCCAGTTTTCACCGAGACCCCCTGGACGCTCTACTTCGACGGCTCCTCGCGGAAGCAGGGGGCCGGGGCCGGGGTCCTGCTCCTCACCCCGACTGGGGAGCAGTTCAAGTACATGGTGCGCCTCGACCTCAAGGCGACAAACAACATGGCAGAGTATGAAGCCCTAATATTTGGGCTGAAGACTGCCCTGACCCTCAATGTCCGACAGCTTATGGCTAAAGGTGATTCTCAACTGATCATCAAGCAAGCCAAAGGAGAGTGCAGCTACCTGCTGCACGTCCGGAAGCTGGAAAAGGACTTTGAAGTCTTGGACTTATGCCATGTACCCCGAGCCGACAACTCAGTTGCAGACGACCTATCAACGAAGGCCTCCACAGGGGCCCTAGTGCCCCAAGGAGTCTTCGCAAGGATGTTACTGTGACCAACCGCCCGAGCAGCTGAACCGAGCGAAGGGGGCGATCCCAGCACCTCGAAGCTGGCAGTCCCGGCGACCCTGCTACCATGGAGTCCGCCAAGGATCGTATGCGCCACCGGGGGCTCCGAGCTACCAGGCGCCCAAGATCCAGAGGCTCAAGCAAGTCCCGATGCATGGATCTCGGAGGTCCGGGACTACTTGAAAGACAATATCCTTCCCAAAGAACATGCTCTGGCAGAAAGTATTGTTCGCATGGCTAAAAGGTACACGCTGGTGGACCGGCGTGGCGCCAATGACATCCTACTGCGATGCATTACCCGGGAGGAGGGCTGCGACCTGCTCGCAGAGATCCATGGAGGCGAGTGCGGGAACCACGCGTGTAAGACCTATGTGTGCTAAATACATTGGCTTGTAGTGAATACACTTGGCTTTGATGATAAAAGTTTTTAATATCACCAAAAAACCTTTTTATCAAGGTCCAACTCTAGCTCCGAGCTATAGCAAGGTCCGACCATAGGTCCGACTTGTTTTGGGTAGCTCCGGCTACGTTAGATGCTAGGTCCGACTTCTTGGTAAGGTCCGACTAGCTTTGGTTAGCTCCGGTGAGCTTTATCTTTAGCTCCGGCATGTTTTTGATAGCTCCGACATATATTTGATAGCTCCGACATATATTTGATAGCTCTGGCACATATTTGATAGCTCCGACATGCTTTTGCTAAGCTCCGACGTACTTTGTCTAGCTCCGGTTTTGGGTTGACTAGTCTTGACTAGTTTTTGGTAAGCTCCGGTGCTAGGATCTACTAGTTTTGGTAATCTCCGGCAGGTGCTTCATTGTACTAGTTTTGTTAGCTCTGGCTCAAGGTCCGGGTTGCTCTGGCAAGGTCCGGAACTTGACCGTAGTGCTTCTGCTTTTCATTTGCAATGTTTCGTACTTGCTTTACATTATTGGAAAGATTGCTTAGTATTCATTTGCTAAGTTTTTGGTGCATTTTGGTTGATATGGATGATATCGCGTTACTGTGGTTTTGCAACATGCTTATGTGAGGTTCTCACGTAGGGTGTTGTGTTCGGAACTAACTTGAGTCAAGTCGAGGACTTGGGCTCATATGGATTGGTTGTTTATTCATGTGCAGGTGTTGCTTGAGTTCAAGACATGGCTGGTGACGGGATCCATTGGACTAGTCTCAGGGAGGAGATGAGGTTCCAACAACCAAGTTCGGGAGGAATTGTGGTTGAGCTGATCAGGAGGTTGCGCAGCATGTTTGGATCAAGAACAATGCATATGAAGGTATCATGGACGTCATTGAAAGATGTTTGCACGTGTGCAAGGAGTGCATGGACGTGGCTACATGGTTCCAAGACGTGATGAAGAGATGTGGACGTAAAGAATTGGTCGGAAAGGTCCAACCGACTAGGTTATGGACTCAGACTGCGGCTGAGTCGGGTTTGACTCAAATATGGAAAGATTTGAGTTGGTTATGATAGGATTTTGTATGGGTCACGAATTTGAGTTGTTTAGGAATGTGGTATACGTTCCTAAGGTGTTTGGAAGTCTTAAGATTGCTTCTATCTGCGTATAGAAGAATCTTGAGTAGTTATGGAAAGTTATGATTCATGATCTGGGTAGGATTGGAGTCCTAGTTGATATTGGGTTGGCCTAAGGGCTGGTTATATAAGCAAGGGAGCCCAGAGCTCGTGGTGCACGACTTTGGGGCTGTTCCTCTTGTGTTCTATTGAATAAAATTCGTAGTTTGAAGGAACTTTTGTGCCTTGTTCGTCCGATTTGTTCCAGACAAGTGATGAAGATGATGACGATCTGGCCAACTTATGCTTCATGGCGGGCAAAACAAGATCAAGATCAAGTCAGGAGGATGCAGAACACAACAGTGAAGACGATGAGGTATGTTCTACCTGCAATGAAATGTGTGATGCTATTTCTCGTGCAACTATTATTGTCAAGAAAAAGGACAAAAAGCTTAGGGATAATGCTGCTAAAATTGAATCATTAGAATCTGAAATTAACCATTTAAAAACTTTGATTCCTAGTGATGATGCATGTCCCTCATGTGACTTAATCTATGAACAATTGTCCACATTAAGAAGTGCACACTCCTCCACTCTAGATAGACTTGATGAAGAAATTGAAAAGAACAGAGAGCTTGCTGCACTTAATGATAAAAACTTGAAAGATGGTAGCTGTTCTACAATTGATTTGCATTGTTCTACTTGTGATGATCTTGATAAAAAGCTACAGGATGCTATGAATGAAATTTCTATATTGAACAATGCTTTACGTTCTCATGAAGTTAAATTTTGTTCCAATTGCAAACTAAAAGGAAAAAATTCATGTGAAAATTGCCTTGATCTGTCCAATAAACTTGATGACATGCATAGGACATTAGATCGTTTTTGTAATGGGAATAAGAACCTAAACTTACTGCTGAATTCTTCCAAGTCTTGCAATGATAAAAGTGGTTTAGGTTTTGATTCTCATGCTCATGCTAAGGCACATCCACCTAAAATTGTAAAGTCATTAGGAAGTGGTTTGATTCAAACAGTTCCTAAACAAAAAGGAGTGATTTTCAAATCTGCAGGAGTGTTGCCTCATTCGGTTTCAAATAAAAATATTGCTTGCTCATCTAGACATGAACACAAAGTTAAATTTCATTGTACCTACTGTGGTAGAAATGGTCATGTCATAGATTTTTGTTATAGACTAGCTAAACAACAGAAAAAGGAAAGAGTGATTGCTAGATCTTATAACTTTCATTTAATTAGAAAAACACAACCTGCTTTAGTGAGTCAGAAATTTGAAAAGGTAGCTTCCGGACCTTCTGGTAAGAAATCCGCAACAGCAGCTCCAGTAGTTCCGATAGCTCCGAGAGCTCCCGGACCTTCTGTTGTTTCCTTAGGAGCTTCAGCCTTGTCTTTCGGAACTGCTGCTTTTACCTCCGGAGCTACTGGTTTTTGTGCTAAACGAGTTAAGAGTAGAAAATCTCAAACCTTGACTTATAAACCTGTTGTTTTGTCTCAGCTTTCGCGTGTTTTTCCTGCTGCACGTCGCGTGACTCAGTACTGGATTCCTAAATGCCTTTTGACTAACCCCAGTATTGAGTCATCGACGTATTGTGCTTTTATGTAGGTTACACGTTTGAGGGAGGAGAACATTTGGATTGTGGATTCAGGTTGCTCACGCCACATGACCGGTAACAAAGATTGGTTCTCCTCCCTCTCTTTTGTGTCACGTGTAGAAAATGTTACTTTTGCCGATAATTCTTCAACTCCTATAATTGCTAAGGGTTCGGTTAGAGTAAATAATCACTACACTTTGAAGGATGTGGCACTTGTCAAAAATTTGAAATACAACTTGCTTTCTGTTACACAATTGCTAGATGAAAATCTGGAAATTATTTTCAATAAAAACTGCTGCAAAGTTGTAAGTTCAAATAGTGAGCTTATTTTTAACATGTCTCGGTTTGGAAGAGTTTTTAAAGCTGATTTTGATATGTCTTTCTCTAAGCATAGGTGTCTAGTTGCTAATGATTCAAATGACTTATATTTTTGGCATCGTAGACTTGGTCACGTAGGCTTTGATCACCTAACGCGTGTTAGTGCTCTTGATTGCATACGTGGGCTGCCTAAGCTTAAAGGAGACAAAGAAATTGTGTCCTCTTCTTGTAGACATGCTAAGATGGTTGCAGGTTCACATACTCCTCTCACAATGATCATGACAACTGAACCATGTCAACTTTTGCATCTTGACACCGTAGGACCTTCACGTGTTCAATCCTTCGGAGGTAAATGGTATGTTCTTGTTATTGTTGATGATTATTCTAGATACTCTTGGGTTTACTTTATGGCGTCTAAAAATGAATTTTTTAGTCACTTTAGAACTTTATTTCTTTGATTATCAATTGATCACCCAGGATCATTAAAAGCAATTAGAAGTGATAACGGAACTGAATTTAAAAATCAATCTTTTGATCACTTTTGTGCTGAAAATGGAATAGATCATCAACTTTCTTCACCATATGTACCTCAACAAAACGGTGCCGTAGAAAGAAAGAACAGAACCTTAGTTGAGATGGCTAGGACTATGCTTGATGTATCAAACTCCTAGGAAATTTTGGGCTGATGCGTTAGCAACCGCTTGTTATGTCTCAAATCGTGTTTTCTTGCGTGCTAAGCTAGGTAAAACACCATATGAGCTTCGGTTTGGACATAGGCCTAGTTTTACACACTTTCGGGTCTTTGGTTGCAAATGCTTTGTTAAGAAACATGGTAATATTGATAAATTTGAACCTAGATCCATTGATGGCATGTTTCTTGGTTATCCATCTCATACTAGAGGCTATCGTGTGCTTTTAATTCACACTAACAAAATTGTGGAGACTTGTGAAGTGTCTTTTGATGAATCTAGCCCAGGTACTAGCTCAAACATTGCAGGACCAGATCCATATCCGCAAGGGGAGAGCATTTTCATTAAAGATGAGGAAGAATTGGAGTTGCTGCCAGAAAATTCAGCAGCTAAAGACTTTGGTTTAGCTCCGGATGTTAATTCTCAACCAGCACCGACAACCATCAATGCTGATTCAAATCATCCTCAAGCCACAAGCTCATCAATTTGTGATGAACATGAAGAAGAAGAAGAAGCTTGTGAGACATCTGTTCCCCTACGGTTTTACAAAGATCATCCCGCACAACACATGATTGGAAGCTTGCACGAACGAGTCACACGGTCCAGGTTTTGCGATCCAGACTCTCATGCTCATTCTGCTTTTGTTGCTTCTTTTGAACCCAAAGATATATCACACACAATCACTAATGAATCTTGGATTATTGCCATGCAAGAAGAGTAAGAAAATTTTGAAAGAAATAATGTTTGGAAACTTGTACCTCCACCTCAAGGTCACACGTTAATTGGAACTAAATGGGTATTTAAAAATAAACAAAGTGAGGATGGGGTTGTGGTTAGGAATAAGGCTAGGTTGGTTGCTCAAGGTTTCACTCAAGTTGAAGGTCTAGATTTTGATGAAACTTTTGCTCCTGTCGCTAGATTAGAAGCCATAAAAATTTTGTTATCTTTTGCAGCATCTAAAGGTTTTAAGCTATATCAAATGGATGTTAAAAGTGCTTTTCTTAATGGCTACATAGATGAGGAGGTTTATGTCAAACAACCACCAGGTTTTGAAAATCCAGATTTTCCTAATCATGTTTACAAACTGTCCAAAGCCTTATACGGTCTCAAGCAAGCCCCTAGAGCATGGTATGATAGGTTAAAAACATTCTTACTTGAAAAGGGTTTACCATGGGCAAGGTTGATAAAACTCTTTTTGTGCTTAAACATGGCAATGACTCATTATTCGTTCAAGTGTATGTGGATGATATTATCTTTGGTTGTGCTTCTCATGATCTTGTGTCCAAGTTTTCAGCAATGATGAGTTCCGAATTTGAAATGAGTATTATGGGTGAACTCACTTACTTTTTGGGGCTGCAAATCAAGCAAACCAAGGAGGGTACCTTTGTGCATCAAACGAAGTATACCAAAGACCTCCTACGGCGCTTCAACATGGACAAAAGCAAGCCTCTTCAGACACCAATGGGAACAGCAACAACACATGAACTTGATGAAGATGGTGAACCTGTGAATCAAAAAGAATATAGAAGCATGATCGGATCACTTTTGTACCTCACGGTATCAAGACCAGACATACAATTCAGCGTATGTCTTTGTGCATGATTTCAAGCTTCCCCACGTGCTTCACATCGTCAAGCCGTCAAAAGGATTTTCAGGTACTTACATGGAACTCAAGAATTTGGCATTTTTCTTCCTTCTTCCTCAACTGTTACTTTGAAAGCTTTTTCGGATGCTGATTTTGGGGGTTGTAGGATTGATAGGAAAAGTACTTTCGGTGCTTGTCATTTTCTTGGTAATTCTCTTGTTGCTTGGTCCTCTAGCAAACAAAATTCAGTTGCACAATCCACAGCCGAATCTGAATATGTAGTTGCTGCTAGTGCTTGTTCACGAAGTCTTTGGGTTGTTCAAACACTTAAGGACTATGGGGTTGATCTAGATAGTGTTCCACTATTCTGTGATAACACTAGTGCCATTTGCATTGCTAAAAACCCCGTGCAACATTCTAGAACTAAGCACATTGACATTAGGTATCACTTTCTCTGAGATAATGTTGAAAAAGGAAACATTGTGCTTTACCATGTAGATACCGAACAATAATTGGCTGACATTTTTACAAAACCTTTGGATTTCACTCGTTTTTGTTACATTTGTAGTGAAATAGGGGTTATGCATCCTCATGGCTTAAATTGAGGGGGAGTTTTGAAACTTGGGAAGTCTATGTGTGAATCTGAAATAAAAATAATATGAGCATAGTATTTCATATATATATGACTTTGCAATTCCTTTTACATGCTGAAAGTTCTTACTACATTACTCGTGTTATACATTTTGTAGTTTTTGCCATGTCTAGTAATTGGAATAATTACTTACACTAAAACTGGTCATGGTCGAACTTTCTTGCTGTTTTGAACTTGTTACATGTTCACAAGTGCGTTTAATCATTAAGAATTCATCATGTAATCAACTCACATGTTGAGTTTTTATGAACAAATATAATTTGAGAAAAGATCAAGAGAATATGCATGCATCGCACTTCTTCTTTTGAGATGGCTTATCATTGTACTTAGATATGAACTTGGAAGAAGTTGTGTATGACTAAAACCATATCCTTAAGCTTCTGATTGTCAAATTATATATGCTTGGCTTGGTTGGTTAGAATAAGGCATATGCGCATATAATCTCTTGCAAATATCATATGATCTAAATTTATGCTTTGAAAAATAATGAAATGCAGCAACTAGTGTCATGCTTTCAGGTTTTGAAATAGTTATGTTTGTGAGATCATGACTTGCTTAAATTGAAAATTACATATGATCTCTAGCATGGCTTACATTACTTTATGTATCTCATTGATGTGATAGTGTAAGTTACTTGATAGTATGACTTGGATGAGCTTTGGTTATATGTATATGTTATAATATGCTCATAACAACTAAAGGGGGAGAGATAATTTGTTTATATGCTCATGACTTGTTGAATACATTGTCAAAGGGGGAGAGATAAGCATGAAGAGAAAGAGAATATGTGCATAAGGAGAGATAATAAAGGGGGAGAAATAATATGGGATAATTTTTTGGATTTTCTTCTCATTTTACTTTTGATTTACAAAGGGGGAGAAATTGTTCTCAAAACTTTTATGTGAATAAGCCAATGTTCGGATATTAAATGGTGTCGCCAATGCATTCATCAAGGGGGAGATTGTAAGACCTATGTGTGTTGAATACATTGGCTTGTAGTGAATACACTTGGCTTTGATGATAAAAGTTTTTAATATCACCAAAACACTTTTTTATCAAGGTCCGACTCTAGCTCCGAGCTATAGCAAGGTCCGACCATAGGTCCGACTTGTTTTGGGTAGCTCCGGCTACGTTAGATGCTAGGTCCGACTTCTTGGTAAGGTCCGACTAGCTTTGGTTAGCTCCAGTGGGCTTTATCTTTAGCTCCGGCATGTCTTTGATAGCTCCGACATATATTTGATAGCTCCGACATATATTTGATAGCTCCGGCATATATTTGATAGCTCCGACATGCTTTTGCTAAGCTTCGACGTACTTTGTCTAGCTCCGGTTTTGGGTTGACTAGTCTTGACTAGTTTTTGGTAAGCTCCGGTGCTAGGATCTACTAGTTTTGGTAAGCTCCAGCAGGTGCTTCATTGTACTAGTTTTGTTATCTCCGGCTCAAGGTCCGGGTTGCTCTGGCAAGGTCCAGAACTTGACCGTAGTGCTTCTGCTTTTCATTTGCAATGTTTCGTACTTGCTTTACATTGTTGGAAAGATTGCTTAGTATTCATTTGCTAAGTTTTTGGTGCGTTTTGGTTGATATGGATGATATCGCATTACTGTGGTTTTGCAACATGCTTATGTGAGGTTCTCACGTAGGGTGTTGTGTTCGGAACTAACTTGAGTCAAGTCGAGGACTTGGGCTCGTATGGATTGGTTGTTTATTCATGTGCAGGTGTTGCTTGAGTTCAAGACATGGCTGGTGATGGGATCCATTGGACTAGTCTCAGTGAGGAGATGAGGTTCCAACAACCAAGTTCGGGAGGAATTGTGGTTGAGCTGATCAGGAGGTTGCGCAGCATGTTTGGATCAAGAACAATGCATATGAAGGTATCATGAACGTCATTGGAAGATGTTTGCACGTGTGCAAGGAGTGCATGGACGTGGCTACATGGTTACGAGACATGATGAAGAGATGTGGACGTAAAGAATTGGTCGGAAAGGTCCAACCGACTAGGTTATGGACTCAGACTGCGGCTGAGTCGGGTTTGACTCAAATATGGAAAGATTTGAGTTGGTTATGATAGGATTTTGTGTGGGTCACGAATTTGAGTTGTTTAGGAATGTGGTATACGTTCCTAAGGTGTTTGGAAGTCTTAAGATTGCTTCTATATGCATATAGAAGAATCTTGAGCAGTTACGGAAAGTTACGATTCATGATCTGAGTAGGATTGGAGTCCTAGTTGATATTGGGTTGGCCTAAGGGCTGGTTATATAAGCAAGGGAGCCCAGAGCTCGTGGTGCACGACTTTGGGGCTGTTCCTCTTGTGTTCTATTGAATAAAATTCGTAGTTTGAAGGAACTTTTGTGCCTTGTTCGTCCGACTTGTTCCGGACAAGTTTTACTCGTCGAGTTTCTGGACAGCACTACCTTTCGTCGGTGGTTTTATCATAACTCGAGTTTTACAGATCCAATTGACGTGATTCTTTTTGGGTTGTCTTCACAACTTGATTATATATCATATGTAAAAATTTCACGGTCATTGGATTTGTGATTTCTGATCTACACGAGGTTCTTTGCAGCATTCCAGAACTGTTTTTTTCTCGGGTAGGGCAGATTGACCTTTGTTTGATCTTTCGATCGTAACTTGAGTTTTTCTCGATGGATTTGAGTGATTCTTTTTGTGTTGTCTTCGTGACTTGATTATCTCTGATATCTATTACTTTTGTCACGGTGAAACACGTTTAGATTAGTCTCACACACGATCTCTTCAACAGATCGTTTTTCTGCCGAAGGGTTTGGGGTTTAATTGTTTCCGCTGCGTAAGATTTTTAAATCTACCATTCACTCCCGCCCCTCTGGTAGCTTTTCACGTGCTCTTCGATCCTACAACGAGTCCTCCCGCACGCTGGTCGGTAAAGCCTTTCGGCATGGCTTTTACTGGCCGACGGCACTCCAGGATGCCGCCGAGATGGTAAAGAGATGCAAGGCGTGCCAGTTCCATGCCAAGCAGATCCACACACCAGCTCAGGCACTGCAGATGATCCATCCCTCATGGCCATTCGGTGTATGGGGGTTGGACATCCTGGGACCCTTTCCCAGAGCCGTCGGAGGATTCCGGCATCTCTACGTCGCCGTAGACAAGTTCACCGAGTGGCCGGAAGCCGCCCCAGTTGTCACGATCAACAAGCAGTCAGCAGTAAAATTCATCAAGTCGATCGTCTACCGGTTCGGGGTACCGAACAGAATCATAACTGATAATGGGACCCAGTTCACAAGTGCAACGTTCCAGGAATACTGTGAGAACCTAGGGATCCAAGTTTGTTATGCATCAGTTGCTCATCCAGAGAGCAATGGGCAGGTCGAGAGAGCCAATGCAGAGATCCTCAAGGGCCTCAAGACTCGCACATTCTCACACCTTGAGAAGCATGGTGCAAATTGGGTGGATGAGCTTCCGTGTGCGCTGTGGGCTAGCCGGACATCAACCAGCCGGGCCACGGGGGAAACGCCTTTCTTCTTGGTGTACGGGGCAGAGGCCGTCCTCCCCCAGAAATTACCATGGGCTCCCCCCCCCCCCCCCCCCGTGCCCGGAGGTACGACGAAGCCGCGCAGGACCAGCTCCGGCGTGAAGACCTGGACCTCGTCGACGAGGGACGAGTGCGAGCGGCTCTCCGAAATGCACAGTACAGGCAGGCGCTCCGGCGCTACCATCAGAGGACCGTGCGGAGTAGGGAGCTAAAGGTAGACGACCTGGTGTTGCGCCGCATACTCTCCTGGGAAGGGTCTAACAAACTCTCCCCCGGCTGGGACGGTCCCTTCCGGGTAACAGAGGTTTGCCGCCCAAGGTGCGTCCGCCTGGCTACGGAGGATGGACAGCGATTACCCAACCCATGGAATATCGAGCACCTCCGTAAGTTCTACCCCTAGACCAGGGTTGGGGCAATGCTATTTCATTGTAGAAGGTACATACTATCTCAGGACAGCACTTAGGATAAGGGGATGGGGCTCTGAGTGCACATTCTGCTTAGCCTGGTCCAGAACCCTAAGTAGGTGCACTCGACTCCATCTGACACCCAGGCCGGGTTATTCCCCTTGTAAAGTCTGCTCCATCTTATGAGAGACTACAATGAAAGAATGTTGTCTTGCCTGGTATAGGGTTTGTCAATTCAAAAATTATCTTTAATTTTTATGATGTTGCTGAAAGACCGCCATAGCTCGTGATCAATCATGAGCGCTGTCATTTTTCCCCTGCTTTAGCAATGGTGGGAGCCTTGCTGTCTGGACTGTAGGTGGGGTTGCTTGAGGTACCTACAATGCGCCTGGGGCCTCGGATGTTCTAATACTCGGGTGCCTGTGTCTCCAGATGGTCTCCCCAGAAAAGGCTTACGCCGAGCGGGAGGTCCAGGGCCACAACCTGCTTAGCCTGGTCCCGTACCCTAAGCCTGTGCGCTCTGCCTCCCCAGCGCTACAACCGAGTACTGGGGGCCAGATGGTCCACCCTTGGGTAGTATGGACGACGAGTCCTAGGCGCAGAAGCACTGAATTACCCAAGCCCAACGAGTCAAGCGACACTACAAAAAGAGCAGGGGCAAAGTGACCAGCGGACAGAATTACTTATCTTTTTTGATCTATGTACAGGTCTTTGAGAAAGTTATTCCAGCAACCACCGCCAGAGTACCCGCGAAGACAGTGGGCACCGCCGGACTGGATCTCCGGCGGCACCCCCAGGGGGCCCGCTGTCGACCTCTCGCTGAAGATGGCGGGCACCGCCGGACTGGAGCTCCGGCGGCACCCCCAGGGGGCCCGCTGTCGACCTCTCGCTGAAGATGGCGGGCACCGCTGGACTGGAGCTCCGGCGGCACCCCCAGGGGGACCGCTGTTGACCTCTCACTGAAGAATGGCGGGCACCGCCGGCCTGAAGCTCCGGCGGCACCCCCTGGGGGCCCACTGTCGACCTCACTGAAGAATGGCGGGCACCGCCGGCCTGAAGCTCCGGCGGAACCCCCAGGGGGCCCGCTGTCGACCTCTTACTGAAGAATGGCGGCCACCGCCGGCCTGAAGCTCCGACCGCACCCCCAGGGGGCACGCTGTCGACCCCTCACTGAAGATGGCGGGGACCGCCGGACTGAAGCTCCGGTTGCACCCCCAGGGGGACCGCTGTCGACGTACCTGCATACTCAGCTACGCCAATGCAACCTATACATCCTAGGCTCCCCCTGCACCCGCCCGCCCTAAGTCCTAAGTGTATGACAGGTGTGCCCACAACAACTGGCCATGCCTGTCAGGGGGGCATACTTTGGGGGACAGCAGGTCCTGGAAGTTAAGGAACAACAAGCAGTTGGAAGACATTGCTGGAAATAAAAGCAAGCTGAGTATAAAAGGGCACCACAGACAGATTTTTTATTACACAAATAAAGAGTTTGTCACCACAGCCAGCCACAAAACAAAAACAGAAAGACAAAAACTTAAACAGACGCCCGGGGAGCCCTTAGCCGCTCCGCTGGAACCTTGAGGCGATGAGTGCCACCGCATCTGAAACTTCAGACTTGGCGGCCTCTTCCCTCTCGGCAATGGGCCCCTCGAGGACCAGCTGTAGGGAGACGTCGGGGTACCAGCTCTGGTAGCAGGACAGGATGTGCGTCGCCACCTCCTTCACCAACATCCGTCCCTCGGCCTCCAGCTGGTTGTCAAGGATGGCCCCCAGCGAGTGCATCCTCAAGCTGGTGGAGTCAAGCACCGGGAACACCTGGCTCACCTCCTGCGCCGGCTCCCCCACGTGCACCGGGCTGAAGCCGAGCGGCACCAGAGCCGAGTCGGCACCGCCAAGGAACTCCCAGACCTTCCAGGCCTCGGTGAAGCGCGCCGCCCGGAGCTCCTCCACCTCCTGCTGGGCCGCCGCCAGCGCCCGGGGGCCGCCGTCCAGGAACCACTTCTCCTTGGCCGCCAGGGCCCTCTCGCGCTCGCCGACCCCCGCCTCGCGGCGGTCCAAGTTACCCTCCTTGAGGGCGACGTTGAACTCGCGGTCCAGGAGGGCCTGGCGCTCGGCGGACTCGGCCTGCTGCGCCTCGGCCACGGCGGCTTCCCAGCAGTCCAACTCGGCGGCGCGGACTCTCGCCCCTTCCTGCTGGAGGATGAGCCCGCGGCAGGTCGCCTCCACTTCGGCCTACTTCGCCGCTAGCTCCTGCTCCCGTTCGGCTAGAGCAGCCTCCCGGAGGGACAGCAGGTGCTGAAGGTCCTCGCAGGCCTGGAGGCGGGAGCTGGCCTCAGCGTGGATGGCCTCGGCGTCAACCTTCAGCTTCTAGGTGACGGCGTCCAGCTGGGCGATGAGGTCGCGCTCCTGCTCGAGGATCTTCATCTCCTCCGAACGACCGCCTCCCGCTGGGCCGCTCGGCTCTTCACCAGCCGGGTCCGGGCCTCCAGGGTCCTCGCCCATTCCCGGAGCCGGTCGTCCTCGTCCTCGAGCCGCCCTTTCTCCCGGGCAAGGGCCGTCTGGGCCTGCCGGAAGCCGGAGTAGGCCACGGCCATAGCCTCGGACAAGGGGAGAGGCTCCGCTGTAGCAGCGGGCCCCTGCCTCCCCACTTCCTCAATGTTGTCCTCCATTTGGAGGACCACTGGGGAGGCGGGGACCAGGGCCCCCTCCCGGATGGCAGCACCCGGGGCAGTGGCGCCAGCCGACGTAGCAGTGTCGGAGGGCGCGGCAGCATCGGCCGACACGGAGTAGCCGGTGGACGCGGAGTCGTTGGCAGGCGCAGCGGCAGTTGTTGGCGCGCGCGGCTGGGCTTCGGCAGCCGCTGCGGGGATCTCGGGCACGGGGGCCCGAGGTACCCCGGCGGTAGCAGCCTGGTGCACCGAAGCAGGGCCCGAGGCAGCAGACGATCCCCGCGAGCCGGCTGGAGCGGCAGACCCCCCAGCAGAAGTGCCCGCGGGTGGTGGAGTAGCTGTGGTGGCGCTGAAACCAAGCAAACTCAGACCATAAGAGATTGACAGGGTAGGCGCACAGCAAAGAACACCCAAGGTAAAATCTGAGCAGGCTTACCGGGGGACGCTGAAGTTCCACTGCTTTCCGAAAGGGTTGGGGGGTTCGGACCCCTCGAACCTGCGACGGGGGCCCCTGAGTGTGCTGGGGGCCCCTGTGGTGGTGGTGTCGGCGGCACCCCCGAAGTCTGGCGCCCCTCCAAACGGAGAGGAAACGATGGGGTCTCATCGGCGTTGAGGAGCCTCCCCCTCTTGCGTGTGGAGGACTCGGGCGGCAAGGTGGCGCCATCGGCGCCCCCTGGCGACGAGCGCGGTAGGGCTCCGGAGTCCTTACGAGGGGCAAAAAGGGCCGGCTGCGGCGACCGGGCGCGCTTCTTGGGGGACGGGTCCAACATCGGAACCGGCACCTTCCCCTTCCCCTTGTCGTCGGGGGCGACGACGCCACCCAATGGATGGTGCTAGGGGCCGCTCGAGGAGTCATCGCTTGAAGAACCAACGTCGCTTAAGGGAGCCTCGCCTCCCTCAGCGTTGTCGTCAATGTTAACCCCCCGGAACAGGTCCTCGATCTGGCGCCGCGCTAGCCCGGACTCGTCAAGGGTCGGCATCGTCTTCAGCAGCTGCCTCCTCAACTCGGAGTCCGAGCACAAGGGGCGGCAGGCCGATGGAAGAGCAAGTGCCTCAGCGGAGATGTCGTCAGGGCAGACCCGGGTCAGCATGTCGAGCAGCTGCTGCTCGCCCAGGTTGGAGCCGGGGCCGGTCTCGAGCCGGGTGCAGTACGACAGGCCGGTGAACATCGATGCCGGACGGGCGCGGTGCTGAAGCGGAGCTATGCGGCGGGACATGAAGTCCCTCAGCACCATGGCAGACGACAGCACGGGGTTGAACGCCTCCTCCAGCTCTGGGCGCTCCTCCCAGAATAATTGCTCGGAGTAGGGGATCCCGGTGGGGAGGCACATCCGATCGTGGGCCTCGACTTTGGCGATCATCCAATCTTCACGCCACAGCTCCCACCTCGCGGAGTTGAAGGAAGCAATGTACCTCGTGGGGACCTTTGTCCGACGTTGGAAGTAGTAGGCGCCGAGGTGCTCCTTCGAACTCCTGCCGGTGGCCCTCAGTACAAAAAAGTACCGGAAGAGCTTCACCGACGGCATCACCCCCACGAACATCTCGCAGAGGTGAGCTTAGACCGCCAGCATGGCAATCGAGTTCGGCACGAGGTGGTGGAGTTGGAGGCCGAAGGTCTCCAGGAGCATGACCAGGAAGGCGGATGCTGGCGGAACAAAGCCGGCCAGCACGTACGATGAGAAGAGGACCATCTCCCCGGTGGAGAGGCTCAGCGGGAGCCTCCCGGGACGGAGCCACAACTCCCGCTCAGGAGTATGCCAGCCGAGAAGCCGGCGCATGGGGGGCAGGTCAGCGGGCCTGGACAGCCTGGACTTGGGCAAGATGCTCCCCATGAGGATTGAGGGAGGAGGCTCTGGACTGGGAGACTGGGAACTAGAGCGCAAGAACTGGGCTTGAGGCAAAAGCACGAGCGCAAGGATGCAGAGGCGGGAGAAAGGACCCTCAGGGGGAAAGTTCTCTTTTTATGCACCCCTGCAGGCCAACAGGCGCAAAAGTGTGGATCGCCGCAGCCTCAGTAGAAGAGTAATGAACACGTATGGGCAATGACATGAGGGCACGGGTCGCTCAACGAAGAAGGCGAGCCGGGCAGCTAGCCATGCGGGAGGTAACTCGGCGGTTTCCGAAAGGGCAAAAGCAGCGGAAGTGCAGGAGCCGCCTTGGGAACCGTTGCAGTTAAAGCACGATCGAAGGCAGGAGTCACGTCGCGCGGCGCCTGTTCAGCACCTTCACTTACTGGAAAGGGACACGCCGCCTCAACAGCAGGGGCGTGTCGCCTGTGGAACTGCCTCGAAGTGGAATCGGAAGAGTTGCGTAGGAAGAAAAGGAAGAAGACCCCACCTGCGGTATCGATGACTCTCCCGAGGTGGGCTCGGGGGCCACTGTCGGTACCCTGCAGACCGGGTACCCCCGCGCACAGGAGAAAATCGCTAAGGACTCCGCCTCTGCCTAAGAGGCCGAATCCGAGGCTGGCACGTCGAGGAGGGAAGGACCAGATCCTACCTCCCCGTCAGGGGAGGCTCCCAAGCTGCCATGTGGCTGGCAGGACCGGACCCACGCCTTCCCGCTGAGGCGGGCTCCGGAGCCACCACGTGGCCGATCGGGACCTCAGGGCCAAGCCCGCGTCCTCGCAGGGGAAGGCACCGGAGCTACCACGTGGCCTGCAGGGCTGAGCCCCCACCCCTCCATAGGGGTGGGCTCCAGATGCACCACGTGGCCTGTTCCGTCAAGTGCTTTACTTCCCGCAGAGGTAGGCTCCGGCGCAACCACTTGGTGGATGGCCTACTCAGTGCGGTAGGAAGCTGCAGTAAAGGAACGTATGCGCTGCTTAGGCAGGCATTAAGTACGCGCGCCTTCCCCAGGCAGGCTGAGTCACGCTTGCGAAAGTCAAGGCTCCATTGTCCTATCTTGTCCAAGTAGCCGGTACAGACCCACGCCGCAAGACGGACGAATGGGCCACGAGGACAAGACGGACGAGACGTGCACGGCCATCATCACCAGCTATGTGTAGCCTGGCGCACGACGCGGCGGGACGGCGCATTGACACCCCTGACAAAGGGAAGTAGATAGCAATTAATCCTAGATCTTGTATAGGATTTGGCTCTCCCCAGGACCACCTGTCGGGTACTGGGACCCTTCTTGTGACTGCATAGTCCTTGAACTATAAAAGGGCTCTACAGACGACCTTCACAGGGGACGAAAAATTAGACCAAGGCTCATACACGCTCAAGCAAGGCAATACACAAGCACTCCCGTGGACGTAGGGTATTACGCTCCGGCGGCCCGAACCACGTAAATCCCCTGTGTTCATCATCCTGTTGTGTGCGATCTCCTGGGACTAGCCCTCGTGAATCCAAAGAACCTCCGCAGGCTGCTCTCTAAGCAGGTCCGGGGGAAGTGTCGTTTACGACCTTCGACAACGACCTTGGGGTATAAGGGGAGGTAAGCAGTGTTAGGTGGTTAGGGTTAACCAGACTTCCCACCTAGGCTCTTACGCCTCCTCCTTGTTACCTCCGTCGCCATCGCCGGTGTTTTGGCATTGCCATCGTTCCACTTTCTTTCTTCTCTTGTTGTCCATGTAGACTTTCTTCTGCCGGCGACGCTATATCCCTCCTCTCCTTGTCGGCGCCACTCCCCCTCAACCCCTATCACCATCAATGGTTTGAACCGGCGACCAAGGCCCAAGATTCGGGCCTTTAGCGTCTTCTTGTTGGGGTTGCGAGGTGCGCGAAGCGTCGGAGGAGTCGACTCCCATTTGGGCTCATGTGCACCGGCGGAGATCCAGGGTCCGAAGGCCCGACTTTGCCATGAGGGGTCGCCGGTGGATTCGGAAGTGGGATTGCGGTTGAGGTCGCTGATGCTGGTTCTTCTTCGGTTGGGATCGCCAGATCTATCAAAGAGGGTGCCGTCCTCGATGCTAGTGGTCCTCGAGGAAGTCCCCTTGGACCGATCCGGATCCTCACCGTTCATCGTATTGTCGGCCTTAACGCTGAAAAAAAGAAAAAAAGGAAGTATGGAAAAAATAACAAGAACCGACGGCAACACGGAGGCAGTGTTTTCCGTGATCTCACGACTGACTTCTCCTCCTTCCCCTTGTCTGTCCGATGACAAAGGACCCTAGATCGGCACAACCCGGTCTGGGGTCTCCCCACTTCGAACGATGCTCAGTCCGCCTGGACGACCTGTTTCATGGACGTCAAGGTCCAAGGGTTGGCGGGGGTAAGGTGTCGGAGATCTATCCACCACACGGCGGTTCGGTGTGTCTGTTGGCGGTGGTGCCACCAGAGCAGAAACCACTCGACGGTGACGTCTACCTCCACGGCGACAGCGGCGACAACGGCCACATCGCCACCCATCAAGTCGTGCGTGGGGACAACGACGACTTCTGTGATTTGTTCTTGCAGGGTTGAACCAACGATGAAGTCGGTCACCGTGGATATGGCGATCACCATTGCGATGGCGTCCACCATAGTGTGCACGGCGACTCAAGCGGGAAGGATCTTCAACATCGAAGAACACAAGAACTAAATTGATAAGTCCTAATTCCGGCATCTTACCAGTGAATTGTGACCTCACGCTTCTCTCTTGTTCTTAGAGGTAAAGTGCTGATACGTATTGAGACAAAATTTCAGAGAGACGAGATTCGAGATTGATTCTTATTTCATTCATTCATTTTGATCTCTTTTTATACATGTTTCATGGACGGACGCGTCCCCCGGCGATCGGGGCCACTGAGGAGTCGCGACGCTCGGGCGCACGGGCGCGAGGCAAGCGGCGCGGAGTGGTTATTGTCAAGTGATCACGTGAAAAATATTTTGTAACAAAAATCACAAGTGGTGGCAGCTACCCGCTCGCTTGAAAAGCATCGATGTGGAAGCGATCTTTATCTTCCCGCCAAATTCTCACCACCTGAAATTTTTGTATCGGATGGGACATGGTTTTGATAATGACGAGAGAACAGTGGCAACGACAGTTGAAAGTAGGGGCAAGAGCTGTGAGGTGCAGATGAACATCGACGTCCCTTTTGTTCACGTGCTTGTGATGTAGGAGCACCCAAAAACGTGGCTATACGAAACTCGGGCGTGTTCTAGAGCTGTGCCCCGACATTAATGAGGAAAAGGACTGGACAAGTATCTAGTACTTGGAGCGTGAAAGAGCCAGGCTTGGGCAGTATAACGTGTAAGATAAGTGGCATACTGTAAAACATATTAGATACACTATTTTGCAGTGTAATTTAGAGTACGTACTGTAAAAGCTGAAGGAGAATAGTGTATAGAGTATGCTTTAGAGTACGCTGATGTGGATGGTCTAATAAATTCATTCGGTTCCAAACCACCAAATCAAAGCACTCCTCATCTCCAATTACAAACTGAATCAGGTGCATCGATTATCGTGGTTGCTATTATTGGGTGCTTGCTTCAAAGCGAAAACAACTTTTGGTACTAAGCACCAATCTTAAGCACAAAGGTTGGAGGTTCACCTTAAAATACTTTTCCGCGTTACTTCGCGCACAGTGTTTTGGAAAACGAACTGGAAGATGGCTGCCTTGCCTTGTCGCCCATCGAGCACGGGTTGCGCCTGCACCAAAACATCGCCGTCACCACCGAGGACAGGCACTGCTCAGGCATCCACCGAAAACTACGCCCAAGCATACGCACTACAGGAATCCCGATGATTTGCGACGGCCAGGGCCGTCGCAAATAAGCCAAATGCCGTCGCAAATAAGCTATTTGCGACGGCTTCGCTTATTTGCGACGGCCTTTGGCCGTCGCAAATACGGCGTCGCAAATAAGCTTATTTGCGACGGCCACCGTCGCAAATAAGCTTATTTGCGACGGCTAGGAAGGGCCGTCGCAAGTTGTTGCTGCGGGCTGGTGGGACCCGCGGCCTTATTTGCGACGGCCGTGCCGTCGCAATTAAAGCTTATTTGCGACGGCCGGGCCGTCGCAATTAATATCTGCTATTTGCGACGGCTAGGCCGTCGCAAATAAGTTTAGAGGGCAGGGCCCACGTGTCCTCTTCCGGGCCCACGACTTTATTTGCGACGGCCCGGCCGTCGCAATTAAAGCTTACTTGCGACGGCCAGGCCGTCGCAAATAGCAGTGGCTTAATTGCGACGGCTAGGAACCTTATTTGCGACGGTACTGTATAAAAATCCGTCGCAAATAAGGTTTTTTATTTTTTTTAAAAAACAGAAAACTCTAACCGGCTCGATGGCCAGATTCACAACACAATATACACAGCATACACAGCATACACAATATATACACAAAGATCATCACAATCACAAACTCAAATTCCGATACATCTCACATCGTCATCAACAAAGTAAATAAAAGGGCTCACTCGCCCATCTAACCTCCGAAGCCACCTCCGAAGTCGAAGTCGTCGTCGTCGCGCCTCAATCCAGGCGGCGGTAGCGAAGGCGACGGCGTTTGTGCAGCCGTCGCGGATCCCTGCAATTAATAAAACTTAGAGTTAGAATATATGCATCAACATCTCTCTCCCTCCCTCTCCCTCTATCTTCATCTAGATCACCCTCTCTTCCTCTCTCTTTTCATTTCTCTATTTGTCTCTCACTCTATCTTTCTTGCTCACTCTATCTCTCTATTGCTATCCTTTTCCCTCTATCTTCCTCCCTCTATCTCCATCTACATCTCCCTCCCTCTATCTTCCCCTCTCTCTATCTCCATCTACATCTTACTCTCTCTTCATTCCCATCCTACTCTATCTATCTTTCACTCTTTCTTCTGTCTCCCTTTCTTCTATCTCTTTCTTTCTTCTATCTCAATCATTTTCTTCTATCTAACTATCTCTCTCTTTCATCTATCTCAATCTTATTACGCTGGAGAAGAAGGATTACATAGAGACTTACCTGACCCGCTGAAGAAGGATCGCCTGGGAGGACCGGTGGTAGTACCGGTAGCTGGATTCCCAGACCCTGCGCCCGAGCGATGGCCTGTCATTGCAAGTAACGAAGCTGCTTATGTGCGACTTCTGTCATCACATTATCGCCATCGTCATTAACAACTTCGACATACCTCGATTTACCACATTTCAAGCACATCTTCTCATTGGCGTGCTCTTTCCAGAATAGCATGCAGTTGTCTGGGCACACATCGATTTTCTCATACTTCATGCCGAGACTAGATATCTTGATCTTTGAGTGATACATATCTGGTGGCGCTTTGTGAGGTTGTGGAAGGATATCGCAGATCAATTTCATGAGATCATTGTAGCAGTTGATAGAAAAAAAGTACTTGGACTTAATTGCCATAAATCTGGTCAAGAAAGCAAGTACGGTCACAGCCGTGTGTTCATGCAACGGCTCTTGTGATTTCTTCAGCTCCTCGAAGAATTTCTCTGCCTCATTTGTAAGAGGATCCTCCGCTTCTAGAGCTTCTAGCATCTCATCCATCCTATCAACATCTGTTATATCATCATCCTCATCCACTTCTGCTATGACTCGAGAATTAGTCTCGCCGTGAAAGGTCCACACTTCATAATGTGGAGTGAAACCATTTCGACATAAGTGAAACGAAAGCTCCAATCTTCTCAAAAACTTGGAGTTCCGGCATTTTGTACATGGGCACCGCACCATATCTTCCGTTGACAACGAAAATGCTCGATCCAAAAATTGATCTAACTTGATAAACCACTCATCGGAGTGACCACCAGTTCTACTCTTCCAGCCAGTATACATCCAACTGCGGTCTTCACCCATGTTTGGTTCTGCAGTTTAACACGAAAGAAATTATCGTTAATGTATTGTTGTGTTATGTCACGGCCCTACAACCTAGGCAGATAGATCCTAAACCCACCCAAGAGTGACCGAGCGGAGCGTGCTCATGACGAGACGCGTGATCCGGATTCGAACGAAATTTCGGCAGCATAACCCCGCTGTTCTCCACTGCACGCCCAAAAATGGTGCAGCAGAGAACAACAGGGTTACGCCACCGAAATCTCGTCCAAATCCGGACCCGCGTCTCGTCACAAGCCACGCCCCCTCGGTCACTCCGAGGCTGTCCAAAAAGGGACAATTCCGAACCTGCACGTCTCACATGCCAATGGCATGTGAGACGTGCCGATTCGAAACGGGTAATACATTGCTATAGGTTACGTTGCTCATTTTCATTTTCATATCATTTAAGAGAGAGGAAAGAACTAGAGAAAGAGTGAGAGGAAAGTTGGTCTTAGATGACAATTCCACATCCATTTCCACCGTCCACGCAATCGTGGGTCATTGACGTCCTTACCAACCTGTTCGCTTCCGTGTCGACTTGACGCATACGGTACCACTACAATGGTCTACACGGCACGATCACACTTATTACGTGTCGTGCCCTTCCGGGTTGGTCCGAGCCGACCCAAAACCCATTTATTTATATATATTAAGTAGTCACTCAAAAAAGGTTCTAGCAACGAGATAAAAAAAAAAACTACCAGCACATAACTATTAGTACTAGAGATAAAACAAAGGGGCAGACCAGTTCAGTGCTAATTCTACAGTTCAACTTTTAAAATGCAACTTCCAGTATGAAATCCAATATACACCGTAATGGTCTGTTACTGAGTACTGACTATGATACTAAGAAAATATCCACTTTATAGGTAAAGAGATTCAGCTTCCAATAAGAAATCTAATAAAAAAACAAAATTGCAAAACAGATCAATCCTCTGCAACCCTAAGTCCAAGAAAACACAGATTAAAATTTGATTGAATATAGGGCATGACAGTCATTCATGATACATTAGTCCATATTAGCAGTTTGAACATCACAAAACAAGCAATAAGACAACAAATCTGTAGCTGATCTGTAGGAATCCTGAACGACCGAACAACTAAGCAAATATTCTATGTTAAGAAACACCATAGGGAAAAATCAAATGCTCTAACAACTTAACAAGAGAATCTGGTTCAGATAATATGCTTCCAGGATTAGTAAGTAATTCTCTTAGGCAGGAATAGACATTGCTCAAAATAGACATTGCTCAAAATTACCAGTGACCAGGGGAAGCAACTAAACAGGGAAGTGCAGCAGTTCCATTTCTACTTCTAATCTTCTGTTGCTGCCACAAATAGCCTGAGAGTAAAGAACTACCAATGCACCAGAAATTTCAAGGAAGCCAACGGGACTGGGACTATTTTAGACATCTAACAAAATAAAACGTGGGGATTGCAGGCAGCCATCAATGGACCAAAATTCAGTCTACAGATGCTTGATCCGCACCAATCCCTTATAACGTACTAGAATATGCACCAGGATTACAGAACAAATTTTGTTGAAGGTCTGCCCAGCTATCAAAATTCTAGTACGTTGCTAAATATACACCAGGATTATAGAACAAATCATATGTAACAGTGCATTACGCAGATAATGCAACCAAAAAGCAGATAAGGCAATCGACCTCACCTCGGTGCCGGAGGTGTCGGGGGCTGGGGGCGGCGGGGGCACAGCGGTCCGGGGCCGGCGAGGCCGGGGGCGCGGCGGGCTGGGGCGGCGGGGGGCGCGGCGAGCCGAGGCCGGGGGCGCGGTGGACCGGGGGGCGGCGAGGCCGGGGCGCGGCAGGCTGGGGCGGCGGGGGGCGCGGCGGACTGGGGCGGCGGGGGGCGACGCCGATGGCGCGGCGGGCCGGGGGCGGCGGGCCGGAGGCGTAGCCGGGGGCGCGGCGACGGGGGCGCGGCAGGGCGGCGGCGACGCGGTAGGGTGGCGGGGGCGCGGCAGGCGGCGGGGTTGAAGTGAGAATGAAGAGTCGGGGCCGGAATGTCCCGATATTAGCTTTAATTTGCGACGGCTTATTTAATTGCGACGGCCTCAAGTTACGGCCGTCGCAATTAAAGACTATTTGCGACGGCCGTCGTAGAGGCCGTCGCAAATAACACTCTATTTGCGACGGCTGTGTTATTTGCGACGGTCTTAGGGTTGGCTGTCGCAAATAAGGCCTTATTTGCGACGGCCAGTCCAAAGGCTGTCGCAAATAACAACTTATTAGCGACGGTCTGCTTATTTGCGACGGCCAGAGGCGGGCCGTCGCAATTTACGCTATTTGCGACGGCTGGCCGTCGCAAATAAATACAGCCGTCGCAAATGATCGCTTTTCCTGTAGTGACGGCCACATGGGTGAAAGGTTTCCCGTCTCATTTTGACGTCCACAGCTCAATTCTCAGCGCAACGACCCAGGAGTGAGCTGAGTAACAGTAGTACTTGCACTCAATCAACGCCGGCAGTTGGAGGATTCCAGAGTGCCCCTACATGTACCGACCCAATGGTTGCTCCTTGTGCGTGTCTCTGCAGCAGCCATGCCCCCTTCCAACTTTGGGAAGCACACAGTTTTAACATATCCGGAAACAGAGAGAGATTGTACATGAACCGTTCCAAGACGTGGCTGATCCGTTCATGCACACACATACGACGTACAAAAAATTGGCACTTTTTCTCATGAAATGATCAATATAAGTACTCCTTTTCTATGTACAGAAATAGAGAATTCTTCTCATCTATACATACATGGATGGCCACATGGGCTGGCATTTAATCTCACTTCCGTGGGACGAATTTACTTCACAGACTCTCACAAAAGTCTCTCCGGAAAGTAAACTTAGTCATCATTGGATCGAATGATATGCACAGCTATATAGCTAGCTGAAAACATTGCTACCAGCTGAGTGTTGTGCTAGCTACAGGACGTGTCAGCAGCTGGACCAGCTGGACGAGGGGCCGAGCTTCCAATACTACTGCTGCCGGCGGCTTGGGCGGTGGACTGCAGGGACTCGAGCTGCGCCTTGCCGGCCAGGCCGCGCTGCCGGATGTAGACGCGGTACTCGTCGAAAGTCATCTCCGGGTACAGCGCCGGGCGGTCGGCGGTCACCAGCTCCGCCATGGGTGCGATGGGCAAGTCGCTCTGCGGGTTGTAGAAAAAGGCCATCGAGAGCCGGTCCCCCGCCGCGCTCACCGTCACCCGGTGCTCCACGCTCTTGTACACCGCGTTGCTCAGCACCTGCATGATGGCACGCGTACTTTAGCCACATATACATCAAGCGAGATACATAGATAGATGCTTCATTCATGTATGTCTACTATCATGCATGTCTAATAATTCTGTTTAGGTCTTTCAAAAGTGCAGCGACCGACAATGTTAGGCCGCTAGCTGTGGCTTGGTTATGCATATTTTTATCGAATCGGCGATCAGAACTTAGTATCATTCAGTAGCACTCACCTTTCTGAATTAAATTGAACTAAATTAATTGTTATAAACATTATTTATTCTAACACATAGAAAGTACATGTTAAGACGATTCCTTCTGAACAAGTGATGACTAATGAGGGTATATAATTAAAACATAGCAGATAAGTCTAGCTGCTATGTCTCCGTAAGCATTGTTCAATTAGTGAAAGTAAATTTCCTCTGAAGAGACAAGCTAGTACGTAGTCTGACTAGTATTCATCACGAAGAGAAAACTTAATAGGATGAACCATCGTGTTCGTCCATCGATGACTTGAGGCAGTTCGTCCCACTTGCACAGGCAATTTGCCGCATGTCAATTTTTGCGAGCGAATGGCTCAGGGCGTCCGATCTGGCGTGGATCAGACATCTGGTCCGTGATAGCAATGGCACATCAAGTGCAAACCCAAGTTGGCACACACATGCTCAGACTAACAAAGATGCTGTACGTCTCAAGCCAGTGAACAACAAACTTGAGTTAAGCTACGAGACAGAGTACGTAGCTAAGTAGCTAGCTCGTGTCACCTTTATCCATGTATATCTGCGGTTAGATAGGTGCACGTGCGATTCACAGTGGTTGCACGTATCCCAATTTCAGTCACGTTTGCTAGCATCTAGTCGTGGCTGTAGTAGTCGACTCCTAATCTAACCCCTATAAAATTCGCCTCTGCCGTTTATCTTTTGCTACACCAAAGCTACCAGCTGTATGCGTATCTGTACAAACCACTGTAGCACATGCACTGATAAACTTACGCGCGCGTACCTGGATTTGGTCACCGATGTTGACGATGAAGGCGTCAGGGACGGGATCGACGGTGATCCACTGGCCGTCGGACCTCCTGACCTGCAGGCCCCGGACGTGGTCGTCGACGAGAAGCATAGTCATGCCCCCCGGGTCCGAGTGCGCAGCCACGCCGAGCGTCAGCTCCGGCTGCGGGCACCGGGGATAGAAGTTGACCCGCATGCAAGCCGCCTCGTCGCCGAACGCCTCCTGCAGCCTTCTGGCCTCCAGCCCGAGTCCGGTCGACAGCAGACGCATCACCCGGCGAGCCAGCTGAAGCACCTCCTCGCCGTACTCCTCCGTCGTCTCCCTGCATATGCATGGACCCATATTTTGAGTAGGTTGCACGATGAGATCCTCTTTTGCATATATCTATATATAAGTATATGTGGTGCTTCGATGTGATCAAGTTGTGTGTGTATTGGGATTCTCGAAAAAAAAAAGCAGTGTGTGTATCGTACCGCAGAGAGGGAGGGAGTGATGGCCACTTGTCGTGGCTCTTGAGGGACGGCGGCAAGAGGTGGAGGAAGTAGTAGTCGCCCCAGTCGAGGGGGCCGCCCTTGGCGGTGCCGAGGCGGCTGCCGTACCCCTCGTACGTCGCCGGCGAGTTCGCGTACCGCTCACGCACCTCCGCTGGCTGCCGGAAGAAGCCCCGCCACGACGCGCGGGCGCGGCACAGGAGCTCCGGCCGCACGCCGTGGTTCACGGCCTGGAAGAAACCCGACTCCCGGCACGCCGCCGCCACGGCGCGGCTCGTCTTGTCCGCGTCCAGCATTGACGACAGGTCCACAACCGGGATGCCCTTCAGGCCACCACCGCTGCTGCCGTCGTAGGCAGCACCAGGCAAAGGCGACAGCGACGGCCGCTCGGACGGAGGCTTGACGTACCGCTCGGGGATCGTGTCGCCGCAGGTGTCCGACACGGCCTGTACGCGCACCACGGGCTCCGGCCAGCCGGCGCCGCCCTTGAAGCAGCTGGCCATCTATCGGTAGCTGGCTGGCTTCTCGTTCTAAGACAGGAACAGGACGGCCGCGTGCAGTGAACTTACGCGCGCGTGGCATGTCATATATGGTCGCATAGGTACATGGCGGTCCTGAGATGAATGGTGCCGCCATATTTATTCCATTATAAAGGATAAGGGAGTCAGACGCTGCCTCTGAGATCATCATTGAAGAGTTGAATATAAACTTTCAGCTAGCTAGTGCTGAGAGCTTGAAAGCAACATTGTAATATAAACACGTGCTGGAAAAATAAGAGTGACAGAATATGGATATAATCAGTGTCAAGATAATGCTAGGGTTTTGTGGACGGAGGAGCTAACTATATGTTCTTATTTAATATACTCTCTCGGTCTAAATTAAATAATATTTAGATCAGCAATTTAGTTTAAAATAAACTTTATTTATTTTAGAACGAAGGAAGGAGGTAGTTTCGACACACAAAAGTTTTGTCCCGTGAGATTAAGAAAACAGAGCCCGGAAATACGTCGATTCCCGTGTGAAAGCACGGTTTAGTGTGAGGCGATTTAAGACATACTAGATGACTAAAGGGCCGCGGTAACCAACCACCCAATGCTGTCACTATCCCAGCAGACGCTCTTGAATCACGTTTATGTATATATGAACGATGCTGCCCATTTTCTCATCATGCCTCGTTTATTATGACTCATGAATAGCTAGTAGAGATGGCCAATAATAATGGGCCGTGCTGGGCCAGCCCAGCATGAGCCCGGTCGGGCTCGGGCCTAGAAAGCTTCGACTCATCCCGACACGATTATTAAATGGGTCATGCCGGGCCAAATCGACATGCATTTTCTTAGGCCCAGGCACGGCACGCGACCCGAGTAGACGAGCCGTGTCGGGCCCAGCCCACGTCAGGCCAAACGTGTCGAATCGGCCCGAGACTCAGCGTCTTGGCTAGATCAATCTGTCGCGGCGAGGCCGAAGGTGAGGCGGGCGGCCCCTGGCTGAAGGCGCAGCGGGCGTCGGACAGCGAGGAAGTCGGATCTCGTTGCACAGAAGGTTGTTGCCGCATCAGACGTCAGATCTCGCCGTATCGCCAGGACCTCGTCCCATCTGGGTGGACGCCTCCACCCAGCGCGGTTGCGAGCGGGTGCCACTGAGGGAGAGAGGGAGGAGGCACTAAGGCGGACTGGAGTCTGGAGGTGACGTGGAGGGAGGAGTAGCGAAAGGAGGTCGAGAGCGGGGGAGTGGACAGAAAAAAGAGAGCTGCGGAGGGAACGGTCGAGCGGGTGATTAGGGTCAGGGAGCAGGAGGGAGGAGGAGCGGAAGGAGGACAGAGGCGGAGGAATGGGTATGGCCCGTTGGTTATCGGCTAGGCCGGAGGTGGACGGATGGCCCATTAAGGTTATCAAGAGTACAAGATTTACACGGGTTGTGCCCGTGCCGGACCAGCCCAATCGATCTGTTTGGGCCATGATCAGGTCGTCGGTTAATCGGGACATGCTGAGCTGGCCTAACGGGCTTCAGGCCATCTCGGGCCCGGTCCTCTTCATGTCGTGTTGTGCTCGGGTTGGGCCAACAATGTCGAGCTTTGTGTCAGCCCATCTAGCCCGGCCCATTTGGCCACCTTTACTAGCTAGCTTAGTCTACCCTATCATGTCTTAAGAATCCATTATTTAGGTATGTGATCCAACATTTAAGGGTAAAATGCATTAACAGTCCCAAAACTTGTTTGGGTGTGTTATCTAGGTTCACAAATTTTTAAAATGCATATTTAGGTACATAAACTTGTTAAATTGTGTCATATGGTTCCAAATTATTGAAACTACTTTTGTCGGTGTTCTACCACCGTCGAGTATCGATTTCATCGTGCGTTCGTATCCAAGGTGACCAAGTTACACATACATAAGGGTTTATACTGATTCAGCCAAGATGTCCTACGTCTAGTGTCGTTCTTCTGCTCTTTGTTGATCGAGAGAGAGGAATGGTATTACAGTGATGTGAACAATTGATGTTTGTGTGCTAAGTCGTGTGACTTAAGTATGAGGGATCTATCGAGCACACCCTCTCGAGGTTGATTGATAGATTTAATCTTCTGGGAGTGATCTTTCCACTAGAGTCTAACTCTCGAGAGTCTCCATTTCTATGCATTTTTTCCGTCCCTCCTATGGTGGCCTTCGGGCCCTCTTTTTATAGGCAACTCGGTCATGTCTTGTCTTATCATATATCTACCCCCGACTCTCATCATAAATGGGATGGGGGTCTGTGACCCATGCCAGGATAAGCTCAAGCGGGGTCACCTTTTCGCTCCTAAGGGCGTCCATGAAGCTCGTGTCGTTTCGGATGCTAACACCTATCATGTTCCCGAGCTCAGGCTCGAGCGAGCTTGTCTCAACCTCTACGATCGCGTGGTAAGGTCAACAATCGGGTACAATTGTGCACTGTTGAAAGAGCATCTAGGCACCCCGTGTGGGTTTTGGTTGATTAATAACATGAAGATTAAAGAGCTAATGTTTTAATTGAGATAAGTGCAAATCAAAGTTATTGGTGCATCTCTCAAGTTCAAAAAAGGAAAAAGGCGATGTGAAGACACATAGTTTGTAGGGTTTTATTATTTCTTGAGTCTAGTAAACGCTGCACTATCAAGATGGACACAAAGTTTGACTACAACATTGAATTCTAATGCTCAATCCCTGGGTAGTTTAACAAACTAAAATTAACTTAGTAAAATTCACAGAAAAACTCGAATTTGTGCGGCTTAATTGCGGACATGTTCAGGCTCTGGAAGTGTTATGAGCTTGTCCATGGATTTTTCCACTCTGTACACTTAGTAGAGCAGCTCAGTGAAACTCGGACTTGTTCAGCCCCACTCTGGACATGTGAAAGTTGCCTAGAGGGGGGTGAATAGGCTAATCGACATGAAATAACTTAATAAAACGAGATCAGTACTCAGGGGGGCGGACTAGTCCGGTCCACCTGCAGGGAAAACCTAAAAAGGGTTTCTAACAAGTTTTAGTTGTATTTTCGTGATGCGAAAAGTGTTAGAATGATTTAGTGAACCTTAACAAGTTATATAGCAAGTATGAAGCTAAGGGTCACAATGAAACAAGAATTATGAAAAAACTTTAAAGCTAACCCTAGAAGCAATGTGCGATAAGTGAAAGCGAAGTACACAAGGGGCACAAGGATTTTATTCGGAGGTTCGATCCCACATAGGAATCTACATCCCCGTTGAGGAGTCCACGAAGGACCGGGTTCAACAACCCTTCCCTCACCAAGTTTACCGCAAGGGCCTAACTTGGTTCTCCACTATCACAAGGGTGAATACAAGATTCATTGGGGCTTCTCACGATCTGAGGCTCCCACTAGAAATATGATTACAAATCACAAAGAATGACTCAAGCCACAGATCACAAAGATTCAACAAGTGCAAGATATCAAACCGAGAACCTAGAGCGGTGTTCTTCCTCTTCTTCACCTCACCAAACCCTAATCCACACAAGAATTAGTTTTAGAGGAAAGGTAGGCAAGAAGGAGGCTTTTGGAGCCTCAAAGTTTGTTGTGGCGGCGCTAGGGTTTCAAAGTTCTCAAGGATTGGTTCAAATGCACCCAGGGGTCCTCTATTTATAGAGGTTTCCAGTCCATACTGCTGACTTCAGCAAATGGGCGGACTAGTCCGGCCTACGGCCCGGACTAGTCTGGCCTTTAGGACCACTAACGTCCCTGACAACTGACGCACTGCGCGACAATCGTCATGCTACCCGCCAAACTTCAAATTCAAACGGTCACTTCAAAACAGACTAGTCCGGTTGGACCGGACTAGTCCGATCTCGCATAGAACCTTTAGTTCCGTGTGAAAACGGACTAGTCTGGAGACCACGGACTAGTCCGGCCCCCAGGGCAGACTAGTCTGATCTCAGTCAGGACCTCTTGGTCCAGACTAAAACGGACAAGTCCGTGGTTTTGGGACTTAGTCCCGAAACCCACTCCATGACTACCCCAGACTAGTCCGTCCCACTGCGAACTAGTCCGAAGTCAGTCAGACACTTCTGGTCTGCCTGAAAACGGACTATTCTGGCCAAGAGCGTACTAGCCTGGCCACCAGCACGGACTAGTCCAGCCACTCCTGCCAGACTTCTCCAACTCTCTTCCCTCAATAGGTTTTGATCTCTAAACCGCTTTGAGCTCCCAACTTGATCTCAATGCACTTTACACACACATCCTCATACTTATATAGCTAGTCTAAACTCGACACGCTAGAAACCCTAGTTTCTTCTTTTCGAGTCGACATCACTGTTTTCATCCTTTTCCTTTTTGAGGGTTTGTGTTTCCGCTTGAGTCCACACATGTGCTTAAGATCACTGAGCTCATTAGTTACTTAATTGTCGTCATCAATCATCCAAAACCCACGGGGATCCTAGATGCACTTTTAATCTCCCCCTTTTTGGTGATTGATGACAACACATTAAGTCTTCACATATAAGAGTATAAATTTTGATTTTTATAACGTGTGGGTGTATGAGTGACTCCCCCTCAATGAATGCATCATAAAAATAAGATTGAGGAAGTCCTTCATACATACACACGTTATGGTGGGGTGCCTACGTGTTGTGCTCAACATTTGTGACAAGACATATTAAATATGAATATGATCAAAAGATAGACATTCAAAGCATCATATTGATATTAAACAACCAAAACATAGTCTTGCACAAATTTAAACATTCGAATGACATAAATATTACATTAAGAAGTGCAACATGTCCAAGGATCCAAAATAAGGTGCTACTCTTCCCACATCTAACTCTCCCCATCTAACTCTCCCCCTTTGGCATCAAGACACCAAAAAGGAAAAGAAGAGGGGAACAACGAGGCCCAAAGTCTAGTCATCGTCCTCCTCGTCATCCATCGCCTCGTCACGGGAGTCGCTCTCCGTGGCGTCCGAATCCTTGAAGTCATGGTCGTCGTCGTCGTCGGAGACCCGTGCCGAGGGAGCCGCCCGGGAAGAGCTCCCGTCCTCATGGAACTGGGCGAGCTCGTCGGCGGTAAAGTCGGGGAACAGCGTGATCTCGCCATCACTCTCCTCTGGAGGTGACATGGGTACCTCAAGCTTGTCACACACGGCCTTGAGGTACTTCTCCTGATGCTTGTGTGCCCGCTGATTGCGGACTTCTTGCTTCCGGGAGGATGTGCATATGGCCTTGAAGCACTTAAAGAAAGCGCTCATCGACTGAGGCGGAGGTGGAGATGGAGGTGCCACGGGGTGAGGTGCTGGCATCGCAGAGTAAGACGGAGGCTCTGCATTCTTCTGACATGGAGGATGCGGCACAGAGGGTGGCATCTGTGGGTGAAGCGGGCGATGAGTCACATCCTTGACAAAGGTCAAGCCCGACACCTTCTCGATGAGACACATGATGTAGGGCGCATACCCACAAGAACGATTAGGGGTATGCGAGATGTTGAAGATGTCGTCGAAGATGTAGTTGACGAGATTGAACTTCTCATCACCATCAATATGGAGGAGCAGCTGCCTTAAGCTTCCTTGGATCACTCCTGCATCACCATCCTTGGGTGCTATGGTCCTCCTCAGAATCCGATTCAGGATGTTATAGAAGGGTTTGATGTTGTGAGCATGTCCGACATCATATTGAACATGACTGGGATACATGTAGGCCAGCTCATCTTTGTCTACGGCCTTGAGGTTAGATATAATGATCTCATGATCCAAATGGGCCTCAAATCCTAGAATCTTGGCAAACTCCTCAAAGGTGACTGAGTATTGCTCCCCATGAGTCATCCAAATGATCTGTCTATCACCTTGAGTGGTGAAGTAGACGGTAGAGTAGAAGTGTAGGATGACCTCAACATTCCAGTTGTACTTGAATCCCATTATGTTCTTGAGCTCATGACTCTCAACTGCTTCAATGAACACATCAAAAGCAGAGTGTTTCTTCTGGGCCATATAGTCCCAATAAACCTATTGAGCTTCAATGACAGGCTTCTTCATTGTCTGGTAGACTAGACGGTAGTAGTCACAATGAAAGTCGCACCAGAACCTTGGGTTGGCAGTGCTCCTTTCATACTTGTAGACTCTTTCAGTTCTCAATTTCCTGGTCTTGTCTGCTCCTTTCCCATGGAAGACATTTGCAGCCAACTCACGCTGCCGATTAGGGTTCCTCTCAGGAGTGTGTACTTCCAAGGGACTAATGGGTTTGGCATGGCCCTTCTCCTTTATGACTACGCCCTTGGCCTTCTTAGTCGGAACCTTCACGGAGTGCTTCTTTTTCCTGGGCTCGACAGGAGCTGGGGCCTTGCCCTTCTTCGAATCTCTCTCGATCCGGCGTTCGGCAACTTCTTCTTGGGCTTGTTCCTTAGCCCTTTCCTTCTCTCCCATTGTAACTAGCCTCTTCCTCTTAGAAGCTTGTGATGCGGCAGCCTGAGAGTTATGAGCCTCTCACTCCTCTCGCTTCTTCTTCCAGAGCTCCTTGTGGGACTCCTCTAGGGCACGTGCCAAAGCTTCATCTTCATTGTAGGTCGTAGATGCGGCCTTAGATGCTCCGAGGGCTTGCAGTTGCTTGGATGCCTTTGCTTTCTCTCGCTGCTCGAGGTGCTTCTTAGTAGCCTCGACTTCTGCCCTTGCCCGTTCCTCACCTAGGTGAAACTGCTCAGCCTCCCACTCAGGGTCAGTGGGGGAAGAAGCGGATCGGTGAGGAGCTGCCATTGCCGCTGAAACAGGAAGAAAGCATAAGATAGAAGGTAAAGAAGGTGGAATAGTGCGAAAGAAATCACGAGAAAAAGCCAAAGTTAGGGTTTTGTCCTGTGTACACCAGACTAGTCCGCGGGGCAGACTAGTACGCCTGGCACCGGACTAGTCCGGGTTGCACAGGATAAACCCTAACCCTAACAGTTTTTCGAGAAATCGTTGAATTGAGTCGCAATATTCCTAGGGTATGATCACAAGGGTACTAGGAACAACTTTAATGAAGAGGCACCTATCAAAAACTCAATGAATCAAGAATGAGGAAAGTTTTTGGAAAGTGAGGAATACCTCTTCAAATCTTGAGAAATCGATGAGATCGTGGAAGGATCGCGTCGAGAATGATTGGGAAAGGTCCCCCTCGCCTCCAAAGTGTCCAATGCACGGATTGGAATCGGTTTTTGGTGGAGGAAGTTGAGAATCACCCAAAAAGGGGAGGTTTTCGAGCGTGAGGGAGAGAGGGAGGCAAATGAGCGGGAGAGGAGGGGTCGGGCCGCCTCCTGGGGGTTTAAGTCCCCAGGGGCCGGACTAGTCCGGTATGGGGGGCGGACTAGTCCGGTCAGCGGACCAGACCCGGATTAGTCCGGATTCGGACTTGTCCGGCCATAGGGCAGACTAGTCCGGTCCCAGAAAGGCTGAAAACATATATATTTGTGTTTTAGCCACTATTGTTGATCCTTTTGAACATATTGCCACAACAAAACTTTATGAATGCGGTCAGTAAGCAATCAACAATCAAACTATGACCATAACTCACAAAGTCAATAGTTTTTCAAATATTTTGGAGAAAATTGAGATAGAGATGAATTTCTCAAACACATGCGTTCTTTTGAATAGGGTGTAAAGTAAACATTCAGATGTGCATGTTTCAAGCCACATTTCGATAATCTAATATATTAAGCCCACTCCTAAGCTCACAAAAGCGCTTCTCATCTAGGGGCTTGGTGAATATATCGGCTAGTTGGTTCTTGGTTCTTACATGGGAAATCACTATATCCCCCTTCAAGGAATGATCTCTCAAGAAGTGGTGTCTAATATCAATGTGCTTTGTCCTCGAATGCTCAACCGGATTATGGGCTATTTTGATGGCGCTCTCATTGTCACATAGGAGTGGAATATGGCGCAAGTTTATACCATCATCCCTTAGAGTTTGTCGCATCTAAAGAAGTTGTGCACAACAACTTTCGGTTGCGATATACTCCGCCTCGGCTGTGGAAAGAGCGATGGAGTTTTGTTTCTTGTAGGACCAAGACACTAAAGATCTACCCAAGAATTGACATGTCCTGGATGTGCTCTTTTTATCAACTTTGGACCCCGCATAATCCGCATCAGAGTAGCCAATAAGGTTAAACTTGGATCCTTTGGGGTACCAAAGTCCTAGGGTAGGTGTGTGAACTAAATATCTAAGAATTCTCTTAATGGCGGTCAAATGACACACCTTAGGTGCAGCTTGAAAACGTGCACACATACACACACTAAGCATAATATCGGGTCTAGATGCACAAAGATATAACAAAGAACCAATCATGGAACGATATACCTTTTGGTCCACACTTGGACCATCTCCGTTGAGGTCTAGATGTCCATTAGTTGCCATTGGAGTCTTGATGGGTTTGGCCTTGTCCATGTCAAACTTCTTTAATATGTCTTGAGTGTACTTTGTTTGACTTATAAACATGCCTTCTTAGAGTTGCTTGACTTGGAAACCTAAAAAGAACTTCAACTCCCCCATCATGGACATCTCAAATCTCTTTGTCATTATCTTAGAAAACTCATCACAAAACACTTTGTTAGTAGAACCAAATATGATGTCATCGAAATATATTTGACACATAAAGAGATCATCATTAAAGTGCTTTGTAAAGAGAGTATAGTCATCTTTTCCTATCTTAAAACCTTTTTGAATCAAAAAGTCTCTAAGGCACTCATACCAAGTTCTAGGAGCTTGTTTGAGGCCATAGAGAGCCTTACGCAATTTGAAGACATGGTTTAGGAAGTCTTGGTCTTCAAAGCCCGGTGGTTGCTCCACATAGACTTCCTCCATGATTGGGCCATTTAGGAACACACTCTTGACGTCCATTTGGTAAAGCTTAAAATCATGGTGAGTAGCAAAGGCAAGTAATATACGAATTGACTCTAGACTAGCTACAGGAGCGAAGGTTTCATCAAAATCCAAACCTTTGACTTGTGAGTACCCCTTGGCCATAAGTCGTGCTTTGTTCCTTGTCACCATGCCATGCTCATCTTGCTTGTTGCGAAACACCCACTTGGTGCCCACAACATTTGCTTGTGGACGCTTGACAAGCTCCCAAACTTTGTTCCTCTCAAAGTTATTGAGTTCCTCTTGCATGGCCACCACCCAATCCGGGTCTCTCAATGCATCTTCAACCTTATGAGGCTCTAAAGAAGAGACAAAGGAGTAATGTTCACAAAAGTTAGCAACACGAGAACGAGTGGTTACCCATTTTGTAATGTCTCCTAGAATGTTGTCAAAGGGTTTATCTCGTTGAACACTTTGATGCACACGAGGATGTGGAGGTTGAACTCTTGAGTCATCATCATCCTCTTCTTCTTCTTGGTCTCCCTCTTGATGTATGTTTCCCTCTTGACTTTCATCTTCTTGATCATGTTCAGGTGCCACTTGTCCATCTTCAACTTGATCACGTAGGGGATGACTTCCATCATCTTGTGGTTGGTCACTTGAGTTTTGAGGTTGTTCTTGTGGGCGAATATCTCCAAGTGCCAGCCTTCTAAGAGCCTCTTGTGGAAAGTATTCTTGATCTAACACACTTTGATCAACTTGCTCCACTTGGGAGCCATTTGTTTCATCAAACACCACGTCGCGTGCTATTTCAACAATCCTTGAGGATTTGTTGAAGACACGGTAGGCGTGGGTGTTTGAATCATAACCAAGCAAGAAACCTTCATCGGACTTTGAAGCGAACTTCAAAGTCCTAGGCTTCTTGTTGAGAATATAGCATTTGCTCCCAAAGACACGAAAGTAAGAGACATTGGGTTTCTTACCAACTAGAAGCTCGTAGGGGGTCTTCTTGAGGAGGCGGCGGAGGTACAATCGGTTGACAGCGTGGCAAGCAGTGTTAACTGCCTCGGCCTGAAACCGGTCCAATGTCTTGTACTCATCAAGCATCGTCCTTGACATCTTGATGAGTGTCCTATTCTTCCGTTCCGCCACCCCATTTTGTTGAGGGAAGTAGGGGGCGGAAAATTCATGCTTGATGCCCTCCTCATTCAAGAACTCTTCCACTTGAGTGTTCTTGAACTCGATGCCATTGTCGCTTCTTATAGCCTTGATTCTTGAGGCGAACTCATTTTGATCTCTCCTCAAGAACCTCTTGAGGACACCGTGAGTCTCACCCTTATCATGTAAGAAAAATACCCAAGTGAAACGAGAAAAATCATCAACAATGACAAGGCCATATTTGTTACCGCCAATGCTAATGTAGGCTATTGGGCCGAAGAGGTCCATGTGTAGCAGTTCCAAAGGTCTTGTCGTCGTCATGATTTTATTTGATGGGTGTTGAGCTCCCACTTGCTTCCCCGCTTGGCAAGCGCTACATGACCTATCTTTTTTCAAACACAACATTCTTCAAGTCGTAGATGTGCTCGCCCTTAAGAAGCTTTTGCAAGTTCCTCATCCCAACATGGGCTAGCCTTCTATGCCAAAGGCATCCCATGTTGGTTTTTGCCATTAAGCATGTGTCAAGTTGGGCTTTATCCATGGTAAAATCCACAAGATAAAGCTTTCCTTTGAGCACACCCTTAAAGGCGATTGAGTCATCACTTCTCCTAAGGACGCTCACACCCTCATTAGTAAAAACACAATTATAACCCTTGTCACATAGTTGTGATATGGACAATAGGTTATAGTCTAAGGAATCAACATGCAAAACGTGAGAAAGAGTATGTTGGGGAGAAATAGCAATTTTACCGGAGCCAAGGATTTTTCCTTGGCTATTGTCTCCAAAGAAGATCCCTTCACTTGGATCATTGTTTTCTTCATATTCCACGAACATCTTTCTCTCTCCGGTCATGTGGTTGGTGCACCCACTATTGAGCACCCATTTGGATCTACCGGATGAGTATGCCTACAAAACAGGATTATGCCTTCCTTTTAGGTACCCAAGCGGAGTTGGGTCCTTTGACGTTAGTAGTGAGGCACTTGGGCACCCACACGCAAGGCTTGGGGCTCTTGCGGAGTGGACCAACACATTTGGCAAAGACTTTGCCATTCTTGTTCCTCATTAGAACATAAGATTCATCAAAATCATGAAATAGAGGATGTGGTTCAGTTTTAGGCATATCTTTGCTTGTTGAAATGTTCTTCCCAATTTTAGTTGGAGATGTGCTTCCCTTGACAAAGACAATCAAGTATTTGCCATACTTGGAGGTTTTAGCATTTTGCTTTCCACCTCTAGTATAACCAAGACCATCTTTGACATAGGGATATCTTGTGTTGGTGTATGCACTTCGTGCATACGCCATATTCTCTTTGTCAAAGATGCCAACCTTAGGTGCTTGTTTGCCTTGAGTCAATTTAAGCTCATCCTTTAATTTACTAATCAAGTTTGAACATTTGCAAGTTGAGATTGTTTTGGATGCAACTTTTGAGGAGGGTAGCTTTTGGAGGAAGGGGCTACATTAGTCTTGAGTGATTCAACTTGAGTTTCAAGGATCTTGTTAACTTTTGCCAAGTTTCCAAGTTCGTCCTTGAGCTCAATGGTTGTCTCCTCAAGACTTGAGTATGTTAACTCTAATGCCTTGCTCTTCTCTCTCTCAAGCTCAAGGAGCTCAATGAGCTCTTGACATCTCTCCTTTTCATGGATAAGCATGTCCTCTTGCCTATGTATGAGGTCCTCCTTCTCAAAAAATTCATCCGAGAGCAATTTAATTCTACGCAAAGTGCTCTTACTTATATCCTTAAACATGTGTTCATTTTCACTAGCACTATCAAATTCATCATGATAGGATATGGAGGAGGATGAGCGAGAAGTAACCTTTCTCCTTCCTTCTTTCGCCATGAGGCAAGTTGGCTTGTGGTCGTTGAGGTTGGGGAAAAGCTTGCTTCCCTTGGAGCTTATCCCGATGGCTATGGTTGCCACCTTCTCCTCGTCTTCGGAGGAGGACTCATCGTTAGAGTCCCATTCCTTGCCCAAATGAGCGTGACTGGGGGGGCTCTTCTTCTTGAAGTATTTCTTCTCTTGAGGCTTGCCCTCCTTCTTCTTCTTGCCCTCTTCGTGTGGGCAATCCACAATGAAGTGCTCGTACTCATTACAATTGTAGCAAGCTCTCTTTGTTTTGGGCTTCACTTTTTCCTTGCCCTTGCTCTCGTGGTTGTATCCTCCTTTCCTTCTCATCATCCTCTTGAACTTGTTGATGAAGAGGGCCTCTTCCTCATCGGTGTTGAGACTCTCCTCATCATCTTCTTTTTGCTCTTTTGAGGAGGATGTTGCTTTGAGTGAAACATCCTTCATCTTCGAGGTGGTGAACCTTTGGAGGTCGTTGTAGAAGAGCGCCTCCTTCTCCATGATCTCGTCATTGATGATCCTTCCTAAGATCTCCTCCGGGGTCATTTGAGCAAATCCCGGGCTTTCTTGAATCATGGAGCAAAGAGAGACGTTTCTAGGCATGAATGTCCAAATCATCCTCTTTACCACCTCATGGTCCATACACTTGGTGCAGCCATAATATCTACTCTTGTTGATGAGCAACTTTAGGTGATTGTACATCTCCTGGGGAGATTCACCATCCATAATGGCAAATCTCCTGAGCTCTCCTTCAATGAGCTCAATCTTTGCTTCCTTCACGATTCAGTTGCCTTCATGAGTCGTCTTGAGGGTGTCCCAAATATCCTTGGCCACCTCAAGTACATCAACTCGATTGAACTCATCTCTTGAGAGAGACGAGATGGTCACTCCGACCGCTTGGGCATTGCAGTGAAGGATCATGGCTTGCTCCGGGGTGATGTGTTCTTCATTCTTCGAGATATGCACCCCGGTCAACACAATTTGCCACAAAGAAGGGTTGAGTGACACGAGATGAATCTTCATGTTGTGCTTCCACATCCCATAGTCGGTTCCATCGAATTGGGGAGGCTTCCCCAATGGGATGGAAAGGTAGTGGTTGTTGGAGACAAGGCATTCATAGTTGTAGCCTTGTTGGTTGTAGTTGGTCATGCCACCCGTTGTAGAGGTTTAAGTATCAACCTTTGGAATCTTCAACTTCTCTCGAAGTTTCGCCTTGAGCTGGCGAATCTCTTTGTCATCCGTCAGTTTGTCTTGGTAGACAAACATCTCCTCTTGGGTTGCTTGGATCTCATTGGTCGAGACTTCGTCATACCCCACTTCGGCCATCGTCTCTCGGAGTTGTTAGACTCTTTGGGAGAGTCCTTGCTCTGATACCAATTGAAAGTTGCCTAGAGGGGGAGTGAATAGGCTAATCAATCTGAAATGACTTAATAAAACGAGATCAGTACCCAGGGGGCGGACTAGTCCAGTCCAGGGGCGAACTAGTACGGTCCACCTCCAGGAAAAACCTAAAAAGGGTTTCTAATAAGTTTTAGTTGTATTTTCGTGATGCGAAAAGTGTTAGAATGATTTAGTGAACCTTACCAAGTTATATAGCAAGTATGAAGCTAAGGGTCACAATGAAACAAGAGTGATGAACAAAAACAGTAAAGCTAACCCTAGAAGCAATGTGCGATAAGTGAAAGCGAAGTACACAAGGGAAACAATGATTTTATCCCGAGGTTCGATCCCACACAGGAATCTACGTCCCCGTTGAGGAGTCCACGAAGGACCGGGTTCAACAACCCTTCCCTCACCAAGTTTACCATAAGGGCCTAACTTGATTCTCCACTATCACAAGGGTGAATACAAGATTTGTTGGGGCTTCTCACAATTTGAGGCTTCCACCACAGATATGATTAGAAATCACAAAGAATGACTCAAGCCACAGATCACAAAGATTCAACAAGTGCAAGAGATCAAACCAAGAGCCTAGAGCGGTTTTCTTCCTCTTCTTCACCTCACCAAACCCTAATCCACACAAGAATTAGTTTTAGAGGTAAGGTAGGCAAGAAGGAGGCATTTGGAGGCTCAAAGTTTGCTGTGGTGGCGCTAGGGTCTCAAAGTTCTCAAGGGTTGGTTCAAATGAACCGAGAGGTCCTCTATTTATAGAGGTTCTCAGCCTATGCTGCTGACTTTAGCAAATGGGCGGACTAGTCTGGCCTACGGCCTGGACTAGTCTGGCCTTTGGGATAACTGACGTCCGTGACAACTGTCGCACTGCGCGGCAATCGTCATGCTACCCGCCAAACTTCAAATTCAAACGGTCACTTCAAAACGGACTAGTCCGGTCCAAATCGGACTAGTCCAATCTCACACATAACCTTTTGTTACGTGTGAAAACAGACTAGTCTGGAGACCACGCACTAGTCCGGCCCCCAGGGTGGACTAGTCCGGCCTCCCAGACTTAGTCATTGAAGCGCCTATCTCTCACCAATCTGGACTAGTCCGGCCCCAAGGGGTCGACTAGTCCGATCTCAGTCAGGACCTCTTGGTCCGGACTGAAACGGACAAGTCTGTGGTTTTGGGACTTAGTCCCGAAACCCACTCCATGACTACCCCGAACTAGTCCGTCCCACTACGGACTAGTCCAAAGTCAGTCAGACCCTCTGGTCCACCTGAAAACGGACTAGTCCGGCCAGGAGCGGACTAGTCCGGCCACTCCTGCCAGACTTCTCCAACTCTCTTCCCTTAATAGGTTTTGATCTCTAAACCGCTTTGAGCTCCCAACTTGATCTCAATGCACTTTACACACACATCCTCATACTTATATGGCTAGTCTAAACTCGAAATGCTAGAAACCCTAGTTTCTTCTTTTCGAGTCGACATCGCCGTTTTCATCATTTTCCTTTTTGAGGGTTTGTGTTTCCGCTTGAGTCCACACCTGTGCTTAAGATCACTGAGCTCATTAGTTACTTAATTGTCGTCATCAATCATCCAAAACCCACGGGGATCCTAGATGCACTTTCAACATGTCCTTGCCCTGGATTTTTTCGGGTTGCACCGTGGACATAATGTCTCTGTATAGGTTTTGAGGTGCCTAGGAAACCCGGACATGTCCGGGAAAAACCCGGTTATGGCCCCTGGACTTGTCCGCGTTGATATGCGGACTTAATCACTCTATATAAAATCTTAACCTAGGAAGTCCGTACATGTCCGGACCCTATCCTGGATATGTTCCAGAATTCAAATTTGATCGTTTAAAATAGGTGAGTTGGCGGGTATGACGTCCTTGGTGGTGGTCCAGAAATCCGAACATATCCGTGAAAATCCAAGACATGTCTGACCTTTAGTGGTTGGCAACGGCTACACTTCTAGGAGAGTATAAAAGTGGGGCTCTCTCGCCCCAATCAAGAAGCACGAAATCTAGCGCCGCAATAGCCTTCTCAGAGCACTCAAAGCACATGTCTTCATCCTAAGCACCAAAAATCACATCTTTGGTTGGGATTTAGGGTTTGAGAGAAGATTTAAGTGAGAAGTCACTTGGGGGTTGAGCTTTTGATTGATTCTTCGCTGCAATCTCTCTTGTGTGTTTGTTACTCTTGATATTTGATCTCTAGCCGGCTAGAGGTTGCCTAGAGCTCCCAACTTGTGGTTGAGACCTTAGAAAGTTTGTAATTTCCCTTGTGATTGATAGTGAAGCGTCTAGTGTACCTTTGGTGGTTACTAGGAGAGGTTAGGGTTGGGATCAACTCGGTCCTTCGTGGATTTACTCAACGGAGACATAGGCTTCTTTGTGAAGCTAAACTTCAGGAGAAAATCTCTTATGTTCAACTACCGTTCATCGCATTTACTTTACTACTTGTTCTTCATATTGTGCTAGAAACCCTAACTTTTTCTCTTAGCGATTCTAGGTTGATTTAGTGTTCAAATAGGTTGCTAGCCTTCTCCATATTGTTTTAGCATCTATATTCATCACTATTTGCTTCCAGAATTGCTTCAAATATGTTTCATCTCGTTTCACATCGGGTATATTCAAGTTCGTCCAACTTGTCCGAGGAAACTCGAACAAGTACGGATTTAGCCCGGACGTATCCGGCTTTGCCTGACTGTTTTAAGTTAATTAAGCATATATAATTTTTATTAGCCTATTCACCCTCCCTCTAGGCAACTTTCAACTGTACCTTGTTGGACCTAAGCTCGAGCTCGACAAAGCTTGTTCTGACCTCAATGGTTGGAGCTTGGTTTGTTGACCCCTTCCCCCTGGCAGCCGGGTAGAGAACCCCGTCAACTCCTATAACTATTAATATGTGTGGTACTTGAGCTTTATTTTCATACTCGTTCTCTCCCAAAATAAGTGTTAATATCCTCCAGTATGAATTATTACAACAACACTAATTTAGCGAGAGAACAAATATGAAAAATAAATCTCAAATAAAAACTATCTCAACAGTCATAGAGGTATTTTCAGTACTTTAGACCCATATGACACACTTTAATAAGTTTATGGACCTAAATAAATATTTTAAGAGTTTGTGAATATAGATGGCATAACTAGACAAGTTTAGAGATCATTGATGCAAACTGAAGTATCACATCGATACTTTTTGTGAAAGGAATTATGGTTACTACTGTAGCTACTTTATGAAACAGATGTCATATGAACTTGGTTTTACTCTCAAAAACACTACAGTAATATTTATTTTTAGATGTTTTCCTAAAAACATAGTATTGTTACGACAAGAAGATCTAAAATTAGATACTAATTTATGAATAAAATGGATATTAAGTGATTCTCATCTACATGTTTATGTTTTTCTCATAATTGCTCATAACTTCTAAACTTGTATCCTTTGAGAGAGTATTGTTACTATGCTAACGAGTCATGTGGCACTGTATGCGTTCTAAATGGGAGAGATGATACCACGTGACTTTATTATGTCCATATTATTACCCAAATGCCTTTTTTATATTGAGTACTCCCTTCGTTTCTAAAAAATTATCGCTTTTTAGTTGATTTTTAAATAAAAACTACAAACGAACGTTTAGTGACGAAGGTAGTAGTTCGCTGCAATTAGATATTGTTACTAATAAATTTCGAAACAGGAATAGAGTTCAGGTGCTCGGTTTCTAAAAAAATAGAGTTCAGGTGCAACCTCTATCTATCAAAATTTAATCGGTATTTTTGGATAATAAGACCGGACATCGCCGTAGTTCATTAAAAGATGATACTAGAGAAATCAACAACGCACCTAATATGCAAGTTGGACTTGAATACCTTGAATAGACGGTGACACGATACCTGACAAACGACTCTTCAGCTGATCTAATGAAAGGTAGCAGGGGCAGGCTAGTAGGGGGGTCTCGAGTCTCCTATTGGTCATGGATCTAGAGTCCTCCTTGAGCTCTTTCATCAATTTTTGAAATAGAAGAAAAAAAAAGACGAGCTACGGGAAGATGATAAAGAATGAGGAGAACTAGAAAACAATCAGCTAGTGCGTGCGTTGTCGATCTTACGACTGTCAGTCTAGTACTTATGCAGTGTATGAATAATAATATACAGAGACCCGTAGCAATATGTATGATAGATAATTATACGCATCGTGAGAAATTTAATGATCGTAAATGATGGAGACCGAATGATGATGTGACGCTGGAAATGTGGCGGAAACATGATTTTGGTTGCAGTTATATATGGAGAGAATTAGATCCCTGGTGGAACGCATCAAGCCAAAAGTAACAGTCCTCGCAAAAAAAAAAATGCATAAGTAACTGCTCCGTCCCTGTTCGCTAATAGCGCACTCCTCACCCTTTTCAACGGAAGTTGCTAGATGTTCTGATCCCTTTTTGATTTGGTACGTCCTGCCGTCCTGGCCATTAGTTTCGGACTGTTATCTTTTTGAGTTCTAGAGCAGGAGTACTATATGTACACAGGAATCCGGTGTGTGCCATTGGGGTGTAAAATCCATTTAGTTTATGTCATCCACGTCATTTTCAGCATCACAATGTTTACAAAATGACCACAACGCCCTCGTCTTCAACCTCTCGAACTCGAGCGGCGGCGCGGCTGCAGCAGCGGCAGCAACGAGCTCGCGCGGCACAGCACACAGCGACGACAACGAGCTTGAGCTCGCGCGGGGCCACCCACGTCAACGCCAAGGCAGGCCGCTGGCGGTGGTTACAAGCTGCGACCTCGCGTGGGGCAGCAGCAGAGAGGCCCACCCCTACTGGAGTTAGGCGAATGTAAGACGGCGCGTGGCGGCGGCGAGCACGACCTCGCGCACAGCGAGCACCACAGTGACTCCCATCTCAGATCACGATCTAGCTAGTGTGTATGCCATGCATTCTCTCAGCCAGGACCATATGGAGCATCAACTTGTTTAATTAGGTCATGGTGGAAATTATCTGAATCAAATCATAAAAAAATAAATTGAACACTACACACTTGTTGCTCATATGGATAATGTCGTACGATCTTTCTGTTATGAAATAAATGACGTTTAGAACAGAGAATTTATTTCAAATTGAACTAGATTGTTTTCAGTTGTAAGCAACTGATGTCATATGCCGGCCATTCGAGATGGTTAAGCTTTAAGCATATTTGTAATGGCGAATGCTGAGCGACGACTGGTGCCCGCCACAATATATAGGACCTGTTTGTAGAAAATACAGTTCACGCATCCACGTCTTAAACAAAAATACAGTACATGGAACGTTGTGTCATCAGAGGTAGTAATTTTAATCAATTGGGACACGCAGGTCACACAACATCACTTGATAGGATCAAACGACAAGGTTGTTGTCACGCACGTGTTGCAGACTGGGAACGGAAATGACAGAATTAAAGATATGCTGCGTCTTATTCTAGCCAAATCAAACAAATGTTTGTGATCCCTGCAGCTGTCAATTGAAATGGGCCACTTTGACTCTCCATCCAACCAATTAATCTGATAGGATCCCAGTCACCATGGACAAGAGCGCAACAAATTAGGCATAATCATTCAAGTTTTTGTCCTTTTGATGTGATGCGGGTACGATTCTCCCTTTTACAATAGTTAACTTCCCGTCGCACGTCTCGTCCCTTTTACAATAGTAACCGGCGTACGAAGAATCAGTGAACCACTCATCATTTGGAGCACTAGCTATCTAGGCTTTTAGATATGAATTCATGGGCATGTGAAAACTCAAATAAATTGTTATTAAATTAATTTAGGGAGCAACTATAAAACACCTATTAATAAGGGAATATGAAAACATATTTTGTTTCAATCGACAAAGGGCAGCCATCCAATTAAACTTTTGTGCCTAGCTGCTTCTCGCTACCGGAGCTCCGTCTTGCTAACCTCTTGTTGTCCCCTCCCCGTCTTGGTGTTGCCTACGCTGATCGTCCTTTGCTGCCCGTTTGTTCGAATATTTGGGTCTAAGCTTAAGTATTCTCTATTAAATTCTAAATGTGTGTAAAAGAGTCATTTATCCCATATTGACTATTTGAGGAGAGTAACACTTATTTATAAGGGAAACTATTTTCTATGTGTGGAATATGTGTGGTCGGTGGTTTTGATCCGGCAGATCTCCTGACACTACTAAAGTGTTAGAGGAGTTTGAGGTTCGGTATGGGCGCGCGGAGATTCCAGAAGGTGAGATGTCGAGTGACACAAGGGACACGAAGATTTACGTGGTTCAGGACGCCTGAGCGTAATACCCTACTCCACGAGGTGTGTTGGTGTTGTATTGGATGTATGATCTCAACGTCAGTTGAGAATGTAAAGTCAGCGTGTCTCCAGGGAGTGTAAAGTCAGCGTGTCTCTGGAGAGTGTGTCCTATGTATCGTCGGCCTGTCCTTTTATAGTACAAGGGCAGGTCGTTACAAGTTAGCCTGACCCGACATGTGGCCACGGCGGTTACTGATATTGATACACATTCAACATATTTAATTACCCTTAATGACCGAGTTACGGGCTTTGACAGGACCGTTACTAGTAATAAGGGTCGTCCGATCGTGTGTCATTAACATAGCATTAATGACACTTAATCGGGTCTTGAAGTCCTTGATTCCCCTTTGAAGATCCAGAGTCGTTGTGGATTCTACTGGAGGTTTGTGGCTGAAGATCTGACGGTTGGACATGTGGCAGCTCCGGAGCATACTGTGGGAAACAGATGGGTCCGGTGCCACCAGACACGTGTCAGTTCCGGAGCTTCCCTCGGTCTGGGGTTAGGTTCGGGTGTGCCGTTATGGTACATAGCCCGGAGCTTCCCCCTTGTGAGCGGTAGCTCCGGTTTGATGGTACACGTGGCGACCCTGGGACTAACCATGTTGGAGAAGCGGGTCCGGTTATGTCTGACATGTGGGCCTCCGAAGGTCTTCAAATCAAGTAGATGACATTTCCTTGAGATCTTTGCAATCTCAAGGGGTATACGGTACTCAGGGTACCGACAGTGGCCCCCTGGGCCCACCTCTGGGGATGACCCCTTGGGTGAAGTCATTCCGCCGGAGGTGGGTCCATCCTTCGACTTTTGAGCTGAGTCTTCAAAGGTCTTCAGATGAATGAAATCCACAATTTGTTAAGAATATTGTATTTTGTTGAAGACTCGTTTGCTTCGAACTTGTAGATTGTAGGTCTGAAGTCTTCGATAGTGAAGGCCCCCTGAGGTTGTCGGAGCTCAGAAGCTCCGGCATTGACTACCGTCGGAGCTTAGTAGCTCCGGCAATAGTCCCTATCAACGCGTAGAGCATCGATAGTTAGCCCTCCGGGGTGTCGGAGCTTAGTAGCTCCGGCAGTGACCTTTGCTAATGCGTAGCTTGTCGGCAGCAGACTCCGCTTGTGAGGTCTTCTCACCATCTTTTATTCTGCGTCGATGACTGGCCCCCCTAGCTTTGTCGGAGCTTGGTTGCTCCGGTAATGCTCGTTTTCAATGTTTAACATCGATCACAAGCCACCTAGAGGGAGTCAGAGCTTTGTTAGTTCCGACTTTTATCCATCAACGTGGATTCTTTATTTTTCCTACACACTGAAGCCAAGAAAAATAGTAAAATTCGCTCCTTGCCTATAACTTCATCGTGGCTTACGATTCCCAAGAAAGTTTTAGGTCAAACACAATTCTGAACACAACCGAATGCGTTGCCTTCTTTCTTCTAGATCCAATTGTACTTGGACCCGCCTTACTTCGGCCTACCGAGGTGTAGGTAGAGTGGCGTACTTAGGGTGCTTGACCAGGCTAAGTCGATAGCACACTCCGGCCCTAGATTGGCTTGGCGGCATTCAGGCGAGTGGGACATGAACAATGTTTGAATCCAAAAGAATTGACAATACAACTCGAATTGTACATGAACTGGTCGAACTAAAATTTCTTAAGAATTGCACAACTTTGTTATAGACAAGAAAGAGAAAAATAAAAATGTTGAGCTTGTACAAAATAAATGCACGTGGAGTCTGTTTCACATGAAGATGTCTTTCATTATAGATCCGGGGTACAGGGGAAACAAGTACACTCTTAGGGTACGGAATCAGGCTAAGCGTGTTTAATTTCTCGTTTGACCCAGGGTAGCTAGCCACACTTTTAGTCCTGAGACTGCGACAAGTGTTGCATGAACTTTGCGGACCTTCCGGGAAAGGTCCGGCTCTTCTCCCGGAGGAACTACCCGACTCTGTACAATGACTCTATAACATACACCTCAAGTTACTACAGACTCACCTCAGTGATATTAAGTGTAGAACTTACGGAGGTGCTCAATGTTCTATGGATTTGGGAGAGGTGTCCCATCCTCGGTAGCCAAGCGAACACTTCCAGGACGGGATACTTTAATCACTCGGAAGGGTCCCTCCCAGCTGGGGGAGAGTTTGTTTAACCCTTCTCTGGATTGTATTCTCCGTAGCACCAGATCGCCTTCCTCGAGCTGTCGGTTGTGTACATGCCGCTGATGATAGCGCCGAATGGCTTGGCGGTATCGGGCATTCCGAACAGCTGCTTGGCACCTTCCCTCCTCAAGGAGGTCTAGGTCTTCACGCCGGAGCTGGTCCTGCGTGGCTTCGTCGAAGGTCCGGACCCGGAGTGACCCCAAGGTGATTTCCGGAGGAAGGATTGCTTCAGCTCCATACACCAGGAAGAAGGGTGTCTCTCGAGTTGACCGGTTTGGAGTTGTCCTGTTGGCCCATAAAGTGGGCGGAAGCTCTTCAATCCAGTTGGCTCCATGTTTTTTCAAGCGCTCATAGGTGCGCGTTTTGAGTCCTTTAAGGATTTCAGCATTTGCTCTCTCGGCCTGGCCATTGCTTGTCGGGTGAGCTACGGAGGCGTAGCAAACTTGAATGCCGAGGTCTTTGCAATATCCTTGAAATGCAGAGCTTGTGAATTGGGTCCCATTATCAGTGATGATTTTGTTTGGGACTCCAAATCTGCATACAACGGACTGCAAAAAGTTGATAGCAGATTGCTTGTTGATTGTCACAACTGGAGTTGCTTCCGGCCACTTGGTGAACTTGTCAATGACAACGTACAGGAACTTGTAACCTCCGACGGCTCTTGGGAAAGGTCCCAAGATGTCCATCCCCCACACAGCGAAGGGCCATGTAGGAGGTATCATTTGTAGGGGCTGAGCCGGTGTGTGAATTTGCTTTGCATGAAATTGACATGCTTCGCATGTTTTCACCAGCTCAGTAGCATCCTGGAGTGTTGTAGGCCAGTAGAATCCATGCCTAAAGGCTTTACCAACCAGCATGCGGGAAGACGCGTGGTTCCCAGACTCGCCTCCATGGATTTCTGCGAGGAGCTCGCAACCTTCTTCCCTTGTGATGCACCGCATTAGGATGCCATTGGCACCGCACCAGTAGAGATCCCCTTCTACTAACGTGTATCTTTTAGCCAATCTGACTACCCGGTCAGCTGATACATCATCGTCAGGAAGAATGTTGTCTTTCAAGTAGTTCCGAATCTCTGAGATCCATGCATCGGAACTAACTTGAGCATTTGAGTCTTGCGTGTTGGGTTGCTCGGAGCTTCCGGCAGCACCTATGACCCTTGATGGCTGCCATGGTAACAGGGCCATCGGGACCGTCAGCTTCGGGATGCTGATCTCGCCCCCTTCGCTCAGTTCAACAGACTGAGCTGTGGGTTTTGACAACCTCCGGACAAAAGTTCTGTCAGGAGCCGGAGCTCCGGTTGACGCTTTCGTCGAGAGTTCGTCGGCTTCAGCGTTGTGGGCATGCTGAACATGGTGGAGATCTAGGACTTCAAAGTCCTTTTGAAGCCTCTGGACTTCAAGGAGCTAAGCAGCTAGCTGGAGATTGTTGCAGGAGCATTCACCCTTCACTTGCTTAATGATGAGCTATGAATCTCCCTTGACCAGCAGTTGCTTGACACCGTATGACAGTGCCACCCTTAGTCCGTAAATGAGTGCTTCATATTCCACCATGTTGTTGGTCGCCTTGAATTCAAGGTGTACCATATATTTTACCTTCTCTCCGGTTGGTGCGAGGAGAAGGATTCCAGCTCCAGCCCTCTGCTTTTGCATGGAGCCGTCAAAGTAGAGGGTCCAGTGAGGCTCGGTGAAGACCGGAGACTTGTGTTCTGTCTTCTGCTCGCTGGGGCCCCCAGGGTTTGATGGAGTGGGAGTCCATTCCGCCATGAAGTCTGCCAATGCTTGACTCTTGATTGCTTGCCTTGGAATGAATTCGAGATCGAATTCGGCCAATTCCACTGCCCACTTTGCAATATTCCCAGTTGAGTTGGGATTATGCAAGATTGCTCGAAGTGGGTAAGAAGTCACCACTGAGATCTTGTGAGCTTGGAAATAATGGCGAAGCTTTCTGGAGGCAATAAGAACTGCATAGAGCAGCTTATCACCTCTAGGTATCGAGTCTTGGCGTCATGAAGTACTTCACTAATGAAGTACACTGGGCGTTGGATGGTCCGGACCCTCCCGGAGGGGCCCGGAGCTTCCTCTTCATTGATCCGGATCCTTCCGGAGGGGTCCAGATTTTCTTCGGGGACTTTCGGGTCCTTGCTGGAGGAACCCGGAGCTTCTTCAGAAGCGACCTGGACCCTCCCGGAGGGGTCTGGGTCTTCTGAAGTAACTTCTTGTGGATTCAAGTCTAGGAGCTGGGACCCAGACTCGCTTTCAGGAACCTCCAGACCCTCCTGAAGGGGTCGGGACTCCTGAGTATGGGATGGTTCTGGTCTCTCCGCAACCAGGACCATACTGACGACTTCGTCAGTGGCTGAAATGTAAAGCAGCAAAGGCTCACCAGGGTTCGGAGCTACCAGAATCGGTAGGGTGGTGAGGAGCTGTTTTAGCTCCTGGAACGCCTTTTCTGCTTCTTCACACCATTGGAATGGTCTGGACTTCCTTAATAACTTGAAGAAGGGGAGTGCCCGTTCCGCCAGTCTTGAAATGAACCGGATGAGGGCTGCTACACATCCAGTTAGCTTTTGGACATCTTTGATGCGAGCTGGTGGCCGCATGTCTTCAATGGCTTTGATCTTCGCCGGATTAGCTTCTATGCCCTGGTGACTTACCAGGAAACCAAGAAGTTTTCCGGAGCTAACCCCGAAGACACACTTGTCTGGATTTAGCTTTGTGCGGGTGACCCGCAGCTTGTCGAAGACAACCTGCAAGGTGTCAAGGAGTGACTCCTTGTTCTTGATCTTGACCATGATGTCGTCGACGTACACTTCCATTATGTCTCTAATGAGTTCTTCAAAGGTTTTGTACATAGCTCGTACAAAGGTTGAAGCTGCATTCTTGAGACCAAATGGCATGGTTGTATAACAGTACAATCCATCTACTGTGATGAAAGAGGTATGCTCTTCATCTTCCCTAGACATTCTGATTTGATGATACCCAGAATATACGTCTAGGAAACACAGTAATTCACACCCGGAGGTGGAATCCACTATCTGATCTATTCTAGGTAATGGGAATGGATCTTTTGGACATGCCTTATTTAGTGTTGTGTAGTCGATACACATCCGAAGCTTCCTGCCAGCCTTGGGCACAACGACTGGGTTTGCTAGCCATTTTGGATGGAAGACTTCTCGGATGAATGCAGCTTCGAGCAACTTCTTCACTTCTTGTCGAATGAAGTTATGTCGCTCTACGGATTGCTTCCGAGGCTTCTGATGCACAGGCCGGGCGTCGGGGTAGATCTTCAGATTGTGCTCAATCACTTCCCTGGGGATCCCAGACATTTGTGACGGTTGCCAGGCAAACACGTCGACATTAGCCCGGAGGAAAGCGATGAGTGTGAGTTCCTATTTGTCGTTCAATCCCCCCGATATACGGGTGGTCTGAGCGGCATCGGAACCGATTTGGACGACTTTGACGGGAATGTCGGTGTCGCCGCTTGGATGCACACGAGGTGCAGAAGTCGAGCCTCGCTGACGAATGCTCGGGGGTTTTGGAGCTTGCTCCTGCCTGGAGTCCTCCTCTTGCACCGTAGTAAGCGCATGGAGTTCTTCCAGAGCAGTTACCCCGGCAGTACGATCTCCTCGGATCTGGAGAACGCCTACTGGTGTTGGAATCTTTAACACCAGGTAACCATAATGAGCAGCTGCCATGAATTTGTACAAGGCGGGCCTACCCAAGATGGCATTGAAGGGTAAGTTGATCTGAGCAACGTCAAAGACCAAATTCTCGGTGCGATACTTCTCCCGGGTCCCGAAGGTAAAGGGGAGGGTAATAGCTCCAAGTGGGGTAATGGCTCCCGGACCTACTCCGGAGAAAGGTCGGGAGGGGTGGAGATCCAAAGGTCAGAGCTGAAGCTTGGTAAAAGCTTCGAAGCTTATGAGGTTGAGCCCCGAACCTCCGTCTACCATGACATGGTGGAGCTGGATGTTATTGATGGTAGGAGATACCATCAAAGGTAGCTGACCTGCTCCAACCATGCTTCGAGGGCAGTCCAAAGCATCAAAAGTGATGGTTGTGTCCATCCACTTCCGATGAGGCTCCGCCCTGGTTGTAGGAGCTACATCAGCCATGTCCCGATGCATATTCTTGATGACGCGGCGGGAGGTGATGTCCCATGATCCACCAAAAATGGTGTTCATAGTCTTCCGACGCTCGTTGTCAGAGACGTCGGAATCGTCGTCGACGGAGGTGTAGACGGCCTTCAGGACCTTTTTGGGATCCTGAAAACCTAACTCCTCTTCAGTCGGAGCTTCGTCAACTTTTTGTTTTCCTTCCCTCTGTCGGAAAGGAGCTTCTTCCCGGCGCTTGTTGTAGCGCTCAGCAAGGTTTTGGACCTCCCGGCAGTCTTCCAAACTGTGAATGTCCGTTTTGTGAATTGGACACCACACCTTGGGTTTGCCACCGTCCTCAAAAGACGGTCGAGGTCGCTTCTCAGGGCGTGGCCCCCGGCAACCCGGAGCTGCAGCAGCTGCAGCATTGGATGCACCAGCCGACGGCTTCTTCTTGCCGTTGGTCTTGTTCTTCTTCTTGCCACTCCCGGAGGTAGCAGCTTCTCCTTTGGAGGATTTCTTGTGATCCTCCGGAGTTGGTTTGGAGTGCATTTCACGGCCCTCCGCAGCTCTGGCACATTTGTCAGCCAAGCTGAAGAGTTCCGTGACACTGGTAATCTCCTTGATCGCCAGTTTCTCCAGCATCTTCTTATCCCACACTCTCTGTCTAAATGCCACGATGACAGAGGCGCTAGAGATAGAAGGGATAGTGTTTCGTACCTGAGAGAATCTCTGGATGAATGATCACAGGGATTCTCCTCCTTTTTGCACAACTGCAAAAAGGTCCAGTTCGGTGCCTGGTCGGGTGTAAGAACTCCCGAAGTTGGCGGTGAACTGCCGGTGAAAGCATCTAGGCCCCATGAGGTACGGTTTCGGTGATTAATGACAACCATTCGATATTACTAATGAATTTGTGAATGCAAGGTCTCAATGACACTCAATCAAATGAAATCAAAAGTACATTGGAGACCCATATAAAATCAACGAATGAGATCAAATCAAATCATATAAGAAGTGAAAGCTCCAACTTAATATCACTCAATGCTTGAAGACAATCAAAACAACACTTCAAACAAATGTCAAAGAGGTCACAAGTTCAAAATTCCAAAAGAACAACTCAAAACAACTCGAAGTCAACAAGTTGAACACACCGGATCATCCGATGGTCTTGGAGTTGACTGCATCGGTCGAGTTGGTTCAACTGAAGGAGGAGACCTCAGACAAATGCACTCACCGGATCATCCGATGTGAGTGGCTCAGTGACATCGGTCCATCATCACAGATTGCAATACCATTGGACCAAGTGAAGCACCGGATCATCCGATGTACAGACTTACACACATCGGTCAATCACTCCAGTAAGCCTCAAGATCAAGCAAAATTCTGGAGGAAGAGCCACCGGATCATCCGATGAGTAGAGAGATCAACATCGGTCTAACAACGGTCATATCTGACACAGTGACATCAGCTAATTTGGCTTTGACCGATGTTAACTGAAGGGGAGACATCGGATCATCCGGTGTTCGCAGAGAAGTGATGTCAGCCTACTTTTCCAACGGCTATCTCGTGGAGGCTGGCTATTTATACCCCTTCAACCTGTCAAATCGACAAGACTTGAAGCCCAGACATACTCTACACATCCTAGAGCATTCAAGCAATAGAGCAACCACTTTCACATCATTTGTTCATCATTTGTACACCAAGAGATAGGCTAGAACTAGCTAGAAATAGTGCTTGGGTGCCTCCATTCTTGGTGATTGGAGTCTCTAGTGTAGTGAGAGCCATAAGGGAGTGTCCCTTGGTGTGTGCAACTTCCGGAGCTTGCCAAGAGGATTGTGGAAGCCCGGAGGATCCCAAAAGTGTACAAGGCTTGAGCTCCACCTTGCCAAGGTTGGCGAACGGAGAAGAATAGTGAAGAAGCCCCTTGTCTCGGTGACTAGGGAGTGGCAAAACCCTTCGGTGGGTGTCACAACGTGGATGTAGGAAGATCCTTGTGATCTTACCGAACCACGGGATAAAATCCGTGTCCCTTGAGCGTTTGCATCCCTCTCCCTTTTACTCTTATGCAATCTTTATTCCGCAACCTTAATTTACATTGATTGCATAGTTTAATTGCATAGGGAATTGGGCTTGAGGTTGTTAGTTCTTAATAGTTTTAAAATTTGAAAGAAAGCCCAATTCACCCCCCCCTCTTGGGCATTTCGATCCTTACAATTGGTATCAGAGCGTTGTTGCTCATTGGATCATTCTAGCTTCACCGCTAGAGAGCTTAAATGGCCAAGAATGGGGGTTCGGTTCCTACCTTCGAGGGCAAGAACTTTGCCTATTGGAAAGCACGCATGCGTGCCTACCTAGAGGCTATTGCTCCCGAAGTTTGGGAAGCGACCCATGCGGGATTTGGAGATCACGCTTATATTGGTGATCAAATTAAATGGGATGCTAAAGCTAGAAATGCCATCTATGAATGCATAAGTCAAGATGTTTTTGCTAGAATTGCTAGTAAGGAGAAAGCTTGTGATATTTGGGCATGTCTAATTGAAATTCATGAGGGCTCATCTCGTGTTAAAGAACTCAAATATCACTTGCTAAAATCCAAGTATGATGAATTCAAAATGCTTCCTCATGAGAATGTTAACCAAATGTTTTCTCGCTTAAATGTGCTCATTGAGGAGATTAACGCACTTGACATTGCTTCTCTTGGTAAGGGACTTATCAACCGCAAGATCCTCATGCTTCTACCTAAGCCCAAGTACAACATTATCAACTCAATGCTCCAAAAGGAATCACTTGACAACATTGAAGTCTCGGAGCTCATTGGAGAAATTCATGCTCATGAGATGAGCGTACTTGGAATGATGGAGGAGTCATCGTCAAAAACTATTGCTCTCAAGGCTTCAACCAAGAAGACAACTCCCAAGAAAAAGAAAGTGGTTGAGCCTAGCTCAAGCGAAGAAGAGCAAGCAACAAGCGAAGATGACGATGATGAGCTTGCGTTGATGATGAGAAAATTCTCACGTCTAAACTCCAAAATCGCAAAGAAGGGATACTCCTTTGATCCAAAGAAGAAAGCCTTCCTCCCAAGAAAAGATGAAAACAAAACATGCTACAATTGTGGTGATCAAGGCCACATATCATATGATTGTCCAAGACCCGACAAGAGGAAGGACAACCACAAAGGAAAGTATAGAAAGCTAGAAGAAAGTGATGAAGATGAAGAAGAGGTCAAACCCAAGCGCGCCCTTGGAAAGAAGAAATTTGACAAGGGCAAGAAAACCAAGCTCTTTCCAAAGAAGAGAAGAGGGCCTCAAAAATTCTTCATGTGCGAGGCAAATGAGTGGATAACGGATGAAGAGTCAAGCGATGAAGAGAGTGAAGATGAAGAAAACTTGGCGGGCCTTGCCGTCGTCGACAAAGACAACTCACCTCTTCGTCCACCTCCTATGTGCCTCATGGCTAAAGGTAACTCTAAGGTATGTGACGATTCTAGCGATGATGATGAACTCTCCCCCGATGAACTAGCATCTATGATTAATGAATACCATGTCATCATAAAAAAGGGAAAAGAGCAAGGTTAAAGCACTTGAACAAGCTTGTGCTAAACTTGAGAGTGCGAAGCTCGATTTGCATGACAAGTATGTAACCATACTTAAAGAGCATGACACGCTCAAAACACATGTCAAGCAAATCGAGAAGGAAAATGCTCAAATCAAGCTTGATCATCATGAGCTTGACTTAGCAAACCAAGCACTCTTGGGAAAGCACAATGACTTGGTTCAAAAACATGAAATGCTTAACCTTGCTTATGGGGCAATTGAACTAAAAATGAAAAACATGAAAAAGGAAACCCTTGATGGCAAAGTATCTACTATTTCACATGCCACTAATACTTTGGATAAGTCTTTGCCTTTGAAAGCAAGCCTTAGGGAGAAGGAATTGATGGACGAAATTGAAAGTCTCCGCACTAGTGTGGTGAGACTTTCCAAGGGAGAGGACAAGCACAAGGAAATCCTCTACCAACAAGCCAAAGGCTTCAACAAGAGAGGACTTGGATCCTTCCCGGTGCTCAACAAAGGGAAGGTGCCCTCACCGGAGCTTAGGACGAGCTTCATCAAAGAAGTTGGATCCTATTGCCAACATTGTGAGGTCACCGGACACCACACGAGGGAGTGTCCTCTTCCCAACCGTCCTTCTCCCAAATTGCCTCCTAACTACAAATCTACTTTCCATGATTATCACTATCTCTTAAGCAAAGTAGGTGGCAAGGTGAAGGCAAGGTTCATCGGCAAAGATATTAAGGGCATGAAGGGGAAGCTCCCCAAGCAACTTTGGGTCCCAAAATCACTTGTATCACACATACAAGGACCTAAGTTAGCTTGGGTGCCTAAACTCAAAAACTAACTTCATGTGTGTAGGTGAACTACAAAGCCGGAGGAAAACATTGGGTACTCGATAGCGGGTGCACTCAACATATGACCGGCAATGATGGTATGTTCACTACCATAGAGAACCCCGATAATCATGAACAAGTCACCTTTGGTGACAACTCAAAGGGGAAGGTAACTGGTTTAGGTAAAATTGCTATTTCGCATGATTTGTCCATTTCTAATGTACTATATGTTAAGTCACTTAGTTTCAATTTACTTTCCATTGCACAACTATGTGATCTTGGACTAACGTGCACCTTTGACAAGAATGGTGTTGTAGTAACTAGTGAATCAAGCAAAGAACTAATCTTCAAAGGATTTCGGCATGGACATCTTTACTTGGTGGACTTCTCCAACAAGGATGCTAGCTTGACCACTTGTCTTTTCACTAAGACAAGCTTGGGTTGGCTATGGCATCGACGCATTGCTCACATTGGGATGAGCAAGCTTAAGAAGTCGTTCAAGCTTGGGATGGTGACTGGCGTGAAGGATGTCACGTTTGAGAAGAACAAGCTTTGTAGTGCTTGTCAAGCCGGGAAGCAAGTTGCTTCACACCATCCAATGAAGACAATGGTGTCAACCTCCAAGCCGCTTGAACTACTCCACATGGACCTCTTCGGACCATCCACATATCAAAGTCTAGGTGGTAACTTCTATTTTCTTGTTATCGTTGATGATTATTCTCGATATGCTTGGACTTTGTTTTTAGGTGACAAGGGTGAAACTCCGGAAGTTTTCAAGACCTTTGCCAAACGTGCTCAAAGGGAATTTCAACTTCCCATCATCAAAGTCCGGAGTGACAACGGCACCGAGTTCAAGAACTACAATATTGGGGAGTGGTGTGATCATGAAGGCGTGAAGCATGAGTTTTCGGCCACATACACCCCCCAACAAAACGGTGTCGTTGAAAGGAAGAACAAGACTCTTATCACCCTTGCAAGAGCAATGCTTGATGACTATGGCACGTCGGAGAAGTTTTGGGCCGAAGCAATCAACACGGCGTGCCATGCCGCAAATAGGGTCTATCTTCACCGACTACTCCAAAAGACCCCATATGAGCTCCTCATTGGGAGAAAGCCCAACATCTCCTACTTTAGAGTCTTTGGGTGCAAATGCTACATCTACCGCAAGAAAAGGCTCGGTAAGTTTGAAAGAAGATGTGATGTTGGTATTTTTCTTGGTTATGCATCAAACTCAAAAGCATATCGAGTATTCAACCAAACCTCCGGTCTAGTTGAAGAAAGTTGTGATGTTGAGTTTGATGAGACTAATGGCTCCCAAGAGGAGAGTTTTGGTCATGATGAAATAGATGATGAGCCTCTACGAGAAGCCATGAAAAACATGACCATTGGAGACATCAAGCCGGAAGTTGAAGAGGGCCATGATCAAGGGGGAGCATCAAGCTCCAACATCAACACCTCCATGATGCCTCAAGTTGATGAAGAAGAAGAAGAAAAAGATGATCCATTGCCAATGCAAGATTCACAAGCCACACAACACCAACGACAAGAAGAAGTCCATGATCAAGTCCAACCACAAGAGGAACAACAAGCTTCACCACCGCCAAGTGACTCACAACCACTTATGAGGCATGGACGCATCTCCAAGGCGCATCCAATGGACCAAATCATTGGAAGTCCTTCAAGGGGCGTAAGTACTCGTTCCCGCCATGTCGCCTCATTTTGTGAGCACTACTCTTTTGTTTCGTGTGTAGAACCCACTAATATAGAGGAAGCACTCCAAGATCCAAATTGGGTGATGGCTATGCAAGAAGAACTCAACAACTTCACCCGCAATGAAGTTTGGGTATTGGAGGAGCGACCCAAGGACAAGAACGTCATCGGTACGAAGTGGGTATTCCGGAACAAGCAAGACGAGAATGGCGTCGTGGTCCGCAACAAGGCAAGACTTGTGGCCAAGGGTTTTTCACAAGTTGAAGGACTAGACTTTGGAGAAACATTCGCTCCGGTTGCTCGGTTAGAAGCTATTCGCATACTCCTTGCTTTTGCTTCACATCACAATATAATGCTTTATCAAATGGATGTTAAAAGTGCTTTTCTCAATGGCTATATTAACGAACTTGTTTATGTTGAGCAACCTCCCGGGTTTGAAGATCCGAGGAATCCTAACCATGTGTATAGGTTACACAAGGCGCTCTACGGGCTCAAGCAAGCACCTAGGGCGTGGTATGAGCGACTAAGGGATTTCCTAGTCATGCAAGGATTCAAGATCGGGAGGGTGGACACTACACTCTTCACCAAGCACATCGACGGGGATCTATTCATTTGTCAAATTTATGTCGATGATATCATTTTTGGCTCAACTAACAAATCTCTTAGCCATGAGTTTGGCAAAATGATGTCTAGGGAATTCGAGATGTCAATGATTGGAGAGCTCAACTTCTTCCTTGGATTCCAAATCAAGCAACTTCAAGAGGGGACCTTCATCTATCAAGAGAAGTACACAAAGGACCTCTTGAAGAAATTTGAGATGGGAGATTGTAGCTCAAGAAGCACTCCAATGGCGACAAATTGCCATCTCGACGCGGACATGGATGGTAAACCTATTGATCAATCTCATTACCGTTCTATGATTGGCTCATTGTTATATCTTACCGCATCTAGGCCCGATATTATGTTTAGTGTGTGCTTGTGTGCTCGCTTTCAAGCGGCACCTAAAGAATCGCACAAGAAGGCAGTCTTTAGGATACTTCGGTATCTCAAGCATACCTCAAGTGTAGGTTTGTGGTACCCCAAGAACGCTAGTTTCCATCTCTTGGGATACTCGGATTCGGACTTTGCCGGATGTCGTGTGGATCGCAAGAGTACCTCCGGTGGGTGCCACTTACTTGGGCGTTCCCTAGTATCTTGGTCGAGCAAAAAGCAAAATTCCGTGGCTTTGTCCACCGCGGAAGCGGAGTATATAGCGGCCGGTGCATGTTGTGCCCAAATTCTATATATGAAGCAAACCCTTTTGGACTTTGGAATTAAAATTGGTTGTGTGCCTCTCCTTTGTGACAATGAAAGTGCGGTTAAGATAGCTAGAAACCCCGTTCAACACTCCCGCACTAAGCACATTGATATTCGCCATCACTTCTTGCGTGATCATGAGGCTAAAGGAGACATCTCTTTGCAAGGTGTTAGATCCGAAGAACAATTGGCGGATATCTTCAAAAAACCACTTGATGAGAAAACCTTTTCTAGACTTAGAAGTGAATTAAATGTGCTAGATGCATCTAACGTCATGTAAGTTGCCATGTTCATGTAAGGATGCATATCATATAGGTCTTGTCTAACTCCCAAAGGATAGGGGCAAGCTAGAAGTAGTTTTCCCTGAGGAAGCCTTTGGAAGGTTCAAACTTGGCAAGATAGATTTACTTTATGCCTTGCATGATCCCTGCCATATAAACTTGCACTCATTTAATCTCTTGCACTATAATTTGTTTGGCATTGCATAACGATAGATTGTCACAAAGGGGAACCCACCTCATAAGAAGGAGACTTGTTTGAAATGCAATATCTCAACTCATATAAGGTGGAAAGAACAAAATGTTAGGTACGTTACTGCCTAGAGGATCATGCTTCAAAGAGATAGAAGTCTTCATACTCTACCTCACAAAGCATGGGCCTTACATTTTATTTGGATATTTTCCTCCATTTTTCTTGGTGTTCCGTTTGTGTTAAGGTCTAGCCAAGCTATTGGCATATTAGCTTCTTGAGGGGTAAGGGGTTGCCCAAAAAGTCCTAAGACATGTGTTTCTCCTCGATTGTTTGTTCGGTCGAAGGACATATATGGGATGTTTTCGTTCTGTTGTCATCGGATTATCCGATGCCTATGTCAATCCCTCATCGGTCAAATAGGTGCTCAATCCTCAAAGCCCAACTCTGTCAGAACCTCAAATGATCCGACGAGTTCATCCTGGAAAACATCGGTCCGTCCGATGTTCACTCTTCTGGAGCTGTGACCTATTCAACCGATGTCTACCTCCCTCTAACGTCGGATCATCCAGTGTCAACATCACTCGGTTGAACACCCTTACTGTGATATTCGACCGATGTTCAAAACCCTAAACGTCGGTCCATCCGATGTCAAAAGCAATTCTTGAATATCCTTTCTGTGGCAATTGACCGATGCTCACTTCACATATCATCGGTCCATCCGGTGTTTAAATAACGGCTAGGGTTTGGGTCCCACTATTTAAACGCCCGCGCCGCCGCCACCTTCTCTCTCCCCGACCCCTCGCGCCCCCGTGCTCGCGTCGCCGCCTCTCCCTCGCGCCACCGCCTCTCCCTCGCCTGCAGCGCCGCCGCCGGCCGCCGCCGCCGCCCCTCTGCTCGCGCCGCCGCCGCCGGTGACTTCCGCGCCACCACTGCCCGCGCACCACGCCACCTCCGCCGGCAGCCGTCGCCGCCGCCGCCCTAGACGCCGTTGCCGCCACTCACCACCGCGCCCAAAGCATCGCCGCCGCCTCTCTCCACCGCCAAAGCTGCTCCACACTCACACCACCAACGTGCGCCATCTCCGATCATCTCCACCTCGCTAGGGTTTCCCGGTCCGTTGCGCTTCACGCCCCGTCGTCGACTCCGTGCAATCTCGTGATCGCGATGGCTCGTGACCGGAAGAACAAGGGCAAGGCCGTCGCGGAGCCCGCCGCGAAGAAGCAGAAACTATCCAAGGAGGAGAAGAAGGCCTTGATGGCCGCTCGCGCCGCCGAGGAGCGTGAGCGCGGCCGTGGGGGTTCGTTGAGGATTCGCGAGGCCCGTCCAAGACCGCCTCCCGTGGTCGACGACTCCGACGCCGAAGAGGAGCCAGTTGAGCCCCTCGTCCGCCGGCGCTCAGCCCGGACGCGTGGGGGTCACGCCGAGGCTGCTCCTCGTCCGAGACCGACGGCTGCCGACCGTCGTGAGGACAGGGAGGCTGAGAGGGACATCTATGAGATGGACACTGCCGTCCGGGTCAGTGAAGGAGTCCGTCTTGTGGACTACCGGAAGATGAAGGCTAAGCAACTCCGGAAGCTCAGATGGAGTGTCCTGCTTGAGGAGTGGTTCCCACAGCCCCGAGAGCTTCTTGTTGACAGTCGCTTCTGGACTGTCACCCAGGCGTCTCTCTATGAGACCTACAAGCGCCGGGGGCACAAGCTCTTTCAGCACAACCACTTGGACTGGAGGCAGCTTGCAGTGGCAGCGGAGACTGAGATCCGCCCCTTCTTTGAGAGATACAGAGGCTTGGTGGAGCTACTGGATTATGAGAGAAGTGCCTATGTGGAAGAGTGGGTCCGTGTCTTCTACGCGACCCTGTACATCTCAGAGGGCAGAAGGTCGATTGCCTTCATGTTCAATGGTCAGCACTACCACCTCTCGAGGCAGACCTTGGGGCATATTCTTGGCTTGGACCTGCACGACACCAGCATTCACGAGAAAGTCTATGGGCAGGCAGATCCACCAAGGAGGCCACTTACTGGAGGGGTAGCACCACAGCTGGACGAGATCCGCTCCTTGTTTGGCCCCTCGTTCTCTCCAGACCAGCCGAGAGTCCCAGCACTCCTGACCCCAGCTGCGCGCATTGTGCACCTCGCCTTGCGCCGCACGCTCCTGCCGAGGTCAGGTTACTTGGAGGGGTTCACGAGTCTGCAGCAGACCCTCCTGTTCTACATAATGAACGGGATGGATTTTGATATCGTGGACATACTCCTCTGTGAGATGAAAGACGTGATCACGGATGGGATTGGGATGATGAGGCAGATGGTCTATGGGCACTGGATCAGTTTCATTTGCTCTATGGTGGTGCCTGAGGGACATTCAGCACAAGCCCGGCTAGCTGACGAGAGTGTGACTCGCTTCAGTCACTATCGTGCCTCTGCTCCTGGAGACCGTCGCCTTGGTCGTCCAGTTGAGCGCCAGGTCCGGGCCCGTCTGTCAGAGGAAGACTGGTCCGACCTAGAGCGGGAGGACGAGAGACTTGCTGAGGCCGAGGCTCAGGGGGAGGACTTGCAGCACGTCTGGTCCGAGAGCGACACAGACGAGAGTGTCGAGGAGTACTTCCCTCCGCCTCCACCTTCACCGAGGCAGCACGACGCCGAGGCAGGAGGATCAGCTGCTCCGCCACCGACACCACCTCCTGTGTCCGAGGCGCAGGTGTCACAGCCGTCAGAGCTGTCGGCACTTCTCCAGTAGATGATCGAGCAGCAGCGCCAGGACAGGCTCGCAGCTGAGCAGGCCAGGGTGGAGCAGGCTGCTCACCTGGCACAGCTGCAGCGGCAGCAGCAGGAGCTCCAGCTGGAGATCGCCCGTCAGAGGCGAGAGGATACGGACCGGTTCACCAACCTGGTCGATCAGATGCACCGCCGTACCCTCGACCAGCAGCAGCAGACCCAGCAGGCCATGATGGGGATCCTAGGGTTGATCACCAACCTTTACACTCAGACCGGGATCGCCCTTCCTCCACAGCAGCCTGGACTGGGACTAGCTCCAGGTGTTGCTCAGGTGCCCACTACTCCCATCCCTTCCATCAGTATGTCACCACTTCTGGCATCTAGCGCACCGATTCACTCACCACTGTCGGCGACGATCTTGTTCCAGCAGACACCGGCGTCCGTGGTGAGCGCTCCACTTCCTCCAGCTCCACCGGCACCTGCTTCCTCTCCTCCAGCACCGGCAGCGGACCCTCCAGCTCCCGCCGCACCGGCAGCTCCTACGTCCGGCGACTCCAGCTCCGACGACGGCGACGGTGCCCAGTTCGTCCTCGCGCCCAGCTCTCAGGGTCTATAGGCGTTCTGATCCCTTTTTTGGTGTCTTGATGCCAAAGGGGGAGAAGATGTAGTAGAGTCAGGGGGAGTGTAGGGAGTGTGAGTGTGTGTGCTTATCTTTTGTATTCATGCTTGAGTACTCTTTTGTAATTTTAATTAAGCAATCTTTCACTTGTCTCATTTGCTTATGATTTTAATCAATTGAGCTTTTCGCACCACAATTTTCTTTTGCGTTCTACAAGCTTAATGTGTCCTATGCTGTATTCATTGCATATATTCTTGAGTATTATCATCAAATTCATTATTACTGCACTTTAAATTATTGTGTTGTCATAAATCACCAAAAAGGGGGAGATTGAAAGCATCTAGGCCCCATGAGGTACGGTTTCGGTGATTAATGACAACCATTCGATATTACTAATGAATTTGTGAATGCAAGGTCTCAATGACACTCAATCAAATGAAATCAAAAGTACATTGGAGACCCATATAAAATCAACGAATGAGATCAAATCAAATCATATAAGAAGTGAAAGCTCCAACTTAATATCACTCAATGCTTGAAGACAATCAAAACAACACTTCAAACAAATGTCAAAGAGGTCACAAGTTCAAAATTCCAAAAGAACAACTCAAAACAACTCGAAGTCAACAAGTTGAACACACCGGATCATCCGATGGTCTTGGAGTTGACTGCATCGGTCGAGTTGGTTCAACTGAAGGAGGAGACCTCAGACAAATGCACTCACCGGATCATCCGATGTGAGTGGCTCAGTGACATCGGTCCATCATCACAGATTGCAATACCATTGGACCAAGTGAAGCACCGGATCATCCGATGTACAGACTTACACACATCGGTCAATCACTCCAGTAAGCCTCAAGATCAAGCAAAATTCTGGAGGAAGAGCCACCGGATCATCCGATGAGTAGAGAGATCAACATCAGTCTAACAACGGTCATATCTGACACAGTGACATCAGCTAATTTGGCTTTGACCGATGTTAACTGAAGGGGAGACATCGAATCATCCGGTGTTCGCAGAGAAGTGATGTCAGCCTACTTTTCCAACGGCTATCTCGTGGAGGCTGGCTATTTATACCCCTTCAACCTGTCAAATCGACAAGACTTGAAGCCCAGACATACTCTACACATCCTAGAGCATTCAAGCAATAGAGCAACCACTTTCACATCATTTGTTCATCATTTGTACACCAAGAGATAGGCTAGAACTAGCTAGAGATAGTGCTTGGGTGCCTCCATTCTTGGTGATTGGAGTCTCTAGTGTAGTGAGAGCCATAAGGGAGTGTCCCTTGGTGTGTGCAACTTCCGGAGCTTGCCAAGAGGATTGTGGAAGCCCGGAGGATCCCAAAAGTGTACAAGGCTTGAGCTCCACCTTGCCAAGGTTGGCGAACGGAGAAGAATAGTGAAGAAGCCCCTTGTCTCGGTGACTAGGGAGTGGCAAAACCCTTAGGTGGGTGTCACAACGTGGATGTAGGAAGATACTTGTGATCTTACCGAACCACGGGATAAACTCCGTGTCCCTTGAGCGTTTGCATCCCTCTCCCTTTCACTCTTATGCAATCTTTATTCCGCAACCTTAATTTACATTGATTGCATAGTTTAATTGCATAGGGAATTGGGCTTGAGGTTGTTAGTTCTTAATAGTTTTAAAATTTGAAAGAAAGCCCAATTCACCCACCCCTCTTGGGCATTTCGATCCTTACAGCCGGCACAACTCCTCCCAACTGCTGATGGAGTTGGGTGGAAGGCTCATAAACCAGGACCCGGCGGTCCCAGTTAAAGCCACTGGAAAATAATTGGCCATTACGACCTCATTTACTCCAGCTGCCAAGATAGCAGTGGAGTAAATCTGAAGAAATTCGACAGGATTAACGGTCCCATCGAACTTCTCCGGCAGGTGAGGCCGGAACTTCTATGGCCACCTGACCATATGCAGATGCATGGCCAGGGCTGAACAGTCTCCTCCTACTCCTTCAGGAGAAGGAATGTCTTGAGCTTCTCGTCTTTCACGAGCACGCTCAATATGGACTCGGTCGTCTTGTTGGCGATATCGGCGATCAAGCTCCACCCGGAGGTCATGAGTTAAAAGCCTTGATACCGTGTGAGTGTGTCGTGCCCCGGAGGGCAACGACGTCACCTGCTGTGATGCAGCACGTCTTCTGTTGTTGGAAACGTGCGGACCAAGTCTGGCAGACAAGGTCCGTCGCTGCGACGGGGCCCGTCCTGAAGGAGGAGGACCCTGGTTGCTGATGCGATCGGCTGCTGCTGCAACCAAGTGTTCACATTGGCCCTCCACTGCTCCATTGCATCCTGGGATGCGTCCAGAGGTGGTGGGGCGCTGAAGAAGAGCACGTGCTGCATGAAGCGCGTGTTCCGAGTTGTCAAGATTCACCGACGCAGTGATTGACGCCGGTGCACCATCGCGTTGTCCAGCTTGATTTGCTGGTGGAGGCAGCGGTGGTGGAAGTGTGACTCCTGCTAGAACCGTGGTTCCTACTGGTGGCTGCATATTGGAGGGATTACCCCCAACAGCTTGAACAGCGAGATGACCATTGGATGATCCAGCGGCTGAGTTCACCATTCTTGAAATCTCCGGGCCCCTTCCTGACACACCAACTGTCGGTGGTTTTGATCCAGCAGATCTCCCGACACTATTAAAGTGTTAGAGGAGTTTGAGGTTCGGTATGGGCGCACGGAGATTCCAGAAGGTGAGATGTCGAGTGACACAAGGGACACGAAGATTTACGTGGTTCGGGCCGCCTGAGCGTAGTACCCTACTCCACGGGATGTGTTGGTGTTGTATTAGATGTATGATCTCAACGTCAGTTGAGAATGTAAAGTCAGCGTGTCTCCGGAGAGTGTAAAGTCAGCGTGTCTCCGGAGAGTGTGTCCTATGTATCGCCGACCTGTCCTTTTATAGTACAAGGGCAGGCTGTTACAAGTTAGCGTGACCCGACATGTGGCCCCGGCGGTTACTAATATTGATACACATTCAACACGTTTAATTATCCTTAATGACCGAGTTACGGGCTTTGACAGAGCCGTTACTGGTAATAAGGGTCGTCCGATCGTGTGTCATTAACATAGTATTAATGACACTTAATCAGGTCTTGAAGTCCTTGATTCCCCTTTGAAGATCCGGAGTCGTTGTGGATTCTACCGGAGGTTTGTGGCTGAAGATCTGACGGTTGGACACGTGGCAGCTCCGGAGCATATTGTGGGAAACAGATGGGTCCGGTGCCACCAGACACGTGTCAGTTCTGGAGCTTCCCTCGGTCTGGGGTTAGGTCCGGGGGTGTCGTTATGGTACATAGCCCGGAGCTTCCCCCTTGTGGGCGGTAGCTCCGGTTTGATGGTACACGTGGCGACCCTGGGACTAACCATGTTGGGGAAGCGGGTCTGGTTATGTCTGACATGTGGGCCTCCGAAGGTCTTCAAATCAAGTAGATGACATTTCCTTAAGATCTTTGCAATCTCAAGGGGTATACGGTACTCAGGGTACCGACAATGTGAGAGAAGGATGGCTAGAGCCACAAACAAATCACATGCGCGTGCGTATTCGCGTATTTTAGCGTGAGTTAGACTGACTGCAGCGGTGCCTCTAAAGACAACGCTACGCGCCTTTACCGGTGGCGAGGCAGCCGCAGTGGTACCCCTGAAGGGGCCGCTATTTTCCAAATCTCTACAGTATTGCACCAAATGTAGGGGCATCTCTATGTGGAGAGAGAAGGAAGAAAGGAGAAAGAAAGGAAGGAAAAAAAAGAAATAAAGGGGGAAGAAAGAAATAAAATATATGAAACATAGTATAGAGGTCTGATTTAGAGGTGAACGAGTGGGGAGAACAAAACTGTAAAGAAAGAATCTTTTTAGAGATGAGATATAGAGGTGGGATATAAAGATGAACGAGTGCGAGTAGTCTTAACGCGTGACTTGTGACTTGGGACGTGGCGACTAGCGCAGTAATTCTGCACTCTCTCTTTTTGATAAGACTGATACTAATATGACTTTAATTTGCTGCAATTCGTGACACTTTATTAGTCAGTTTTTGGAAGATAATGATATGCAATAATTGACACAATTTAATTATGCTACAAATATTGAAGTTTATTGCCTTCAGTTACTAGAGCTTAATTGTGCTACTTTACTACAGACTTAATTTCTTCAGTTACTAGAGTCTATCACTGTATATACAGAATGAGTGCTTTCATTCTGGAATACAAGGGTGAATAGAGTCACTAGTCCACTGTGTTGAGCATCTACTACAGGCTAATTCATCCCTCCCGTCGGCGTGTCACCGATGTGTGGAAGAGTAGTGTCTCCGAAACCACGTCTCAGTGAAGAATCTACACGGGTTGGGGCGAATCAAGTTTTTTGGTAGCGTTCGCGTGACTGCTCGATAGAAGATTTGATTCGTCTAAAGTCTTCTTCACACACTTCACTCATCATTTTCAAGCTGGAAGCATCAGCACTGTAAGTAAAGATGAGTTTTCTACGCATGAATATGATAGATATAATTTATTTTATTTGCACGTTGTTGTTCATGTTCTGTGGACTATCTATCATGCACATTGTTATAATTTTAGGAATTAATTTTATCTCTAAAGTGCATTGTTTTCTAACACCGTTCACAACCAACCTCCTTCGCCAAGCTAATCCATATTCTTAGCTAGTCACATAGAGTTGAATTTTACCTACAGGAGTCTGCCTTGCTGCATTGAGACTTCATTAGTCTCTGGTAGATACTTTTCAGTAGACAAATATTGGCGCCTGTTTTTGTAGCCGGGGTTTTGAACTACTTTATATGTACCGTGTTTAGATGTTGTACCCCTTAGGTTGTAATTCTCTCGTCCGTCTTAATACATTGGCAGTGCTCCTGCTTATTATTTAAAAAAAACATAAAGTTGAACTTTGGATGACGATGATGATTAGGCCATCTTTTCATAAAACACATCGTTTTTTTCTGTTTAATGGTTATGGCTGCCCGTGGCCAGCCGCGGTAGATCAATCCGCTGTCATGTCTAATACATAGGGGGAACAACTATTGTGCAATCTGGTGTTTTGTGCAAGCATGCAATCTCCACATCTCAACCGTTCGCTACAGATCTAAGGGTGGCTGCATACAGGGTTCTTTTTGCATATTGTCAGCAGCACCAGATGGAGGGATTTAAGTGTTAAAAGTGCAGCACCTTTGGATCGGTAGGGAACGGTTGAGATGTGAAGATTGCACGCTTGCACAAAACAGCAGATTGCATAGCAGTTGTTCCCATACATAGGTTAGGGATGTGTCCCGTGCGGTCAGGGCACCTGTGTGAGTGCGTGCATACTTACACGCACGCACGGACGGGGACGGAAATGGCGAGCCATTCCCTATCGCTTCTCTGTGCACAGTGCACACAGGACAGGTCCACTTTTGGCAAGCACCGTCCACATGATGCTCTCCTGTGGTTCGCATTGGTGGCAGCAGCGCTAGCTAGCTTGGAGTACAGTACTAGCTCGGACTGGACGTCAGCGCTACGTGATTGGACCATCACTCGACGTACGCTCGCCGCGCCTTGCCGCGGTTGGTGCCGCCTCCCTTTCGCGGCCGTCTCCGTCTCCGGCCGGCTCCGCCCGGTTCGATCGGGCGGTAGCGGCGGGCTTCGCTGGAACAAATGGCGCCCGCGCCGCGTCTCGTGGTTTATGTGCCCGATCGCGCTATCAATCGGTGAAATGACGCGCCGCATCCCGTGTTGCAGCTCCACGGACGGGCAGGCTCCCTCTCGCCGTCTCGCGCTGGCGCCCCTGCCCTGCACATACCATACACTCGCCAGTATTGACCGGATGCCCTCTGTGAACTGCAACAGGTTCACCACAGACACATTGTCCGATTCCACGATGATCTTGGTTGCTCCAGCATCCCCATCCAGTATATTGTAGTGCCAGTGCCCTTATCAACCTCCGCACACCTCTAAATTTGGTGCCATCAAACGGACCATCAGTGTTGATTCTCCTGTGGTGGTTTCCACTTGTCCCTCACCCTTACTTCTTTTTCTCATTGCTGTCAATGATTTTTTTTGCAAGGGCTCAATGACTGGTCACATGGGAGACAAACTTGAGATGGAAAAAAGAAAAACGTGGGATATGAAAATATCGGACCCTGGTTGATGTGCTTTTTTCTTTCTTTGCGGGAGGGCTTGGGCTGTACACGCAAGTGATTTCGAGACCAGTTTGAGCCCCAGATGGGTCGGACGGATAGCCCAGTTCAGATGCGCCCGAACTGGTAACAGCAACGTTCGACTGTACAATATCGGTCCTACCTAGGAAAGCCCATCCAAAACGATACACGGCCGGGCCTTGCCGACCTCAACGTACGCGGCCCAGTTACGTAAGCAGCAGATGGGTGCAACTGCTTTTCTGATGAGTCGGAGGAAAAGGAGAGAGCTTTATAAAATGGCAAGGACTGATAAAGGTTTCCGTGGCCGACAGGAAAGCTCCTCACGATATACTACTATGTAACATGCAAATCTGGCGTCTTTTGCTTTTGAAATATTCATCGGTTATATATATGCATGATACCTGAGAAAAGAGGGTTAGTATTAAATTAGTTACTGCGAGTGGCTGTCAGTGCCAGAACTGAGAAGCACTTGAGTTCGTGCAGCGAGGAGGTGAGCTCGGAGTTCAGAAACACAAGTTGATTTGCGGTTAGACGAGACCGATTACTCACCGTGGTACCCTCGCCGACATCACGTGTCAAATGCTATAGGTCGTAAGATATGCAAAGTATAACTACGTTCATTTCCATACAAAGCGTGGTTTTCAATTCAGTTCCAAAACACAAAATGTTCGGCGTGTCGGACGAAAGAAGCGGGAACAACTACACAAGGATTCTCACACACAAAAGAGTCGCCGTGCCCTTCCTCCATGCTTGCGTTTGGAGCCTTGCTGCTTCTGGCGACTGGCACAGTATTGGTTGCTTACTCAAGACTGAACAGTTAGCAGCCACAAGGATTTTGAGATTTTCCAAGGGCATAAAGTGCGATGGACTCAATTCAGACCAATCGTAGGAAACTTGGATTGGATCCCACTAGGATTCAACAACTAAGTTCACAAGGACAGCAAAACCGTGACCACAACGGGGCCTTTTTCCCACTGCCGAAAACGATCGCTCGTTCTCTCCATAGCAATTAGAAAAAACATCATGACAAACAAGACCACCTTGATATCGCATGACCAGGATCATGTCATACTCAAGACAGCTGAAACATCAGGGGCTCTGAAGCAACCTAGACTTTTTGCAGTCTTTATTCAAGATCAGAGCCCTCGTCCAAAAAATCAAATGTTTTTTTTACATCAGGGACGAAAATAACACAGAATTGCATATACCCTCTTTCATAATCATTATACCTTGCCAAGTTCCAATCTTGCTTCCTCGTATCAATGGGCTCTGGCACATTAATCAGAAGTCCTGAGGAGGATGCTAAGTGTTACAATACATCCTCCTGAGAAAATGAGGAATAAGCTACACGCTACCATTTATATCAGAGTTTTATGCAGCGCTATTCGTTTTAGAGTCAGTTTGGTAATAGAGTACATCCCCGGTGTCGCTAACATAGTGATCTTTCTTTAAGCTTTGTGCTAGCACTCCAAATAGGTGGAACGGGAGAGGACCCGACTTCTTTGGTTCTTTGTAGTACTTGCCAAGCACTGGTTTTGCTGCCTCAGTCTGCAGATTAGATCCACGACAACATGACTTAGTATGGTTGTTCTAGCCAAAGACACTTAAAATTAATAGGGGGGAGACTCATACCGCCTCAACGAGATGGTAATGTGGGATCTGAGGGAAAAGGTGATGGATGACATGAGTTCCAATATCATGATGGACGTTGTTGATCAGTCCATAGTCCCGATCGAGCGTCGTCAATCCTCCACGCAGATAACTCCATTCCTAATAGAGAAAGAAACAAGACATCAATAAGCAATCTATCTTCAAAACAAAAACAAAATAAGTTAAAGTAACTAAAATAAACATCGTTTGACAACCTGAAAACAAATTAAAGGTAGCTAATAGGCTGAGCTAGATGACAGAAAAGGAAGTTACATCTTTTCCTATCAAAGACAGAAAGGAAATCTACTTCTTTGTTCTGTACTTATATAGGATCCTCCAAATAGGATTTTACTCCACAATGTGACCAAGCTAGACCTCTGATGTGTAACATCCACCACTAAAGTTTCTCGGATCTGAGGTTTCATGGGCACATTGGCCATTTGCACGTAAATGATTCTAAACCAGCAAATAGTAGATAGGCTATGGATGATGGATTGAAGTGGTGTTATGGACTCCAACCATTTACATCAAAGATAAGTAAAAGGAGAGTAAGGCATTGCACATCCAATAATTCACAGTAGTGTGTTTCCTTAAGCATATTCCATTTTTAGGAACGATGTTTTATTATGATTTTTTATTTGGTTGACAACTGTTTTTATGATTCATCTTCACTATGCCTATTGCCTATTATCTTCTCAAGAAATATGGAGAATGTGCATCATTGCAAGGACCTATTTTCTGCGATTAGTAACACCTTGGCATAGTTAAGGAAACACATTTAACAGCTCTCCCCAAACAAAATGAACAGCCCACTAGTTTGCTAAGATTATACAGCCACCGTGAAGCATTGAGAAATTGTGTCTGCTTTATTGATAACGGTACTCACCTTTCCGCGGTACCAGGGAATCTTGTCTTCATGTCCATGATGGTGCAAGTATGTAACCATATCCAGCCACATAACAAATATCTGCACGAGGGTTCACCAAAAGCAACCACATAAATTCACTTCAGAACAGACCAATCCAATTTATCAATTTTGCAGGGAGTGGGGCTGAAGAAAAAGACACGTCAATATTACCAGGTATGGAATAGCGTAAAGCTTTAGCATCTGAATAGGTCCCATCACAAAGGTAAGACCAGCCAAAACACCAACCATGGCCAGCCATGATGCAGTCGATGTTATTATGTCCTTCTTTTCATTAGGTTGGAATAAACTGCTGCTTGGGTTGAAATGTGATCCTGACTTCCCTGGACTCCTTGCAAACTGCATAACTCATACAAACCTATGGGTCAGAAACTGAGCGCCAGTACCACATTAGGAAACAAAACATCTAGTTCAGATGACATCTATGGATTGCTCTCAGCCTCACCAAGTATAACGGGAATGCGAGCAAGGGGAACGGCATGGTGAACCGCAACTTCTTAGTCATAAAGTCCAGGCTGTTGTACAGCTTCTCTGGCAGCTGCAGGTTATCAGAATCCAAGAAACCGTCAATATCAATTCAGCATTACTCACCCATATGCACAATTGTCAATGAACCTAAACACAGACAAAGCAACAGAACAGTTACCGGGTGCCAGGATTCGTCCTTCTCGACGTGGCCATGGTTCTGATGGTGCGTCCTGTGGCTAATCCTCCTGCAATCCATTCAAAAGACAACGCCATTCTTAGCATCGACGGCAATTTACGACAGAAACGAAGAAGCATAAGAATCATAGGCAGCAATCATCAATACCATCCGTGGTATGGGACAAGAATGGAGGAATGAAGTATGTGGCCGACAACGCTGTTGAGCTTGGGGTTGTTTGAGAAGCTCCCGTGTCCGCTGCAAATATTGAAGGTCAGTTGAGCACAGACAGAGTCATAGACCTGAGCTTTAAGCTAAAACTCGGACTAAAATCCAAATCTTTAGCACGGCGTGCTGGCGGTCAATCCGTACCAGTCGTGTCCGAGGACGAAGAGCGCCCAGAACATGGTGCCCTGCGCGGCCCAGTAGAGCGGCCAGACGAGCCAGCTGTCGAGGCGCGCGGCGGCAGCGGCGAGGCCGAGCACGACGACGACGTCACGCAGCACGTAGGTCATGGAGCGCCAGGGGTCCTTGACCCAGCAGTGCTTGGGTATAGCGGCGCGGATCTCCGCCAGGCCGAATGGCGGCGGCGCCCCGGGGTCGAATTCACCGCCCTGGGCTCCGGATACCTCCTCCTCTCCCTGCGGATTGGCGCTGCTCTTGTCCTCCTCGACGGCGGGGGTGAGGCGGGACGGCGCGGAAACGCGGAGCGCCCAGTCGCGGTGGATGGCCGCGGCCGCGGGCCTGCGCGGCCCCGCGGCGAGCGCGGGGGGCGACGGCGCCGCAATGGCGCCCCGGACGGCGCCGCGCAGGCGGAGCGGCGCGAGGCCGCAGCACTCGGAGAGGACGAGCCGAGCCATTGGTGGCGCCAGCAGCAGCAGCAGCGGGACGGAGGGATGAGATGACGGGTACTGGCAAGTCAGCCGCCGCCGCTCCCTGGCACCACCAGGATCTTTTGCGTTCGGGATGGGGTAGAGCAGAGGGATGGATGTACGGTGGCCGTGGAAGCCCAACCCAGGTTTTTTATACCGAAACCCGGGGCCGCTCGTGCTTCCGAGCTGCGCGTCGCCGATGCAGGCGACGCGTTGGTGCGGTGAATCCAGACCGGGACGCGGGACTGGGATGGATGGGTCGGACACTTGTCGGCACGTGTGAAAATCTCTGGACATGGTCTGGACCCAGGAGGAGCCAGCTTTGACGCCGCCTGGCTTTTTAATTCGTGTTGACTCGTTTGGTTTGGTTGGGAATGGCTTCGTTCCGAAAGTGTCGTGTGAAGTCCGTGCTCTCGCGTGGAAAACTGAAGCATGCCGATGCGCAGATCTGTTTCGTTCCACCGCTGAAGAGTTTAAAGCATGACGCAAACCTGCTTCGTTATTAGTCTGTGACGTCTGAGAGGTGAAGTCAAAGAGAAATATTTGTTTAATTTAAACAGTGGTGCTACCGTCCTCTCAAAAAAAAAGGACTCAAATTTACCGATTGAACAGAAATTTGCGTGGTCATCTCTAGTCTTGAAATCCGTAATGCCTTGTTGCACGGGATCCGTGTACCAGTGCACGCCTCCCGCGTGAAGGCAGCTCAGATGGTCAATCCAAATTACTTGGAGACAACCTTTTTATGTTTGACTTGGCCATTCCAATTGCTTTTTTCTTGGGGAAAACACAATACTCCCTCCATCCCGTTTTAGTTGTCGCCGTAGGTCATATGAGAAAGTTTCTTTTTATTTGTCGCTCACAACTGGTCCGAAGTTTTTTTTCCTTCTTTGCCCTCACCTCCCGTGTTGGAGCCGAAAAGAAGACCGCGCGTGTTGCGAACAGCAGGAAAGTGAGCTTCCCGGAAGCTTCCTTGTGAGCCTGTGGCCGCTGTGGGTAGGCTGTAGGCTGCATGCATAGGCTGCTAGCTGTTGCTTTATGGAGGGTAAAATAGTCAATTCACAGTTTCCTTAATTTCTCAGAAGGTGTCTGAAACGACATCTAATTCGGGACGGAGGGAGTAGAACAAAAGCTCCATAGACATATATGCGCACGCTTTATCCTTATCAATATGCACCATAATTGGACGAACACATATAATATATTATGATTAATAAAATAAAATATCATTTTACCCCCCAGATAATTCATCTTATGTGTTTGACTCCTGAACAAAATCTTGGCCCGATTTACCTTCAGACAACTCAAGTCGGTGCAATATACCCACAATTGTATTTTTTTTCTCGACTTACGAAATTAACACCCTCAGCATATAAATTGAAATGGACAAAGTGAACTTTTTGGGAGGGGTTAAAATTAGACACAACTGTTCCATTATTAACACTTATGAAAAACGTTAGTCGCAGATATAAAACTGTGATGGCTGCCAACTTTACATCTTTTTAGGGAAAAAATTATCTGCATCCGTGATGCACAAGGAGTCATACATGACTTCAAGCACTCCGTAACTAATACTTTTAATGTGCTGTCAATGATGCATCACGCTGCCTTACCAATCTCCATCCAAGCACTCCACAACTCATGTCTTTAATGTGCTGTTAATGATGCAACACGATGCCAAAAAGAATGTAAGGACACGATTTTATTTTAACAGCGCATTAGAAATATGAGTCATAGAGTGTTTGAAGAATGGTATGGTTGAGCACACGTGACAGAAATCAACGAATTGATGCACACGACTCCTTATACATCATAAATGCAGAGGTTTTTTTTTCTCATTTTTCAGGGCTTGGTTTTGGATGGTGCCTCGCGCCAGGCAAGCGATCGCAGCCCCAAGAGCAAGAGCGCTGCGTGCGCCAGGCAGGTTTTGAGGATCCGATCCATAAGAAAACTGAGTTCCGCCGACGGTTACATTGTTATAACCTTCAAACTTGACGCAGAAATCTTCAGTTACCGAAGTAAACAGGCGTGAGCCGGAGAGGGTCGAGCCGTGGAGCAGACGCGCCCACGTACGCGCGCAGGTGTCCGGCCGCTCGGGCGCTCGGCTAGTAGACTTCGTGGCCCGTGCAGCACCGAGATATTTCCCCGTCGCGAGTGGCGGTCGTCGGCACGCCGCGAGCCTGAACTCACCAGCTGGACTCGTCGGGAATCTGGCAGCCACCAGACGAGCAGCAGAACCATTTTTGGCGTTTGGCCACAGTACGTACTACTACGGGCCGACTTCTGTTTGTATTTTTTTTATGATGGAGCACACGGTAGAGGTGCCACGATGGGTCTGCTATGCAGCTCAACGGGAAACACGATTAAAGGCCTGTTTGGATTGTTTTTACTTTTCTTGCCAAATTTTGGTGAAGGATTTGGTCACCTAAAGTTTGGCTAACATTAGTAGAGAAAATGAACTAGCACAACACATTAGTCCATAGGCTTGTCAAATTGTGGCTTCTATCCAAATGCACTCATATTTTATGGTCAACTACCAAATTTTAATAAGATAACTGTTGGCTTCAATCCAAGATCGATTGCAGGCCACCTCAACCCAATAAGAAAACCCAAACGACGGCGGATGGCGGCTAGGGAATCGAAGCAGTCGAGTCGAATGCGCGCGCGGCTGGCGGGCACACTGTCTCGCTGTGCTCCGATCCGTGGTGGACAGCACGGGAGACCACCGGCGTGGTCGGCGGTGGAACGCGACATCCTCTGGGCCATGTGGGTCGTGGTGACCACTGAACTGGTGGACGCGGTGGCGACGCCGGATTTCGTGCGGATGGGATGGGTCCGCTCGCGGCTCGCCATGTCCGTGCACTGAGAGCGTGGGGTCAAATTGTTCCTGCTGCTCTCCTGTGGACTCTTTGGAATACTGCTGTATACGCGGTGGCGTTCTGGGGGCTGAAAATTGCGGCGCCTCAAGTTCTCGTGGCTGAAAACTGTGTACGGACACTACTTCAATGGCTCCGTTCATGCATCATGGCCCATTTCTATACATCTAAGTATTCCCTTTCATTTACAAATATTTGTAAACCAAATGATAAGTATTCCCTTCTTTCTTAAGAGATTGTCACCTTCTAATTTATTTTTTTACTAAAAGGTGACAATCTTTTAAAAAGGAGAAGAGTATTTAGAACTGAGTAAGTATGAGTAGGTTCGACCAAACTGCTCTTACTTGTAAACCATTTTAGCTAGTGGACAAGTTATTGTGGGTGTGAGGTGATAGCATATATATAATCTAGCTTGCTTACTACGGCCACCACTCTCCTTAATCTACCCATCCTCGAGAACAATATATATTGCCCCGTGCAAGCTAGATCTTCAATATTTTGCTTCTTCTTGAACGTACGGACAAGAGGGTTAGTTGGGGTGGTAGCATCACCATCGCCATGGCCGGTGCGTGCTGCCGCTTCGGTTGTTCGACCATGCCTTTGTCCTTTCCGCCCCGATGGGGACCCGCACCAATCCACACTAATCGTGGGCGTAATAAGAAATATTCGTTGCCAGCCGCGGTTGTGGCCGGCGGCAGGCCACGAGGTTCTCGTGCCCAGCATCCAGCCTGAAATCTGAATTGGTTGTTTCGTCCCCTAATAAAGCTTGGAGATCACCTGCAGCTAGACTGACCCGCAAAGACAAAGTGATTGCGTCGCCATTTTGCCTAATTCACACACATCGACTAGTACGGCGCTGATCTATCTGTGTTGCTTAGCCTATATATATATATATATATAATAAGTCTGTGCAGACTAGGTCATCTTAAGACGAAATTGTTCCCTTTTCTGTCAGACTTTAGGGTACGGCTTGGGCTTTTTCAGCTTGTGTTGTATCCTTCACGCTTATCCATGTTTTGATCAGTGGTTGATTACAACCGACTTATCTATTTTTAATCATTTTCCCTAAGAGAACTATCACTGATCATGCTCGTACGTTTGCCGTTTTTTTTCGTTTTAGAGCTACTTTTGTCTAGATGATGGGAAATTTTGTTCCTTCCATGCCTGAAACGTGGGCTGTCCACGGCGAGGGAGACTGCCTCCGCCACGGTGTCCTGCCTTCCACATTGTCCAGGCAAAGGTTCTGTGTACGTACAACAAAGTCAGAGACAGCATCGAAAAGGAAGGGAAACGAGGCTTGGCTTTGGCTTTTCCCCCCGCCATGGTGTCCTCTTTTCCTGCCATCCATCGAGCCAGTTTTCTTCACGCACCTCTCCTCGTTACCTCGTACCATTCTGGTACGTCTGCTCGGATCGGAGCAGTCAGAAGCTCCATCAAGGCCCCGTCAACCGATCAACGTCGCACTGAAATCACACATAAATCGGGTCAAATCCCCTTGCCATTGAAGCAGACAACATTTACTGCTTTCGTCTCAAAAAAATTATCATCTTTTAATTCAATTTTAAACTAAAATGTAACAAATTTTTAAGATGAAAAAGTATTAAACAATGACTGGCCGTACGTAGCACAAGCATGAATGCAGACCGAGCAGTTTCCAGTCCATCGTTTGGTTGCAGAAGTTGATTGAGCAGATGACGTCTGGCGTCCCGGTAACGCGGAGGGATCAGCTAGCGCTTCCGCCATTTCATCTCGAAACAATTGCGTTTTGACCATAATTTTAGAATCTAATTGTAATTTAGATTTAGATTTCTAAATTTTGTGTTTTAGCCACATTTTTTATCCTCAGCTTGCCGTTAACCATAGCACTGTAACACCCTTAGGAAGCTTGGAATAAAGGGAATTAAAAAGAAAAGAAAAAATTAGTTGGAAACCACAGGACCAAAGTGCCCCTCCGTATGCTTCCAGTGTGCACGACGGCACGATTGCACCCGACTACCGGAGGGACTTCTCCAGGCGGCACTCTCGAAACTCTAGCAGCGGCCGTCGAGTGCGGCGCGGAGGAGGGCAAGGCACGGCGGCCGGTGGGTGCAGAGGAGGGCAAGGCGCGGCGGCCGGCGGCACGCTCGGAACCCTAGTCGTGGCCGACGGGCACGGCGCGGAGGACGGCAATGCGCGGCGGATGGTGAGCGCGGCGCGGAGGAGGAAAAGGCACTCGGAACCCTAGTGGTGGCCAATGGGCGTGGAGCGGAGGAGGGCAAGGCATGGCGGCAGACGGGCAAGGCGCGATTGGGCAGCGGTCCTAGTTATAGATGGCCAACGGGCCGTGCCTGGCCGGCCCGGCCCGGGCTCGCACCTGGAAATCTTAGGCCCGACATGGTCCGAAAAGAGCGACCGGGCCGAGCCGACGCCTCGGCCCAGGCACGACCCGGGTTGACTTCACTCGTGTCGGGTCGGGCCAGCCCGAAGTCGGGTTATAAAGAAAATTGGTTAAAAATAGGGAAATATTATATTTTTTGGGCTTATTCGAGTCGGACCGGGCTGGGCCCCCGCGGGCTACGAGGGCCACACGCTGAGCCAGTCGGGTTGAGCGTTAAACGGGTCATGTCGGACTGGCCCAACGGGCTGACACCTAGGCCCAGGCATGACCCGGGTCGGGCTTTGGGGCGGCCCGGGCCTGGTCCCTTCCGTGCCAGGTCGGGTTCGTGTCGGGCCGATTTGGTCGTGCTTTGGGCCGGCCCATTTGGCCATCTATAGCCCTAGTAGAGATGGCGGCAGTACGAGGCGACGGTTGTTCGGCGCGGCGGCCATAGCGAAGACACCGGCAGTTCGGTACAGCGCGACGGGTTTGCGGAGGCGGCGGTGCGTCTGTGAAATTCCGGCGACGCAGCAGTGGAATTCCAGCGGCGCGGTGGCAGTACGACCCTTACCCAAGGTACGCGAAAACCTAGCCCCACCTCTCTCCTCGATCCTCAGAAATTGTTTGGTCCGATTGCATTATAAACCTGGGTGATTGTGTTCACTTTCAAAACTCTCAGAACCTTGCACAGAGTACACATATACTCGATTACATGACCAGTTAGGATTTGTGAGGAATACTATTGTGCTATTTCTTTTCAGTCACTTTATATTTTACAACCACACATATATATGTTATTACTTTTCACTCACATACATATGTGCTCGAATGCAGGCAACTTTGAAAATGGATGGAGCAGTTATTTGTTAACACATATTTTCTTCTGTCAAGCTCAAGTGCAAGTACAAGTGTTGGTATTGATGACGTTGATATGGAGGGAGGAATACCACCAATAGGAAGGGAAGGGAAAGGAGAAGAGGACAAGGAAGAGATGTAGTACAAGAAAGAGGAATAGAGGGAGACTTGCTCATTTAGAGATTGATAGTTAAATGTCATATTCAAATTGCATGTGTATTGGTTATTTTGTTGGACTCGTGTTGCTTTTTTTGTTGGACATATATTGTTTTAAGTGTTGAACAAATGATACTATACGCTTTTGTTAGGATATATATTGTTATGCTACGTGTTTTGATTGAATTGAATCGTACATATGATTCATGCATGTGATTATGTGAGAAAAATATGTATAATGCTACTGAATCATTGTCAAAATTATGTTTCATTTTAAGGATTTTTTTATAAGAATTATGTTCTGAGATTCAGGTTTTTCAAAAAAAAAAATTGTTCACATTATTTCCATGCTACTTTGCTGAGTTTTGTTCGAAGTTACGATGCCATGTGTTAAAATCAGGGCAGAAACTGAATTTTGTTCAGAGTTACGATGCCATGTGTTAAAATCATAGCAGAAACACAATTTCAAAAACCGTGGTAAAATCATAAGGGTACATTTGTCTTTACAAGTCAAAGTTTAAACGGAGTTGTGGTAGTCTGATGCTTCAGTTCAAAAAAGTTATGGCTAAAACAGAAAATTTGAAAGTCTAAGTCTACATCACAATTAGCTTCTAGAACAATACTTAAAACACAATTGGCCCCATCTCCATGTTCTTGGAAATCTGCTGAGCGAGGGGGGCCAAGTTTGCTGCTTCATTCTCGAGCTCTGCTGATTGTTCGTTCATTCTCTGAGGATCGAGAGGTGGGAAGACGATCAGTCACCATGGTTATGATCATCGTGTATTCCAGTAAAAAGTGGTCCAATTTTATCTCGCAGCTTCCACACAAAATCATGACGATTCAGTCACCGCGAGCTTCTCCTGCCACTCCATGAGCTTATTTTTAGCTGCCGCCGCTGCCGCAGCAGGGTCCTTAAGGAATTATATACTCTGGGAGAGAGAGAGAGTTCAATCAATCAACATTCTTGAAGTGTGGCTCTGATGGAATAAGTCTTGTACTCCTTTAGTATTTCGTCCCTTAGTCCCTTGTACATTTGTTCTTAGTTTGTTGTACTTTAGTTATTGGTCTTTGATCATTGTCATACTTATCTTAGGCTAGAGGACAACATCTTAGACTAGAGGACAACATCTCGGACAGCTTAGGACAACTTAGGACAACTTAGGACAGCATTAGCATCTTAACATCTTGAACTAGCAAGAAGGCATATGCTTAGCTGGTTGGCTGTCTTGGGCTGTTATAAATATGTAGTCTCAACCATTTGAGTTGACATGATATTGTATGAGTAATATACAAGAAAATTGTCCCAACTCTCTAGTGTCATCTTCTCTTTAAAAGTAAAAATTCAGCTACTAATATGCTCATCCCAAGTAAGGCCCGTAACAGGCCAGTAAAAACGAACTAACTGTATGGAGGATCGGACCAAATTAGGATCGACTAAATTTATATTCATTTTTAACCTAACGTTCGTAGCCGAAGTCCTTTACCAGACTTACCGCAAGTGGTGGGTGCCCTTATTTTTTGGGCAGCACATTTGTGCTTTGTCTATTCCAATTGTTGAATTTTTCCAAATATAAGCCACGAGGAGCCAAACATAGAAACTGCACCCTGAAACACGGGATAAAAGCTGGAAATTAGTTTTGGATCAGAAAATATGCCAAACCCAAATAAAATCATGACTGTCACTAGTCATTAGGTAATGGGAGAAGATCTTGCGGTAGTGTAGTATTTTTCGCATATGGGCTTCTATGACAGTGCGGCCGAGACGAGTCCATGACCCAGGTTTTTTTTTGCGATGGTCCATGGCCCAGGAGGCAAAGAACTGTAGACTTCCTATGTGAGGAGAGCTAGAAGCAGTAAGGGAGAAATGGAACAGAATTGAACCAGACTTCCCCTTTCCTTGTTCGTCTCCGACAAGCCTTTCAAACGAGCCTTCCCCTTCCCGCGGCCGGCACAAAGATCTCGCCAGTGGCCACGAGATTCCTTCTTTCTTCTATTGAGTCAGAGAGATATACTGATAAACTTTTGAGGACCGAGGTAGTAGGCATGCCACTGTGACCACGAGATTCTACCGTGGCGTCCCAATTCCTCAACATCGGCAGCCACAGGGCATGACACCTTAACCGCGATGAGTACGGCAGCGTTATGCAAGGTATACTTCAAATTTGGAGGCGCAGTTGTGTAACCACAGATGCATCTATCAAAGATAAATAATTGTGCGGTTTAATATGGAGGTTCAAATTAACATCGGTTTGAAAGGGTCATAAACCAGAAGCTGCCCACCATCGAGATCAATGAAACTGCAGTGTAATCCGTTGTTAGTTAACTGTTTACAGGACCTGCGGGCCAACCTGCCTACTTATTTAATCTACGCTAACAGTGAGTGAAGTTAGTACGTTTAAACCTTGAGCTTCTAATAGAAAAACTGGTGTTAAGATAAAACTGACTGATGTTAGATTAGACCACACAAACGGGGCCTGGAGCAGAACTGCTTTCCATTCGCTTTCACCAAAACTACTACTCCTGCTGTCAAGCCAGCGAAGATAATAGAGGAGATGAAGTTTTGTGTGTTCCGTCCAACTGCAGATTCATGTGATGAGACCATACATATAAGATTTGTGATTTGTGAGAGCCAAATTTACAGAGAACAAACAGGCACTACACATACAGCAAAAAGCATGACACTACTGAAAAATCTGAACTCCTGTAACAAGTATCAATAGGCATACCTTGGCTAAGACTGAAAGTGGTCGCAGTAATCCCTCCAACAATGATTGCTGAAGCCACAGAAAGGTACTGCAGTTCCAAAAAGTTGCAAAAAATTGAGAACATAAGCGATTACACACCAAAGTGGAGTAGTTCACCAGTGGACAGTGGTTACCCAATCAGAGAAATGAAAAGGTTCAACATTAGGCAGGGAAATAAAATATTACCGAAGCAGATTCAAATCCACCAATTTCAAAAGGCCTGCCTTGGCTGATTGTATAATGACCGCTAATAAGGTCTAGAGCATCCTGAAGATGTAAAACGAAGCATTAAAAGCAGCACAAGATAAGCATAAAATTTGCAGAATAAAGAAGTGCAGGACTGAACATAAAGGAGTTGGCAGGGACAATCTAGCATGAAGCACAGAAAAAGAATAGACCATTCTTTGAAATAGTTGTTGAAATTGATATGAAACAATATATCACATGATACATTATTAAATATGGAAAGGAGAAATGATAACAATGTATTGTTGCTGCTACACCGCACAACTTATATATGACTTTCAGTTTTACTTCAAAGTTATCTGGGCCGACATTTGATGTTTGAAGTGAGACTAAAAGTCATTACAAAAGAACAGATCTATGCAGTTTGATTGTCAATAGATGTAGAACGAATATTGACAGCAATATAAGTTGGAAGTATAGCTACCACTCACTTGCCGCATTCCGTCGTGAAAATTATTCAAATAATATCGTGAAAGAGCACTCATGCCATCTTTAATTAATCCAGGTAAAGTCTGTCTCCCATATCTGTATTGTTTGGGAAGTTGTTTCGGAAGTTAGACAAGCTACATAATAATACAATATAGCAAAATTCAGGTAGGAAACGTCAGTAGATACCTCACTAGATCTCCTTTCAAAGCGTAAGAACCAGCATACTCCAAGCTTATCTCATCACCATGCTCAGCCCATACTACCAAGAATGACCTCAAGATATGTCAAAAAACTGCCTGCCTACAGTAAACGGTTTGGCTATTGAAAAATGCTTACATTTTTTAAATGTATCGTTAATGTTATCAGAGAGAGAAATGGTTTCAGACATTGCTAGTGCACCCATCCGCTGCAACTGGCAATCCAATGATTTTCTTGCAAGGAAACTCTGTCAAGCAGAAGGGGTGTTCCAAAGGAATTAATTATTATGATACGAGATGATAAATCCATTGTTTATTAGTACACTTTATAAATTAATTTTACGTATTCCTACTCAGATCCTATTAACCACTACCATTAAATTCAGATGCATAATCTTTAGAACTGAAGAACTATTGAGCACAAACTACATCACTCCTGTGTTTGCCACCCATTTATGCAAAGCTTTCCTATATATTGATTATCATTAAGCAATCTTTTTTTTTAGCTGATAGTGATATGTAATTGAACTAAGCAAATTTAAGGTCAGCTTTCCAATTGAAAAATCTTGATCATAGTAGCCCACCAATGTTAAAATTCAAATTAGCAAGAGCAACATGTGAGGTGTAAGTGCAATATGTGAGGGTGTGATATTGAATTCATTTTGAACCAACTACAATACATATCAAATTGACCAACAGAATTAGGATGAAATCAACCTGTGTAACATTTGTACGGTCTAAGCAATCAATGCAGTTTGACCTAACTACACCACTTTGCTCCAGCAAGATCTCTCCTTTAGAATTGATAAGAAAATATCTGCTCAGCTGGCCCGGAAAAGAATCAAGAGGAAATTACTTGCCACAGTTAAACCTTCCGTCGAAATAACTTTTAAGTGGTACGGTCAAGGAAAAAAAAGCATGAAATAATGTGCATTACCCTTGTTTCTGAATACAATCCTCAACTTGATTGTAGAGAACTTGCAAATTATCGAAGTTCCCTCCACCACAAACATGATGGAAATCAAAATGAACATACCTGTCAGAGATAATGGCCTCATCAAGCATAACTAATTATTTTATGTAAATGCTAAACCCTTGAGATGGTAACCATTTTATCAATTGTAATACCAGAAGTAAGCGGAAGAAAAGCATGCCTAAAAAAAGAATACAAGATAACCTGACACTCGAATTTTTTTCCATTTCGGCAGCAAATGCATTGCTCAAGTTTCCTTCATCACCTCGCTGCAAGCAACAACAAATTCAATAAAACAAGCCGGTTGCCTTCAATTGACCAAAAAAATGTTCAAGTGATCCAAGATAGTGTAGCAACTACCAGCACCAGGCAAGGAAAAAATGAGTAAATAAACCTCAATCTCAAAGTGCAATATGCCAGGGTTAGAATCTTAGAGACTTTACTATATTTCGGACCGAACAGAGCTTTGGGCTCTTTTTTATCTTGTTTTTATAGAAATTATGAAATAGATGATATCCACTTTTCCAGGACGGTAGAAGGTGATTTCACTTAATATTCATTGTCTTTTATTTCAATGTTCATTTTACTAATCGCCTGAAAAGAAGAAAATAAGGATGCAAGAGCAGTAAGTGCAAACTCAGGTGTATCTCTTGAACAATCCTGAAGGATCAGAGAAACTCTGCTTTATGCCACACGTTTGTTAGATAACCGAAGATACAATACTTATTAAAATATATCATAAATAAATATGTTCCCTTCATAAAAAAACCTAGACAAAGTTTCGGATCAATTTGCTCCCCAAACTATTTAGGTTAGGCTAACTCACCCCCTGGCCCCTAGTGACATTTGTCCATTTCTATTTCTCCTTGTATAGGTTGTATTTTCAGTTCCAATTTTTTATAATCCTAAAGGACATCATACATCATGTTACAAAAAAATTATAAGATTTATTTTGTGACTATACGGATAGGTTGAGAGAATATAGTTCGTGTCTGGCAATTGAGGAATGGAAAATGCTTAGAAATATTTTCATAAAGCTCTCAAAGTGTTTTTTAGGTCTGATAGTTTAGGGGAATAAACTAAGACAATGTTTCGTTCGGGGGGGGGGGGGGGGGGGGGGGCTAAATGGACAAATTAAATCGTTGAGGTTAATGAAATAGACATTTTTCATTCAGTGATAGTGTATTACATCAACATTATAAAAGAAACTTACTTTATCAGTCAAATCAAGAACAAGTGTCTCGCCGTATCGTTGTGAAAGATCATGAAAGTGGCGTTGAGTAACTTTCGGCTGTGGTCAATAATTGATTGAGAGAAGTCAAGAGACTATACTCAGTATATGGACCACTACATATGCAAATAATGATGAGTGCTTACAGTCTCTTCATGTTCAATAATACTGAGCCGCGGTTTATAGCTCAAATCCACTATTTGCTCCCAAAGAAGTGGAATGGATCCTCGAACCTAACAAGGGAATAAGTAACTGAGTAAGCTTGTAAAATTGGAATGGGAGAGTTTCATGGAGGTAAATGCTCATGCATGATACATGTTATATACTTGTATTGTTTGCAGAATAACAATAAAGAAGGATTAACTAGTAGACATTTATGATCAGAGCTGATTCTTAATCAAAGTAGATGGACATCCACCTAACATTCCACAAGTAACTGTATCAATGATCATGACTGTAGAAAGTATTATGACATGCTTAATTGTTATGGGTAGTAGCCTAGTAGGGGGGCCTTTACGGGCTAGTGCGATACTGTAGCAGCCCCGTGCTAGTAGCGCACTGGCCCACTACTACCCAGAACATTAATTGTATGCGTGTCTGTGTGTGTGAATTGGGGGGGGGGGGGGGGGGGGGGCTCAAAGATTACATGTGCTAATAAAAACCAGTGACCAAAATTCATTACTGACCGCTCTGAAATTTGAATAACAGTAATTTATTTGATGATGTTATTATACATCCATCATCTTCTATTCCTAAATATAATGATGGGCAGCTCTGCTACCATTTTCAAAATAGAAAAAAATAAACAAAATCAAGTTTCAAACTAGCAGTAGCTGTATTTTGATTTTTTTCATGACCATTCAGTGACAAGAAGTTTAATTCATTATTCATTATATCATGAATAAATTAACCTGTATAAATGAGGATGTGAAACCTTCATACTCAACCATCTGTTCTGTTTCTACAAAATTTGCTGCGTCACCTTCAAGATTTGCACCCCTTCTCCACATTCTTGTTCCTGTAGTGAGTTCAGGATGCATTCCAATTTGGAAATGTCACTTAACAGTTAAGAAGTTAAAGGATAATTTTTTATTAAAAAATAGAGAGAGAGAGGGAGAGGGGGGAGGGGAGGGAGGGAGTGCAACCTAGACGCCTGTTGCATCTCCTTGAGAACAATATTATACTAACAGGAGTGCCCTTCAAGGTAAATTGCAATGACTGAAAACGTAAGAAAGTTAAGGATAGGCTAATAAATTAATGAATTGTGTTCATCCTCTAATCCTGGGACAACAGTGGGATGGTATTGTGATTTTATGTCTAATATCCTTACAAAATTAGGATATAAAATTAGAGAAGCCAATGTTACATAGCAAAAGCAAATATACAGTATGCACCACTTAACAACCAAGACACAAAAAAATAGTATGTCATGAAATTTTCATTATTTGGATATTTCCTTGTATCACTGGGATGATGAGCTCATCAAGCTGCAACAAAATATCCACAAAAATACGTAAGATCATAAAGCAAAAAGAGAAAAGTTCAACAAATACAAATTTTCAATCCTGCCATATATGATTACCTTGGCTTCAATAAGCTCCTCAAGTAAATTTTTGTTCCAAATAAAACGTGGATCTGCCTAAAAACCAAAGAGAGAGAATGGTGGGCATGAAAGACTACTTTTCGTAAGTTGTTTGATTCCTTATCAGGAAACAAGCTAAGATGTAAATGATTGTAATACAATAAGCAATGGTTTTAAAACTTTTGAAGTTATTCTACAAATATCATGCTCACTACTTCAAAAATGTTTTGCGCACCAAATTTAAAACAATAATCACAATGAAACATATACTCAAATCTCCAAATAATTACAAGTCAGCTTCATGCAGCAAAGCAGTATGAATGCACAGATCAAGTTCGTTGCATTCTTTTTATAGGATTAGATGTAGCAGAAAATGAGCACAGAGATTTGCAGCAAGAGCGGCAACCATTAGTAACATGCTCCAATAAAGTCAATCAAGAACTGCTACTCTGCTAGTTCAAAATGGCAATGTAATACATAGCATAATAGCTACTAATATGTGACTGTTCAGGACTTATTTTCCTTCTTTTCTGGAGTTACAATTTCATATCAACATTTAAGTTCAGGTCTTCCGAACTGCAAATACACACCAATCAATTCTAGTAGTTGTATCCCACATTTAAAAAAGAAGCATGCCAAACCGTCAACAAACCTGCTTCCATAGTGGTTTGTGCATCCTCCCTGCAGCCAACTTTGATGCCCTCTGCAAGCTACATAAGAACAATATTCAGTTTTGTGGTTGGCATCATAAAGAAGGCAAGAGAGAGTGCCACACCATCACGTCCTATCTGGTTTCATAGGAATCCAGTGTAACAGAAAATGCATCAAAGAGACATACAGGGGATGATACAGTCGTATATCATCTACAACCTATTAAAAGGAACATGACAGATCATGTATCTTAAAGCTCCTACAAATTTGTAAGGAACAAAGAAACTATCAGGCAAGTAATTGGGTTCTTTTCCTTAATCAATACTCAGTTAAGCTTCCAATATTCAATTATAAGTGGCGAACAGAACTGCGCTACTACGTAAGCCCCCAATTCTAGTAACTGGTATGATGAAGAACATGTTAAATGAAACTTTGATCATAGATATGTGAATAAACATAAAATGATAGTTATATGCCTTTTCAAATGCTAAAGGCTACATATCTTTCAATTGTCTTGTTCAGATACATACATACGGAGTACTTACTTCAATGTCAAATCCCTGTCATATGAGTAGTACAATCCACAAGTAGATTCTGCGATTCTCAGGAGAGACATGAAGTACTCCTCATCCCTTTTCTGCAGGTAGATAGCGTAGAAGAAGAGTTAAATCCAGCGACCAAGTACCAAAAAGGACAATCAGTTACTGTAGCACAACAGGTTGACGCATTAAGTGGTGAACTGGTGATTTTTTCCATACTTCTTGTGAAGTCAACTGCTTTATAGCCTCGTTGCAGCATAAGAATTTCATTGAGTTCGCATAGTACACAGGGGAACCCTGATAAGAGCCAGCATCTTTTCGAGACGTGATGACAAGTACATAGCTTCCTGATGAAAATTGAAAACAAATATTTCCAAAGTGAGAGGACTCCATGAAACTTATATCCCATGACAGGAAAGTTAGCAACCAAAATTGATGGACTCACTCTGTTATTCTATATCATCAGAAAGCCGTTCGATGATTCTGAGGCTCTAAGCAGAACGAATAATGTCCAGTTTATGAACATGTGGGATAATTACACATCCATGTTTGAGAATACAAATACTGAAAAATAGCAACCTCAATTTCCTGTTTCAACTTTAATTTTTTGGTTGCCCCTTTCATTGGTCATCACTTGTTTTATCTGCAGTTACTATGCCTGTATGGCATTCTGTTGTGTGTGCAATTTATATAAAAACATTCAGAAAAAAAAAACACTGGAACAGATTATAAATGCCTGTAGCTGCGAATGTAAATCACGGCATAGCAGTTCAAACTATGGTAATCAGAGATTGCCAAAAATGAAATCCTAGGTGCAAAAATCACCGTGATTTTAGTGGAACTTTTTTACTTTGATCACAACTATTCTTAGCATCACAACTACTTGTGTTGTATTCGTAAACTAAAAGAGCAAGATTCTGTTACAATAATTTTGTGTTGGCTGTAGACAGCTCAACTACCAATCAAATGCATTCATATGGCACTCTACAGCAGATGTGAAATCGACAAACCCTATTACCGTCAAAGTACGTATAGCTGCAAATGTGGCAACAAGAGTAGAGTATATACTTATTTTGACCACACTTAGAATTAATGTATACCAGAAATGGAAGTTCAAAACTTCAAATGCTAAACATGCGGCATATTCACAATGTCATTTGCACTAAAGCTGTAAGGTACGACTGGCCATTTCTCTCTGACATGCATAAACTAGCCCAGGATGAATAATCTGGTTTTAGGTAATAATCATCAATATCATTTCACACCGAAATGGAAGTAAGAGAAAAGAGAAATAGTCGATCGCTCACTGTTGGTTCCTTGCAGTATAAGTAGGATTACATACCAGTTAAACTCACTCTACAGTCCACAATGCATTTGGCAAAATCACTTGTACCGATAGCACAGGGTATGAAAAAATCACAGCAATAAATATGATTTGAAGTGGCTCGCAGGAATATGGTGACTCACCGGCGAGCAACTTGATGATGCCTACCACCCCGTATATCCTCGACACCTTGCAGTCGCTCCCCGCCGCAGCTTCATCTGCACGCGAGCAAGCGCAAAAGTGAACCACCACCACCGCATCGGTAAACGAGTCCAACAACCATACAACCGAAATACGACGACGAACGCCGCGAGACTTCGCTTCGCGACGCGTCCAGTAAGGTTCTCTGTGGTTCGGGGCGGGGTTGACCTGGGGAGAGCGTGCGGAGGGAGCCGTCGGAGCAGGCGACGGCGAACCCGCGCCCCACGCCGTCGAGCGAGCGGATCACGTAGCGGTCGCGGAACTCCCGCAGCTCGAGCTCGCGGCTGCAGGCTCCCGGCCGGAGGGGCTCCTCGGCGAGCAGCGGAGCTTCGTCGGAGTCGGTCGCCATCGGCTGGCGAGCCGCGTGGTGCGGTGGGCCTGGTGACCTGGTCTCTCGGTCTGGTGGGTTGCAGGTTGCTGCTCGGGTCCGAAGCGAGGAACGGGCGTGTAGCGTAATGTGTTTCTGCTGATCTGGTATCACATGTGGGCCAGCTCTGGATCGACTCAGTGGGGCCCGTGGAGTGGGGAAAAGGGGCCCGCAGGATGCGTGCTACCACTCACCAGGCGTTTCGCGGCACCGCTGGCCGGGCAGCCGTGCGCATGCAGGCGACAGTCGGCGTTTGGCTTCCGTCGCGTTCCGGTGATTTGGCTTCGGCGTGTGACTCTCCATTTGCGCCGCTCTTTTTTTTTCTATTGGGTCTCCTTTTGCGCAGCGATCTTTTATCTGGCGCAATCAAAATAATGTTTCGCATTCTAGAAATAGTCGAAAGATATTTATATTTCAGGGTAGAAACACATGATAGAAAATGTACTACTGCATTTTAAAAAATCAAACCGTAATGTATTTTCTCGAAATGTACCGTATTTTTATATTTCAGTAAAAACACATAGATAGAAAGCGTACCGCACCGAGCCTCGCAATGGCGGCGCGAGTCATCCTCTAGTGCCGCGCGAGGAGATAGGAAACTCCTCCCCGATGAGCACATTGAGGTGAGCGCCACTGCCCACCAGCATCCAGCATCGTCGTTACAGATAAAAGGCCTACTACATCAAGTAAAAAATCAGTGAAATTTCGCTCTTATTGCTCAAATTTGTTTGAATCTATTTAAATTTGTTTGAATTTCGTTCAAATTTATTTGAATTTTGTTTAGATTTGTTTGAATTTGAGTTCGAAATTTCAGAAATCTCGGCTTTATTAGCAACCACCTATATCTTTTGTGTACCGTAAATTTTTTTCCTTAACTGAATTGCGGTTGGGGTGTGATAGCTCACAGACGCTAGGCTGGGTGCCTGAATTTACGGTTTCTTGTGTTTTCCGATGTTTACTTTTGCTGGCCGTCGCGATCGAACGAGTCTCGAGAAACGCATGGTTTGTTGTTGTTGTTAAGCATAGTTGAGGGTGTTCGAGAGGGACCGTGTCGGCATCTGAATATAAGGCACAGAGCAATTAGAGAATGAGCTACTAGAAATTCAGAACAGAAGCGGTGAAGAAGGCACAACGGAAGACACGGAGCAACTGGAGCCTGAGCTACTGGAAATTCAAAAGAAAATCGGTAAAGAGGGCACGATTGAAGACATGGAGCAGCTGGAATCTGAGCTACTGGAAATTCAGAACAAAATGAGTGAGGAAGGCACGATGGAAGACACAGAGCAACTGAAGCTAAGCTCCTGAAAACTTTGAAGAACACAGCAGTGAAGATGTGATGGAAGAATCAGAGCTACCGAAAATGCATAAAAACAACAGTGAAGAAGGCACATCGGAAGACACGGAGCAACTGAAAGTCTGAGCTACTGAAAACTCATAACTACGGCAGCGAAGAAGGTGTGATGGAAGACACAGAGGTGGAAGACACGGAGCAACTGGGGTCTGAGCTACTTAGAAATAAGAAAAATGACAGTGAAGGTGTGATAGAATACACGGAGCTGGAGCATGTTCTTGTTAGAGGTGTAGGAGTGTGTTTTATATTTTCTCTTTTGTATAAGGGTTTTTATGTTTATTGATCATCCCTATACATCTATTTATAGAGGTTCCCGACCTCCTGAATAATACAATCTCATTATTCTTAACATAGCATCATAGCCAGGTTTCTAGGGTTAGGTTTTTTTTAACCATCCTGTCACGTCACTAGGCTGGCGTCACCTCCCAAGCAGCCACTGCTCCGTGGCTTCAAGTCACGTGGATTTGCTGTCTTGCTTGTGGCTGTATCCCTCCGTCTCTTTATCCTTGGGTGGCAGCCGCAGCCAGATTGAGCCCGTGACTTCACAAAGCTAGGTCACGGTCCCTCTGTTAGCAAGCAAAAAAAAAAACAAGAAAAAAAGAAAAAAAAGTAAAAAAGAAAAGGAAAAAGGAGAGAAAAGAGAGAGAGAAAAAAAATCTTGTTATCATTTTTCTTTTCTTTCTTTTGCTCTCCCGCTATCGTTGGTCATCTTCATCATGATGACTTCTTCGGGCGGGCTTCCAGTCGTGCGGTGTCTGGTGCTCTTCGATGACACTAATTACCGTGACTGGGTTCCTCGTATGCGCCTGCATATGCGCGGTCTACGATTCTGGAAGTATCTTACGGGCGATCTTCAATGTCCGTCTCGTCCTGCAGATCTTTCTGAACCTGTTATTCCAGATAAGGCTACCGATGATGATAAGAAGAAGCTGCTGGCTGACTATGATGTACGCTTTTCTACGTATCAGTCTCACATCAGTTTATACAGAAGCTGGCTAGATGATGATGCTCGGGCTGCTGCTATTCTTGCTGCCAGTATGGAGGATCGTCTTGCTGCACACATAATTGAGTTTGAGTTTGCACATCAGATGTGGGCTTTTCTTCGCTCTCGCTATAAGCCTACTGGACAGTCTACCTACCTTGCTGCTATTCGTCAGGAGCAGTTGTTGCAGCAGGAAGATGCTTCAGTAGAGGAGTTCTTCGGTCGGATGTCTGCTATTTGGCGTGAGCTTGATGCTCTTGGTCCTCGGTTGTCGACAAATACATGTTTGTCTTGTCAGAGTCAGAAGGCTGCACTTGAGCTTCGACGCACCTATGACTTTCTGACTCGTCTTCGTGCCGAGTTTGAGCCTCTTCGTGCTCAGCTGCTTGCTCGTCACCCCTGTGTTTCTCCTATGGATGCTCTGACGAGTGTTCGTAATGAGGAGACTCGTCTTCAGGTTGCGGGGTTGCTGCATGCTACTTCAGTATTGGCAGCCCGCTCTTCGACACTGGTGCATACTATCTCTCCGTCGACGGTGACGACTTTGGCTTCTTCTTCTACGCCAGGAGGGCGTGGTGCTCGTCATTGTGATTACTGTGGTAAAGATGGTCATGAGGAGACGTCCTGTTTCAAAAAGAGGAAGGTTCAGGCTCGTCGGTCTTCACGGGGTGCTGGTGGTGTTAGTACTGGAGGATCTCAGGTGAGTTCTGCTACTACGGATGCCCAGATACTCATGCTTCTTCGTCGCCTTGCTACTTCTACACCATCGGGAGCTGCTGGTTCTGTGACTCAATCTTCTGCGCCTTCGAGTACTGCTGTTGCTTCTTCGTCTTCCACTAAGGGACCACCTTCTACTTCTGCTCCAGTTAATTGTCCATGGATTCTTGACTCTTGCTTCTTCGTCTTCCACTAAGGGACCACCTTCTACTTCTGCTCCAGGTAATTGTCCATGGATTCTTGACTCTGGCGCTTCGTTTCATATGACTCCTTATCATACCAGTTTGTCTTCCTTGAGTTCTTCGTATCGTCCTTCTATTGTTCATACCGCCGATGGTTCTCCTCTTTTGGTTATTGGACAGGGCACTCTTCTATCTGACTCTTTTGCTGTTCCTTCTGTTTCTTTTGTTCCTGTACTTACAATGCAACTTATATCTGCTAGTCAACTCACTGATAATGATTGTCGAGTGATTCTTGATCATGATTGTTGCTATGTTCAGGATCGTCGCACGGGTCGCCTGCTTAGTACTGGCCCTCGTCGTCGTGACTCACGTCGTCTTTGGGAGCTTGACTAGCTTCGTCTTCCTTCCGCTGCGCCTGCCAGTTCAGTCGGCTCCACTCTTGTTGCTTCGTCCACTTCGATGTTTGCTCAGTGGCACCACCGTTTGGGTCATCTTTGTGGCTCTCGCCTCTCCATTCTAGTTCGTCGAGGTGTTTTAGGATCGATTTCTAGTTTCAAGTCTTTAGCTCATTGTCAGGGTTGTCGGCTAGGGAAGCAGATTCAGCTTCCTTATCCTTCTAGCGAGTCAGTGTCTAAGCGTCCTTTTGATCTTGTTCATTCTGATGTATGGGGTCCTGCTCCTTTTGCTTTGAAAGGAGGACATCAATATTATATCATTTTTATAGATGATTTTTCTCGCCACACATGGGTCTACTTCATGAAGCATCGCAGTGAGGTGTTATCTATCTATAAATCATTCTCGACTATGGTCCGTACTCAGTTTGACACCTCTATTCGTATTTTTCGAGCTGACTCTGCTGGTGAGTATCTATCTGATGCTCTTCGTCATTTTCTTTCTGAGCAAGGAACACTTGCACAATTCTCTTGTCCAGGTGCTCATGCTCAGAATGGCGTTGCAGAGCGCAAGCATCGACATCTCCTTGAGACAGCTCGCACTCTTCTGATTGCTTCTTCTGTTCCACCTCATTTTTGGGTTGAGGTTGTGTCTACGACCACTTTCTTAATGAACATTCAACCATTGTCTACCCTTAAAGGTGGAATTCCCTTTGAGCGCCTTACAGGCAAGATGCCTGATTACACCAGTCTTCGTCTCTTTGGCTGTGTGTGCTACGTGTTGCTTGCACCACGTGAGCGCACTAAGTTGACTGCTCAGTCCGTTGAGTGTGTTTTCTTAGGCTACAACTCGGAGCATAAGGGATATCGTTGTTGGGATCCGGTTGGTCGATGGATGAGAATTTCACGGGATGTTGTTTTTGATGAGACACGTCCTTTCTATCCCCGACCATCTTCTGATACTTCTTCTGCATCGGTGATTGATCCTATTTCATTCCTTTTCCTTCCTGATGCTCCAGTTGTGAGTGTTTCTCCCTCACACTCAGTACCTCCATCCATGAACTCCTCTTCTTCAGAACCTTCTTCGATGGTTCCTGATTATGCTTTGAAGGCTCCGGTGACGCAAGTCTATACTCGACGAGTTGTGCCTCCTACAGATGTGTCATCTTCTCATGATGAGCCGTCTACTCCAGTTGAGTCATCTGATGTCTCAACTTCTCCAACTCAGTCTGACTCTCTGGATATACCTTCTTCTCTTGAGGAATCATCTCCTTCTGATGATTCTACTCCTGAGCAGCCCCTTGAACGAGGTCATCGTTCTCGCCAGCCTCCTGATCGATACTCTCCTTCTAGCTTTGCTGCTACCGCTCTTCTTGAGCCGGCTACGTATCGCGATGATGTTCCTCATCAGGAATGGCAGCATGCGATGGCTGAGTAGATTGCTGCTCTCGAGCGCATCGGCACGTGGGAACTTGTGCCCTGCCCCCCACGTGTTCGATCCATCACCTGTAAGTGGGTTTATAAGGTTAAGACCCACTCGAATGGTTCACTTGAGCGATATGAGGCTCGATTAGTTGCCCGTGGCTTCCAGCAGGAACATGGTCGTGACTATGATGAGACCTTTGCTCCTGTCGCTCACATGACCACAGTTCGTACTCTGCTTGTTGTGGCCTCTGTTCGTGATTGGTCCCTCTCCCAACTTGATGTAAAGAATGCTTTTCTTAATGGAGAGATGTGTGAGGAGGTTTATATGCAGCCACCACCTGGGTATTCTGTTCCTGAGGGTATGGTTTGTCGCCTTCGAGGTTCTCTTTATGGCCTTAAGCAGGCTCCTCGTGCTTGGTTTCAACGCTTTGTGTCTGTGGTCAGTGTTGTTGGTTTCTCTGCCAGTGCTCATGATCCAGCGCTTTTTGTGCATACTTCGTCACGTGGCCGCACTCTTCTTCTTCTATATGTTGATGACATGATCATCACCGGAGATGATTCAGAGTACATAGCCTTTGTGAAGGCCCGTCTCAGTGAGCAGTTTCTTAAGTCTGATCTTAGTCCTCTTCGTTATTTTCTTGGGATTGAGGTTTCTTCCTCATCTGAGGGAATTTATCTATCTCAAGAAAAGTACATTCAGGATCTTCTTGATCGGGCTTCTCTTACTGATCACCGGACTGTTGAGACTCCCATGGAACTCAATGTCCATCTTCGGGCCACTGATGGTGAGCCTCTTGATGATCCTACTCGTTACCGTCATATTATAGGGAGTCTCGTGTACCTTGGTGTCACTCGTCCTGATATCTCGTACTCTGTTCACATTCTGAGTCAGTTTGTTTCTGCTCCCACCCAGGTTCACTACAGTCATTTGCTTCGTGTCTTGCGTTATCTTCGTGGGACTATCTCTAGACGTCTGTTCTTCTCACGCTCTAGCTCTCTACAGCTCAAAACATATTCTGATGCTACTTGGGCTAGTGATCCCTCTGACCGTCGATCTCTTTCTCCCTATTGTGTTTTTCTTGGTGGTTCCCTCATTGCTTGGAAGACTAAGAAACATGTAGCAGTTTCTCGTTCGAGTGTAGAGGCTGAGTTGCGTGCTATGGCTCTTGTGAGTGCAGAGGTGACTTGGTTACAGTGGTTGCTTGAGGACTTTGGTGTTTCTGTTGGTATGCCGACTCCCCTTTTATCTGACAGTACAGGTGCTATCAGCATTGCTCGTGATCCGATCAAGCATGAGCTTACCAAGCATATTGGTGTTGATGCTTCTTATACACGAGCACAGGTACAAGATGGTGTTGTTGATCTTCAGTATGTGCCTTCAGAGCTTCAGCTAGCTGATTTCTTCACGAAGGCACAGACCAGAGCTCAGCATTGTTTTTATCTCTCCAAACTCAGTGTTCGTGACACACCTTGAGTTTGAGGGGGGGTGTTAGAGGTGTAGGGGTGTGTTTTATATTTTCCCTTTTGTATAAGGGCTTTTATGTTTATTGATCATCCCTGTACATCTATTTATAGAGGCCTCCGGCCTCCTGAATAATACAAGCTCATTATTCTTAACAGTTCTTACAATAGAAATTCACGACAATAGTGAAGAAGGCATTTGTTCAGTTGATGCTCCCACTAGTACACCATACCCTCAATCTAACAGTGAAAGGGTGTGGTTAAGTACTCTAAAAGAGTGTGGTTAAGTACTCTGAGTAACACTCCTCAGTTTCATTTCAATTTGAACTTAATAATATTAATGTATGTACTTCACAAAGGAACTCGTGTGTGTTGAACCTAGACGTACTCTACGGAGTAACCCATGGTGTCGAAATCAGGACACGTCTTTCGAAAATATGAGAAGATGAACATAACAATGTCGGTCTATGAAGTTCAGTCCACAATTATTGTATGTTAGTCATTCAGTTATTTTCAAGTTATTCTAGATAATAGAACTATGAGTATCTTCATTTATTTTTAGTTGTAATGTGTGACCATAACTTTTTGGAGGAGAAAGTCTAGATTTTAACTCATTATCTAGAAAACTGTACAAGAAACAGGCATGAGCGGTTGTATGGCCTGTATGGCTTTTTCTATCAAGGTAGATTTAATGTTGGCTTGTAAAGTAAGAGTATATTTGTTAGAAAATAGGCACACGGAAGCGACGACGGATCTCTAGAGGTATACAATGTCAGATCACGGACGACACATGAGGCACGATATTTGTTAACGAGGTTCGGCCGAAGCCTACATTCTCGGGGCATGACTACGGGCGCTCCTCCCCAATAATGTTGTCTTTTGTCGTCATGGTTACAATCACGACCCTTCCCTCATATTTACAAGGAGGCCGGTACAGAGTCCAACATAAACCCTACACCCCACCGCTAATACAACTCAAAGTCTTAACCGTAACCAACTCATACACAATATTTGACACATATCCAACAAACTCTACCTTGGCGAATATTGCACCACCTTGAAGTTGTCATGTGCCAACCTCCATGTACTCGGACTTGAGTTGTCGACTTAGTAGCTCATGGAGAGCCACCCGACGAGTCCAACGCCTTAGACTCGCCGTCCGAAGAGAACACCGCTATCTCCGCAACTCCATCTTCTGTCACTCCACCTACAACGAAACACCCTTGTAACTTGTACAAATTTGATGCCTCTCTCTCTCTCCTATCATCACAGTCTCATCTCCATCCATGACTTTCATTGTCTTCCCATCCGGCTTAGCTCAGAATAACAGACCATCATGATGTAGAGCTCCAAGGGAAATTAGATTCCTTTGCAGCTTCGGTACATGCTTAACACCTTGAAGCACGTGCCCACCTCCATCTTGTGTCTTGATCTTGATCTCGCCTATTCCAATAACAGGGTATACCCTATCATCTCCTAAATAATCTTTGCCAAGATCACCTGACTTGTACGAAGAGAACCACTCCCTTTTGTGTGCCGCATGAAAAGAGCTTGTCGTATCTAACATCCATGCTTCAGCCGACTCTATTTCGATACCCACTGAGAGAACATCACCATCACTATCCGATTCACCCTTAGGAGTTACCACATTAGCACTTGAACCCTTCACTTTTCCTGGACAATCCCTTTTAATATGTCCTCACTCCTTGCAGAAATAGCATTGCACCCTTTTCTTCTTTTTGCTCTTAGCTCCACCTTCTCCTTCACATTCTCACCCCTGACCGCCAAGCCTTCACCTTGAGGTTGATCCACTGCATTGTTCTTCCTCCTTTGCTCTTGAGCTAGTAACGCTGCAGTAGCATCCTCAATCTTGATGGAATCCTTGCCGAATGTCTGAGTCATGACCGTTTGCTCATAAGATGGTGGCAACGAGCACAAAAGAATTATTGCCTTGTCCTCATGAAAGTGCATTTAGGCATCCCCGTGGGTTTTGGATGATTGATGACGACAATTAAGAGGCTAATAAGCTAAGTTGAACTTAAGCACAGGTGCAATGATTGAAATGAGATAAAATCCCTCAAAAAGGAAAAGGATAAAACGGGCGTCAAAGACTCAAGCGTAAAATTAGGGTTTCTATGGTGTTGAGCTTATATGAGCTGTGTCATGTGAGAGGGTGGATGTATCATGTGCATTGAGATCATTCTAGGGGACTCAAAGTGGTGGTTGAGAGAAAAACCTAAGTGAGAAGCCAAAATGAGCAAAAACCCTAGGAGGTCGGACTAGTCCGGGCCTCAGGGCCAGACTAGTCCGGTCAATCAGAGAAGTCTGCTTTGGGGGCAAACTAAAGGTCTCTGGTGTAGATCAGACTTGTCTGTATGGGTACAGACTAGTCCGTTCTTCCCTTCGTGGAGTTGGAGTTAAGTCCTAGTGGATCGGACTTGTCCGTTTTGGAACGGACCAAAGCTCTCTGGAAGAGTTCGGACTTGTCCATGGTGGTATGGACCAATCCATTTGAGACTTAGTGTGAGAGAAACCGGGCAAACCCAAGAGGATCAGACTAGTCTGGGCCTACCCAGTTGTGTCCGTTTTGGGATGGATCAAACATTTTTGTCCTACTTCGGACTAGTCCGTAGTGAACTGGACTAGTCCGTGTTGTCAATGGCCGTTTGAAATTCAAACGTTGGCGTGCACGTCATCTGTTTTTTCGATTGATGACGTGAAATTGTCGTTGGTCCGAGAAGGCCGAACTAGTCCATGGCACAGGGCTGGACTAGTCCGGGTTTGCCCTGGTCGCAACGGTTAGTTGTCGGGACCCCTATAAAAAGGAGACCTCCGACCCCTATTTGATAACTCTTGAATCCTAGCGCCACCACAAGTGACCTAGAGCCTTCCAAAGCCTTCCACTCGTCCTACTAGCCCTCTAAGACCAAATCTTGATGAGATTAGGGTTTGGAGAGGAGAGTGAAGGAAGATCATCGCGTTTGGGCTCTCGATTTGATCTTTGCACATATTGTTGTGTTTTGTGGCTTGTGTGAGTTGAGCTTCATGTACTCCTCATTGTATTGATTTGTGGGAGCCTAAACTTGTGAGCAGCTCCAATCAAACTTGGTGATTACCCATTGACATAGTGGAAACCAAGCCGGCCATTGTGGTGACTTGGTGAGAGAAGGGTCAAGTGAGACCCGATCATTATGTGGACTTCTCAACATGGATGTAGGCTTCTTCGTGGAGCTGAACCATGGGATAAATCTTGTCTCACTTGTAATTTTACATTTCATAATCACTAGCATTACTATTAGGGTTCTTGTTGTTCATATTTCTCTTCACCTTGATCTTTGTTGAAATCTTGTAACTTAAGTGCTTTAACTTCACAATCTAAGTTGTACTAGGTTACCACACATTGCTTATCTCTTTGGTGAACTTAAATTTCCGAAAATAACTTGTAGAAAAGTTTTTAGGTTTTCACCCTGCGCTGAGCAGACTAGTCCGGCCCTATCTAGACAAGTCTGGCCTCAGGAAGTTAATCTCATTTGATTAAGTCATTTCAGGTCTTATTGCCTATTCATCCCCCTCTAGGCGACTTTAAATTGGTATCAGAGCAGACTTCTCCACCAAGAGTCTAACAACTCAGAGAAGAAATGGTCGGAAGGGGTGACAACGAGATTTCGATGATTGTTGATGACACCAAGACGAAGAACGTCGATGTTCTTCAAGATGATCCAAGTGACGACGAAGAAGTTTGTATGCTCAAGGCATGGCTTCGTGAGAAGCTCAATGTTCCCAAGAAGGAGATCAAGCCAATTGCTCCAATTAACGTCAACAACGGGAGTAGTTCACAAGACTACTCCCGGTATCCTTACAACTATGATCAACTTACCACAAGCAATCACTATTTGTCTATTCCCATTGGCAAACCTTCTCTATTTGATAGAGATGATTACACTATGTGGAAGCATAATATGAAGATGCATCTCATTTCCTTAAACCCTAGTTTGTGGCAAATTGTTATGACAGGTGTACATCTTCCCAAGAATGAGGAAGACATCACTCCGGAGCAAGTCTTCCTCCTCCATCGCAATGCTCAAGCCGTTGGAGTGATTACCTCCTCATTGACTCGAGAGGAGTTCAACCGCATTGAATGGTTGGAGGTTGTCACGGAGATATGAGACACCCTCAAGACGGCGCATGAGGGCAACCGTGTCATTAGGGAGGCGAAGATCAAGATGATCGAAGGAGAGCTTGGGAGGTTCACCATCATGGATGGTGAGTCCCCTCAAGACATGTATGACCACCTCAAGACTCTCATCAACAAGAGTCGGTCTTATGGAAGCACACGGTGGACCTACCATGAGGTGGTAAATAGGATGATTCAAGCATTCATGCCTCGAAACGTCACTCTTTGCTCACTAATTCGTGGGAGTCCAGGTTTTCACAAGATAACTCCCGAAGTGCTCGGGGGAATTATGAACCATGAGATGATGAAGCAAGAAGTTATGTTCTACAATGATCTATGAAAGCTCTTCTCCTCCAAGAAAAGAGATGTTCCATTTAAGGCAACATCCTCAAGATCACAAGAAAAGGTAGAGAGTGATGAAGAGAGCCCTGGCACCGATGAGGAAGAGGCACTCTTCATCAACAACTTCAAGTGGATGTTTAGAAGAAGGAGGGGGAGCTACCATCATGAAAGCAAGAGCAAAGACAAGCCCAAAACAAGATCAAAGAGGGCTTGCTACAATTGTGGGGAGTATGACCACTTCATCGTGGATTGCCCACATGAAGAAAATAAGAAGAAGAAGGAGGGCAAGTCCAAGGAGAAGAAGTACTTCAAGAAGAAGAAGCAATCCGGACATGCCCACCTTGGAAAGGAGTGGGATTCAAATGAGGCATCCTCCTCCGATGAAGAGGAAAAGATAGCAATCATTGCTATGAAGAAGACAACCAAGGAGAACAAGCTCTTCCTCAACTTGGAGAAATCAAAGGCAACTTGCCTCATGACCAAGGAGGGAAGAAACAAGGTTAAATATAAATCCTCCTCTTTAATTTCCTCGCATGATGACTTCGATAGTAGTAGTGAAAATGAGCACATACTTGAGGACATGAGTAAATGTACCTTGAAAAGATTGAGGTTGTTGACGAAGGATATATTTGAGAAGGAAGAGCTCATCAACCGTCAAGAGGACATGCTCATCCAACAAAAGGAGAGATGTCAAGAGGTTGAGGAGCTCTTGGAGCTTGAAAGAGGAAGAAGCAAAGCACTTGAGCATGAACTCGCTTTGAGCAAGGGAACTTGCTCAAACCTTGAGAACACTACAATTGTGCCCAAGGATGAACTTGTTAGTTTGACACAAGCTAACAAGATCCTTGAAACACAAGTGAAGTCTCTCAAGGTCAATGTCCCTTCTTCCTCAACAAGCTCACCTTCTACAAATGTCAAATCCAAAGCGCATCAACCTTGCAAATGCTCAAACTTAGTTATGAAACTTAAATATGAGCTTAAGTTGGCACAAACCAATCAAGCATGTCGAAGTGTTGGAACGACACTTCCCCAGGTACTACTAAATTGTAGCCCGTGGAGGTTCTTGTATCGATTTGGGCGCGCGGAGATCTAGAACAAGATGATGACACAGGTGATTTATGTGGTCCGGGCTGCCTGAGCATAATACCCTACTTCACGAAGTGTGTGTTGTTGTATTGAGGGTTCGCTAATGCTTGTGTGCATATCAGTTTGGCCTGTCCACGTACCGCATGGCGCGGTCCATTTATAGTCCAAGGACTGACCGTTACAACGCTTGTTTGGCGCGACATGTGGCCCTGGCGTATTTGATAACCTAATACATGGTCTACCGGTATTAAGTGTAGTTAACAGAGTGATAACGTGTCTTAACAGTAGCGTTACCTCTATTAATAGTCCACTGATCGTGTGACATTAATATAACATTAATGACACGTAATCAGGCCTTGTAATTGTCACTTTAACTATCCCTTGAATGTATGTGCTGTTGGAGATCCACCCATATTCCTGTTGGTGTAAGGTCTGAAGGATCTGCATGTGGCAGCTCTGGAGCTTCCCCTCGCGGAGAGATAGGTCTCGAGTTGTTATACATGTGGCGGCACTGAAGCTTCCCTCTACTGGGGGTTAGGTTCGGGGTTATTATCCACGTGTCAACTGCGGAGTTTCCCTTTGTTGCGAATTCAACTTCGGTCTTACATTACATGTGGAAATCCCGGAGTTACCCACATGAGAGAGGTGGATCCAGTGCTGTGTGACACGTGGGCCTGAGGAACCTTTGAATCTGACAGGTGGTACTCTCTTGCACTTCTTGCGGTATCATGGGGTATCCGGTACACAGGGTACCGATAGTGGCCCCCGAACCCACCTCTAGAAGAAACCCTTTGGGTTAAGTTATTCTACCGGAGGTGGGGCCATCCTCGATTTCCACACTGCAATTTCAAAGGACTTTTGATGTACTGTTGGGGTGGTGGCTTGAGGTTAAACCATCGCCGCGTGGCTTGTTTTGAATGCGGCAGATGAGATCTTTGAGGGTGGATATCACACAATTGAAGGTCGCCGGTTCCCAATATGAAAATTGTATCGGTTCCGAGCGCCTTGTCAGGCTGCCGCCCTCGTGCTTCCCACCGTCCATCATGATAACGATTCACCTGGGGTAATAACCTCGACTTCTTCGTTGGGGTGGCCCTTGGCCCATTCGTCATGGACGGGGTAGGTTTCTTGTAATGCGGACTTGTTCTCATTGCGTTTTCCATCCAAGCGTCGTGGAGGCTTACTGAAGAAGGAAAGTCCGCACAGTTTGGGGACTCACTACGCTTTTGATCAAACTTGCGCTCAGAGCCTCCCTAACTTTGCCTTGCTTTCTCCTATTTAGATCCACTTTGTTGCAATGGAGTTGGGTCTCCCCAAAAGCTGCATCCAGAGCGAGCACAATTTGATGAAGATTCGGACCTACATGGGATGGTCCAACGACTCCTTCAACCACTTGGTGTATGCCGACGAGCTCCCCTTCAAGAAGAAGCGCTGTGGCGAGATGGTGTATTTCTCGATGTACGCCATGGAGGGGTTGATCCCACCTTTCTCAAGTTTCATCCTGATGCTGCTGGACTTCTACGGTCTTCAACTGCATCATCTCGGCCCCCACTCTCTCTTGCTAGTGGCGACTTTCGTCCACTTCTGCGAGATGTGGGTGGGTTTGCCTCCCTGCGTTGAGCTGTTCTGGACCTTCTTCATGGTCCATACCACTGGCAAGGGGACTGAGCTGCTTGGCTTCTACTACTTCGTGAAGCGCAAGAATTGTCCCTTCAAGTACTTGAAGTCGTCTCCCTTGGGCAAATGGGATGACTGGAAGAAGGATTGGGTTGTCATTGCAATGGAGGAGCACGAAAGGCTGGAGCTACCCCAGGGGCTCCCCAATGTCGACACCGATGCCTGAAACATGGTTCCGGAGCTGTCGAACGCGTTCAAGCCTGTCTTGGCCAGAATCCGAGAGTGTGTGGAGGGCATAGTGACCCCTCGAATAGTCTTCAGAAATTTCTCGGTGAACTGGTGGACTTCATTGAGGAGAAGGGGGAAGCTTGCCTGGGCCTTCAACAGTGTGATGGATGATGACCGGATTGAAACTGGGCTGACATCCAACTTGAATGATGAGGCTCTGAGACTCCACCTCAAGAAACTTTAGCACGTGTCTATTGCCAATGATGCCATGACTCCACCGGCTGCTTTCCTTACTCTGAACATGAATCCAGAGTTCAGCAGGGAGCTCCGGAGGAGAATGCCTGCGCTTGATGACCTGGGTGAAGTGGAGAAGCGTCGGACCTCCATGGTTGTAATCCCTAGAGCTTCTGAAGGGGTGGATGCCTCTGCTCCAATCTTGAGGGTTGAAGACATCAGTAAGTGCAAGAGCAAGGAGCCAGCCGAATCTTCCAGCCGTAAGAGAAAACTCAAGCACGCTGATGGGAGGTCCATGAGGCCTGATCCATCTACAACGGCCCCTTCTCCCCCGTGAGGGAGATCTTCTGCAGCTACACCTTCTCCAGTGCAGGCGTTCTCGAGAGGCGCCAGCTCTGGACAGTCAACTCCAGCCTCAGTGCCAGGTAAGAGATCCATGTCTGGAGGTTCTTCCCGATTGAGGGAAGTTCTGGCCGAGAAGACTTCGGACAGTCAGAAGAAGATATTCTGCGGCGACTGGGGCGGTAGCATCCTTAGGTAAGCGTCGTGGGCTTGCCTTGAAACGCTAATCTTATTTTTATTATGTTTTTAATCTTCTCAGCCCTTTGTTTCTAGGGTGTCGAGAAAGGAGTCTGAGACTTCGACATCTGTTGCAGTGATCGTGGCTGCGCATGCTGAAGCTCCGGCTTCGACCATTGAGCCTCCTCCTCAAGTGGTGGAGAAGACACGACAGCTCCGGCGCTAGCTGTCGTGGACTTGGATCCAGAAGAATCGCGAGAAGATCCCGTGGTAGCGCTGGACCACGGGGGAGAAGTTGTTGAAGATGCGCCACCAACAACAATGCCAGAGGCTGAGACTCCGGTGCAGGATTTGGAGGTGTCGGTAGCTCCGGCGTTTGAGACAGAGGTAACCAAGGCTCCAGTCCATGTTGCGAGGCCGGTGGTGCCAGAAGCTCCGACCTTTGAGCCGGAAGTCGTTGAAGCGCTGGCCGCTGATCCATAGATGGTCAAAGCTCCGACCATTGAGCCAGAGATACTTGAAGCTCCGGCCCTTGAGCCAGAGATTGTTGAGGGTCCGGTTGCTGAGCCAGAGATGCTTGAAGCTCCGACAACTAAATTGGAAGTGGCTGGTGTATCGGCACCTGAGTAGGTGGTGGAAGTGGCTTCAGGTGAAACTCCAACAATTTTCCCGGAGGTAATTGCTCCGGAGGTGTCCATGTCGGGGCCAGAACACCATGAAGAGGTGGTGGTGGGCTCTCTACCCACGCAGTCAGTAGCTGAAGCTTCGAAAGCAGGACCTTTAGCTTCAGCTCCGGAGGTAGAAGTTCCCGTGGTGGGATCCTCATCAGCGGCTGCCGAGGAGCTCCCGGTGGGCGGCCCTAGTGCCGCAGAAGCTCAGTGAACCACGCTTGTAGAGTGGGACCCTGATTTTGTTATGGAGAATCCCCTAGAACCAGTAGAGATGTCCCCAGCAGGTTCGGAGCCTATCTCCTTGGCATTTTCCATAGACAATGCCTGCTCAAGCCTCCGACAAGTTCAGCTCGCCTTCGATCACGAGAGCAAGGTCCTTGAAGAGGAGCGCCACACCTTGAGGTGTTGGCGCAACAGGATCCATTTTGAGACCAGGCTTGCTCAGAAGAGACTCGCTGATTAGAAGGAGTGGGTCAAGAGGGAAACGACCTGGATGGAATACTGGGGCAAACTGCTGGAGGATAAGGAAGCCGCCATCAGGGCGCTCGACGCTAATTCTCGGGAGATCCTCGAGCAAGCCAAGGAAAGGAGTGATACTGCTAATGAGCGTCACGAAAACCTCAATGAATTAAACGAGGTCCTCCTAAAGCATCGAGCAGACCTTGAGGCGAGGGAAGAGGAACTCTTGGAACAACAGGAGGATGTTTTGAAGAGGGAGGAGGAGCTCGCCCAGAAGTTGGCTTTGGGAGAGCAAAATTTGGCGGATCGCTCAAAGAAGTTTGAGCTGTGGAGTAAGAAGGAGGAGGAGAAGTACTGTAAACTGGCGCAGGAGCTCTCAAAAAGAGTTGCTGATGTTGCCGCTAGAGAAGGGAAGGTAAGGGGCAGGGAGAAGGACCTGGCCGAATGGCGGAACCGTATCCACCTCCGGGAGACGGAGCTAGCTGATCGCGAAAAGAATGTTGCTGAGAATAACGACAACATGCCAAAGTGGCCGAGCGCCTCGCTCGAGAAGGTTCGAATCTTGTGGCCGCCCGGAGGTCACTAGAGGAGCTGCGAAGTTTGAGGGAGACTGAATCCATTCAAGTGTGGGACTTCTTGGGGCGATCCAATGACACATTGACATCACTAGGCTTCAATCATGTATGTACAGATAACCAGAGCTACACTATGACGGAGCGCTGGTGGCCCTCAATGCTGCTGGTGGCAAACTTGACGTGATGGGTGATGTCATTGTGGACCAGCTGGAGACACAGGGGAAACCTTTGGCTACGAACATCGTAGAATATGTGCTGACATGTTACATGAGCCGAGATCCTCAATTCTCCCTGGACCCGGTGCTCAAAGGTCCCATTGCTGAAGAGGAGGATGCCGCCAAGGCCAGCGTTCAAGAAGTTGCCAAGAAGGTTGCCTCATTCTTCCGCAGGACTTAGATCCTCCAATAGTTAGGTCTTTTCCTTTCGCCTTTTGTTGCATCCCTGATTTTGTAATCCAGTGCTTGAATGAATGAAATCTACTCTTTCTGCCATGAATTTCACATTATCTTTGTCTTGTCTTCAATATATTGTACTTTCTCTTGTTGGCCCCCTGGTATATGTGCACAATTCAGTTGTGAACATGTACCAATAGGTTTTGATAGTATGTTCATGACTTTAACGCTTTGAACTTGTAGATTTTAGGTCCGGAGTACTTATCTCCGATACCCTTTGCCAAGTCGACGGCACGCCCCCTGGGGTTGTCGGAGCTTGATAGCTCCGGCGTCGTCCACCATCACTATGAGTTTTCATTTTTCTTGTACATCAAAGACAAGAAAAAACAGTAAAAATCATTCTCTCATCTATAACTCTTTTGTGACCTACTATTCTTATTTGAATTTTAGATCGAAAGAAACGCTATATGATGACAAATACATTGATGTAATCTTTCCAAATCTTAATTCTTTTAGGACTCACCTTACTAAGGCCCGCCGGTAGATAGAGTGGCGTACTTAGGGTGCAGGACCAGGCTAAGCCAATAGCTCACTCCGGACCTGAATTGGCTTGGCGTTCAAGCGAGTAGACCATACAACTGTCCTAAGATTGGAAGAGACCATCAATGTAACTTGTACAACATATGAGTAACTTGGATTAAAAGTCAAAAATAATTGCACAACTTCGTTACAGATGAGAAGGAAAAGATTGATAATTCAAAAGAAATGAGCCTGTACAAAATAAATACACGTGGAGTCTATTTTCACACGACAATGTCTTTCATTATAGGCCCAGATTACAGGGGAGACAAGGACACACTTAGGGTACATAACCAGGCTAAATGTGCTATTTCACTTGTTCTAACCCTGGGTAGGTAGCCACACTTTTAGTGTTGGGACTGTATCAAGTGTTGCTTGAACTTTTTGGACCTTCCCGGAGGGGTCTGGATGTTCTCCCAGAGGACCTACCCGACTCTGTATATTGACTCTATAACTTACATTGTGTATAGTTACAAACTCACCTCCGTGAAACTAATTATAAAACTTACGGAGGTGCTCGATGTTCCAAGGATTGGGAAGTGGGGTCCATCCTCAGTTGCCAACCGAATGCATCCGGGACGGGATACTTTGATAACTCGGAAAGGACCTTCCCAGCTGGGGGAGAGTTTGTTCATCCCTTCGCGGGTTAGTATTCTCTGCAGCACCAGATCACCTTTCTCGAGCTGTTGGTTGTGCACGTGCCTTTGATGATAGCGTTGGAGCGCTTGGCGATAGCGTGAATTCCGAACTGCTGCTTGGCACCTTCCCTCATTGACGAGGTCAAGGTATTCACGTCAGAGCTGGTCCTGCATGGATTCATCGAAGGTCCAAACCCGGAGCGACCCCATGGTAATCTCTGGAGGAAGGACTACTTCAACCCCGTACACACCAGGAAGAAGGGTGTTTCCCCAGTTGACCAGTTAGGTGTTGTCCTGTTCGTCCACAGTGTGGATGGAAGCTCTTCAATCCAGTTGGCTCTGTGCTTTTTTAAGAGCTCATATGTATGTGTCTTGAGTCCTTTTAAAATTTTGGCATTTTCTCTCTCAGCTTGACCATTGCGTGCTAGGTGGGCTACTGATGCGTAGCTGACTTGAATGCTGAGGTCTTTGCAATATTCTTGGAATGCAACACTTGTAAATTGGGTTCCATTGTCAGTTATGACTTTGTTCGGAACTCCAAATTTGCATATTATGAACTTCAAGAACTTGATTGTGGATTGCTTGTTGATTGTCACAACTGGAGCAGTTTCCGGCCACTTGGTGAACTTGTCGATGGCGACGTACAGGAACCTGTAACCTCCGACGGCTTTTGGGAATGGTCCCAAGATGTCCATACCCCACACAGCGAATGGCCATGTAGGAGGTATCATATGCAATCGTTGAGCCGGTGTGTGAATTTGTTTTGCGTGGAACTGGCACGCTTCACATTTTTTCACCAACTCCACTGTGTGGTGGAGTGTTGTAGGACACTAGAAGCCGTGTCGAAAGGCTTTACCAACCAATGTGCAGGAAGACGCGTGGTTCCCGCACTCACCTCCATGGATTTCCACGAGCAGTTTGCGGCCATCTTCCCTTGCAATTGACTGCATTAGGACGCCGTTGGCACCACGTCGGTAGAGATCCCCTTCTACCAACGTGTATCTTTTAGCAAATCTGATGATCCGATCAGCGGATACACTGTCTTCAGGAAGTATGTTGTCTTTCAAGTAGCTCCGGATCTCCGAGATACATGCATCAGAGCTAACTTGAGATTCTGAGTCTTGCGTGTTGGGTTGCTCGGAGCTCCCGACATCACCTACGACCCTTGGTGGGCGCCATGGTAACAGGGCCACCGGGACCGCCATCTTCGAGGTGTTGGTCTCACCCCCTTCGCTCAGTTCGATAGGCTGAGTTGTTGGTCCTGACAACCTCCGGACGAAGATTCTGTCAGGAGCCGGAGCTCCGGTTGAGGCTTTCATCGAGAGTTCGTCGGCTTCAGCGTTGTGTAGACATTGGACATGCCAGAGATTCAAGACTTTGAAGTCCTTCTGGAGCCTCTGGACTTCAAGGAGATACGCGGCCAGTTGAGGGTTGTTGCAGCAGCATTCACCTTTGACTTGCTTTATGATGAGTTGTGAATCACCCTTCACCAATAGCTGCTTGGCACCATAGGATAGTGCCACCTTGAGCTCGTAGATGAGAGCTTCATAGTCTGCCATGTTATTGGTCGCCTTGAAGTCAAGGTGAACCATGTATTTGACCTTCTCCCCAGTTGGAGCGAGGAGAAGGATTCCAGCTCTAGCCTCCTCTTTCTGCACGGAGCCGTCGAAGTAGAGAGTCTAGTGAGGTTCGGTGAATACCGAGACCTTGGGTTCCGGCTTCTGTTCACTGGGCCCCCCAGGGTTTGATGGAGAGGGAGTCCACTCTGCCATAAATTCAGCCAATGCCTGACTTTTGATCGCTTGTTGCGACACGAATTTGAGATCGAACTCGGCCAGCTCCACTACCCACTCAATGTATCTAGTCTTGGCACCGTGGAGTACTTCAGTTATGAAGTACACTGGGCGCTGGATGGTTTGGACCCTCTCAGAAGGGCCCGGGGCTTCCTCTCCATTGACCCGAACCTTCACAGAGGGGTCCGAACCTTCTTGTTGAGTTTCCCAGACCTTCCCTGAGGGGTCGAGAATTTCTTCTCGTTCAACCCGGACCTTGTTGGAAAGGTCCAAATCATCTTGGTTAGCTAGGTGAATCCCCTCGGGAGGGAGGGGTTGATCTCCTAGCATTTCGCCTTGAGGTTCCAAGTTTGGGAGCTGGGACCCAGACTCGCCTTCAGGTAGCTCCAAACCCTCTTGAGGGGGTTGAAGCTCCGGAACTGAATGTGGCTCTAGTCTTTCCGCGACCAGGGCCATGATGACAACTTCTGTAGTTGCATAAATGTAAAGCAGTAAAGGCTCACCAAGATTTGGAGCTACCAAGATTGGTAGTGTGGCGAGGAGCTGTTTGAGCTCTTGAAACGCCTATTCTGCTTCTTCAGACCAATGGTATGGCTCGTACTTCCTCAATAGCTTGAAGAAGGGGAGTGCTCGCTCTGCCGATCTTGAAATAAACCAGCTGAGCGCAGCTAGACATCCAGTTAGCTTTTGGACGTCCTTAATGCGGGTTGGAGGCCGCATATCTTCTATAGCCTTGATCTTCGTCAGATTTGCCTCAATTCCTTGGTGAGTCACCAAGAAACCTAGGAGCTTCCCGGACTGACCCCGAAGACACACTTGTTTGGGTTCAGCTTAGTGCGCGTGTTGTGCAACTTGTCAAAGACGGCTTGTAAGTTATCAAGGAGTGACTCCTTGTTCTTGATCTTCACGACGATGTCATCGACGTACACCTCCACCAAGTCTCTAATTATCTCTCCAAATTTTTTGTACATAGCTTGCACAAAGGTTGAAGCAACATTTTTGAGACCAAAAGGCATGGAAGTATAACAATATAATCTATCTACTGTTATAAAGGCAATATGATCTTCATCTTCCTTAGACATTTGGATTTGATGATATCCAGAGTATGCATTTAAGAAATACAATACCTCACACCCGGAGGTGGAGTCCACTATCTGATCTATTCTGGGTAGTGGAAATGAATCTTTTGGACATGCCTTATTTAGTGTAGTGTAGTCGATACATATCCGAAGCTTCCCGTTGGTCTTGGGTACAACGACTGGGTTTGCCAGCAATTTTGGATGAAAAACCTCCCAGATGAAACCAGCTTCAAGCAACTTCTTGATCTCCTGTCGCATGAAGTTTTGCTGCTCAACTGATTGTTTTTTAGTCTTATGGTGTACAGGCCGTGCGTCGGGGTAGATATTTAGATTGTGCTTAATCACCTCCCTAGGGATCCCAAACATTTGTGACGATTGCCAGGCAAATACGACAGCATTAGCCCAGAGGAAAGTGATGAGCGTGAGTTCCTATTTGTTGTTCAGACCTCCCGATATACGGGTGGTCTAAGCAGCTCCAGAACCGATTTGGACGACTTTGACAGGAACGTGCCACTTTGTTGCACATGTGGTGCAGAAGTTGAGCCTCGATGACGAGTGCTCGGAGGTAGAGCAACTTGCTCTTTGCTGGATGCCTCCTCCTACGCTGTTGCAAGCGTGTGGAGTTCTTCCAACGCAGTAACTCCTGCAGTACGGTCCTCGCGGATGCGGGGAATGCCAGAGGGTGTTGGCATTTTCAACACCGGGTAGCCATAGTGAGTTGCGGCCATGAACCTGTACAAGGCAGGCCTGCCGAGAATGGCATTGAATGGTAAGCTGATATGTGCAACGTCGAAGACCAGCTTATCGGTCCTATACTTCTCCCGAGTTCTGAAGGTCACCGGGAGTGTAATGGATCCAAGAGCGCTGATGGACCCCGGACCTACCCCAGAGAAAGGTCATGAGGGGTGAAGGTCCGAGGCTCAAAGTTTTAGCTTTACGAAGGCTTTGTAGCTTAAAAGGTTAAGCCCTGCTCCTCCGTTCACCAAAACAAGTAGAGTTGGACATTATTGATGGTAGGTGACACCATCAACGGCAATTGGCCAGCTCCGATCATGTTCTGGGGGCAGTCTGTATCATCGAAGGTGATGGGCGTGTCCATCCACTTCTGATGAGGTTCCGCCTTTGCAGTCGGAGCTACAGCAGCCATATCCCGCTGCATCGTCTTGAGTACACGATGAGAAGTGATGTCCCAAGAACCACCATAAATGGTGTTCAGGGTCTTCCGATGCTCTTTGTCAGAGATGTTGGAATCATCTTCTACTGTGTGGTAGACAACCTTTAGGACCTTCTTGGGATCCTGAAAGCCTAGCTCCAGTTCAGCCGGAGCTTCATCAACTTTCTGCTTTCCTTCCCGTTGACGGAAAGGAGTTTCTTCCTGTCGCTTGTTGTAGCACTCGACAAGGTTTTGGACCTCCCGGCATTCCTCCAGACTGTGCTTGTCCGTCTTGTGAATGGGACACCATATTTTGGAGTTGATGCCATCCTCTGATGAGGGTCGAGGTTGTTTTTCGGGGCGTGACCCCCGACCACCCGGAGCTGTTGCAGCCGCAACATTAGGTGCGCTGGCCAAAGACTTCTTCTTGTCGTTGGTCTTCTTCTTCTTTTTGCCACCACCGGAGGTAGCAGCTTCAACTTTAGAAGGTTTTTGTTAACCTCCGGAGCTGGCTTTGAGTGCATTTCTCGGCCCTCTGTGGCCCGAGCGCACTTATCAGCTAAGCTGAACAACTCCGTAACACTAGTGACTTCCCTTGTCGCCAACTTTTCTAGCATTTTCTTGTCTCGGACACCCTATCTAAATGCAACAATAACAGAAGTGTTCGAGATGGAGGGAATGGTATTGCGTACCTAAGAAAACTGCTGGATAAATTATCACAGTGATTCCCCCGTTGTTTGCTTCATAGCAAACAAGTCCAGTTGAGTGCCAGGTCGGGTGTAAGAACTCTCGAAGTTGGCAGTGAAATGTTGGCATAGTTCCTCCCAACTGTTGATGGAGTCAGCTGGAAGACTCATGAACCAGAACCTAGCGGTCCCAGTCAGAGCCACCGGGAAGTAGTTGGCTATCACGGCCTCATTGCCGCCCACTGCAAGTATAACAGTGTAGTAGATTTGAAGGACTTCGGCGGGGTTAACAGTCCTGTCGAATTTCTCCAGCAAGTGAGGCTGGAACTTTTGTGGCCAACAGACCATGCGTAGGTTCATGGCCAAGGCAAAACAACCTCCCCCTACTCCCACTAGAGCAGGGTTGTCCCGAGCTTCTCGCTTCTCACGAACACGCTCGATGTGGACACGACCATCTTGCTGTCTGTAGCGGCGATCGAGTTCTGACCGCAGATCATGTGTCGAAAGTCTCGACATGGTATGGGTACGACGTGCCCCAGAAGTCTTCGGTGCTGTGACACGTGAGGACCAAGTCTTCCAAACAAGGTCCTACGTTGAGCTGGTGCCTGCCCCGAAGGGGGGGGGGGACCTTGATTGTTGATCGCATCGGCTGCAGCTGCAACCAGATGCTGCACATCGGTGTGCCACTGCTCCATTGCACCCTAAGGTGCTCCGGGCGTTGGTGGGTGCTCCAACAGAGTTTGCGCAGCAATTAGCGCATTCTCGGGGTTGTTGTTTGCCAATGCTGTGACCGACACAAGTACCCCATCCTGCTGACCAACATTGTTCGCTGGAGCAGATGGTGGTGGCGGTGCGATGTCTGCCGGGACAACGACGCCCGCTGGTTGCTGCATGTCGGAAGGATTCCCTCCAACAGGTTGCACAGCGTTGTTGTCGTTGGATGATCCTGCGGCAGAGTTCACCATCTTGTTATCTCAGGCGCCTCTACCTGGCGTGACAATTGTCGAAGTGTTGGAACGACACTTCCCCCGGTACTACTAAATTGTAGCCCGCAGAGGTTCTTGTATCGCCTTGGACGCGCGGAGATCTAGAACAAGATGATGACACAAGGTGATTTACGTGATTTGGGCCGCCTGAGCGTAATACCCTACTCCGCGGAGTGTGTGTTTGTTGTATTGAGGGTTCGCTAATGCTTGTGTGCGTATGAGCTTGGCTGTCCATGTACCACGTGGCGCAGTCCTTTTATATTCCAAGGACTAATCGTTACAACACTTGCCTGGCCCGACATGTGACCCTGGCGTATTTGATAACCTAATACACGGTCTACCGGTATTAAGTGTAGTTAATAGAGTGATAATGTGTCTTAATAGCAGCGTTACCCCTATTAATAGTCCACTAATCATGTGTCATTAATATAGCATTAATGACACATAATCAAGCCTTGTAACTGTGACTTTAACTGTCACTTGAATGTCTGTGCTGTTGGAGATCCGCCCATATTCCTTTTGGTGTAAGGTCTAAAGGATCCGCACGTGGCAGCTCTGGAGCTTCCCCTTGCGGAGAGATAGGTTCGGAGCAGTTATACACGTGGCAACACTGGAGTTTCCCTCTACTGGGGGTTAGGTCTAGGGTTATTATCCACGTGTCAACCGTGGAGTTTCCCTTTGTTGGGAATTCAGCTCCAATCTTACATTACACGTGGCAATCCCGGAGTTACCCACATGAGAGAGGCGGGTCCAGTGTTGTGTGACATGTGGGCCTGAGGAAGCCTTCGACTCCGACGGGTGGTACTCTCTTGCACTTATTGCGGTATCATGGGGTATCCGGTATGCAGGATACCGACAGGTGGCATCTTTGACAAGGAGAAGATGGCATATGCACGTAGTGCATACACCAACACAAGACATCCCCTTGTCAAGGATGGTCTTGGTTATTCTGGGGAGATGAGACAAAACGTCAAAACTCCCAAGAATGGCAAAAACTTGATTGTTTTTTTCAAGGGAGGCTCATAGAACATTAAAGGAAAGAACATTGCTACATCTCCTAAAATGCCTAAGAAAGAATCTCATCCCCTGTTCTGTGATTTTGATGCATCATATGATTTATTGAGGACCAAGTTTGGAAAGGCCTATGCTAGGTATGTTGGGCCACACAACAAGAGTCCTAAACCTTGTGTGTGGGTGCCCAAGTGCCTCTTGACTAACATCAAAGGACCCAACACCGCTTGGGTACCTAAATTCAAGACTTGAATCTTTCTTGTAGGCATACTCCTCCAGTGGAACCAAATGGGTTCTTGATATTGGGTGCACTAATCATATGACCAGAAAGAGGAAGATGTTTGTGGAGTATGAGCTAAATGAAGATCCAAGTGAAGTAATCTATTTTGGGGACAATAGCCAAGGAAAAATCCTTGGCACCGGTAAAATTGTTATATCCCCTAATCACACTCTTTCAAATGTTTTACATGTTGATTCACTTGATTATAACCTCTTATCCATATCACAACTATGTGACAAAGGTTACAATTGTTTATTCACTAATGAGGGTGTGACTGTCACAAGGAGAAGCAATGACTCTATTGGCTTTAAGGGTGTACTCAAGGGAAAGCTATATCTTGTGGATTTCTCCACGGATAAAGTCCAACTTGATATATGCCTAATTGCAAAAACTAATATGAGTTGACTTTGGCATAGAAGGCTAGCCCATGTTGGGATGAGAAACTTGCAAAAACTTCTTAAAGGCGAGCACATCCGTGGTTTAAAGAATGTTGTGTTTGAAAAGGATAGGCCATGTAGTGCATGCCAAGCCGGAAAGCAAGTTGAGTGGACACCACATCCATCCAAGAACATTATGACAACAACAAGACCATTGGATCTTCTACACATGGATCTCTTCGGTCCAATCACCTTCATAATTATTGGCGGTAACAAATACAGTCTTGTTATTGTTGATGATTTTTCACGTTTCGCTTGCGTATTCGTTTTACATGATAAGAGTGAAACTCAAGGTGTCCTCAATAAATACTTGAATAGAGCTCAAAATGAGTTCTCCTTAAGTATCAAGACAATAAGGAGTGACAACGGCACCGAATTCAAGATACTCAAGTTGAAGAATTTTTGGATGAAGAAGGCATCAAGCATGAGTTCTCGGCCCCCTACTCCCCTCAACAAAATGGGGTGGCTGAAAGGAAGAATATAACTCTAATTGAGATGTAAAGAACCATGCTTGATGAGTACAAGATGTCGGACCGGTTTTGGGCAGAAGCGGTTAACACTATTTGCCATGCCATAAACCGGTTGTATCTTCATCGCATACTCAATAAGACGTCCTATGAGCTCCTAACCGGTAACAAGCCCAACATTTCTTATTTTCGTGTTTTTGGGAGCAAATGCTACATTCTCAACAAGAAGCCTAGGAGTTTGAAGTTCGCTTCCAAGTCCGATAAAGGTTTCTTACTTGGTTATGACTCAAACACTTACGCATATCGTGTCTTCAACAAATCCTCCGGAATTTTTGAAGTAGCACGCGACGTAGTGTTTGACGAAACTAATGACTCCCAAGTGGAGCAAGTTGATCGTCATGTGCTAGATCAAGAAAAAGCTCCACAAGTGGTGAGAGGAAGGATGGCACTTGAAGATATACGACCACAAGAACAACCTCAAGATGCAAGTGACCATCTCACACGTCAAGCAAGCTCTTCCTCAAATGATCAAGATCAAGTCCCCCAAGATGCGCTCCAAGAAGAAGAAAATGGAGGCATCAATCAAGGGGGAGACAATGAAAATGAGGAAGATGAAGATGAAGAGACCTCAAGCGCCTCACCCAAGAGTGCACCAAAGTGTTCAACGGGACCATCCCGTTGACAATATACTTGGAGACATCTCCAAGGGGGTAACTACTCGATCTCGTGTTGCAAATTTTTGTGAACATTACTCTTTTGTTTCTTATATGGATCCTCATAAGGTTGAAGAAGCACTACAAGATCCGGATTGGGTGATGGCCATGCAAGAAGAGCTCAACAACTTCGAAAGAAATCAAGTATGGGAGCTCGTGAAGAGGCCTAATGCGAATGTTGTAGGCACTAAGTGGGTGTTCTGCAACAAAGAAGATGAGCACGGGGTGGTTACAAGGAACAAGTCACGACTTGTGGCCAATGGGTATTCACAAGTTGAAGGTTTGGATCTTTAAGAAACCTTTGCTCCTATAGCTTGGCTAGAATAAATTCGTATATTACTTGTCTTTTCTACTCACCATGATTTTAAGCTATATCAAATGGACGTCAAGAGTGCATTCTTCAATGGTCCAATCAAGGAAGATGTGTATGTGGTGCAACCCCCCAATTTTGAAGATGAAGAATTCCCAAGCTATGTGTACAAATTGTGTAAGGCTCTCTATGGCCTCAAACAAGCTCCTAGAGCTTGGTATGAGTGTCTTAGAGACTTTCTAACTCAAAATGTTTTCAAAATTAGGAAGGTGGATTACACTCTATTCACTAAGCATTTTAATGATGATTTGTTTGTTTGCCAAATATATGTCGATGCCATTATATTTTGTTCTACTAACAAAGCTTTTTGTGAGGAATTTTATAAGATAATGACAGAAAGATTTGAGATGTCCATGATGGGGGAGTTGAAGTTCTTCCTAGGTTTTCAAGTAAAGCAACTCAAGGAGGGCACGTTCATTAGTCAAACCAAGTACACACAAGATATACTCAAGAAGTTTGACATGAACAAGGCCAAACCCATCAAGACTGAAAGTGCATCTAGGTTCCCAGTGGGTTTTGGATGATTGATGACGACAATTAAGTCGCTAATGAGCTCAAGTGATCCTTAGCACAGGTGTGGACTCGATCGGAGACGCAAACCCTCAAAAAGGAAAAGGAAGGAAACGAAGTCGACTCGAAGCGTAGAAACTAGGGTTTCTAGCGTGTTGAGTTGGACTAGCCATAGAAATAGGAGGGTGTGTGCGTAAAGTGCAAAGAGATCAAGTTAGGAGCCCAAGAGTGGTGGTTTAGGTAGAAACCCCTTTGAGAGTTGAAGTTAGAGTAGTCTGGCAGGAGGGCCGGACTAGTCCGCCTGAGTGGCCGGACTAGTCCGCTCCTGGGCAAACTAGTCTGTTTTGGCACGGACCAAAAGGTCTTGTGTGACTTCGGACTAGTCCGTAGTGGGACGGACTAGTCTGTGGTACCCCTATGGTGAAGATTCGGGACTAAGTCCAGGAGAGCGGACTTGTCCGTTTTGGGGCGGACCAAAAGGTTCTGAGTGAGATCGGACTAGTCCATCCATGGGTCGGACTAGTCCGTGTTGCTAAGTGCAGAGAGGTTTTGCGACTAAGTCTGGGAGGCCGGACTAGTCCGCCTGGGTGGCCGGACTAGTCCGCACCTCCAGACTAGTCCGTTTTTCCACGGAACAAAAGGTTCTGTGTGAGAACGGACTAGTCCGCTGTAGGGCAGACTAGTCTGTGTCTATGTGACCGTTTGAATTTGAAGATTTGGCGGGTAGCGTGATGATCGTTGCAACAGTTGTCGGGACCTGACAGAGGTCAGTGGTCCCCTAGGCCGGACTAGTCCGGGCCTGAGGCCAGACTAGTCTGCCCTTTTGCTGATATCAGCAGTTTGGGCTCGGGACCCCTACAAAAAGGGGACCCCCAGCTTCACTTTGAATAACCTATAACCCTAGCGCCGCCACAGCAAAACTTGGAGCATTCTTGAGCCTCTTTCTTGCCTACTTTCCCTCTAAAACTAATTCTTGAGTGGATTAGGGTTTAGTGAGGTGGAGAAGAGGAAGAACATCGCGCTTAGGCTCCCGGTTTGATCTCTTGCACTTTGTGAATCTTTGTGATCTGTGGCTTGAGTTAATCTTTGTGATTTGAAATTGTAATTGTGGTGGGAGCCTCAGATTGTGAGAAGCCCTAACGAATCTTGTATTCATTCTTTGTGATAGTGGAGAACCAAGTTAGGCCCGTGCGGTAAACTTGGTGAGGGAAGGGTTGTTGAACCCGGTCCTTTGTGGACTCCTCAACGGGGACGTAGATTCTTGTGTGGGATCGAACCTCGGGATAAAATCCTTGTGTCTCCGTGTTCTTCGCATTTCGTTTATCGAATATTTCGTTCTAGGGTTGCTAGTTTTGTCTCGTGCTTCATATTGCTATAAACTTGTTCCTCTTAGTCATATACTTGTGTTGGTAGTTGCTAAACTTGACATAACCATATCCTCACCTGTAGCCTCAAGAAAATCGCCTTAAAACTTGCTAGAAACACTTTTTAGGGATCTTCACGCAGGCTGACCGGACTAGTCCGCCCCCAGACTGGACTAGTCCGCCCCCTGTAATTTAATCTTATTTTATTAAGTCATTTGCAGGTCGATTAGCCTATTAACCCCCCCCCTCTAGGCAACTTTCAATTGGTATCAGAGCGGGACTCTCCACAAAGAGTCTAACAACTCGGAGAGATGGCCGGAGAGGTGTTTGAAGAGGTGTCGACCAATGATTCTCAACCGACATGTGAGGATACAATGGCTTATCAAGACAAGCCAACCGATGATGAGGAGACTCGCCAGCTCAAGGCGAAGCTCCGGGAGAAGCTGAAGATTGCTGCGGTTGATCCGTCAAGCTCATCAAGTGGTGGTGGCAGAGTCAACTACAACCGACAAGGGTTCAACTATGAACGCCTTGCCGCCAACAACCACTACCTTTCCATCCCATCGGGGAAACCTCCCCAATTCTATGGAACTGACTACGGGATGTGGAAGCACAACATGAAGATCCACCTTGTGTCACTCAATCCCTCACTATGGCAAATTGTGTTGACCGGGGTGCACATCCCTAAGAATGAAGAAGATATCACTCCGGAGCAAGCCGTGCTCCTTCACCGCAATGCTCAAGCGGCCGGAGTGATCATCTCATCCCTCTCAAGAGATGAGTTCAACCGAGTGGATGGACTTGAGGTGGCCAAAGACATTTGGGACACTCTCAAGATGGATCATGAAGGCAACCAAGTCATCAAGGAAGCAAAGATTGAACTCATTGAAGGAGAGCTCGGGAGGTTTGACATTATGGATGGTGAATCTCCCCAAGAGATGTACAACCACCTAAAGATACTCATCAACAAGAGTAGATCTTATGGCTGTACCAAGTGGACGGACCACGAGGTGGTGAAGAGAATGATTCGGGCATTCATGCCTAGGAACGTCTCTCTATGCTCCATGATCCGAGAAAGTCCGGGGTTTGCCAAAATGACCCCGGAAGAGGTCCTTGGAAGGATCATCAATCACGAGATCATGGAAAAGGAGGCGCTCTTCTACAACGACCTTCAAAGATTCACCGTCTCGAAGATGAATAATGTTGCGCTCAAAGCAACATCCTCCCCAAAAGAGTAAACGGAAGATAATGAGGAGAGCCTTGACACCGATGAGGAAGAGGCCTTCTTCATCAACAACTTCAAGAGGATGATGAGGAGAAGAAAAGGAGGATACAAGCATGAAGGAAAAGGCAAAAAAAGACAAGTCCCAAAAACAAGAGGGCCTGCTACAATTGTGGCGAGTATGGCCACTTCATAGTTGATTGCCCCCATGAAGAAGTGAAGAAGAAAAAGGAGGGCAAGCCTCAAGAGAAGAAGTTCTTCAAGAAGAAGAGGCCCTCCGGACAAGCACACTTGGGCAAGGAGTGGGACTCTAACGATGAGTCCTCCTCCGAAGAAGAAGAGGAGAAGATGGCCACTATAGCCATCGGGAGGAGCTCCAAGGGAAGCAAGCTCTTCCCCAACCTCAACAACGACTACAAACCAACTTGCCTTATGGCAAAGGAGGGAAGGAGAAAGGTAACATCTCACTCCTCCTCCTCCATTTCCTCTCATGATGAATTTGATAGCGCTAGTGAAAATGAGCACATGTTTAAGGACATAAGCAAAAGCACCTTGCGTAGGATGAAGTTGCTTATGGATGAGATCTTTGAGAAGGAGGAGCTCATCAACAGACAAGAGGACATGCTCATCCTTGAAAAGGAGAGATGTCAAGAGCTTAATGAGCTCCTTGAGCTTGAAAGAGAGAAGAGCAAGGCATTGGAACACGAACTTGCTCTAAGCAAGAAAACGTGTTCAAGTCTTGAGGAGAAATCAATTGAGCTCAAGGATGAACTTGGGAACTTGACAAAAGTTAACAAGATCCTTGAGACTCAAGTTGGGTCCCTTAAGAACAATGTAGCCTCTTACTCCAAGAGCTCAACCTCCTCAAAGGCCTCATCCAATGCAACCATGCCTTGCAAGTGCTCTAACTTAATCCTTAAACTTAAGGATGAACTAAACTTAGCGCAAGGCAAGCAAGCACCTAAGGGTGCCATCTTTGACAAGGAGAAGGTGGCGTATGCACGAAGTGCATACACCAACACAAGACCTCCCCATGTCAAGGATGGTCTTGGCTATACTAGAAGTGGTAGGCACAACGCCAAAACCTCCAAGTATGGCAAAGGCATGATTGTCTTTGTTAAGGGAAGTTCATCTACAACTAAAATTGAGAAGAACACATCCACTAGCAACAAAATGCCTAAATCTGAACCGCATCCTCTATTTCATGATTTTTATGCTTCTTATGTGCTTATGAGGAACAAATATGGCAAGGTGTTTGCTAGATATGTTGGGCCACTCCGCAAGAGCCCCAAGCCTTGCGTGTGGGTGCCCAAATGCCTCACTACTAACGTCAAAGGACCCAACCCCGCTTGGGTACCTAAAAGGAAGGAATAATCTTGTTTTGTAGGCATACTCCTCCGGTGGATCCAATTGGGTGCTCGATAGTGGGTGCACTAACCACATGACCGGAGAGAGGAGCATGTTCATAGACTATGAGGAGAACGAGGACCCAAGTGAAGGAATTTTCTTTGGGGACAATAGCCAAGGGAAAATCCTTGGCTCGGGTAAAATTGCTATTTCCTCTTTGCATACTCTATCCAATGTTTTGCATGTCGATTCCCTAGACTATAACCTCCTATCCATATCACAACTATGTGATAAGGGATATAAGTGTGTATTTACTAGTGAGGGTGTGAGCGCCCTTAGAGAAGGTAATGACTCGATAGCCTTTAAGGGAGTGCTCAAGGGAAAGCTCTATCTTGTGGACTTTACCACGGATAAAGCTCAACTTGACACATGCTTAATGGCTAAAACCAACATGGGATGGCTTTGGCATAGGAGGCTAGCCCATGTTGGAATGAGGAACCTTCAAAAGCTCCTTAAGGGAGAGCATGTTCGTGGCCTAAAGGATGTGGTGTTCGAAAAGGATAGGCCATATAGTGCGTGCCAAGCCAGAAAGCAAGTAGGAGCTCAACACCCCTCTAAGAATGTCATGACGAAAACTAGACCTTTGGAGTTGCCCCACATGGATCTTTTTGGCCCCATTGCTTATATTAGCATTGGTGGCAACAAGTATGGTCTAGTCATCGTTGATGACTTCTCTAGATATACATGGGTGTTCTTCTTGCATGATAAGAATGAAACCCACGGTGTCCTCTAGAAATTCCTAAGGAGAGCTCAAAATGAGTTCACCTTAAGGATAAAGGCTATAAGGAGTGATAATGGCACCGAATTCAAGAACATGCAAGTAGAAGAGTTCCTAGATGAGGAGGGCATCAAGCATGAGTTTTCCACTCCCTATTCTCCTCAAAAAAATGGAATTGCTGAAAGAAAGAATAAGACGCTTATTGAGATGTCAAGGATGATGCTTGATGAGTACAAAACATCAGACCAGTTTTGGGCGGACGCGGTTAACACCGCTTGCCATGCCGTAAATCGATTGTACCTTCATCGCCTCCTCAAGAAGACTCCTTATGAGCTTCTCGTTGGTAAGAAACCCAATGTTTCTTATTTTCGTGTCTTTGGTAGCAAGTGTTATATCCTCAACAAGAAGCCTAGGACTTCGAAGTTTGCTTCAATGTCCGATGAGGGTTTCTTGCTTGGATATGACTCAAACACTCATGCGTATCGTGTATTCAACAAATCCTCCGGAATTGTTGAAATAGCACGTGACGTGGTGTTTGATGAAACCAATGGCTCTCAAGTGGAGCAAGTTGATCAACATGCCCTTGATCAAGAGGAACCTCCACTAGAAGCTCTAAGGAGAATGGCACTTGGAGATGTTCGCCCACAAGAACCATCTCAAAGCCCAAGTGACCGTCCACACCATGGAGTAGGTCAAACCCCTATTGGACAAGTTGAAGATCCACTAGATGCTCCCCAAAGTGATAATGGGAATGAAGATCAAGGGGGAGGCATGGATCAAGGGGGATACCAAAGTGAAGAAGATGAAGCAAATGATTCAAGAGCTCAACCTCCGCATCCTCGTGTTCATCAAAGTGTTTAACGGGATCACCCTGTTGACAACATACTAGGAGACATTACTAAAGGGGTAATCACTCGCTCTCCTGTTGCAAACTTTTGTGAACATTACTCCTTTGTCTCTTCTTTGGAGCCCCATAGGGTTGAAGATGCCTTAAGAGATCTGGATTGGGTGGTGGCCATGCAAGAGGAGCTTAACAACTTCGAGAGGAACAAAGTTTGGGAACTTGTCAAGCGTCCACAAGCGAATGTTGTGGGCACCAAGTGGGTATTCCGCAACAAGCAAGATGAACATGGTGTTGTGACAAGGAACAAGGCACGACTTGTGGCCAAGGGGTACTCACAAGTCGAAGGTTTGGATTTTGATGAAACCTTTGCTCCAGTAGCTAGGTTAGAGTCAATTCGAATATTACTTGCCTTTGCTACTCACCATGATTTTAAGCTCTACCAAATGGACGTCAAGAGTGCGTTCCTAAATGGCCCAATCAAGGAGGAAGTATATATATGTGGAGCAACCACCGGGCTTTGAAGATCAAGAATTCCCAAACCATGTCTTCAAATTGCGTAAGGCTCTCTATGACCTCAAACAAGCTCCTAGAGCTTGGTATGAGTGTCTTAGAGACTTTCTAATTGAAAATGGTTTTAAGATAGGAAAAGCTGATTACACTCTATTTACAAAGCACTTCAATGATGATCTTTTTGTGTGCCAAATATATGTCGATGACATTATATTTGGTTCTACTGACAAAGTGTTTTGTGATGAATTTTCAAAGATTATGATGGAAAGATTTGAGATGTCCATGATGGGGGAGTTGAAGTTCTTTTTAGGTTTCCAAGTCAAGCAACTCAAAGAAGGCACGTTCATAAGTCAAACAAAGTACACTCAAGACATATTGAAGAAGTTTGACATGGACAAGGCTAAACCCATTAAGACTCCTATGGCAACGAATGGACACCTAGACCTCAACGAAGATGGTCCAAGTGTGGACCAAAAGGTATATCGTTCCATGATTGGCTCCTTGTTATATCTTTGTGCATCTAGGCCCGATATCATGCTAAGTGTGTGTATGTGTGCACGCTTTCAAGCGGCACCTAAGGCGTGTCATTTGACCGCCGTTAAGAGGATCGTAAGATATCTAGTACACACACCAACCCTAGTACTTTGGTACCCCAAAGGATCTAAGTGTAACCTCATTGGATATTCCGATGCGGACTATGCGGGGTGCAAAGTTGATAGGAAGAGCACATTGGGTACATGCCAATTCTTGGGTCGATCTCTAGTGCCTTCGTCCTCTAAGAAGCAAAACTCTATTGCTCTATCCACCGCTGAAGCGGATTATGTTGCAGCCGGAAGTTGTTGTGCGCAACTTCTTTGGATGCGACAAACACTTAGAGATTATGGGATAAACTTGCGCAACATTCCACTCTTGTGTGACAACGAGAGTGCCATCAAGATAGCCCATAATCCGGTGTAGCATTCTAGGACCAAACACATAGACATACGACACCATTTCTTGAGAGATCACTTAATGAAGGGAGATATTGTGATTTCTCATGTGAGGACAGAACATCAACTTGTGGATATTTTTACCAAGCCTCTTGATGAGAAGCGTTTCTGTGAGCTAAGAAGTGAGCTCAACATTTTGGATTCTAGGAATGTGGCTTAAACCATATTCCTCATATATTTTGAGCTATATTTCAAAAAAAAAAACTCTTCTCTATCTTGATTCTCTTCAAAAATACTTGAAAAACTATTTTCTTATAGAACATGGTCATGGTTTATTGTATATTACCTTATGATCGTGTGTATAATGTTTTTCATGCATATTTTTCCAAAAGGACCTATAGTTGTGGGCATAAATGAAAGTGCATCTAGGTTCCCCGTGGGTTTTGGATGATTGATGACGACAATTAAATCGCTAATGAGCTCATGTGATCTTAGCACAGGTATGGACTCGATTGGAGACGCAAACCCTCAAAAAGGAAAAGGAAGGAAACGGAGTTGACTCGAAGCGTAGAAACTAGGGTTTCTAGCGTGTTGAGTTAGACTAGCCGTAGAAATAGGAGGGTGTGTGCGTAAAGTGCAAAGAGATCAAAGTAGAAGCTCAGGAGTGGTGGTTGAGGTAAAAATCCTATTTGGAGTTGAAGTTAGAGTAGTCTGGCAGGAGTGGTTGGACTAGTCCGCCTTAGGGCCGGACTAGTCCGCTCCTGGCTAGACTAGTCCGTTTTCACACGGACCAGAAGGTCCTGTGTGACTTCGGACTAGTCCGTAGTGGACCGGACTAGTCCGGGGTACCCCTTGAAGTGGAGTTTCGGGACTAAGTCCTAGAGAGCGGACTTGTCCGTTTTGGGGCGGACCAAAAAGTCCTGTGTGAGATCGGACTAGTCCGTCCTTGGGCCGGACTAGTCCGTGGTGCCGAGTGCAGAGAGGTTTTGTGACTAAGTCTGGGAAGGCCGGACTAGTCTGCCCTTGGGGCCGGACTAGTCCGTGGTCTCCAGACTAGTCCGTTTTCACACGGAACAAAAGGTTCTGTGTGAGATCGGACTAGTCCGGTAAGGGCCGGACTAGTCCGTTGTGGAAGTTACCGTTTGAATTTGAACTTTGGCGGGTAGCGTGACGATTGCCACGCAGTGCGACAGTGTCAGAGGGGTCAGTGGTCCCCTAGGCCGGACTAGTCCGGGCCTGAGGCCGGACTAGTCCGCCCTTTTGCTGAGGTCAGCAGTTTGGGCTCGGGACTCCTATAAAAAGGGGACCCCCGGCCTCATTTCAAACTCTCGAACCCTAGCGCCGCCACAGCCAACTTGGAGCACTCTTAAGCCTCTTTCTTGCCAACTTTCTCTCTAAAACTAATTCTTGTGTGGATTAGGGTTTAGTGAGGTGGAGAAGAGGAAGAACATCGCGCTTGTGCTCCCGGTTTGATCTCTTGCACTCATTGAGTCTTTGTGAGCTGTGTGTTGAGTGTGTTTTGTGTTGTTGATCATCTTTGTGGTGTGGGAGCCTCAGATTGTGAGAAGCCCCAACAAATCTTGTATTCGCACTTTGAGATAGTGGAGAACCAAGTTAGGCCCGTGAGGTAAACTTGGTGAGGGAAGGGTTTGTGGACCCGGTCCTTTGTGGACTCCTCAACGGGGACGTAGATTCTTGTGTGGAATCGAACCTCGGGATAAAATCCTTGTGTCTCCGTGTTCTTCGCATTTTGTTTATTGCATACTTAGCTCTAGGGTTGCTAGTCTTGTCTTGTGCCTCACATTGCTTAATCTTGTTAAAACTTGACTCACTCTTGTGTTGATAGTTTCTAAACTTGTCTTAAACATATACTCACTTGTAGCCTCGAGAAAATCCCCTTAAAACTTGCTAGAAACACTTTTTAGGGTTCTTCACGCAGGCTGACCGGACTAGTCCGCCCCCAGACCGGACTAGTCCGCGCCCTGTGATTTAATCTCGTTTTATTCAGTCATTTGCAGGTCGATTAGCCTATTCACCCCCCTCTAGGCAACTTTCAATTGGTATCAGAGCAGGACTCTCCACAAAGAGTCTAACAACTCGGAGAGATGGCCGGAGTGGTGAATGACGACGCCTCAAGCAGCAACTACGAGGCAACCCATGAGGAGACGCTGGCCTATCAAGATAAGCCAACGGACGATGAGGAGACTCGCCAACTCAAGGCGAAGCTCCGGGAGAAGCTGAACATCTCCAAGATCGATCCGTCGAACCAATCAAGTGGTAGTGGCGGAGTCAACTACAACCGACAAGGGTTCAACTATGAACGCCTTGCCGCCAACAACCACTACCTCTCCATCCCATTGGGAAAACCTCCCCAATTCGATGGAACTGATTACGAGATGTGGAAACATAATATGAAGATCCACCTCGTGTCACTCAACCCGGCGTTGTGGCAAATTGTCATAACCGGGGTGGAGATTCCGAAGGATGAGGACAACATCACTCAAGAACAAGCCATCCTCATCCACCGCAACGCTCAAGCTGCGGGTGTGATTATCTCATCTCTCTCAAGAGATGAGTTCAACCGCGTCGATGGCCTTGAGGTGGCCAAAGACATATGGAACACCCTCAAGACAGCACATGAAGGGAATCGGGTGGTTAAGGAGGCCAAGATCGAGCTCATCGAAGGAGAGCTTGGGAGATTCGCCATCTTGGATGGTGAATCCCCCCAAGACATGTACAACCGGTTGAAGGTACTTATCAACAAGAGCCAATCATATGGCTGCACCAAGTGGACCGACCACGAGGTTGTGAAGAGGATGATCCGGGCATTCATGCCTAGGAACGTCGCTCTTTGCTCCATGATTCGAGAAAGCCCGGGGTTCAATCAAATGACCCCGGAGGAGGTCCTTGGTAGGATCATCAACCACGAGATCATGGAGAAGAAGGCGCTCTTCTACAATGACCTTCAGAAGTTCACCGCCTCCAAGATGAAGAACGTTGCACTCAAGGCAACACCCTCTTCAAAGGAGCAAGAGGAAAGTGATGAGGAGAGCCTCGACACCGATGAGGAAGAGGCCTTCTTCATCAACAAATTCAAGAGAATGATGAGGAGGAGGAAAGGTGCATACAACCATGAGGGCAAAGGGAAGGAAAGAGCAAGGCCCAAATCAAAAAGGTCTTGCTACAATTGTGGCGAGTATGGGCACTTCATCGCTGATTGCCCACATGAAGAAGTGAAGAAGAAGAAGGAGGGCAAGCCTCAAGATAAGAAATTATTCAAGAAGAAGAGGCCCTCCGGACAAGCTCACTTGGGGAAGGAGTGGGACTCTAACGATGAGTCCTCCTCCGAAGAAGAAGAGGAGAAGATGGCTACCATAGCCATCGGGAGGAGCTCCAAGGGAAGCAAGCTCTTCCCCAACCTCAACGTCGACTACAAACCTACTTGCCTTATGGCAAGGGAGGGAAGGAGAAAGGTAACATCTCATCCCTCCTCCACAACTTCCTCGCAAGATGAATTTGATAGTGCTAGTGAGAATGAACACATGTTTAAGGACATAAGCAAAAGCACCTTGCGAAGGATGAAATTGCTTATGGATGAGATCTTTGAGAAGGAGGATCTCATCAATAGACAAGAGGACATGCTCATCCTTGAGAAGGAGAGATGTCGAGAGCTTGATGGACTCCTTGAGCTCGAAAGAGAGAAGAGCAAGGCATTGGAACACGAACTTGCTCTAAGTAAAAAAACGTGTTCAAGTCTTGAGGAGAAAACAATTGAGCTCAAGGATGAACTTGGGAACTTGTCAAAAGTTAACAAAATCCTTGAGACTCAAGTTGAGTCTCTCAAGAACAATGTAGCCTCTTCCTCTAAGAGCTCAACCTTCTCAAAGGCCTCATCCAATGCAACTCCGCCTTGCAAGTGCTCTAACTTAATCCTTATGCTTAAGGATGAACTCAACTCAGCACAAGGCAAGCAAGCACCTAAGGGTGCCATCTTTGACAAGGAGAAGGTGGCGTATGCACGAAGTGCATAAACCAACACAAGACCTCTCCATGTCAAGGATGGTCTTGGCTATACTAGAGGTGGAAGGCATAACGCCAAAACCTCCAAGTATGGCAAAGACATGATTGTCTTTGTTAAGGGGAGTTCATCCCCAACTAAAATTGAAAAGAACTCACCCTCTAGCAACAAATTGCCTAAATCTGAATCACACCCTCTATTCCATGATTTTGATGCATCTTTTGTGCTAAAGAGGAACAAACACGGCAAAGTGTTTGCTAGATATGTTGGGCCACTCCGCAAGAGCCCCAAGCCTTGCGTGTGGGTGCCCAAATGCCTAACTACTAACGTGAAAGGACCCAACTCCGCTTGGGTACCTAAAAGGAAGGCATAAACGTGTTTTGTAGGCTTACTCCTCTGGTGGATCGAAATGGGTGTTGGATAGCGGATGTACCAACCACATGACCGGAGAGAGGAGCATGTTCATAGAGTATGAGGAGAACGAGGACCCAAGTGAAGGAATCTTCTTTGGGGATAATAGCCAAGGGAAAATCCTTGGCTCCGGTAAAATTGCTATCTCCTCTTCGCATACTTTATCTAATGTTTTGCATGTTGATTCCCTAGACTATGATCTCCTATCCATATCACAGCTTTGTGATAAAGGATATAAGTGTGTTTTTTCTAGTGAGGGTGTGAATGTTCTGAGAGAGGGTAATGACTCAATAGCCTTTAAGGGAGTGCTCAAGGGAAAGCTGTATCTTGTGGACTTTACCACGGATAAGGCTCAACTTGACACATGCTTAATGGAAAAAGCCAACATGGGATGGCTTTGGCATAGAAGGCTAGCCCATGTTGGAATGAGGAACCCTCAAAAGCTCCTTAAAGGAGAGCACGTTCGTGGCCTAAAGGATGTGGTATTTGAAAAGGATAGGCCATGTGGTGCGTGCCAAGCGGGAAAGCAAGTAGGAGCTCAACACCCCTCTAAGAATGTCATGACGACAACTAGACCTTTGGAGTTACTCCATATGGATCTTTTTGGCCCCATTGCTTACATTAGCATCGGTGGAACAAGTATGGTCTAGTCATCGTTGATGAATTCTCTAGATATACTTGGGTGTTCTTCTTGCATGATAAGAGTGAAACCCCCGGTGTCCTCAAGAAATTCCTAAGGAGAGCTCAAAATGAGTTCACCTTAAGGACAAAGGCTATAAGGAGTGACAATGGCACCGAATTCAAGAACATGCAAGTAGAAGAGTTCCTAGATGAGGAGGGCATCAAGCATGAGTTTTCCGCTCCCTATTCTCCTCAACAAAATGGAATTGCCGAAAGAAAGAATAGGACGCTTATTGAGATGTCAAGGACGATGCTAGATGAGTACAAAACATCGGACCGGTTTTGGGCGGAAGCGGTTAACACCGCTTGTCACGCCGTAAATCGATTGTACCTTCATCGCCTCCTCAAGAAGACTCCTTATGAGCTTCTCGTTGGTAAGAAACCCAATGTTTCTTACTTTCGTGTTATTGGTAGCAAGTGTTATATCCTCAACAAGAAGCCTAAGACTTCGAAGTTTGCTTCAAAGTCCGATGAGGGTTTCTTGCTTGGATATGACTCAAACACTCATGCGTACCGTGTGTTCAACAAATCCTCCAGAATTGTTGAAGTAGCACGTGACGTGGTGTTTGACGAAACCAATGGCTCTCAAGTGGAGCAAGTTGATCAACATGCCCTTGATCAAGAGGAACCTCCACTAGAAGCTCTAAGGAGAATGGCACTTGGAGATGTTCACCCACAAGAACCATCTCAAAGCCCAAGTGACCATCATCATTATGAAGTAGGTCAAACCCCCATTGGACAAGTTGGAGATCCACTAGATACTCCCCAAAATGATAATGGGAATGAAGATCAAGGAGGAGGCTTGGATCAAGGGGGAGACCAAAGTGAAGAAGATGAATCAAGTGATTCAAGAGCTCAATCTCCGCATCCTCGTGTTCATCAAAGTGTTCAACGGGATCATCCCGTTGACAACATTCTAGGAGATATCACAAGAGGAGTAACAACACGTTCACGTGTTGCAAACTTTTGTGAGCATTTCTCCTTTGTCTCATCCTTGGAACCCCATAAGGTTGAAGATGCCTTAAGAGATCCGGATTGGGTAGTTGCCATGCAAGAGGAGCTCAATAACTTTGAAAGGAACAAGGTTTGGGAGCTTGTCAAGCGCCCACAAGCTAATGTTGTTGGAACCAAGTGGGTGTTCCACAACAAACAAGATGAGCATGGCGTGGTAACTAGGAACAAGGCACGACTTGTGGCAAAAGGGTACTCACAAGTTGAAGGATTGGATTTTGATGAGACATTTGCTCCCGTAGCTAGGCTTGAGTCAGTTCGGATATTACTAGCCTTTGCTACTCATCATGACTTCAAGCTCTACCAAATGGATGTTAAGAGTGCATTCCTTAATGGCCCAATCAAGGAAGAAGTTTATGTAGAGCAACCTCCAGGGTTTGAAGACCAAGACTATCCTAACCATGTTTACAAATTGCGAAAGGCTCTTTATGGCCTCAAGCAAGCTCCTAGAGCTTGGTATGAGTGCCTAAGAGACTTTCTAGTTGAAAATGGTTTTAGGATAGGCAAAGCGGATTATACCCTTTTCATAAAGCACTTCAACGAAGATCTTTTTGTGTGCCAAATATATGTGGATGACATCATATTTGGTTCCACAAATAAGGTGTTTTGTGATGAGTTCTCCAAGATAATGACTGAGAGGTTTGAAATGTCCATGATGGGTGAGTTGAAGTTCTTTCTAGGATTTCAAGTAAAACAACTCAAAGAAGGGACGTTCATAAGTCAAACTAAGTATACACAAGATATTCTAAGGAAGTTTGACATGGATAAGGCAAAACCCATCAAGACCCCTATGGGGACAGATGGACACCTAGACCTAAATGAGGATGGTACAACTGTGGATCAAAAGTTATATAGGTCTATGATTGATTCACTTCTCTATCTTTGTGCATCTAGGCCCGATATCATGCTAATTGTGTGTATGTGTGCTCGCTTTCAAGCGGCACCTAAGGCTTGTCATTTGACCGCCGTTAAAAGGATCTTGAGATATCTAGTACACACACCTTCCCTAGGACTTTGGTACCCCAAAGGATCTAAGTTTAACCTCATTGGATATTCCGATGCGGACTATGCGGGGTGCAAAGTTGATAGAAAGAGCACATCGGGCACATGCCAATTCTTGGGTCGATCTCTAGTGTCTTGGTCCTCCAAGAAGCAAAACTCTATTGCTCTCTCCACCGCTAAAGCAGAATATGTTGCAGCCGGAAGTTGTTGTGCACAACTTCTTTGGATGCGACAAACCCTTAGGGATTATGGGATTAACTTGCGCAACATTCCACTCTTGTGTGACAACGAGAGTGCCATCAAGATAGCCCATAATCCGGTGGAGCACTCTAGGACCAAACACATAGACATTCGACACCATTTCTTGCGAGATCACTCAATGAAGGGAGATATTGTAATTTCTCATGTGAGGACGGAACATCAACTCGCGGATATCTTCACCAAGCCTCTTGATGAGAAGCGTTTCTGTGAGCTAAGAAGTGAGCTCAACATTTTGGATTCTAGGAATGTGACTTAAACCACATTTCTCACTTTTTGAGCTATATTTCGAAAAAATCTTCTCTATCTTAATTTCTCTTAAAAAAACTGTTTGAGAGAACTTTTTCTTGGAAATGGATCATTTTTTTTACTTCCTTCATTAATCATGTTTGCATTGCTTGTTGTCCAAAAGGACCAATGATTGGAGGGCAAAGCTCTAAAATACAGTTTTTCAGCCCAGTCGGACCGGACTAGTCCGCCCCATTGGACGGACAAGTCCGGGTCCAGACTAGTCCGCGGCTAGTCCGCATACCAGACTAGTCCGCTCTGAGGCCGGACTAGTCCGGAGGCAGACTAGTTCGCGTCTGGTCCGCGCACCGGACTAATCCGTCCTGGCACCGGACTAGTCTGGCCCTTGGGGGCTTAAACCCCCAGGGTCGGCCCAGACCCCTCCTCTTCCCCTCACTCGCGCCTCTCCCTCTCCCACGCTCAAGCAACCGCCTCTTTTGGCGATTTTTCGCTCCAACCACCAAATCTCGATTCCAATCCGTGCATTGGAGCCCTTGGGAGTGAGGGATCGTTTCCCCGCGCTTCACCTTCGCAATCCATCGTCGATTTCGTCGATTCTTGCGGATTTAAGAAGGTATTCTAGCTTTTTCAAAAACTTTCCCCATTTTTGATTCTTGAGGTTTTTGATAGGAACACCTTCATAGATGTTGCTCCATATACCCTTGTGATCATAGCCTAGGAGTATTGCGCGCTGATCTGAAGATTTTTCGATGATTCGATTAGGGTTAGGGTTTATCCTGCGCAACCCGGACTAGTCCGGCCCCTGGCGGACAAGTCCGGTTTGCACAGAGCAAACCCTAGTCCTAGTCCTCTCTCGAGACTTCTTCCGCAATGCTTCCATCTCCTTGAACTCACCTTGAACTCATACCTTCCCGTCTATGTATTTTCTGCAGCATGTCGAACTCGGAGCGCTCCCCTTCTCGTCTCAACCCCGCGGGCGATGAAGAACGCCCCGAGACCTATCGGGGCCGCACCGAGGAGAGAGGTGCGGAAGTACCCCGGGAGGGCCGCACCAAGGCTCAAATCGTCGAAGCGAGGATGAAGGCTGCCCTCATTAAGGTGCAGAAAGAAAAAGAAGAAAGGCGGCTGAAGGCACTCGAAGCCTCCAAAGTAGCTGCCACTATCTACAATGAGGAAGAAGCCTTGGCACGAGCAACTGCCGAATCTCTAAATGAGCTAAGGAAGAAGAAGAGACAAGACAGGGAGGCTCACAACTCCAGGGCCGCTGAGGTCAATGCTCCCAAAAGGAAGAGACTCGTCACTGCTGGCGAGAAGGCAAAGGGCAAGGAGCAAGCCCAAAGGGAAGAAGAGCCAAGGGTCGAGCGTGACCCTAAGAAAGGAAAGGCTCCGGCTCCAGTCGAGCCGAAGAAGAAGAAGCCCTCCGTCAAGGTGCCAGCCAAGAAGGCACCCGGAGGAGTTTTGATTCGTGAAAAAGGGAAGGCTCAGGCTGTTGGCCCTCTTGTGATGCACAGTCCAGCACGTAATCCAAACCGTCATCCCAACCTCTCAGCTAACACATTCAAAGGAAAAGGAGCTGAGAAGGCCAGGAGGCTCAGAGACGAGAATGTCTATAGGTATGAGAGGTCCACCGCTGACCCTCGGTTCTGGTGTGACTTCCATTGCGATTACTATCGCACAGTCTACCAGGCCATGAAGAAGCCAGTGATCCAGGCCCAATGGGTGGACTGGACCTATATGGCCAAGAAGAAGCACGAGGCGTTTGACGCAGTGATCGAGGCAGCTGAGCGCCACGGAATCAAGGACATTCTCGGGTTCAAGTATGACTGGAATGAGGAGGTCATAGTTCAGTTCTATACCACGGTTCACTTCCACTCTCGTGGTGACCGTGCAATCACTTGGATGACCAACGGTGAGTAGTACTATGCCACTTTTGAGGTTTTTGCTCAGGATCTTGGTCTGGAGAGTCACCTGGACCATGATATCATTATCTCCAATCTCAAGGCCATGGACAGGGATGACATGAGCTATATGTACCCTCCTCACGTCAAGTGTGAAGCTGGACTGGCCAGGAACATCCTCCCGTTCTACAGCATCCTCAACATAATTCTTAGGAGGACAGTGGCTCCGAAGGAAGGGGATGCAGGGATCATCCAGGGTCACCTCAGGCACCTGTTGGCTCTCATTGATGGACATGAGATGTTCAACCTTGTAGATTACATCTTTGATGATATCTACAACATCTCACACACGCCAAACCGTGCCTGTGGTTATGCACTGTACATTATGTGTCTGATCGAGAAGGTGTCCGGGCTTGTGTTTGTGAAGGACACCACTCACCAGCCTCTCCGACCCCAGATGCCTTCTGCTGTCCAGATCCCTCCGCGCCGGAAGAACGTGGATCCCCCCTCTCAGCCGGAGGAACCTCGTGGTGGAGCCTCTTGCCGTGCCTCTCACTCACCCGGTGGCTCCTCTAGCAGCGGAGTCCTCAAGTTTCTTCGGTCCATCTTCACTTCGTGCCGCAAAGCCGAGGTGCGAGCTCAGCGGACTGAGCGCTACGTGAGGAAGCTATGCGACAAGATGGAGATTCCGATGAGCCCTGAGGCCTCCAACGACGAGCTCACTCCATACCCCCTTCTCACCCCCGAGGAGTTGACACTCTTGGGTGAGACGGAGGGTACCTCCTCACCGGGCTCCGACGACGACGACGATCATGAGGAAGACGTTGAGGACCCGGAGGCCACGAAGAGCGACTCCCGCGACGGCGATAGTGACGAGGACGAGGACTAGCTTTTGGGTCCCTGCCCCCTCTTCTTTTCCTTTTTGGTGCCTTGATGCCAAAGGGGGAGAGTTAGGGGGAGTCAATCAGTCCTTTGTATGCGTTTGGAGGAAGTAGCAGTCTTTTGTGTTTTGTGTGGTGTGTTCTTGTCATTTGGACCTCTTTTGTAACTTATTCATGCTACTTGGATGTTTACATTTGTGCAAGACTTGCTAATGTTGTTAAATATCAATATAATGTTCCTATTGCCAATCTTTTGATTATATTGATGCTTTTTATGTCTTGTCACAATTGTTGAGCACATCACGTAGGCACCCCACCATAACGTGTGTGGGTATGAAAGATCTCCTCCACCTCTTTTACATGCTGCATACATTGAGGGGGAGTCATTCATACGCACACAAGTTATGAAAACCAAAATTTATACTCTTATTTGTGAAGGACTTGATGTGTTGTCATCAATCACCAAAAAGGGGGAGATTGAAAGTGCATCTAGGTTCCCCGTGGGTTCTGGATGATTGATGACGACAATTAAGTCGCTAATGAGCTCATGTGATCTTAGCACAGGTATGGACTCGATTGGAGACGCAAACCCTCAAAAAGGAAAAGGAAGGAAACAGAGTTGACTCGAAGCGTAGAAACTAGGGTTTCTAGCGTGTTGAGTTAGACTAGCCGTAGAAATAGGAGGGTGTGTGCGTAAAGTGCAAAGAGATCAAAGTAGAAGCTCAGGAGTGGTGGTTGAGGTAAAAATCCTATTTGGAGTTGAAGTTAGAGTAGTCTGGCAGGAGTGGTCGGACTAGTCCGCCTTAGGGCCGGACTAGTCCGCTCCTGGCTAGACTAGTCCGTTTTCACACGGACCAGAAGGTCCTGTGTGACTTCGGACTAGTCCGTAGTGGACCGGACTAGTCCGGGGTACCCCTTGAAGTGGAGTTTCGGGACTAAGTCCTAGAGAGCGGACTTGTCCGTTTTGGAGCGGACCAAAAGGTCCTGTGTGAGATCAGACTAGTCCGTCCTTGGGCCGGACTAGTCCGTGGTGCCGAGTGCAGAGAGGTTTTGTGACTAAGTCTGGGAAGGCCGGACTAGTCCGCCCTTGGGGCCGGACTAGTCCGTGGTTTCCAGACTAGTCCGTTTTCACACGGAACAAAAGGTTATGTGTGAGATCGGACTAGTCCGGTAAGGGCCAGACTAGTCCGTTGTGGAAGTTACCGTTTGAATTTGAACTTTGGCGGGTAGCGTGACGATTGCCGCGCAGTGCGACAGTGTCAGAGGGGTCAGTGGTCCCCTAGGCCGGACTAGTCCGGGCCTAAGGCCGGACTAGTCCGCCCTTTTGCTGAGGTCAGCAGTTTGGGCTCGGGACTCCTATAAAAAGGGGACCCCCGGCCTCATTTCAAACTCTCGAACCCTAGCGCCGCCACATCCAACTTGGAGCACTCTTAAGCCTCTTTCTTACAAACTTTCTCTCTAAAACTAATTCTTGTGTGGATTAGGGTTTAGTGAGGTGGAGAAGAGGAAGAACATCGCGCTTGTGCTCCCGGTTTGATCTCTTGCACTCATTGAGTCTTTGTGAGCTGTGTGTTGAGTGTGTTTTGTGTTGTTGATCATCTTTGTGGTGTGGGAGCCTCAGATTGTGAGAAGCCCCAACGAATCTTGTATTCGCACTTTGAGATAGTGGAGAACCAAGTTAGGCCCGTGAGGTAAACTTGGTGAGGGAAGGCTTTGTGAACCCGGTCCTTTGTGGACTCCTCAACGGGGACGTAGATTCTTGTGTGGAATCGAACCTCGGGATAAAATCCTTGTGTCTCCGTGTTATTCGCATTTTGTTTATTGCATACTTAGCTCTAGGGTTGCTAGTCTTGTCTTGTGCCTCACATTGCTTAATCTTGTTAAAACTTGACTCACTCTTGTGTTGATAGTTTCTAAACTTGTCTTAAACATATCCTCACTTGTAGCCTCGAGAAAATCCCCTTAAAACTTGCTAGAAACACTTTTTAGGGTTCTTCACGCAGGCTGACCGGACTAGTCCGCCCCCAGACCGGACTAGTCCGCCCCCTGTGATTTAATCTCGTTTTATTCAGTCATTTGCAGGTCGATTAGCCTATTCACCCCCCCTCTAGGCAACTTTCAATAAACTCATATATATTGACTTCAGCCGAGTAGGATCGGACTAGTCCGCCCTAAGGCCGGACAAGTCCGGAGGCAAGACTAGTCTGCGGCTGGTCCGCACACCGGACTAGTCCGCCCTGGTACCGGACTAGTCCGTCCCTTGGGGACTTAAACCCCCAGGGGCGGCCCAGACCCCTCTTCTCTCCTCTCACACCCGCCTCTCTCTTTCCCGCGCGCAAGCAACCGCCCCGTCGGCGATTTTTCGTTCCAACCACCAAAACTCGCATCAAATCCGCGCATTGAAGCCTTTAGGAGTGTGGGATCGTTTCCCCGCACTTCTTCGACGCTTTCCTACTCCGATCTCGTCGATTTCTTCGGATTTGAGGAGGTATTTCCCTCTTTTCAAAAATTCCTCTCATTTTTGATTCTTGGAGTTTTTGATAGGAGTACCTTCATTAATGTTGCTCCATACATTCTTGCGATCATATTCTAGAAGTATTGCGCGTTGATTTGAAGATTTTTTCTAAAAATCGTTAGGGTTAGGGTTCATCCCGTGCAACCCGGACTAGTCCGGCCCTGGCGGACAAGTCCGTTTTGCACAGGGCAAACCCTAATCTTAGCTATTGCTTGAGATTCCTTCCGCAATATTTCACACCCTTGGTCTCTTATGTCCTCTTCTCATTGTGTTTTCAGCACGATGTCGGATTTCGAGCGCAATCTTCCGAGTTCCAACCCTGCGGGCGAGGAGGATCGAGTTGAGACTTATCGGTGCCGCACCGAGGAGAGGGGTGCTGAAGTGCCTCCCCCTCCCAGAGATCCCCGGGAGGCACGCACCAAAGCCCAAATCATCGAGGCAAGAACTAAGGCTGCCCTCATCGAGGCGCAGAAAGCAAAGGAAGAACGGCGGCTGAAGACACTTGAAGCTTCCAGAGTAGCCGCAACTGTCTACAACGAGGACGAAGCCATTGCTCGTGCTACTGAAGACTCTCTCCGTGAGGCACAGAAGAAGAAGAGAGAAGAAAGAGAGGCTCACAATTCCAGGGCCGCAGAGGCCAATGTCCCCAAGAGAAAGAAGCTCGTCACCATTGGCGAGAAGGCTAAGGGCAAGGAGCAAGCCCAAGGGGCAGCTGAGCCTAGGGTCGAGCGTGACCCCAAGAAGGGAAAGGCTCTGGCTCCAGTCGAGCCGAAGAAGAAAAAGCCAGTTGTCAAGGTGCCAGCCAAGAAGGCAGCTGGAGGGGTAGTGATCCGAGAGAAAGGGGAGGCCAAGGCCATTGGCCCTCTCAAGATGCACAGTCCAACGCAAAACCCCAATAGGCAGCCCGCCTTGGCTGCAAATGTGTTTAAAGGAAAGGGAGTTGAGAAGGCCAGGAGGCTCAGAGATGAGAATGTCTATAGGTATGAGAGGTCCACCGCCGACCCTCAGTTTTGGTGTGACTTCCATTGTGATTACTATCGCACAGTCTATCAGGCAATGAAGAAGCCAGTGATCCAGGCTCAATGGGTTGACTGGGCATATATGGCTAAGAAGATACACGAGGCATTTGACGTAGTGATTGAGGCAGCTGAGCGCCACGGGATCAAAGACATTCTTGGATTCAAGTATGACTGGAATGAGGAAGTTATCGTACAGTTTCATACCACAGTTCACTTCCACACTCATGGCGACCGAGCCATCACTTGGATGACCAACGGTGAGCAGTACTATGCCACCTTCGAGGTCTTTGCTCAGGCACTTGGACTGGAGAGTCACCTGGACCATGAGATCATTATCTCCAATCTCAAGGCTATGGACAGGGATGACATGAGCTACATGTACCCTCCTCACGTCCGCTATGAAGCTGGATTGGCGAGAAACATCCTTCCCTTCTACAGCATCCTTAACAGTATTCTTAGGAGGACGGTGGCTCCTAAAGAAGGGGATGCGGGGATCATCCAGGGTCACCTCAGGCACCTGTTGGTTCTCATTGATGGACATGAGATGTTCAACCTTGTGGATTACATCTTCGATGATATCTACAACATCTCACACACACCCAACCGTGCCTGTGGCTATGCCCCTTACATAATGTGCCTGACAGAGAAGGTGTTCGGGCTCGTGTTTGTGAAGGACACCACTCACTAGCCTCTCCGACCCCAGATGCCACCTGCTGTCCCGACTCCTGCCTGGAGGAAGAATGCGGAGTCATCCTTCCACTCCGAGGTGCCTCCTTCCGTTGCACCTCCGTCTCAGCACTCGGCGGGCTCCTCTAGTAGCGGAGTCCTCAAGTTTCTTCGGTCCATCTTCACCTCGTGCCGCAAAGCCGAGGTGCGAGCTCAGAGGACTGAGCGGTACGTGAGGAAGATCTGCGACAAGCTCGAGATCCCGATGAGCCCTGAGGCCTCCGACGACGAGCTCACTCCGTACCCGCTTCTCACCCCCGATGAGTTGACACCCTTGGGTGAGACAGAGGGTACCTCCGCACCGACCTCCGACGACGACGACGACAATGCCGATGATGATGAGGATGTCACGGACCCCGAGGCCACGGAGAGTGGCAGTGATGAGGACGAGGACTAGCTTTTAGGTCCTAGTTCCCCTTCTTTTCTTTTTTGGTGCCTTGATGCCAAAGGGGGAGAGTTAGAGGGAGTTAGTCTTTTGTGTTGTGCCTTTGGACTTGTCTTGTAATATATTTATGCTACTTGGATGTTGGATGTTTACTTTTGTGCAAGACATGTTACTATTGCTTAATTTCAATATGATGCTCTCATTGTCTATCTTGTGATAATATTGATGTTCTTTATATCTTGTCACAATTGTTGAGCACATCACGTAGGCACCCCACCATAAAGTGTGTGGGTATGAAAGATCACCTCCACCTCTTTTACATGTTGCATACATTGAGGGGGAGTCTATCATATGCACACGTGTTATGAAAACCAAATTTATACTCTTAATTGTGAAGGACTTGATGTGTTGTCATCAATCACCAAAAAGGGGGAGATTGAAAGTGTATCTAGGTTCCCAGTGGGTTTTGGATGATTGATGACGACAATTAAGTCGCTAATGAGCTCAAGTGATCCTTAGCACAGGTGTGGACTCGATCGGAGACGCAAACCCTCAAAAAGGAAAAGGAAGGAAACGGAGTCGACTCGAAGCGTAGAAACTAGGGTTTCTAGCGTGTTGAGTTGGACTAGCCGTAGAAATAGGAGGGTGTGTGCGTAAAGTGCAAAGAGATCAAGTTAGGAGCCCAAGAGTGGTGGTTTAGGTAGAAACCCCTTTGAGAGTTGAAGTTTGAGTAGTCTGGCAGGAGGGCCGGACTAGTCCGCCTGAGTGGCCGGACTAGTCCGCTCCTGGGCAAACGAGTCCGTTTTGGCACAGACCAAAAGGTCATGTGTGACTTCGGACTAGTCCGTAGTGGGACGGACTAGTCCGTGGTACCCCTAGGGTGAAGATTCGAGACTAAGTCCAGGAGAGCGGACTTGTCCGTTTTAGGGCGGACCAAAAGGTTCTGAGTGAGATCGGACTAGTCCGTCCGTGGGCCGGACTAGTCCGTGTTGCTAAGTGCAGAGAGGTTTTACGACTAAGTCTGGGAGGCCGGACTAGTCCGCCTGGGTGGCCGGACTAGTCCGCACCTCCAGACTAGTCCGTTTTTCCACGGAACAAAAGGTTCTGTGTGAGAACGGACTAGTCCGCTGTAGGGCGGACTAGTCCGTGTCTATGTGACCGTTTGAATTTGAAGATTTGGTGGGTAGCGTGACGATCGTCGCAACAGTTGTCGGGACCTGACAGAGGTCAGTGGTCCCCTAGGCCGGACTAGTCCGGGCCTGAGGCCGGACTAGTCCGCCCTTTTGCTAATATCAGCAGTTTGGGCTCGGGACCCCTATAAAAAGGGGACCCCCGGCTTCACTTTGAATAACCTGTAACCCTAGCACTGCCACAGCAAAACTTGGAGCATTCTTGAGCCTCTTTCTTGCCTACTTTCCCTCTAAAACTAATTCTTGAGTGGATTAGGGTTTAGTGAGGTGGAGAAGAGGAAGAACATCGCGCTTAGGCTCCCGGTTTGATCTCTTGCACTTTGTGAATCTTTGTGATATGTGGCTTGATTTAATCTTTGTGATTTGCAATTGTAATTGTGGTGGGAGCCTCAGATTGTGAGAAGCCCCAACGAATCTTGTATTCATTCTTTGTGATAGTGAAGAACCAAGTTAGGCCCGTGCGGTAAACTTGGTGAGGGAAGGGTTGTGGAACCCGGTCCTTTGTGGACTCCTCAACGGGGACGTAGATTCCTTGTGTGGGATTGAACCTCGGGATAAAATCCTTGTGTCTCCGTGTTCTTCGCATTTCGTTTATCTAATATTCCGTTCTAGGGTTGCTAGTTTTGTCTCATGCTTCATATTGCTATAAACTTGTTCCTCTTAGTCATATACTTGTGTTGGTAGTTGCTAAACTTGACATAACCATATCCTCACCTGTAGCCTCGAGAAAATCGCATTAAAACTTGCTAGAAACACTTTTTAGGGATCTTCACGCAGGCTGACCGGACTAGTCCGCCCCCAGACCGGACTAGTCCGCCCCCTATAATTTAATCTCATTTTATTAAGTCATTTGCAGGTCGATTAGCCTATTCACCCCCCCCCCCTCTAGGCAACTTTCCAAGACTCCTATGGCAACCAATGTGCATCTCAATCTTAATGAAGATGGTCCAAGTGTGGACCAAAAGGTATATCATTCCATGATAGGCTCATTACTTTACTTATGTGCATCTAGGCCCGATATCATGCTAAGTGTGCGTATGTGTGCTAGATATCAAGCTGCTCCTAAGGTGTGTCATTTGACAGTCGTTCAGAGAATTCTTAGATATTTGGTTCACACACCAAGCCTAGGACTTTGGTACCTCAAAGGCTCTAAGTTTAACCTCATTGTATATTCTGATGCGGACTATGCGGAGTGCAAAGTTGATAGGAAGAGTACGTCCGGAACTTGCCAATTCCTTGGTAGATCTTTAGTGTCTTGGTCCTCAAAGAAACAAAACTTCATTGCTCTTTCCACAGCCCAAGCGGAGTATGTTGCCGCTGGAAGTTATTGTGCACAACTTCTTTGGATGCGACAAACTCTTAGGGACTATGGCATAAACTTGCATCATATTTCCCTCCTATGTGACAATGAGAGTGCCATCAAAATAGCCCACAACCCATTCGAGCATTCAAGTACCAAACACATCAATATTCACCACCACTTCTTGAGAGATCACTCCATCAAAGGAGACATTGCAATTTCCTATGTGAGAACCAAAAAACAATTGGCCAATATTTTTACCAAACCCTTAGATGAGAAAAGATTTTGTGAACTTAGGAGTGAGCTCAATATCTTAAATTCTCGAAATGTGGCTCGAGTCTTGCACATCTGATTGTTATATTCAAAATTCACACATGCTTGCAAAAAAACTCATCCTCCTCAGTTTTCTATAAATTATTATGAAAATTAGTGAATTTTTGTGAATAATGGTCATAGTTTGATTGTTGATTGCTTACTGACCATGTTTATGAAGATCTTTTGTTAAAATATAGTCCAAAAGGATCAAATCTCCACTAAAAACTCAGTATATAGAAGTTTTCAGTCTTAGGACCAGACTAGTCCGCCCCCCGAATCGGACTAGTCCGGATGTTCAAAATAGTCTGGACCCAGTCCGCTGGCCAGACAGTCCGGGTCTCCAACCGGACTAGTCCATCCCTTGGGTACTTAACCTCTCCAGGGAGCCCTCGACATCTTCACTCCCGTTCGGACATCCTCTCTCTCCAAAACGCATGAAAACCGATCCAAATCGGCTATTTTCGATTCCAACCACCAAATCTCGATTCCAATCCATGGATTGAAGCCCTAGGGTGCGTGGGAACTCTTCCCCAAGCATCGGAGGCCGATTCCCCACCCACATTTCTTCGAATTGAAAATTTGAAGAGGTATTCTTGACCTAACACCAAAATCTCCGAAATTCAATTCTTTTAGGTCTATTGATAGAAACTTCTTCGCAAATGTTGTTGTCCACATCATTGTGATCATGTACCTCCATTTTTGTGGTAGGATCCATATTTTTTGCAAGATTTCTCTAGATTAGGGTTCTTGTTGTATGAAACGGACTAGTCCGGCGACAGGGCGGACAAGTTCGGCCTTGTACGGACTAGTCTGTCCCATGGGCGGACAAGTCCAGGTTACACAGTGAAACCCTAACCTAAATCAATTTTGTGAATTTTACCACCATATCTCTACTTCCTTGGACTCATACACATTCCTTTGCATCTCTTATCAGCAACCATGTCAGATTCCCATTACGTTCCCCTCTCCGACTCCGAGGCTGAAGCAAGAAGGCAAGCTTGTTATCGCCGAAAGCGCGAGGAGGAACAACTTGTCATGGCGTATCTCGACTCTCAGTCAGAAGATAGAAGAGCAAAGAAGACACAACGGGAGGCTCATAACTCAGTTGCAACCAAGGCAGCCCCTAAGAAGAAAAGGGTTGTGACTATGGGGGAGAAGGCAAAATCCCAGGAGGCAAGGACCTCTAAGGACAAGGGTAAGGCACCGGTCATTGCTGCTAAGAAGACTGCAAGCAAGGCCACGAAGGGAGCCACTAAGCCCATAGGTCCTTTGAGGATGTAATCACCTGTACGTAACTCTAACCGTGCAGCTGCCTTCGACGCCAACGTCTTCAAAGGAAAAGGGGTTGAGAAGGCTAGGAAGCTCAGAAAGGTCAATGTCTATCAAAGGGATAGGAGCACAATGGATCTCCACTTTTGGTGTGACTTCCACTGTGACTACTACAGGACAATTTATATGTCCAAGCAAACACCCGTGACTAATGCTAAGTGGATTGACTGGGACAACATGGCCTAGAAGGATCATGTGACTTTCAATGTTGTGATTGAGGCCATAGAGCGCCATGGCTTGAAGAAGTTCATGGCATTTTAGTATGATTGGAATGTGGAGGTAATTGTTCAATTCTACTCCACTGTGTACTTCCACACCGATGGGGATCGGAGGATCACTTGGATGACTCACGGAGAGCAATACCCCACCACCTACTGAGAGTTTGCTCAGTTACTTGACTTGGAGGACCAACTGGACAATGAGATCATCATCTCCAATCTAAGGCCAGTTGATCGAGACACTTTGGAGTACATGTATCCAAGTCATGTACCTTTTGAGGCTGGGCATATAAGGAACATCAAGCCCTTCTACAGTGTCCTCAACCGAGTGCTCCAGAAGACTATTGCCCCCAAGGATGGAGATGCGGGGATTATTCAAGGAAACTTGAGGCACTTGATGGTGCTAATTGATGGAGATGTTCGTTTCAATGTAGTGGACTACATTTTTTATGACATCTTCAACATTTCGCATACTCCGAACCGATCATGTGGCTATGCTCCGTACATAATGTACATGATCGAAAAGGTGTCCGGGCTCAACTTCAAGAAGGATATCATTCATAGAAGGCTTTGTCCTGAAATTCCACCTCTGGAGCCGGCTGCCCCTCGTAGGAAGAATGTGGATCCTCCCGCTTCTTCTTCACACTTTGTGCCACCACCTCCTCCTTCATCACAATGCGGCAGCGGATTTCTCAAGTGCTTCAAAGCCATATTCTCTTCTTGTCGGAAGGCGTAAGTTCGACAACGTCGCATGGAGCATCGCCAAGAGAAGTATCTCAAGGCGATGTGTGACAATCTGGACATCCCCATGTCTCCCGCCGCAAAGAGTGATGGAGAGATGACTCCATTTTCAGAGTTCACTGCCGAGGAGCTCGCTCAATTCGGTGAAGTTGATACCTCTACGGCGGCTCCATCCGAAGATGATGATAATGGTGACCTAGAAGCCACGAAGAGTAATAGTGGTCACCAAGGAGCCGGAGACGGCGACGATGACGCCGATTATGATGAAGAATAGACCTAAGGACTCTTCTTTCTTTCTCTTCCTTTTTGGTGTCTTGATGCCAAAGGGGGAGAGATTTATGGGGTACTTAGAAAGGGGAAGAGTTTGTAAAAGGGGGTTCTACTTAGACAATAGTTTTATGGTGGAGAGATTGATCCACTATGGACTTATGTTTTAAAACTCTCATTTCAATTGTTGTAAGACTTAATTCATGTATCTTGTCTAAATTGTGATGTTATGTTTGAATTACATGTTTCATCTTGCATGCTTGGTACCTTATCACAATTTATGAGCACACCATTTAGGCACCCCACCATAACATGTATATGTATGAGAACTCTCTCAATTTCTCTTACTATGATGCATACATTAATGGGGAGTCACTCATACAAATACATGTTATGAAAACAAAATATTATCCTTTTGTTGAAGTCTTAATGTGTTGTCATCAATCACCAAAAAGGGGGAGATTGAAAGTGCATATAGGCATCCCCGTGGGTTTTGTATGATTTATGATGACAATTAAGAGGCTAATGAGTTAAGTTGATCTTAAGCACAGGTGCAATGATTGAAATGAGATGAAATCCCTCAAAAAGGAAAAGGTTAAAACGGGCTTCAAAGAATCAAGCGTAGAAATTAGGGTTTCTATGGTGTTGAACTTATATGAGTCGTGTCATGTGAGAGGGTGGATGTATCATGTGCATTGAGATCATTCTAGAGGGCTCAAAGTGGTGGTTGGGAGAAAAACCTAATTGAGAAGCCAAAATGAGGAAAAACCCTAGGAGGTCGGACTAGTCCGGGCCTCAGGGCCGGACTAGTCCGGCCAGTCAGAGAAGTCCGCTTTGGGGAGGACTAAAGGTCTCTCGTGTAGATCGGACTTGTCCATATGGGTACGGACTAGTCCGTTCTCCCCTTCGTGAAAGTTGGAGCTAAGTTCCAGTAGATTGGACTTGTCCGTTTTAGAATGGACCAAAGCTCTCTGGAAAAGTTTAGACTTGTCCGTGGTGGTACGAACCAGTCCGTTTGAGACTTAGTGTGAGATAAACCGAGCAAACCCAAGAGGGCCGGACTAGTTCGCCCCCTCTGGCCGGACTAGTCTGGGCCTATCCAGTTGTGTCTGTTTTGGGATGGATCAAACCTTTTTGTCCTACTTTGGACTAGTCCGTAGTGAACCGGACTAGTCCATGTTGTCAGTGGCCGTTTGAAAATCAAACATTGGCGCGCAAGACATCTGATTTGTCGATCGATGACGTGAAATTGTTGGTGATCCCGGAAGGCTGGACTGGTCCATGGCACAGGGCCAGACTAGTCCGGGTTTGCCCTGGTGGCAAGGGTTAGTTGTCGGGACCCCTATAAAAAGGGGACCCTCGGCCCCTATTTGATAACTCTTGAACCCTAGCGCCGTCACAAGTGACTTAGAGCCTTCCAAATCCTTTCTTTCATCCTACTAGACCTCTAAGACCAAATCTTGAATAGTTTAGGATTTGGGGAGTAGAGTGAAGGAAGATTATCGCGTTTGGGCTCTCAGTTTGATCTCTTTGCACATTGTGTTGTGTTTTGTGGCTTTTTGTGAGTTGAGCTTCGTGTGCTCCTCATTGTATTGATTTGTGGGAGCCTCAACTTGTGAGCAGCCCCAATCAAACTTGGTGATTGCCCATTTATATAGTGGAAACCAAGCCGGCCATTGTGGTGGCTTGGTGAGAGAAGAGTCAAGTGAGACCCGGTCCTTGTGTGGACTTCTCAACGTGGATGTAGACTTCTTCGTGGAGCTGAACACAGGATAAATCTTGTCTCACTTGTCATATTACATTTCATAATCACTAGCATTGCTATTAGGGTTCATGTTATTCATATTGCTCTTCACCTTGATCTTTGTTGAAATCTTGTAACTTTAGTGCTTTAACTTCACAATTTATGTTGTACTAGGTTACCACACATTGCTTATATCTTCGGTGAACTTCAATTTCCGCAAATAACTTGTAGAAACCAAGTTTTTAGGTTTTCACACTGTGCTGAGCGGACTAGTCTGGCCCTGTCCAAACAAGTCCGGCCTCAGGAGGTTAATCTCGTTTGATTAAGTCATTTCAGGTCTTATTGCTTATTCACCACCCCTCTAGGCAACTTTTACCTTATCATCAATTTTCACATCTAGCTGACCTAGATTTGTGATTCTTTGGTTGAAAACATTTATGTGCTCTGCAAGATCAGACCTTTCCTGCATCTTCAGCCCATATAATTTTTGCTTCAAATACAGCTTGGTCGTCAAAGTCTTCGACATAAACTGATTTTTCAACTTATCACATATTTCTTTTGGTGTAGTCAACCCGATGGCATGATAATGACATTGTCGGACAGACACAACCGTACAATTGCAGCTGCTTGCATCTGCTTCTCTTCCCACTCATCCTCCATCTTGACCGTTTTTTTCGCCTTCAAAACTGACAAAAGATTTTGTTGCGCCAAGAAATATTTGACCCTTATCTGCCACAAGCCGAAGTTGTCGCTGCCATCAAACTTTATCATATCAAATCGGGTACCTGTCGATTTCATCCGTTCTCCTGACACAGATCACCGAAAGAACCTTTGAACGTGTCACACGTCGAAGCCGCGTGACTCCTGCACGCACAAGCACATTGTCGCGTACTCTTGCGTTCCGCCTGAACGTGTCACCGCATATCCTGCACCTCCGCCGTACACCGTTGTGCACAGCCTGCAGCTCTCGAGCCTTCTCGACTATCACATCGCTCGCATACGACGAAGTCGACCCGCTTGATCGCCGCCCGCCGTTCGTCTTCAAACTGATGCAAACTTCCTTGAAATCACGAACAACCAATTGTTTTTTCCAGTTGCAATTGACGTAGACTCCCTTGCTTTATATAATGGCTGGATCGCACAAAATCCGTATAGACACGGAAAGGGACTGCATATCCCTGCCTTTCTTGTCGCACACGGCCTCCGTTACCTGACGAGTCCCTGCGTGGTACGTAGCCAGATCCGAGTTGGAGGCTAGTTTTAACCCGATCAAAGGAACAATAGAGAAAAAGTCCAGCCTGCATGCATTCTGATTCCTAAGCAGCCAAACACGTGTAGACCTCACCTTGTCTCCAATGAATAAAATATCCACGCATGCACCAGCTTGATTGTCCTGAGTATAACACACGTGTAGACCCTCCTTGTCTCCAATGCATACACAGCTGCGCTCCAACTCCAAAACTTGCGTACGACGCCTGCTTCCACATACTCTGCTCTCGACGCATAATATGGCATCGTACCTTGTGCGTAGACACAGGCAACCCGTGTCGTACATCGCTATCAGCTCACCGAGTCCCGTACCACGTCACCCCGCACCGCCATCAACTCAGCATAACGAACAATCCACCTCTACTACACGCCGAGTCCACCATGGCTATCGCCATCACTATAGCACCTCCATCTTGAGCATACTACAGACCTCCGATCAAATTGATCGCGTATTAGTTGGATCGCGAGTCGAAGCCATCGCCTTTCATCCACGACGTCTTTCAGCCGCACCGTCGAACTTGACCATCACGTCTGATCGGCCCCTATCGAACAGCAGCCTGCAACCGCCATCAATCTGTTCTCCACGTCTGGACGAAACTCCATTGATGCAGCTCATTGAACGGTTCGAGCCGCCACGCTCGAAGTGTTCAACTCCACCGATCGAGTCGTCGATCGCCTCCATGCTCCACCTTGCGCCATGTCCCTCCTGGACACATCGTGCGAGCTTTGCGCGGCATGGAACATACCATCATGCCTGCTCATGATCTTCAACATCACCTCTAGATCCGATCCAACCTTGGCTCTGATTACCACTTGTTAGAAAATAGGCACGCGGAAGCGACAACGGATCTCTCGAGATATACGACGCCAGATCACGGATGACACGCGAGGCACGATATTTGTTAACGAGTTTCGGCCAAAGCCTACATCCTTAGGCTATGACTACGAGCGCTCCTCCCCAATATGTTGTCTTTTGTTGTCATGATTACAATCGTGGCCCTCCCCTCATATTTATAAGGAGACCGGTACAGAGTCCAACACAAGCTCTACACCCCACCGCTAATACAACTTAAAATCCTAACCGCAACCAACTCGTACATAATATTTGACACATATCCACCAATATTTGGTTCATATACTAAAATTATTACCATTTGTCATTTTTATCAAATTTGACTAAGCTTAGATTCTTGAACTCTCAGCCACAATTTGACAAGTCCAAGAGAATCTTGTCTGACTTTTTTTTAATCATTGACATGTAGAATGTAGTGAGATGAAATAATTCTTGCTACAATTGTGACTATGAACCTTGCCAGACTTCTTTTAGTCATTGAAATGTAGAACCTAGTTACAAGAAAATAAATCTTGCTACAATTGTGACTTTAAACTAAATACATGCTTAAGTTGATCAAACTTGACTAACTTTACGCGTGGCAAAATGTAGTAAATTGTGACTTCAAACAAAACATACCCTAAGCATATCCGTCTTCTAACTCACATAGAAATATGCTGGAGATTTATCAGTTACTTTGTTATATCTACATGTTTTTTAACTTGTTATCCAACTGAATTGTAATCAGGACACTTTAAGACAAATGTTGCTGCTAGCTGGTCCCAATACAGAACCAGTTAATGGTATTCAGAAAAAAAAAATGAAACCATCAATTGCAACCTGTCAGACATTTCATTCTCTTAGCTGCCAATCTGCTTTAGCTGCTATAGTCACTCGGTGGGCTAGCATCTTGTTTATATCAACTTACAATTTCTGTTTTTTTTTTTGAAAACATACTTACAATTTCTGTGGAACTTGACTAAAAAAATGTTCTCTCCATTTTAAATAAATTTCATTTAATATAAAAAATATAGTTCAATTGAATAAATTATATGTCATAAATATATTTTATTTCGGAGCGGGGACAATGTCTAAAACAAGATATTCTACGAAATAAGCCAATGGTAGATGCCCCGGAGCTTTGGAAACCATCAAGAATTCAGTTAGAAGAGACAGCCTGGCAGGCCCAGTACGTCTATCCGATCCTGAAGCCCAAGTTGAGAGGAAGAGCAGCGGGAGTATTCAAGTAATTTCGAATTTCGATGCACCGGAGCTTTGGATGGGCGATGCAAAAATTTTGTAAAATAAACCTTTAGCCGTAGACGCCGCCCGTTCAGCCGAAACTAACCTGGTTCAGAAGTGAACGTTTCATGAGAAACATTGCTTTATGATGTAATGCAGTATAAAGGTGGCAGCACGATCTATGTGGAAGATGTATATGTAAGAAACTTGTCTTTGGATGCGTTTGCCCTTGATATCTGGTTGTTTGCCACTTCTGTACGTTCTAGTGCTCCAAGTTATTCGTGGAGACCCCTGGCGTCATGTGCTGCATGCATGTCCGTTTACTTGTTATTGAACAGTCGCACTTAACCAGAGCATGCAGCAGTCAGATGAGAACACTCGTTGCTGACGAACTGGATCCTTTTATTTATCGGTAATCCTTCCCCTCAGACGCCTGAAATTCCACCTCACTCCAGATGATCATTAGATCCACTTTGAGATTCATGCAAAAACTATATTTCTTCTCACTCAACTCTAATCCCAAATGGATAGAAACGGGTCGGAGGCGGGCAACCGGCAGCGGTGCGCGTGTGGGTCGACTGGCGGCGGCCAAGCGAAAGGCGGTGGCCGCCGCAAGGGCGGCACGACCAAAAGGCGGTGGCCGCCGCAGGGGTGGCACAGTCGATAGGCCGCGTGGCGGTGCAACGACGTGGGAGGGCGGTGGCGCAACGGTGCCACGGCGGCATGACGGAGGCATGGCGGCGGCGCTGCCGTCGGAGGTGAGGAAGAAGAGGTGAGAAAATAAATTTAGTTTTAATTGTTAATATGTTAGTTTTGTTAATTGTTAATTCATATTCGTAAGGATTATATTAATTGTAAAATAATCAAAATAAAATAATTCCATGATTGGTTGAGCTATATAATTAAGGATTAATAATTAATTACAAAGATTAGAGGTTAATGACAGTAATTAAAAATTAATTATCAACGCCTGAAATGTTCTCAAATTTCACGCACCTGGAATATTTTCAAGTTTCACGCACCTGAAATCTAGACAGATCCTCTATTTATTCCACCGCATCAAGGCATTAGTTTTCATACAAAATAATCCTCAACGAGTCTCCAGCATTTTCAAGTTATCTCGATACCGGATGGAGAACCTCTGAGAGGATTGTGGTAGAGTTGGAATCTGGTACGCGGAAAAGGGTTGGGTGAAGGAGAGCCAGAGAGCCAATCCTTTTTCCTGGCGGACCTTCCTGCCTCAAGAAAAGCACAAAAGTCATTATCACCTTTGTATAAAATGTAAATTTTCTGTCTTCCTTGTAAAGCAGAACCTTGTTGACAGATGACGGGAAAGGGAGACTCGAGATATTGCCACCTCTGTATTCTCCACAAGAACTGGAGACGAATTTTCACTTGTACAGCAGTCGTTCGTCGTTCGTCGGTAGTCACTGCTGCAGTTTCAGCAAATCCCGGATCCGGCTTCCAATATGTTACCCGGTTACCCCCATCAAACTCGATCCAGCGTACCGTTTAGTGATACTCCTTACATCCTTAAAAATTATTATCTTTTAATATAAATATGAACTAAAAGTGATAAAACTTTTATGAACAGAGTAATTAATTTTTCATGCTTTTTATATCAGGCGTGCAACTCACCGTGTACGGCAAGTAGGTTGGCAGGCTGATCCCGCGTTGTTGTGGAAGCGCTCGGACAGTCGGACATGCATGCTGTCCCGAACCGAGAAAACTATCTCCTATCTAACCGAAGCTGCGTGCAGAGTGCGAACACAGAGATCCCATTACCCCGAACCCACGAATTCCAATGCTCGAAACTCAGTCCATCTAACCTACGACGGCGTACAACAAAGGGAAAAGTGGGGTAAAGGCCACGAACGTTACGAATCCATGGATTCCACGCCCTACCGACGGAACGAACTACAAAGACGATGATCCCGAGCCCCGAACTCCAACTCCATCGGCAAAAACGATATTACCCTCGCGTGCAAACTTCCTCCTCGTCTCGACTGACGACCGGTGGCCTCGTGTTAATTAGCTCAGCTAGATTGCTTGCTTGCTTGTGGCGGCGGAGGGATTACCAGCAGCTGCGGTGCCCTCGTGATTGCTTGATCCTTCGTTCGATCCATTGAGCGGTGCGGTGGCATAAAGGGGGCGTACGACGCCATCGGAAGACAAAAAAGAGGCGCCTTTGCTTGGCTTTTCCTTCTCTTTTGCCATGATACTGCTGCCTTGGCGCAGGAAGAGCGGCGCCGTCCTCGCCGCCGTCGCGTTGGCGTGCTTCGTCATCCTCATCCACGCCGCTTCGCTGCCGGCCGCCTCGGCGCTCGCCGTCGGGCTCGCGCGGCGACACCGGCGCGATGTCGCCACGCCGTCCGGCGTGGCGGGCTGCGACATCTTCAGCGGCAGCTGGGTCCTCGACAACGGCTCGACTGCGGCGGCGGCGTACACCGGGTTCAACTGCCCGGTGATCGACGCGGAGTTCAACTGCCAGCTCTACGGCCGGCCGGACTCAGAGTACCTCCGGTACCGGTGGAAGCCCGCCGGCTGCGAGCTACCGAGGTACGTACGTTAGCCGCCGTGCGATGTCTGCCACGTCGACGGCACGCGTGTTCATGCACGCCTCTGCAATGCGCGAGTACTGTACTAAACGACCTGGACACCTGGTGATAATTCTGATAGGTTTAATGGAGCGGACTTCTTGACGCGGATGAAGGGGAAGACGGTGATGTTCGTGGGGGACTCGCTGGGCCGGAACCAGTGGGAGTCGCTCATCTGCCTTCTCCACGCCGCCGCGCCGCAGTCGCCGGCGAAGCTCGTCTCCGGGGACCCTCTCTACACCTACAAGTTCCTGGTATGTATATTCTTTTCCCCGTGAAATACGACGTATTTTCGTGAATCGAAGGCTCACTCTTTACACAAATACTGAAATTGTGCTCTGCCGGGGCAGGATTACGAGGTGACGCTGTCCTTCTACCGCGCGCCGTACCTGGTGGACATCGACGTGGTCCAGGGGAAACGGGTGCTGATGCTTGACGAAATCTCCGGGAACGCCGAGGCGTGGCGCGACGCCGACGTGCTCTCCTTCAATTCGGGCCACTGGTGGACGCACACCGGCACGCTGCAGGGGTGGGACTACATGGGCGAGTCCGGGCGATACTACGAAAACATGGACCGGATGGTGGCGTTCCAGCACGGGCTCGTCACCTGGGCCAACTGGGTGGACCTCAACGTCGATCCCGCCAAGACCCGTGTCTTCTTCCAGTCCATGTCGCCCACGCACTACAGGTACTGTACATCTCTGCTCTGCTAGTTGCCGATCTCATCTCACCCGTGACGCTAGCGTCCCTGTCCAGAGAGCGCAAAGCATGTGCTCTCGCACGTGACGTGTGCGCGCGTGTCGTTGTTTGACCGGCACGTACAGTACCTAATTAGAATTTTTTTTGTTTTGGCTTTTGTTTCGTGCGCTGGATCAGCTCGAAGGAGTGGCCCAACCCGGTGTCCAAGAACTGCTACGGCGAGACGGCCCCGATTGCCGGGTCCAACTCAACCGCCGTCGGCCAGGCCTCGGGCCAGGACCAGGTGATCCAGGCCGTGCTCCGGGGGATGAGGAGCCCCGTCCGGCTCCTTGACATCTCCTCGCTGTCGGCGCTGCGCAAGGACGCGCACCCGTCAGCCTACAGCGGCGACTTCTCGCCGGCGCAGCGCTCCAACCCCGGCGCTGCCGCTGGCTCGGTGGACTGCAGTCACTGGTGCCTCCCCGGTCTCCCTGACACCTGGAACCAGCTCTTCTACACCCTGCTCTTCTACAAATAATGCAATGCCAATTGTTATTCGATTTTTTCGGTGCGTGCAAAATACCTTTATAATGAGACATGATGATCATCAATCATCATACGCGTGAGTGTCTGAGAAAAATGTATATGTTGATCTTGCAGTGACAAAATTGTGGAGCGCATGGAAATATGGAATACACTGTGTATGATTCGTTGCGGATGGGTGGATTAACTTGTGATAAATGTGGTTCTTGTTAGTATTTTTTTCCCTGCATAAGCGGCATGGGAATTATTAAAGAACTAATGATCATTGATTGCTGTTTCTAGGCAATGGAAAAAGTTCCAGCAAAGCATACGGTCCACATTCATTATTAAAAAGTCCTATGATGAAAAAACAATGAAACCAACGTACAAAGCAAATGGCCGATTCACCTTCAGAATGACATCTGTTCCCTTTGCATATTCATTTATAGTAACCTATATAATTTTTTTCCTCAAACACAGCAACTTAATTATATAACCCTAACCAATATCTTCCTTTTGAAAGTTTTTTCGTTAAAAAAGACTTATCATTTAGCAATAAGAGCTGGTGGTCATGGATTAGTAGTTAGACATATTTTGTTGCAGAGGTGGCTGCAGGTGGAGCATTAAAATATGGCAATTTTCTGGTGCATTTTTTGTTACCAGCAGGTTGCAGTACTTGTTTGGTTAGCTGATTAGCTTTTTGTGATGGATGCTGTTCATGCCATCATCGACAGCTGAAAAACATGTGCAGTGCTCAACGGATAAATGCAGAAAGAGGCACACGCTATATTTAGTTCTTTTTGAAGGGCCACGCTATCTTTAGTTGCAGGAGTAACAAGGCAACTGATCCTTTAATTAGGTGCTGGACAGTTCTATTTTCTTGGTTGTGATAATCCATTACGTGCTATGGAAGTAGAATCATGTGCAATTAATCCTAGTCCTAGGTTCCCATGATTCACTCAACTTACCTCTTGTTGAGAATTTTTTTATTAATATACGATTTTTAAACGTTTTTAATATAAACAACACACAAAATGAAAAAATTTCAAAACTAACCCACCTTCGTATGTGTCACATACGAAATTTAAGTTTCGTATGTGGCACATACGAAATTTAAATTTCGTATGTGGCACATACGAAATTCAAATTTCGTATGGGCCACATACAAAATTCGTTTTAAGCTAACGCATGTGTGTTTTATTGAGTTTTGAACCTCAATTTTGAAATATTTAGAGTAAGAATTTGAAAGTGTTTCCAAAATACAAAATTTAGAGTAGATTGTGAAGTTATTTATGCAATGAGGAAAATATAGTTGTAGTATTGGAAATCAAAAGTTATTGAATATTGAATTGTGTAATACGATCACAATCATTCAGTTTTTGTGATCGTAATGCCAACTTCTAAAATCAATATCTCTCAATTCAATGGACTAAACATATTGGAAATCTATTTCTTAGACTCACCAGAACTAATACTATAATTTATGTTATAATAATTTGGAGCAATTGTACCTCTAAATATTTCAAAACTGAGGTTCAAAACTCAATAAAACATACCTGCGTCAGCTTAAAACGAATTTCGTATGTGACACATACGAAGGTGGGTTAGTTTTGAAATTTTTTCATTTTGTGTGTTGTTTATATTAAAACGTTTAAAAATCGTATATTAATAAAAAAATTCCTCTTGTTGAAGTGTTGCGTGACTGACGTCATTTCAAGAATCTTGCGAGCATTTGACCAACACGGGTCCCCTCCAGTATATACCTGCACTCATTTCACCAAAATCAATCTGTTTCAAAGTTCCGATATGCACTGCACATCCGTGGTTCATTCCCAGCATTCAAGATTCTTCTCGTTTTCTGGAAAAAAAAGGAGAAAAAATACGACAGTACCAATCTTCATACGAATGACTATATATGACAGGCGTGCGTCCATAACCTAATAATGCAACAAGTTTCTCCTCAGTGAAGTTTCTAACGATTCTTGTTGTGCGGAAAATGTCACTAGTCCCGTGAGAGATAAACTTACCGACGCAATGCACCATGTCATATTATAGTGCTCCATCATAGATCGACAACGGAATGCAAAATGGGGCCTCTCAGTAAAAGCAATGAAACAAACTGCGTACCAAGATCTCACCAACAAACTGGTCAAACATCATGTCAAAACTACATGCATTGTTTTCTGTTTCCTGCTCATACATGTTGCAACTGTCAGCTGTTGTATCTACAGATAGCATGCTGCAATTTGCGAGTACACCTTTGCCTTGTCTGAAGCACATAGGATTTAAATAAACCAGTGCAAGCTTTGGAGTATCAACCTCTGTTAAACTTACCCTCAGTGTAGTGTTAGGAAACGCCACAGTATAACGCAAACAGTCAATGTTGTTACCCCTCCCTGTTAAGCCTGCTCATTTCAGACTGGCTTCTCCAACCTTGCACACGACCCTAGACGATCCTGAATCAAGTTGAACTTGACACGGTTTACATATTTAATCGAACAAGACATTCATCTGATATTAGTGCAGGAGTGCGTTCGTGACTACAAAGATCTGATTAACTGCAGCTTTCACAGCACACCATCTGAAGTGATGTGGCCACAGCAAAGCTCAGACGCCGCCAAAAGGTGTCTGAATTTGTTGGAACAATATCTAGCTTTCAGCGCGGCGTCCTTGGGAATCGATACCCCTGGATCCTTACCCATTATGCACTTTTGACAAACGTACTAAGTGAAATAAGATGCTCAGGTTGGTTGTCTCAGCTCAACGCCCCAAAGGTTGCTTTCGCTTCACTCCTACTCAAATTAGCAGAGCAAACAGCAAAAATCAAACACACAGGTGCATCTGCCGTGACCCCACGTCGCAGTAGTACAAAATGTCATCACCCCCTCTCTGCAATTGCGAGCACTGGCACAACTAAAAACAGCTGCATCTGCGATAGCTTAGGCGTTGATTTGAACCTGCAGGCTGGTGCAACCGTTTGCTGACTGACCGCACGAAGAGTATAGAGCTCATGGCTCAGATAGCTGTGATGAAGCGGCTGAAGGGGCGCGCCCCGCTGTCAGTAGTGGTGGCGATAATCGGCGGGCTGGCCCTGTCGGGCATCATCTTCACCGAAGATCTCCGCTCTATAACAGGTAAATGCACCTCAGCTACAGCTGGTGAAAGCTAACTGAACTGCGTAATTGCATAGTCTGCGCTATCGCACTGAACAAATGCATTTGTGACTATTGCCTTCTATGTACTAACATTTTAAGCGTGTTTGAATGGTCTCTTCAGAAATCATGGAGAAGAAAGAGAAGGAGAAGGAGAAGCGGACGTCTCTGCCAGCCAGGACGACAGCGTCGATGATGCGGCTGGCCGTCGATGAGGAGGCGAAGCCGCCGCCGGCGAAAAAGGCCTTCCACCCGAGCCGGTGCAGCGTGACGGATGGGTACTGGGCGCACGATAGGTCCAAGAAGCTGCTTTACACGGACCAGACGTGCCCGTACATCGACAGGCAGGACTCTTGCCAGAGGAATGGCAGGCCGGACAGTGACTACTTGTACTGGGACTGGCATCTTGACGACTGCAGTCTCCCAAGGTCAGATACCGCTCATGCATTCCAGTTTCCCTTCACGCTTGAAATACATGTGTGTTTATGACGTACATTATAATACTACCTCCGTTTTGGAAGGAATTTTTTAATTTGTTCAAAATCAAACATTTTAAATTTCAATCGTCAATAACAGAAAACTAAAAAGACTGAAAACGTAAAGTGTCAGAGAGTTGTGTCTCATTATATTAAAGAGGAAGAAAATTGATTACAAACGCATCTCAGACGCTCTGTTGAAAATGCGGCCAACTGCTGTGATGTGTTGCTATGAGAAGTGGGCTGTGTTTGATAACATCGGAAGCTCTAGATTGAATCTTGCACATAGTGGGCTGAGTTTGCTGTGTTTGAATCGTGCACATCGTGCTGTCGACTAGGCTACTTTCCGGTGTCTTCCAGCCTAACTAGACTAGCGGCCCAATAACAAATCTCTTTGTTGCAGGTTTGACCCGGCTCGCGTGCTGGAGAAGCTGCGGGGGAAGCGGCTGCTGTTCGTGGGCGACTCGCTGCTGCTGGGCCAGTGGCTCTCCTTCGTCTGCCTCGTCAACTCCGTGGTGCCCTACACCGCCCGCTCCATGGAGCGCAGCACCACCCTCAACGTCTACACCGCCACGGAGTACAACGCCACGATCGAGTTCTACTGGGCGCCGTTCCTGGTGGAGTCCAACTCCGACCGCAACATCCGGCTGGGCGCCGACGGCCGGGTCCTGCACGTCGACGCCATCGAGATGCACGCCAGGCGATGGAAGGGCGCCGACGTCCTCGTCTTCGACAGCTACGTCTGGTGGATGACCGGCAGCAGGATCAAGACAGTGTGAGTGATCATCAGTCTGCTGGTCGGTGCAACATCATCTCCATGCTGCCTGATGAGTATTCTAATCTCATCGGCCGGCCGGTGATGTACTTTCAGGTGGGGCTCCTTCTCCGACGACGGGTACGAGGAGCTGGATGCCTGGGTGGCGTTCCGTCTGGGCCTCAAGACGTGGGCTAACTGGGTGGACACCAACATCGACCCCAACGCCACCAGGGTCTTCTTCATGTCCGTCTCCACGACGCACATGAGGAGCGAGGACTGGGGCCGGGAGGGCGGCGTCCGGTGCTACAATGAGACGCGGCCGGTGACGCGGAAGGGGTACTGGGGCAGCGGCTCCGACCGGCGGATGATGGAGGTGATGTCAGACGTGCTGGGGAGGATGCGGCGGGTGCCCGTGGCGCTGCTCAACATCACGCAGCTCACGGAGCACCGCGTCGACGCGCACGTCTCCGTCTACACCGAGGCCGGCGGCGAGCTGCTCACCGACGCGCAGCGGGCCGACCCGGAAAAGTACACGGACTGCATCCACTGGTGCGTGCCCGGCGTGCCGGACACGTGGAACCAGATCCTGTACGCGCACTTGCTCTTGTAGCTTTCCCTCGCTGCGTCAAACAAGAATACATGGCGAGTAACAGTACGGCGCAATTCAGTAAAAGAGGGACATCTTCAGTTGATCCATATAAGTTCAATTCAAAGATAGGAGTCCAAGTCATCGATCACTCTGGCACACATGCCTGAATTGCTGCTCCCAGTCTCGATCTCTCACACACATACACGGACACAGAACACAGCACAAGACAATCAAGTAGCACATGCCACCGCGCCATGCCATTCCGGTAGCACGGGAGATGGGTTTACACGCCACGCACGCCTTACGAGTCTTTCTTATCCTTTAGTAGTAGTAGTAGTAGTTTACACCGCCACTGCGACGGCGACCTCGGCGGCGCCGTTGACGTTCCCGTTCGCCGCCGCGCCGCCGTGGCCGTTCGCCACCGCGACGCCGTTGCCGTTGCCGTTGGCGTGGTTGGAGGTGGAGTCGTTGTGGGAGGAGATGAACCGGCCTGAGGGGTCGTTGGACGCCTTCCACTGCGCCACCCACTCGACGGCCGCTGGCGTGCTGCACGCGATGCTCGGGCCCCACGGCACCGTCTCCCCCGCCGAGTCCTGCATCAACAGTACAGTCCGCGATGCACGTCAGTACGCCGTTCATTCCAAAGTAATTAAGCTCCAGCACCTGCAGTATGTCGATTCCATCATCTCATCCTATTCCTAAGCAGAACAATTAGTCACCTGAGGGAAGAGCCTCTCGAATATCATCCTGTAGTAGTACGCCTCTTTGTTGACGGGCGTGTTATGCGGGTACGTTTGTGCAGCTTTCTTCATCATCTCATCCGTCACCTGCTGGTCGGTGAAAGACTTGAGGCCGTCGATCCAGCTATAGCCGACACCGTCGCTGAACTGCTCCTTCTGCCTGTAGAGAATGTTCTGTTGTCGGAAACAAAACAGACGCCTCTAATTAGTTCGGAGCCGAGGGAGTAAAAGTCTGGCTTGCATAATGAGCTTCAGTAACCGGAGTTTCTCTTCTACCTTTGGCAGGTATGGCTGTTCCTCATCGTCGAACGCCTTCCTCATAACCCACTTCTCCATGCGCCCCTGTTCAGGGTCGTACTGCGGCAGTACATCAGAAAAAAAATCATTAGCGAACTCGTGTGATCACTTCTTGATGGCGAGGTTGAGACATAATAACTACAGTTCATACCAATTTCCATTCAGGATCCATGCTCATGGCGACATTGATGAACTCCTTGTCAAGGAACGGCACGCGAACCTCCAAACCCCAGGCCGAGGTCGCCTTGTTGGCACGCAAGCAGTCGTACTGGTGCAAGGCCTTGACCTGTGGGTTTAGCCAGAATCAGACGCGGTTTATTTTAACTTTGTGCCAAATCCAACACAGAAACCGAAGGCTGTCGTTCGATGTTCAGCAATCGATCGTTTTCGTGTTTCGTTACCTTGCGGCAAGTTTCCTTGTGGAACTCCTCCTTGTTTGGAGCGAAGTGGAAGTAGAGGTAGCCGCCTAGGAGCTCGTCGGCGCCCTCCCCGGAGAGGACCATCTTGACGCCGAGCGACTTGATCTTGCGCGCCATGAGGAACATGGGCGTGCTTGCCCGGATCGTCGTCACGTCGTAGGTCTCGTCGTGATAGATGACCTCCTCGATCGCGTCAATACCGTCCTAGGAACAAGGGCCAAACGGTTTGTCAGCACTATCCTGATACGGCTCCTTGATGTTTTGAATATCAACACATTTCTGGAGTTTTATGTGATTATTTTTATGTTATTACGGTTCGCCTAATGACCGAGCTGGTCAGTGGTCTTTATGATCTGCACGTTACTGTGATTGATTAAATTACCTGGACGGTGAAATGGAACTCGTGGTGGATGGTTCCGAGGTAGTCGGCGACCTCTCTCGCCGCCTTCAGGTCAGGGGAGCCCTGGAACGTGCCGGCACGGACTCGAAGCATTAGCAGTACTCCACGATTTCCGGGTAGAAGGAACAGAACACGAAACATGTGCATGGAGTACAAAATTCATGTGGTCGAGCGGAGAAACCTCGAGGCCGACGACAAACGAGTGGAGTTCCGTGCCGAACTTTTCGGCGGCCTCGGTCTCGACGAGGTGGCGCTTGGTCACGGAGGCGACGAGGGAGGAGTCTAGTCCGCCGGAGAGGAGGACACCGAACGGCACGTCAGTCATGAGCCTCTTGATAACCGCCTGGAAATAAACAGAGCAGAGAACACGCGCACACGGACACCAAGTCAATGTCAGTAACGGCCACCGAATTAACAAGACGGCTATGCTCTGTCTCGGTGGCTAGCTCATGACGCACCTTCTCGAAGGCTTCCCTGAGGACGCGCGGATCGTACGGCGTCGCCGGGACCTGCTCCAGGAACCAGTGAGGGTTGTACCACCGCCGGAACTCGCCCCCGGCGGCGCTCGAGTAGAGATGGCCCGGCGGGAATATCTCGAACCTCACGCAGTCCTCGTTCAGCGCCTTCATCTCGGACGACACCCAGACGGAACCTGAAGCGATGGAGGAGAAAGGAAAGATCGATCAGTCGTCAACCTATCACGCATTCTACGCGATACCCTGGCAGTGGCAGGCTCTGCAAGCTCGCCACGCTCTGAACCTGACCGCCCCGCACGCAGACGGGACGCGGAGACGTCCGCGCGGGGATCAGGGTAAACAAACCACCGAACGGCGAGCTCGGCACATGGCCGACGTAACGTGACGTACCGTCGGCGGCCCAGCCGATGTAGAGTGGGTTGACGCCGATGGCGTCGCGCGCCGCCATGTACGTCTTGGTGCGGGTGTCGTAGAGGACGAAGGCGAACACGCCGTCGAGCATGTCCACGAAGTTCTCGCCGTACTCCTCGTACTGAATTGCAAAGAAGGTTATCAGTATCCACTTTCACAGAAGCAAACGCGCGCACTAAATTTATCTGGCTGTCGTAATCGATCTCTCTCACCAGAGTGATGATGACTTCGCAGTCACTGCCGGTGGTGAAGTTGTGCTTGCCCCCGAACTGCTTCCGGATCTTCTTGTGGTTGTAGATCTCTCCATTGGCCTTCAGGTTCGTTTCAACAAAGAGCGAGCAGAAATGTCAGTGAACGAACACACATGTACCGGATTCTGCGGCGCGGGCTGACCGTCCACGTGTCTTACCACGACGACGACGGTGCGGTCCTCGTTGAAGAGCGGCTGGTCGCCGGACAGCGGGGAGACGACGGCGAGGCGCTGCTGCGCGAGGAAGTTGCCCTCGTGCTGGTACAGGCCCGACCAGTCAGGGCCCCTGTGCTTCAGCCTGCACAACCACACATGGGCGACGACGCCGCTGGTCAGAAATCCAACTCGCGGGCCGGCTGCACCTACTAGCAGGCCACCAATCAGTGCAATCACACGTAAACGTAGGCTGCTTGGCGAAAACAACAAAGATTCCAGTGCTGTTATTTTTTCAGATCGGCCCTTCAATTCCTATCCTCTACCGTGCATATACGATTCTTTATGACTCCTATGAGACCTCCAGAAAAGAGGCAAAACACAAGGACGTAACCAACTACCAGTTCTTCGATTCCCTTGGCTCTTTCCGACCGGTTCGAGACCAGCTTCTAAGTTCTAACGCACACGTACTCTGAAACTAACCACATGCTCGACACACAGGCACACACGGCCTTAAGAACGATTATCGGGATCACGAACGAAGGAATAGACACCAAAACAGCTACGTAGGGTCTACTAGGACCGTAAACGGTTGGGAGTGCAATGGGCGGGTGCTTGCCTGCGGGAGCAGGAGAGGATGCGCGCCCTCTTGGCCTGCGACCAGTCGACGCAACCCAACACGGCAAGGATCCCACACATGGTGGCGTGGCACGAATGAACGTGGAAGCAAAGGAGAATTAAACGCGAGCTCGTGGGAGGGAGACGGTGAGAGCGCTGGTGCGATGTGTGTGTTGGGATGCGGGAACCAGTGGTGGCGGAGCCCTCAATTTATAGCCGGCGCGCGCGGCTCCGGGGCATCGCGTCTGCCCACTTCGCGGCGCTCCCGCACGACACGCGGCTGGCGTCGGTTCGGCGTCCTCCCTGCGCTGCGCGAGCGGAGCTTATCCGCTCCGGATGCGGCGGGGACGAGTCAGCGTGGGCCCGCGCCCGCGTCAGCTCTCGATCCGAGCCGTCCGATCTGCTCTCCACGGCCGGATGAGGCTCCGGATGTGGGACCCGCTGACCGGTTGGTGGGGCTCGGCAGACCGGACGCGCCGGATTCACCAATGACCGAACGGGGGCCGCGGAGTTGCGTCGTCGTTAGTTTCATCAACGAAAGCTCTTTTTTGCCTTTGCGAGGAGGTTTTGTCGTGAGGGATGAACATGCCATTATTGTGAGCATCTTGGACTTGATTAATATATCCGGTGACGTGAGTTCAGATGGTGGGGAAGATTTGACGAATCCGCCTTCTTGTTTTTTGTTTAACTTCAACGATGCTATTAAATCGTCTGGGAAAATTTCAACGACGGTAATTGGAGTTTGGCGTGGCTACAAAATGGAGATCCCTTGGAAGCTTAGCATCTGAATAAATTGAGCAAATGTATATAATGAGAATGATAATTTTCAGACACCTTAAATTAGCATCTCCTCTCAACCTACGCCACTAAGTCGTCGATCTACTTTAAGATTTGTATACTTGTTGTTATTTATTTTATATTTTTATAGGATTATGTATTAACTACAGAAAAATATTAATATATTAACTACAAATAAATATAAGTGTTAGTCATTCGATCTAGATTTAAGACATACTCCTTCTATATCAAAATACTTGTCACTTTCTAGTTATTTTTGAACTAGAGAGTGACAAGTATTTTGGGATGGAGAGAATATAGGTCGAAAATATATATTAATATCAGCCGCTTAAAAATTAGCAACTCGTAATTTATAATTATAATGCACACACATGAAGGCATTATTGGGCATAAAGACAACAGTGACAAAATAAGAGCGATGATATGAGGTAACCATAAGTTGATGAGGCTGCCATGGTAAACATTGCATATCGTTAGACTGTTGGAACTAGTGGCGTCAATGCCTGCGCTAGTGTACTAGTTGTACTAGTGAACCATCCAGACATGATCCTTTAAAAGACAACCTTCATCTTCTTCCATGAAAGTATATAACTAACATGGATGGACAGGTGAATTGTCATATAGAAGTGCAAATTGGAGAAGCTTAGGGTCAGCCCCACTCATTAGTTCAACCAAATAAACTCAGTTTTCAAATTAAGATGAGGAGAAATGTTAAAAACTTACTTCATTTGTGTGAACTAAGGAGGATCAAAGGTTAAAATTGAACTTCTTTGTATTATCCATCACATGTTTAGTGATAATTAAACATGATTTCACAATCGTCAAGTCACTGCTACAATAAGCCTCATCATTGGGACCTTCCTGAACATGCGGAGAAAAAAACAAAAGACGGATTAAATTCACGTATGGATCTAGTAAATCTTGATATGAGACCAAATCTTCACCCAGTAGAAAAGGCGAACGGAAAGCATTATCTTCCCCCAACCAACTACAACTTGACACTACAAGAGAAAAATGCAATTTGCGAATGCTTGCGTGGGATCAAAGTGCCCACGAGTTTCTCATCCAATATCCGCAAACTAGTCTCGATGAAAGACTTCTTTATTCGGCTATAATTTTTACGACTGTCACATGATAATGACAATGTTCCTTGCCATTGCAATAAGGGTCATCAAACCTGAGCATATAAAAGTTGTCATCACACGTTTGTTTTACTTCTTCAATGCAGTATCGCAAAAGGTGATAGCACCTGAAGATTTAGACTATTTGAAAGCGTACATCGTCGAGACTATGTGCAAGCTTAGGATGTGTTTCATACCATCCTTTTTTATATTCAAGTACACCTAATCATACATATTGTTGATCAGATAAAAGCATTGAGGCCACTATATTTACATCATATGTTTTCGTTGGAGAGATATTTAGGAGTATTAAAAGGTTATGTGCGGAACCATGCTCACCCAAAGGGCTCAATTATGGAAGGATACACCACTGAAGAAGTGATTGTGGGTTGCGCTGATTACATCAAAGATGAAAAACGGATAGGTGTGTCTATACCAGTACATGAGGGTAGACTACGTGGGAGAGGCAAAGTGGCTAAGAAAACTTTTATCGTTCAAGATTACAAGAATGTACACCTTACACATTTTGGTGTACTACAACAACTCGCAATAACTGAGTCGTACATCAAGGAACACCAAATAGGTCTTTGTGAAAAAACCAAGACTGCACAGAGGACTGGATCATGAAAGAGCACAGAAGATGTTTCACTGAATGGTTAAGGGACAAAAATATACCATACGAAACTCTATAGAAGAGGCAACAATGAAGAGTTAGCTTCTGGCCCATCTGCTTTGGTGACATCATGACAAGCATATGACATTAATAGTTACACATTTTACACTAAAGAAAAATATGGTAAGAGTGTTGCATAAAATAGTGGTGTTTGTATAGAGGCTTATGATGCACAAGGGCAGAAGACCACATACTTCAAGTTCATAGAGGAAATATGAGAACTTGATTATGACGAAAGAATGGTAATGCTCGTATTTAAGTGCCAATGGGTCAAACATTCTAATGGTGTGAAAGTGGACAACTAAAGGCTGACACTGGTAGACTTGAACAAAGTGGGTTATAAAGATAACCCGTGGGTTCTCGCCGATCGTGTTGCACAAGTTTTTTATGTACAAGATCCAGAAACTGAGAAGATGCACATAGTTGTTTCTGTAAAGCAAAATATTGTTGGGGTTGAGAATGTAGGAGATAATGAAGAGGAATATAATCAGTCTGAAGAGATGTACCTTTTCATCGAACCAGAAAACATCAAGCGCGTAGAGAGAAGCATTAAAAAGGATTTGAAACCTGAAAGTGCATCTAGGATTACTGTGGGTTTTGGATGATTGATGACGACAATTAAGTGACTAATGAGCTCAGTAATCTTAAGCACAGGTGTGGACTCAAGTGGAAGCACAATCCCTCAAAAAGGAAAAGGATGAAAATGGCGATGTCAACTCGAAAAGGAGAAACTAGGGTTTCTAGTGTGTCGAGTTTGGACTAGCCAAATACGTGTGAGGATGTGTGTGTAAAGTGAATTGAGATCAAGTTGGGAGCTCAAAGCGGTTTAGAGGTCAAACCCATTGAGAGAAAAGAGTTGGAAGAAGTCTGGCAGTAGGGCCGGACTAGTCCGTGCAGGTGGCCAGACTAGTCCGCCCCTGGCCGACCAAGTCCGTTTTCAGCCGGACCAGAAGGGTCTAACTGAGTTCGGACTAGTCCGTAGTGGGACGGACTAGTCCGGGTAGTCGTGGAGTGGGTTTTGGGGACTAAGTCCCAAAACCACGGACTTGTCCGTTTTGGTCCGGACCAAGAGGTCCTGACAGAGATCGGACTAGTCCGCCCTGAGGGCCGGACTAGTCCGGGTGTGAGAGAAGTCAGTGCTTCAGAGACTAAGTCTGGGAAGGCGGGACTAGTTCGTGGTCTTCAGACTAGTCCGTTTTCACACGGAACAAAAGGTTCTGCGTGAGATCGGACTAGTCCGGTGAGGGCCGGACTAGTCCATTGTTGAAGTGACCGTTTGAATTTGAAGTTTGGCAGGTAATGTGATGATTGCCGCGCAGTGCGACAGTTGTCAGGGACATCAGTGGTCCCCTAGGCCGGACTAGCCCGGGGTGTAGGCCGGACTAGTCCGCCCATCTGCTGAAGTCAGCAGTATGGGCTTGGGACCTCTATAAATAGAGGACCCCTAGGTTCATTTGAACGAACCTTTGAGAAAGTTGAAACCCTAGCGCCGCCACAGCAACCTTGAGCCTCCAAAAGCCTCCTCTTTGCCTACATTCACTCTAAAACTAATTCTTGTGTGGATTAGGGTTTAGTGAGGTGAAGAAGAGGAAGAACACCGCTCTCTGGCTCTCGGTTTGATCTCTTGCACTTTGTGAATCTTTGTGATCTATGGCTTGAGTCAATCTTTGTGATTTGTGATTGTATTTGTGGTGGGAGCCTCAGATTGTGAGAAGCCCCAACGAATCTTATATTCACTCTTTGTGATAGTGGAAGAACCAAGTTAGGCCCGTGTGGTAAACTTGGTGAAGGAAGGGTTGTTGAACCCGGTCCTTCGTGGACTCCTCAATGGGGACGTAGGTTCCTTCGTGAGATCGAACCTCGGGATAAAATCCTTATGTCCCTTGTGTTCTTTACTTTCACTCATTGCTCATTGCTTCTAGGGTTAACTTTATCTGTTTTGCTCATCACTCTTGTTTCATCGTAATCCCTAGCTTCATACTTGTCATATAACTTGTTAAGGCTCACTAAGTCATTCTAACAAACCTTGCATCACGAGAATTGGACTAAAACTTGTTAGAAACCCTTTTAGGCTTTTTCCTATAGGAGGACCGGACTAGTCTGCCCCTGGACCGGACTAGTCCGCCCCCTGAGTTCTAATCTCGTTTTATTAAGTCATTTCAGGTCGTTTAGCCTATTCACCCCCTCTAGGCAACTTTCAATTGGTATCAGAGCAGGACTCTCCCAAAAGAGTCTAACAACTCAGAGAGAAGATCGCCAGAGTGGGGTACGAAGAAGTCTCAACCAGTGAGATCCAAACAACCCCAGAAGAGATTCTCTTCTATCAAGACAAGTCAACAAATGATGAAGAGATTCGCCAGCTCAAGGCGAAACTTCGAGAGAAGTTGAAGATTCCCAAGGTTGACACCTCAACCTCCACATCGAGTGGCACAATCAACTACAACCAACAAGGCTACAACTATGAACACCTTGTCTCCAACAACCATTATCTTTCCATCCCATTTGGGAAGCCTCCCCAATTCGATGGAACCGACTACGGGATGTGGAAGCACAACATGAAGATCCACCTTGTGTCACTCAACCCCTCACTATGTCAAATTGTGTTGACCGGGGTGCACATCCCTAAGAATGAAGAAGATATCACTCCAGAGCAAGCCGTGCTCCTTCACCGCAATGCTCAAGCGGCCGAAGTGATCATCTCATCTCTCTCAAGAGATGATTTCAATCGAGTGGATGGACTTGAGGTGGCCAAGGACATTTGGGACACTCTCAAGACGGCTCATGAAGGCAACCGAGTCGTGAAAGAAGCTAAGATTGAGCTCATAGAAGGAGAGCTCGGGAGGTTTGCCATTATGGATGGTGAATCTCCCCAAGGGATGTACAACTGCCTAAAGATACTCATCAACAAGAGTAGATCTTATGGATGTACCAAGTGGACGGACCACGAGGTGGTAAAGAGGATGATTCGGGCATTCATGCCTAGAAACGTCTCTCTTTGCTCCATGATCCGAGAAAGCCCGGGGTTTGCCAAAATGACCCCGGAGGAGGTACTTGGAAGGATCATCAACCATGAGATCATGGAGAAGGAGGCGCTCTTCTACAATGACCTCCAAAGGTTCACCGCCTCGAAGATGAAGAATGTTGCACTCAAAGCAACAACCTCCTCAAAAGAGCAAGACAAAGATGATGAGGAGAGCCTTGACATCGATGAGGAAGAGGCCTTCTTCATCAACAACTTCAAGAGGATGATGGGGAGAAGAAAAGGAGGATACAAGCATGAGAGTAAAGGCAAGGAAAAGGCAAGGCCCAAAACGCTTGCTACAATTGTGGCGAGTACGGGCACTTCATTGTAGATTGCCCACATGAAGATGGCAAGAAGAAGAAGGAGGGCAAGCCACAAGAGAAGAAGTTCTACAATAAGAAGAGGCCCTCCGGTCATGCTCACTTAAGCAAGGATTGGGACTCTAACGATGAGTCCTCCTCGTCCGAAGATGAAGAGAAGATGGCAACCATAGCCATCGGGAGGAGCTCCAAGGGAAGCAAGCTCTTCCCCAATATCTACGACCACGAGCCAACTTGTCTCATGGCAAAACAAGGAAGGAGAAAGGTTAATTCTAACTCATACTCTTCCATATCCTCTCATGATGATTTTGATAGTGCTAGCGAAAATGAACACATGTTTAAGGATATAAGTAAGAGCACATTGCAAAGAATGAAATTGCTTTCGGATGAGATTTTTGAGAAGGAGGAGCTCATAGATAGGCAAGATGACTTGCTTATCCAAGAAAAGGAAAGATGTAAAGAGCTCATTGAGCTTGAGAGAGAGAAGAGCAAGGCGTTAGAGCATGAACTTGCTCTAAGCAAGAAAACATGCTCAAGTCTTGAGGAGACAACCATTGAGCTCAAGGACGAACTTGGCAATTTGGCAAAAGTTAACAAGATCCTTGAGACTCAAGTTGAGTCCCTTAAGACTAATGTAGCCTCTTCCTCCAAAAGCTCATCCTCCTCAAAAGTTGCATCCAAAGCAATATCAACTTGCAAATGTTTTAAGTTGATTCTTAAATTAAAGGATGAGCTTAAGTTTACTCAAGGCAAGCACACACCTAAGGGTGGCATCTTTGACAAAGAGAAGGTGGCATATGCACAAAGTGCATACACCAACACAAGACCTATCAATGTCAAGGATGGTCTTGGTTATACTAGAGGTGGAAAGCAAAATGCGAAAACCCCCAAGTATTGCCAAAATCCCCAACTAAAATTGAGAAGAACACTTCAACTAGCACCTACTTGCCTAAATCTGAACCGCATCCTTTATTTCACGATTTTGATGCATCATATGTTTTGATGAGGAACAAGAATGGAAAAGTATATGCTAGATATGTTGGGCCACTCTGCAAGAGCCCCAAGCCTTGCGTGTGGGTGCCCAAATGCCTCACTACTAACGTCAAAGGACCCAACTCCGCTTGGTACCTAAAAGGAATGCATAATCTTGTTTTGTAGGCACACTCCTCCGGTGGATCCAAATAGGTGCTCGATAGTGGGTGCACAAACCACATGACCGGAGAGAGGAATATGTTCGAGGAGTATGAGGAACATGATGATCCAAATGAAGGAATCCTCTTTGGGGACAATAGCCGAGGGAAAATCCTTGGCTCCGGTAAAATTATCATTTCTCCCCAACATACTCTCTCTAGTGTTTTACATATTGATTCTCTTGACTATAACTTTTTGTCCATATGACAACTATGTGACAAGGGGTATAATTGTGTTTTCACTAATGAGGGTGTGAGCGTCCTTAGAAGAAGTGATAACTCAATCGCTTTTAAGGGTGTGCTCAAGGGAAAGCTGTATCTTATGGACTTTGCCTCCGATAAATCTCAACTTGACACATGCTTAATGGCGAAAACCAACATGGGATGACTTTGGCATAGACGGCTAGCCCATGTTGGGATGAGGAATTTACAAAAGCTTCTTAAGGGTGAGCACATTCATGGTTTGAAGAATGTTGTCTTTGAAAAGGATAGGACATGTAGTGCTTTCCAAGCCGGGAAGCAAGTGGGAGCTCAACACCCCTCAAAGAACATCATGACGAAAACAAGACCGTTGGAGCTGCTACATATGGACCTTTTCGGCCCAATAACCTACATTAGCATTGGCGGTAACAAATATGGTCTTGTTATTGTTGACGATTTTTCTCGTTTCACTTGGGTGTTCTTCTTGCATGATAAGGGTGAAACTCATGGTGTCCTCAAGAGGTTCTTGAGGAGATATCAAAATGAGTTCGCCTCAAGAATCAAAGCTATAAGAAGCGACAACGGCACCGAATTCAAGAACACTCAAGTGGAAGAATTCTTGGATGAGGAGGGCATCAAGCATGATTTTTTAGCTCCATACTCCCCTCAACAAAATGGGGTGGCGGAACGGAAGAATAGGACACTCATCGAGATGTCAAGGACAATGCTTGATGAGTACAAGACATCGGATCGGTTTTGAGCGGAGGTGGTTAACACCGCTTGCCACACTGTCAACCGATTGTACCTCCACTGCCTCCTCAAGAAGACTCCCTATGAGCTTCTAGTTGGTAAGAAACCCAATGTCTCTTACTTTCGTGTTTTTGGGAGCAAGTGCTATATTCTCAACAAGAAGCCTAGGACTTCAAAGTTTGCTTCAATGTCCGATGAATGTTTCTTTCTTGGTTATGACTCAAACACCCACTCCTACTGTGTCTTCAACAAAACCTCCGGAATTGTTGAAATAGCACGCGACGTGGTGTTTGATGAAACTAATGGCTCCCAAGTGGAGCAAGTTGATCAAAATGTACTAGATAAATAAGACTCTCCACAAGAAGCTCTTAGGAGAATGGCACTTGGAGATGTTCAACCACAAGAACAACCTCAATGCTCAAGTGACCAACAACAAGATGATGCAAGCCACTCCCCACGCGATCAAGTTGAAGATGAACAAGTGGCACCTCAAAACGATCAAGAAGACGGAAGTCAAGGGGGATGCATTCATCAAGGGGGAGATCAAGAAGAAGAAGATGATGATGACTCAAGAGCTCAACCTCCACATACTCATGTGCATCAAAGCGTTCAACGGGATCACCTCGTTGACAACATACTAGGAGATATCACTAAAGGGGTAACCACTCGTTCTCGCGCTGCAAATTTTTGTGAACATTACTCTTTTGTTTCTTTTTTGGAGCCCCATAAGGTTGAAGATGCCTTGAGAGACCCGGATTGGGTGGTGGCCATGCAAGAGGAGCTTAACAACTTTGAAAGGAACAAAGTTTGGGAGCTTGTCAAGCGTCCACAAGTAAATGTTATGGGCACCAAGTGGGTGTTCCGCAACAAGAAAGATAAAAATGGTGTTGTAACAAGGAACAAGGCACGACTTGTGGCCAAGGGGTACTCACATGTAACACCCTCAATTTTCGCATCATGCATTGCATACATGACCATGCATTAAACATTAGTAGGATAAAAGAAAAAAAATAATAAAACATAAAAGATGGAGCATATATACAAATGTATGTAGCAAAAGAAGAAAAATAAAATAATAGCGTAAAACTTGTAATAGGGAATAAGTATAAAATAATAATAATAAAATATATGTAAATATATATAAATATATATATAAATAATATATAATAACTGTAAAAAAATAATAAAAATAAATAAGTAATATAAAAAAATAAATAGTAATATATTTATAAAAAAGAAAAAAAAAAGAAAAAAAAAGAAAAACAAACCGCCTGCTGGCCAGGCGGCCAAGCCGGCCCAGCCGGCCACACCACCGCCTGGCGCGGCGCGAACCGCGCCCGAAGCCCCGTACCGCGCCGCCCCCTGGGCCCCGCCCGCCGCCTGCTCCGCGCCGAGCCCCGCCGCCTGACGCCCGCACTCGCCTCCCGCCTCGATCGCCCCCCCGGTGCCGCACGCGCCCCAGCGCGCCTGCGCGCCGGCGCCCCGCCCGAGCCGTCTCCCATGCCCGACCGCGCGCTCCTGCGCGATTCCCGCGCCGACCCGCAGCGCGCCCCGCGCTCACCTGCTCCCGGGCCCCACCCCGCGCCGCCCGCCTGATTTTTCCGCTCCCACGCGCCGGTCTCGCCCGCTCGCATCGTAACCGACTAGACTACCGCGGTCCCGCCGCCTATAAAAACTCCCGTAGCCTTCGTAGGTTTTCCCAGTTCCAGAAAAAAAGCAGCCGCCGCCAGAGACGCCCAGGGAGGAGCCCTAGCCGCCGGTAGGGAGAAGAAACAGAGGAGACCAGAGGCTGTGCCCAGGGGAAAAAGGGAAGAAAAAAGAGGGGAAGGAGAGGAAGAAAAAGAGGAGAGCCCCACCGTCCGCCGGAGATCGTCGCCGTCGTCGTGCCGCCGGAGGACCTTGCGCATCTACTCCGTCTATGCATTGTCCCCATCCCGCGATCATCGAAGCCATCGCATCTACGGTAGGCCATGTTCCCGATGCGAATTTTAGCGACCATATTGAATCTAATAGACGTAAATTGATCGTAGTTGCGTCGTATTTTTATTTTCAGCAGCATTAATCTACTCTAAAACCCCCGTAAACTCGTATGAACACGTATGAACTAGTTGCATCTAATTAATAAACAACCGTAGTTAATTAATTATTTGACTTTGCATGTATGCATATCATCGCATGTTGATTAATGTGTGTGCATCATGTTGATTTGTATGTATTTTCTTGTATGTGTGATCACGAGTAGAGGGAAGTGGTCAAGAGATTGTGTACGAAGATTTTCAGAATCAAGACTTCGAAGCGTTTGAGCAACCCTGCCCGCCGGAGCAAGGCAAGTGTTCTTGAAGCATATTGATCCTGTTTTTAAAATAAATGTTTTGTTTGCAAACTCCATGCTTGTGTCAATTTGATGGGAATCCTATGGTAGGAAGTTTACTAGATTTGTTTAACCACCCTTGTCACCTGGAATATATGGTAGAGAGTCGGGAAGGGTTTTTACCTTTTTACTTCACTTAATTAATTGGGATGGCGAACAACACTACACATTTAATTATGCATCACTGATATTCTGGTTAATGTGAACTGATCAATACGATGGGTGATCTAAGCAAGCCTTGTATGTGGATGGGTTGGATGTTATGGTGGTTTGCTTGCTTTAGATCTAAGGACCGGTTCATGCGAGAATAAGCTAGGACTACAGTGCCACCACGAGGCCAAGTATGGGTGCGGCGTAGCTGATTAATTAGGGCTTTGCTAGTGCTGTTTGGACCATTGTGGATGCTCGGGGAAGGGGTAGTCGGATTGGGTTTGTTGATGATTGGTGGGACTACCCTGGGATCCGAATGGCTCAAGAGGGGGCCCTTGGTTGAAGATGTGCTCAGTTGGAGGCATCGCCACCGGTGAAACCTCAGTGGGGTCTGAATAGACTAGTAATCCCTTTGTAAAGGCTATTTTGTGATCTCTTGGCCACACACCAACAGAAGTGTGTAATGTGACCGACGGGTCATGGGCATAAGGGAGGTTCTTAGTCGCCGAAAGGTGATGAAATCACGAACACGTGGGTAAAGAGGTACAAACTCTGCAGAGTTAATTAAAACTATCATGATAGACGTGCTCCCGGTTATGAGCACCTGGACAACTTCCATGATTAGAGGGAAATTGGGATTTGGAATGGTTATGGTTTGGTAATGATTATGGTTGATATTACGATTATGGTTATGGTTATGGGAGGGAATTATGGTTTATGACATTGATTATGGTTATTGGTAATGGTGATTTATGGACTGGTATTATTATGGTTACATGGTTTATGATGGGTTTACTTCACATAAATATGATATATTGCTTTTCCAAATGTTTTACTGTACTTTTCAGCCCTTTGCCATTATTATTGTCGTCATTTGAATCAGCCACATGTCATACTTTCCACACTTGCTGAGTACGACATGTACTCACTCTTGCAATCCCCCCAACAGTTGCAGGTTAGAATTATGAGTTTAATGGCGATAATGTGGAGATATAGGTCGTGTCTACCGTCAGCTTTGCCTGTGGTATTGCATGGAGCTGCGCTATCCCTTTTGCTTAGTTTGCTTAGTTGCTTAATTAGTTTATTTCCGCTGCATTAGTTAAACTTATCATTAATATTCATTAGAGCTTGTATTCGAGGATATAAATGAATTATGTAATATGAGTACTTATTTAATAATTTGAGCTGTGGTAATTATCTGTTTATCATTTGTGAATCACTCGTGTATGTGTGTTGAACATCCTGGGCACACATATGCGTTAGCTTGGTTCAGTTTTCGGAACCGAGCGTCACAGATTGGTATCAGAGCCACAGGTTGACCGTAGGACGCAACCTAGATAGAATGGACACTTTAGAGCACATAGGAGCACTCAGGAATCGATTTGATTTTGTTGGCTTGCTTTTTGCTATATATATATTGTTTGCTTGTGTGCTTAATAGAGGATTTTGGGATGCTTTAGCATTGCCATGTCCACCTAGGCTAGTATAGATAGTTGGTTAGCTTCATATCCCTTGATGCATATAGTTGGGGATGTTCACTAATTCTTACCTATTGCTTTTCTTCAGATGGTGAGGACTCGCAACCAGAGGGATGGCAATGATGAGGAGGAGAACAATGGAGTGCCTCAGAACAACAACGGGCAAGGATCTACTCGGGAAGGTATCAACATCGAGCAGCTATTGGCTATGCAAAACCAGCTCATGCAGACCATGATACAGACTATGGGACAACTACAGGCTGGCAATAACAACAATGAGCCCCACATGCCTCCACCGCCACCCCCACCTCCTCATAACCGATTGGGAGAGTTCATGAGGACTAGGCCGCCAACCTTTGCTCAAGCTGCTGACCCTATGGATGCTGATGATTGGCTCAAGTCTGTGGAGAAGAAACTTGCTATTGTCCAATGCAGTGACCGAGAGAAGGTCCTATTTTCTTCTCATCAACTCGTTGGAGCAGCTTCCGATTGGTGGGATGCTTATTGCAATGCTCATGAGAATCAAGAGAGGATCACTTGGGCGGAATTCAAGGAGAACTTCCGTTCTCATTATGTGCCGGAAGGTGTTATGATCTTTAAAAGGCAAGAATTAGAGAACTTAAGGCAAGGAAGATCAAGCGTGAGTGAATATCTCAACAAGTTCACTCAACTCTCATGGTATGCGCCTGAGGATGTTAGTCGGGACAGCCGGAAGCAATATTTGTTCATGAGAGGCTTGAACAATGAGATCCAAGTGCAACTACTCAACTGCGATTATGCCAATTTCCAGAAGCTTGTGGACAAAGCAATTGTGGTTGAGAACAAGATCCGTGAGATGGAGCAAGAAATCAAGAGGAAGGCGCCATATCAAGGACAACAAGGAAGTAATGTGCGTCCTCGCCTTGCACCACCCAATGCACCCCATTACAGCTCCCCTATTCCTGCTCAGCGCCCTGATTATGCACCACGCCCAACTCAGTTTGTGCAGCAGTGCCCTATCATGCAAGCAATGCCTTATGCACCTCGTGCTGATTTTCCTGGAGCCAATGTTCAAAACCAAGCTCGTCTCAATAATTCTGGTGGAGTTAATAAGTATTATACTTGTGGAGAAGCTGGACACTTTGCGCATCACTGTCCTAAGTCAGGCCTTGATCAAGGAAGCAATGCGCCGAGGCAAAACTCAAGACCCAATGGAGGACAACCGCAAGGGAACCGTGGACAGCAGAATTTTGCTCGTGGCAACGTGAACCATGTCTCTACGAAGGATGCTCAACAAGCGGATGACGTGGTCATTGGTATGTTTCTCGCCAACTCCAACCCCGCGACTATGTTATTTGACTCTGGAGCATCGCATTCATCCATTGCATCAAAGTATGTTGCCAAGTAAAGTTTGCCTATCTCTCATATGAAGTTTACTCTATTGGTTAAGTCTCCTGGAGGAGAGATGAGGACAAATATAGTATGTCCAAAAATAAGCCTTAGAATAAGGGGGGTAGACTTCTCCGCCAACCTCATTGTTTTGGATTCACAAGGAATAAGAGAATCCGTTGGTGCAAAGTGCAATGGAAACACCATATGGAAACCGAAGCTACGTGGGAACGTGAAGAAGACTCGAAGGCAGAATTCCCTCACCTTTTCTCCACGCTATCGAATCTCGAGGGCGAGATTCACTTTAAGGGGGGTAGGTTTGTAACACCCTCAATTTTCGCATCATGCATTGCATACATGACCATGCATTAAACATTAGTAGGATAAAAGAAAAAATAATAAAACATAAAATATGGAGCATATATACAAATGTATGTAGCAAAAGAAGAAAAATAAAATAATAGCGTAAAACTTGTAATAGGGAATAAGTATAAAATAATAATAATAAAATATATGTAAATATATATATATAAATAATATATAATAACTGTAAAAAATAATAAAAATAAATAAGTAATATAAAAAAATAAATAGTAATATATTTATAAAAAAAAAGAAAAGAAAAAAAAAGAAAAACAAACCGCCTGCTGGCCAGGCGGCCAAGCCGGCCCAGCCGGCCACACCACCGCCCGGCGCGGCGCGAACCGCGCCCGAATCCCCGTAACACGCCGCCCCCTGGGCCCCGCCCGCCGCCTGCTCCGCGCCGAGCCCCGCCGCCTGACGCCCGCACGCGCCTCCTGCCTCGATCGCCCCCCCCCCCCCCCCCCGGTGCCGCATGCGCCCCAGCGCGCCTGCGCGCCGGCGCCCCACCCGAGCCGCCTCCCACGCCCGACCGCGTGCTCCTGCGCGATTCCCACGCCGACCCGCAGCGCGCCCCGCGCTCACCTGCTCCCGGGCCCCATCCCGCGCCGCCCGCCCGATTTTTCCGCTCCCACGTGCCGGTCTCGCCCGCTCGCATCGTAATCGACTAGACTACCGCGGTCCCGCCGCCTATAAAAACTCTCGTAGCCTTCGTAGGTTTTCTGAGTTCCAGAAAAAAAGCAGCCGCCGCCAGAGACGCCCAGGGAGGAGCCCTAGCCGCCGGTAGGGAGAAGAAACAGAGGAGACCAGAGGCTGTGCCCAGGGGAAAAAGGGAAGAAAAAAGAGGGGAAGGAGAGGAAGAAAAAGAGGAGGGCCCCACCGTCCGCCGGAGATCGTCGCCGTCGTCGTGCCGCCGGAGGACCTTGCGCATCTACTTCGTCTACGCATTGTCCCCATCCCGCGATCATCGAAGCCATCGCATCTACGGTAGGCCATGTTCCCGATGCGAATTTTAGCGACCATATTGAATCTAATAGACGTAAATTGATTGTAGTTGCGTCGTATTTTTATTTTCAGCAGCATTAGTCCACTCTAAAACCCCCGTAAACTCGTATGAACACGTATGAACTAGTTGCATCTAATTAATAAACAACCGTAGTTAATTAATTATTTGACTTTGCATGTATGCATATCATCGCATGTTGATTAATGTGTGTGCATCATGTTGATTTGTATGTATTTTCTTGTATGTGTGATCACGAGTAGAGGGAAGTGGTCAAGAGATTGTGTACGAAGATTTTCAGAATCAAGACTTCGAAGCGTTTGAGCAACCCTGCCCGCCGGAGCAAGGCAAGTGTTCTTGAAGCATATTGATCCTGTTTTTAAAATAAATGTTTTGTTTGCAAACTCCATGCTTGTGTCAATTTGATGGGAATCCTATGGTAGGAAGTTTACTAGATTTGTTTAACCACCCTTGTCACCTGGAATATATGGTAGAGAGTCGGGAAGGGTTTTTACCTTTTTACTTCACTTAATTAATTGGGATGGCGAACAACACTACACATTTAATTATGCATCACTGATATTCTGGTTAATGTGAACTGATCAATACGATGGGTGATCTAAGCAAGCCTTGTATGTGGATGGGTTGGATGTTATGGTGGTTTGCTTGCTTTAGATCTAAGGACCGGTTCATGCGAGAATAAGCTAGGACTACAGTGCCACCACGAGGCCAAGTATGGGTGCGGCGTAGCTGATTAATTAGGGCTTTGCTAGTGCTGTTTGGACCATTGTGGATGCTCGGGGAAGGGGTAGTCGGATTGGGTTTGTTGATGATTGGTGGGACTACCCTGGGATCCGAATGGCTCAAGAGGGGGCCCTTGGTTGAAGATGTGCTCAGTTGGAGGCATCGCCACCGGTGAAACCTCAGTGGGGTCTGAATAGACTAGTAATCCCTTTGTAAAGGCTATTTTGTGATCTCTTGGCCACACACCAACAGAAGTGTGTAATGTGACCGACGGGTCATGGGCATAAGGGAGGTTCTTAGTCGCCGAAAGGTGATGAAATCACGAACACGTGGGTAAAGAGGTACAAACTCTGCAGAGTTAATTAAAACTATCATGATAGACGTGCTCCCGGTTATGAGCACCTGGACAACTTCCATGATTAGAGGGAAATTGGTATTTGGAATGGTTATGGTTTGGTAATGATTATGGTTGATATTACGATTATGGTTATGGTTATGGGTTGGAATTATGGTTTATGACATTGATTATGGTTATTGGTAATGGTGATTTATGGACTGGTATTATTATGGTTACATGGTTTATGATGGGTTTACTTCACATAAATATGATATATTGCTTTTCCAAATGTTTTACTGTACTTTTCAGCCCTTTGCCATTATTATTGTCGTCATTTGAATCAGCCACATGTCATACTTTCCACACTTGCTGAGTACGACATGTACTCACTCTTGCAATCCCCCCCAACAGTTGCAGGTTAGAATTATGAGTTTAATGGCGATAATGTGGAGATATAGGTCGTGTCTACCGTCAGCTTTGCCTGTGGTATTGCATGGAGCTGCGCTATCCCTTTTGCTTAGTTTGCTTAGTTGCTTAATTAGTTTATTTCCGCTGCATTAGTTAAACTTATCATTAATATTCATTAGAGCTTGTATTCGAGGATATAAATGAATTATGTAATATGAGTACTTATTTAATAATTTGAGCTGTGGTAATTATCTGTTTATCATTTGTGAATCACTCGTGTATGTGTGTTGAACATCCTGGGCACACATATGCGTTAGCTTGGTTCAATTTTCGGAACCGGGCGTCACATCACAAGTCGAAGGTTTGGATTTTGATGAAACCTTTGCTTCCGTAGCTAGGCTAGAGTCAATTCGTATATTACTTGCTTTTGCTACTCACCATGATTTTAAGCTCTACCAAAGGGACGTCAAGAGTGCGTTACTAAATGGCCCAATCAAGGAGGAAGTCTATGTGGAGCAACCACCGGGCTTCAAAGACCAAGAATTCCCAAACCATGTCTTCAAATTGCGTAAGGCTCTCTATGGCCTCAAACAAGCTCCTAGAGCTTGGTATGAGTGTCTTAGAGACTTTCTAGTTCAAAATGGTTTTAAGATAGGAAAAGCTTATTACACTCTCTTTACAAAGCATTTTAATGATGATCTCTTTGTGTGCCAAATATATGTCGATGACATTATATTTGGTTCTACTAACAAAGTGTTTTGTGATGAGTTCTCTAAGATAATGACATAGATATTTGAGATGTCCATGATGGGGAGTTGAAGTTCTTTTTAGGTTTTCAAGTCAAGCAACTCAAAGAAGGCACGTTCATAAGTCAAACAAAATACACTCAAGACATATTAAAGAAGTTTGACATGGACAAGGCCAAACCCATCAAGACTCCAATGGCAACAAATGGACACTTAGACCTAAATGAAGATGGTCCAAGTGTGGACCAAAAGATATATTGTTCCATGATTGGCTCTTTGTTATATCTTTGTGCATCTAGACCGGATATTATGCTTAGTGTGTGTATGTGTGCACGTTTTCAAGCTGCACCTAAGGTGTGTCACATGACCACCGTGAAGAAAATAATTAGATATTTAGTTCACATACCTAGCCTAGGACTTTGGTACCCCAAAGGATCCAAGTTTAACCTCATTAGCTATTCCGATGCGGATTATGCGGGGTGCAAAGTTGATAGAAAGAGCACATCCGGGACATGCCAATTTTTGGTTAGATAATTAGTGTCTTGGTCCTCTAAGAAACAAAATTCCATTACTCATTCCACAGCCAAAGCGGAGTATGTCGCAGTCGGAAGTTGTTGTGCACAACTTCTTTGGATGAGACAAACTCTAAGGGATTATGGTATAAACTTGCGCCATATTCCTCTCCTATGTGACAATAAGAGCGCCATCAAAATAGCTCATAATACAGTTGAGCATTCAAGGACCAAACACATAGACATTAGACACCATTTCTTGAGAGATCATTCCTTAAAGGGGGGTATAGTAATTTCGCATGTGAGAACCGAGAACCAACTAGCCGACATATTCACCAAGCCCCTAGATGAGAAGCGATTTTGTGAGCTTAGGAGTGAGCTCAATATCATAGATTCTCAAAATGTGGTTTGAAACATGCACATCTGAATGTTTACCTTTTTCCTTATTCAAAAGAATGCATGTGGTTGAAAAATTCATCTCTATGTCGATTTTCTTCAAAATATTTGAAAAACTAGTGACTTTGTGAGTTATGGTCATAGTTTGGATGTTGAATGCTTACTGACCATATTCATAAAGTTTTGGTGTGGCAATATGTCAAAAAGGATCATCTATAGTGGCTAAAACTCAAATATATATGTTTTCAGCCTCCTTGGACCGGACTAGTCCGCCCTCTAGCCGGACAAGTTCGAATCCGGACTGGTCCGGGTTTGGTCTGCTAACCGGACTAGTCCGGCCCCTGGGGACTTAAACCCCCAGGAAGCGGCCGACCCCTCCACTTCTTCTTTTGGCTTTCTCTCTCTCCCACGCGCGCGAAACCACCCTCTTTCGGCGCTTTTCGATTCCAACCACCAAAAATCGTTTCCAATCCATGCATTGGAAGCCTCGGAGGTGTGGGAAGCTTTCCCTGATCACTCGTGACACGACATCCCCGATTCCGTTGATTTCTCAAGATTTGAAGAGGTATCCCCCACTTTTCAAAAACTTGCCTCATTCTTGATTCATTGAGTTTTTGATGGATGTCTCTTCATTAAAGTTACTTCTAGTGACCTTGTGATCATAGCCTAGGAATATTGCGAGTTGATTCCAAAATTTCTCGAAAAACCGTTAGAGTTAGGGTTTAACCTGTGTAAACCGGACTAGTCCGGTGCCAGGCGGACTAGTCCGCCCCTGGGGCGGACAAGTTCGGTGTACACAGGTCAAACTCCAACTTTGGTCGTTTCTCGAGATTTCTTTCGCATTATTCCAACTCCTTGACCTACTATCTTATGGCTTCTATTATTTTCAGCTGAAATGGCCGCTCCTCACCGTTCTGCTTCTCCCCCCACTGACCCCGAGTAGGAGGCAGAGCAACTTCGCCTCACCGAAGAACGAGCAAGAGCCGAAGTTGAGGCTGCCGAGAAGTATCTCGAGCAGCATGAGAAAGCTATAGCAGCCAAGAAGCAACAAGCAAGGGCAGCAGCCTTGGCCTACAACGAAGATGAAGCAATGGCTCGGTCCATTGAGGAGTCCCGCAAGGAACTCCGGAAGAAGAAGAGAGAGGAGCGCGAGGCTCATAACTCTCAGGCCGCTGCTGCACAAGTCTCCAAGCGGAAGAGACTTGTGACCCTTGGAGAGAAAGAGAAGGGCAAGGAGCCAGCCCAAGGAGAAATTGTTGAACGCCGGATCGAGCGAGATCCGAAGAAGGGAAAGGCTCCGGCTCCCGTGGAGCCCAAGAAGAAAAAGCACACAGTAAAGGTCCCGGCTGCGAAGGCCAAGGGGATTTCTATCAAAGAGAAAGGGAAGGCCAAACCGATTGGGCCCCTGGAAGTGCACACTCCCGAGAGGAACCCCAACAGGCAGCGTGAAATAGGTGCAAATGTTTTCCATGGAAAGGGAGCCGAGAAAGCAAGAAGGCTCAGGACGAACAAGGTGTACAAGTATGAAAGGAGCACCGCCGACCCTCGGTTTTGGTGCGACTTTCATTGTGATTATTACCGTCTCCTCTACTAGAGCATGAAGAAGCCTGTGATTGAAGCACAGTGGATAGACTGGGAGTACATGGCCAAGAAGCAGCATTCTGCTTTGGATGCGGTCATTGAAGCAGCTGAGCGCCATGTGCTCAAGAACATCATGGGATTCAAGTATGACTGGAATGTCGAAGTCATCCTGCAGTTTTATTCCACCATCTACTCCACCACCTCTGGTGATAGAAGGATCATATGGATGACGCATGGCGAGCAGCTCCCAGTCACATTTGAGGAGTTTGCAAAGATTCTAGGTCTTGAGGCTCATTTGGAACATGAGATCATCATCTCTAACCTCAAGGCCGTTGACAGAGATCAGCTGGACTACATGTACCCGAGCCATGTGTCCTATGAGCCAGGACTTGCTCGCAACGTCAAGCCTTTCTGCAGCATTCTCAACAGGATCCTAAGGCGGACCATAGCACCAAAGGATGGTGACGCAGGGGTGATACAAGGAAACCTGAGGCACCTGCTACTTCTCATTGATGGGGAGGAGAAGTTCAATCTCGTCGATTACATCTTCGACGACATTTTCAACATCTCGCATACCCCCAATCGTGCTTGCGGGTATGCCCCCTACATCATGTACCTCATTGAGAAGGTGTCGGGCGTGACCTTCGTCAAGGATGTGACTCATCGCCCGCTCCATCCTCAGACACCCCCTGCTGTCCCGCCTCCTCCGCGCCGGAAGAATGCGGAGCCTCCCTTCTACTTGGCGATGCTAGCTTCTCGGCCCATGGCGCCTTCTTCCCCGCCACCACCTCAATCCATGATCGCCTTCTTCAAGTGTTTCAAGGCGATCTTCACTTCGTGTCAAAAGCAGGAGATTAGGAACCAGAGGGCACACAAGCGCCAAGAGAAGTACCTCAAGGCGGTGTGTGACAAGCTGGAGGTTCCTATGTCATCTCCGGAGGCGAGCGACGGGGAGATCACACCATTCCCCGACTTCACCCTCGATGAGCTCGCCCAGCTCCTAGAGGACGGGAGCTCTTCCCGGGCAGCTCCTTCAGCTCGTGCCTCCGACGACGACGACGACGACGATCACGAGGACCCGGAGGCCATAGAGAGCGACTCCGATGCTGGGGCCGATGATAGTGAAAGAGGCGACGATTGAGTGGTTAAGGGTTCGAGTTCCTCTTCTTCTTTTCTTTTTGGTGTCTTGATGCCAAAGGGGGAGAGTTAGATGGGAGTTAGACGGGGGAGAGTTAGAAAGGAGGGTAATTAGTTGTATCCCTTTATCTTGGATCATTGGACATGTTGCACTCCCTATTGTAATATTTATGTCATATCGAATGTTTAAATTTGTGCCAGACTATGTTTTGAATGTTCAATATCAATATGATGCTTTGAATGTCTATCTTTTAATCATATTCATATTTATTATGTCTTGTCACAAATTGTTGAGCACAACACGTAGGCACCCCACCATAACGTGTGTATGTATGAAGGAATTCCTCAATCTCTCTTTTATGATGCATTCATTGAGGGGGAGTCACTCATACACCCGCACGTTATGAAAACCACAAATTTATACTCCTTTATATGAAGACTTAATGTGTTGTCATCAATCACCAAAAAGGGGGAGATTGAAAGTTCATCTAGGATCCCCGTGGATTTTGGATGATTGATGACAACAATTAAGTGACTAATGAGCTCAGTGATCTTAAGCACAGGTGTGGACTCAAGTGGAAGCACAATCCCTCAAAAAGGAAAAGGATGAAAACGGCGATGTCAACTCGAAAAGGAGAAACTAGGGTTTCTAGTGTGTCGAGTTTGGACTAGCCAAATACGTGTGAGGATGTGTGTGTAAAGTGCATTAAGATCAAGTTGGGATCTCAAAGCGGTTTAGAGGTCAAACCCATTGAGAGAAAAGAGTTGGAAGAAGTGTGGCAGTAGGGCCGAACTAGTCCGTGCAGGTGGCCGGACTAGTCCGCCCCTGGCCGACCAAGTCCGTTTTCAGCCGGACCAGAAGGGTCTGACTGAGTTCGGACTAGTCCGTAGTGGGACGGACTAGTCCGGGTAGTCGTGGAGTGGGATTTATGGACTAAGTCCCAAAACCACGGACTTGTCCGTTTTGGTCCGGACCAAGAGGTCCTGACTGAGATCGGACTAGTCTGCCCTGAGGGACGGACTATTCCGGGTGTGAGAGAAGTCGATGCTTCAGAGACTAAGTTTGGGAAGGCCGGACTAGTCCGCCCTGGGGTCCAGACTAGTCCGTGGTCTTCAGACTAGTCCGTTTTCACACGGAACAAAAGGTTCTGTGTGAGATCGGACTAGTCCGGTGAGGGCCGGACTAGTTCGTTGTTGAAGTGACCATTTGAATTTGAAGTTTGGCGGGTAGTGTGACGATTGCCGCGCAGTACGACAGTTGTTAGGGACGTCAGTGGTCCCCTAGGTCGGACTAGTCCGGGCTGTAGGCCAGACTAGTCCGCCCATCTGCTGAAGTTAGCAGTATGGGCTTGGGACCTCTATAAATAGAGGACCCCTGGGTTCATTTGAACCAACCTTTGAGCAAGTTGAAACCCTAGCGCCGCCACAACAACCTTGAGCCTCCAAAAGCCTCCTTCTTGCCTACATTCCCTCTAAAACTAATTCTTGTGTGGATTAGGGTTTAGTAAGGTGAAGAAGAGGAAGAACATCGCTCTTTGGCTCTCGGTTTGATCTCTTGCACTTTGTGAATATTTGTGATCTGTGGCTTGAGTCAATTTTTGTGATTTGTGATTGTATTTGTGGTGGGAGCCTCAGATTGTGAGAAGCCCCAATGAATCTTGTATTCACTCTTTGTGATAGTGGAAGAACCAAGTTAGGCCCGTGTGGTAAACTTGGTGAGGGAAGGGTTGTTGAACCCGATCCTTCGTGGACTCCTCAACGGGGACGTAGGTTCCTTCGTGGGATCGAACCTCGGGGTAAAATCCTTGTGTCCCTTGTGTTCTTTACTTTCACTCATTGCTCATTGCTTCTAGGGTTAACTTTATCGGTTTTGCTCATCACTCTTGTTTCATCGTAATCCCTAGCTTCATACTTGTCATATAACTTGTTAAGGCTCACTAGTCATTCTAACAAACCTTGCATCACGAGAATTGGACTAAAACTTGTTAGAAACCCTTTTTAGGCTTTTCCCTATAGGAGGACCGGACTAGTCCGCCCCTGGACCAGACTAGTCTGCCCCCTGAGTTCTAATCTTGTTTTATTAAGTCATTTCAGGTCATTTAGCCTATTCACCCCCCTCTAGGCAACTTTCAAAACCCTATATGCGAGAAGATGTTAATGCTGGTAAAAATGTATGATACATATTGTATACATTTGTATCCTCTGAAATCAACTTAGTACAATGCTCCATTCAGCTTTAGATAGCATGTTTCAAACATTATATAATTCATCTTCTGTAAAGAAGACTAATTTGGACAAGTGATCCTTTTCGGCTTATTGACTATCATATTTATCACCTTAACCTGTTCCATAAGTTATCAAATTGTATGTGTATATAAATTTCTTCTGACCTATGATGCTGATGGCTTGCCTTCCAAGAGCTGGGTTCCAAACAACATCTAGAAGCACAACTCTTGAAGCTCATGTCAAATTAATCCCTTCACAACAAGCTCTTGTAGATGCATGTAACATCCGGGACTCATCATTTGAGTTGTTAAAAGGTTCAATTGAAGTCTGACGATACTTTGGAAGGATTTTCCCATCCATTTGAGGGCTTGTTTGGATAGGAGTTGATCCACTTCAATCTAAGTCGATTGAGGTGGATTGAGGAGAAAATTAGTTAATTTTCCACTCCAATCCACTTCAATCCAAATAGATTTAGTACACCCAAACAAGCCCTGAAGTATTTCTTTCTCTTCTCTCCATTTCAAAAACTTACGAAGATGCTACTTTGTTAGTTCTAATGGTTGAATATATTGACTAAAATTCGGTACCATCTCTTATAGTGCTTCACGCAAGCGACGAAGCGAACAACTTCAATCACAAATCTTGTTTTTACATTTTTCATAAGAATTTAACATTAATCTTTCAAGCATAGATTTATCAATAAGTAAAGCTTCCTCATCAGACATGTTAATGACAGTTACAAGTGAAGGGTGTGTCAAAGCTAACAAAATCTCAACGTGACTGAAGACAAAGAGATCCTACATATATGAGTGACGATGTCCAGGTTAGACAGCGTGAAGCTGGTTATGCTTGCCCCAACAAGTGTTATGCCACCACAACATGCCTTGGTTGATGCAAGCATAACCTTACCATCACTTTTCATGTTGTTGAAAGCTGTCATCATAGCTTCACAGTGTCTAACCTAGATATTGCCACTCACATGCAGGATCTCTTTGTCTTCAATCCAATACAGATTTCGTTAGCTTCGGCACACCCTTTGCTTATAACTGTCATTAACATGTCTGATAAGGAAGCTTCACTTATTGATAATTTATGCTTGAAATAAGATTAAGGTCTAATCCCTATGAAAGGGTAAAAAACATATTTGTAATTGAAGTTGTTCGCTTTATCGCTTGTGTGAAGCACTAAGAGAGAAGATGCTGATTTTTAGTCAATATATTCAGGCATTAAAACCGATAAAGGAGCATATTCCTAGGTTTTTAAATGGACAGGAGGGAAATAAATCCTTCAAATAGATGGGAAAATCCTTCCAAGGTATCGTCAGACTTCAATTGAGGATTTCAACAATCCAAATAATGAGTCACGGGTGTTACTTGCATCTACAAGAGCTTGCTGTGAAAAGATTAGTTTGACAAGATCTTATCAACATCACAAGCGGTTCTTAATTAAAGCAGTCTGTGAAAACGATAACTTGCCAGACGGTTCTTAAATAAATTCCGCTTGTGATGTTTCAACCTAGACATGCGGTTCTTAAACAACGACCACCCGTGAAAATCATGTATTTACCCAGGCGGTTGTTAATTAAAAACCGCTTGTGAAGTTTGTCACAGTATAGGTGTCGAAGCGTACGAAGTACACTTCCCCGTTACTACTAAATTGTAGCCCGTGGAGGTTCTTGTATCGGTTTGGCCACGCAGAGATCTTATACAAGATGATGACACAGATGATTTACGTGGTTTGGGCCGCCTAAGCGTAATACCCTACTCCACGGGATGTGTGTTGTTGTATTGGAGATTTGCTTGTGCTTGCGTGTGTATGAGCTTGGTCCCTCTGTACCGTGCAGAACATCCCTTTTATAGACTAAGGGATGGTTGTTACATGGGTTGTTACATGGGTTGTTATTGTTGCCTAATACACAATTAAGTGTGTTTAAGCACCCTAATATCGTGATAACGTGCCTTAATGGTGGCGTTACCAGTATTAATGGTCTTTTGATTATGTGCCATTAATAGTGCATTAATGGCACATAATCATGCGTTGTAATTGTAGCAATAAGAGTCCTTTGAATGCTTATGCCGTTGGAGATCTGTCTGTATTCTCTTTGGTAGAGTAAGTCCGGAGGCTTGACACGTGGCGGCTCTGGAGCTTTCCCTTTCGGGGAGGTAGGTCCGAAGCTGCTATACACATGGAGGCACCGAAGCTTCCTTCTACTGGGGTTTAGGTCCGGGGTCACTATACACGTGTCAAGTGCAGATCTTCCCTATGTAGGGGGTTTAGCTCCGGTCTTATGTTACACGTGGCAGTGTCAGAGCTCCCCTATGTAGGAGATGGGTCCAGTGCCGTACGTGGGGCCTACGAAGGTCTTCAACTTTGACAGGTGGAACTCCCTTGCACTTCTTGCGGTATCATGGGGTACTCGGTACGCAGGGTACCGACAGTGGCCCCCAGGCCCACCTCTGGGAGAAAACCCTTTGGGTTAAGTTATTCTACCGGAGGTGGGTCCATCCTCGATTCCCGTGCTGCAACTTCAAAAGTCTTCTCATGCACCGTTGGGACAATGGTTCAGGGTTAAACCATTGTCGCGTGGCTTGTTTTGAATGCGGCAGATGAGATCTTTGAGTGCGGATCTCACGCAATTGAAGGTCGCCGGTTCCCAATAAAAAAATCGTATCGGTTCCGAGTGCCTTGTCAGACTGCCGCCCTTGGGCTTCCCGCCGCCCATCATGACAACGGTTGACATGGGGTAATAACCTTGACTTCTTCGTCGGGGTGGCCCCGGGCCCATTCGTCATTGACGGGGTAGATTCTTTGTAATGTAGACTTGCTCTCGTTGCGGTTTCCATCCAAGCGTCGTGGAGGCTTACTTAAGAAGGAAAGTCCGCACGGTTTGAGGACTCTTTATGCTTTCGATCAAACTCGCGCTTAGAGCCTCCAAACTTTGCCTAGCTTTCTCCTCTTTCGCTCCACTTTGTCACGATGGAGTTAGGTCTTCCCAAAAGCCACATCCAGAGCAAAGACAATCTGATGAAGGTCTGGACCTTCGTGGGATGGTCCAACCTCTCCTTCAACCACTTGGTCCGTGGCAACAAGGTGCCTTCAAGAAGGAGCGTCGCGGCGAGATGGTGTAATTTTTGGTGTACGCCATGGTGGGACTGATCCCACCTTTTTCAAGTTTCATATTGATGCTGCTGGACTTCTACGGCTTCCAACTGCATCACCTCGGCCCACACTCCCTCCTAGTGGTGGCGAATTTCGTCCACTTCTGCGAGATGTGGGTGGGCGTGCATCCCTGCGTCGAACTGTTCTGGACCTTCTTCATGGCCCATACCACCGGCAAGGGGACATAGTTGCTTGGCTTCTACTAATTCGTGAAGCGCAAGAACTGTCCCTTCAAGTACTTGAAGTCATCCCCCTCTGGCAATGGGATGACTAGAAGAAGGATTGGATCGTCATTGTAGTGGAGAAGCATGACAGGTTGGAGATGGTGGAAGCTTCGGCATCGGGGCTAAAGGTAATTGAGGCTCCGGTCACTGTGCCAGAAGTTGCTGCTGAGCTGGTAGATGAACCGGTGGCGCCAGAAGCTCCGGCTCTTGAGCCGGAAGTCGTTGATGCCCCAACAACCGAGTCGGTGGTACTTGAAGTTCCGACCATTGAATCAAAAGTTGTTGAAGCTCCGTCTTCCGAGTTAGAGATAGTTGATGTATCGGTGCCTGAGCCGATGGTAGAAGTGGCTTCGGGTGAAGCTCCAGCGACCACCCGGGAAGTAAGTGCTCTAGAGGTGCCCATGCCGGAGGCAGAACACCATGAAGAGGCGGAGGCAGGCTCTTCACCCGCGGAGCCAGCAATTAAAGTTCTCGCGTCAGTACCTTTGGCGTCGGCCCCGGAGGTAGAAGTTCCCCCAGTGGGATCTTCCTGAGCGGCTGTCGAAGAGCTCTCGGAGGACGGCCCCAGCATTGTAGAAGCTCAGGGAACCACGCTTGTGGCGTGGGACCCTATTTTTTGTTCTTGAGGACCCCTTGGAACCAGCGGAGGTGACCCCGACATGTCCGGAGCCTATTCCTTTGGCGTTGTCTATTGACAATGCCTGCTCAAGCCTCCAACAAGTCCAGCTCGCCTTCGATCACGACATGAAGGTCCTTGAAGAGGAGTGCCACACCTTGAGTCGTTGGTGCAACAAAGTCTATTTCGAGACCAATATTGCTCAGACGAGGCTTTCTAATCAGAAGGAGTGGGTCAAGAGGGAAACAACCCAGATGGAATACTGGGGCAAACTGCTGGAGGAGAAGGAGGTCGCCATCAGGGCTCTTGATGCTAATTCTCGGGAGATCCTCGAGCATTCCAAGGAAAAGAGTGATGCTACTGATGAGCGTCACGACAACCTCAATGAATTAAATGAGGTTCTCCAGAAGGGTCGAGCATACCTTGATGCAAGGGAAGAGAAGCTCCTGGAACAACAGGAGGTTATTTTGAAAAGAGAGGAGGAGCTCGATCAGAAGTTGACTCTGGCCAAGCAAATTTGGCAGATCGCTCTAAGAAGTTTGATATGTGGAGTAAGGAGGAGGAGGAAAAGTACTAGAAACTTGAGAAGGAGCTCTCAAAAAGAGAAGTTGATGTTGCCACCAGAGAAGGGAAAGTAAGAGGCAGGGAAAAAGACCTGGCGGAACCGCATCCACCTTTGGGAGACGGAGCTAGCCAACCGTGAAAAGCAAGTAGTTGAGAATATGCAGCAACATGCCAAAGCGGTTAAGAGCCTCACTTGGGAAAGTTCGGAGCTGGTGGCCGCCCAGAGGTCACTAGAAGAGCTGGGGAGCTCGATGGCAACTGAATCCCTGCTGGTATGGGATTTCTTGGGATGTGCAGACAGAACCCTTGTGCCTCTTGGCTTCAGTCCAGTACGCCCGGAGGACCCAACACAGGAGCTGGACCACACGCTCGTGGCGCTTGGCTCTGCCGGCAACAAACTCGACGCAATGTTTGATGTCATCGCTGATCAGCTGGAGACAGAGGGAACATCTCTAGCTAAGAACATCGCCAAGTATGTCTTGGTGTGTTACAAAAGACGAGACCCTCAATTTTCTCTCGATCCGGTCTTTGAAGGAATCATTGCCGAAGAGGGGGATGCCGCCAAAGCTAGTGTCCAAGAGGCTACTGAGAAGGTTGCTTAATTTTTCTGCAGGACTTAGATCCTCCAGTAGCTAGGACCTTTTCCTTTTGTCTTTTGTTGTAGTCCTGATTTTGTAATCCAGTACTTTGAATGAATGAAATCCACTATCTCTGCAATGAATTCCATTTTATTGTCCTTGTCTTCAATATACTGTCCTTTATCTTGTTTACCCCCTGGTAGATGTACAAATTTGTTTGTGAACATGTACCAAAAGGATTCGACGATGTGTTTGATGACTTTGACTTGGACACTTCAAACTTATAGCTTTTAGGTCTGAGGTTTATTTCTGACTTCTCCAGGGAGGTTTTGTAGCGTCGACGGCGAGCCCCTGGGGTTGTCAGAGCTTGATGGGTCCGACGGCACCCACTACCAACGCGTAGAATGTCGACGGCAGACCCCTTGGGGTTGTCGGAGCTTTGTAGGTCCGATGACACCCACTGTCAACGCATAGAACGTAGACGGCGGGCCCCCTAGGGTTGTCAGAGCTTTGTAGGTCTGACGACACCCACTGTGAACACGTAGAACGTCGACGACGGGCCCTCTAGGGTTGTCGGAGCTTTGTAGGTCCGACGACACCCACTATCAACGCGTAGAACATCGACGGCGGCCCCCCTTGGGTGATTATGCCATCTTCACTTGAATTATACTTTATGAAAACATCCATCCCCCATGGAAGTTGTCGAATCTTGTTAGCTCTAGCGGCACCCACTTTCAACATCCGAAAACGCCGACGGTGGGCCCCCTTGGAGGTTGTCGGAGCTTAATAGCTCCGGCATCGTCCACCATTGCTGGCTTTTTTTTGTTTTTCCTATACATTAAAGACAAGAAAAAGAGTAAAACTCGTCCTCTTATCGATAAATTGTTTGTGACTTATTGTTCTTATTTGAGTTTTAGATCCGAAGAAATTTGATATGATAACAAGCACATTGATGTAATCTCTCCAGATCCACATGCTTTTTTATTGCTCACCCTACTCAGGCCTGTCAGGATGTATGTAGAGTGGCGTACTTAGGGTGCAGGACCAGGCTAAGTCGATAGCACACTCCGGACCTATGTTGGCTTGGCGTTCAGGCAAGTAGACTATGCAGCAATGTTAAGATCCAAAGAGACCAACAATATAACTGGTAACACATATGAATAACTTTTACTAAAACTTAAAAAGAATTGCACAACTTCATTATAGACAAGAAGGATAAAAATAATAATTCAAAAGACCGAGCCTTGTACAAAAATAAATGCACGCGAAGTCTGGTTTCACACAACAGTGTCTTTCATTATAGGTCTGAATTATAGGGGAAACAAGGACACGCTTAGGGTATATGACTAGACTAAGTGTGTTATACATCTTGTACTATCCCGGGGCAGGCAACTACACTTTTAGTGCTGTGACTGTGTCAAGTGTTGCTTGAACTTTCCGGACCTTCCCGGAGGGGTCCGGATGTTCTCCCGGAGGACCTACCCATCTCTGTATATTGACTCTATAACATACATTGCGTGTAATTACAGACTCACCTCTGTGATTCTAAGCATATAACTTACGGATGTGCTCGATGTTCCAAGGATTAGGAAGCGGAGTCCCATCCTCAGTTGCCAAGCTAACGCATCCGGGATGTGATACTTTGATCACTCAGAAGGGACCTTCACAGCTGGGGGAAAGTTTGTTCATCCCCTTGCGAGTTAGTATTTTCCACAGCACTAAATCGCGTTCTTCGAGATGTCGGTTATGCACATGTCTTTCATGATAGCGCTGAAGCGCTTGGCAATATTGTGCATTCCGAACAGTTGCTTGGCACCTTCTCTCGTCGACGAGGTCAAGGTCTTCACGCCAGAGCTGATCCTGCGCAGCTTCATCGAAGGTCCGGACACGGAGCGATCCCATGGTGATCTCCGGAGGAAGTACTGCTTCAGCTCCGTACACCAAGAAGAAGGGTGTCTCTCTAGTTGACCGGTTAGGTGTCGTCCTGCTTACCCACAGTGCAGACGGAAGCTCTTTGATCCATATGGCTCCATGCTTTTTCAGGCGCTCATATGTGCGTGTCTTGAGTCCTTTTAAGATTTCTACATTTGCTCTCGTGGCTTGACCATTGCTTGCTGGGTGAGGTACTGATGTGTAGCTAACTTGAATGTCGAGGTCTTCGCAATATTCTTGGAATGCAGCACTTGTAAATTGGATTTCGTTATCAGTTATGACTTTGTTTGAAACTCCAAATCTGCATATTATGGACTTCAAGAACTTTATAGCTGATTGCTTATTGATAGTCACAACTGAGGTAGCTTCCGGCCACTTGGTTTGCCAGCCATTTTGGATAAAAAACCTCCCAGATGAAACCACCTTCGAGCAACTTCTTGATCTCCTATCGGATGAAGTTTTGTCGCTCGACTGATTGTTTATGAGGCTTCTGGTTTACAAGTCGTGCGTCGGGATAAATCTTCAGATTGTGCTCAATCAGCACCATAGGGATCCCATGCATTTGTGACGGTTGCTAAGCAAACACGTCAACATTAGCCTGGAGGAAAGTGATGAGCGCGAGTTCCTATTTGTTGTTCAAACCTCCCGATATACGGGTGGCCTGAGCAGCATCAGAACCAATTTGGATGACTTTGACTGGAACATCGGTGTTGCCGCTTGGTTGCACAAGTGGTGCAGAGGTCGAGCCCCGATGACGAGTGCTCGGGGGTTGAGCAATGAGCTCTTTGCCAGAGGTTCCTTCTTGCTCCGTGGCAAGCGCATGGAGTTCCTCTAGCGCGGTGACTCATGCAGTGTGGTCTCCACAGACCCGGAGGACGCCTGAAGGTGTCGGCATCTTCAACACCAGATAACCGTAGTGAGCTGTGGCCATGAACCTGTACAAGGCAGGCCTGCCCAGGATGGCGTTGAAGGGCAGACTGATGTGAGCGACATCAAAGACCAACTTCTCAGACCTGTAATTATCCTGTGTCCCTAAGGTCACCGGGAGAGTGATGGATCCGAGGGGGATGATGGCCCCTGGACCTACCCCAGAGAAAGGTCTTGAGGAGTGAAGGTCCGAGAGTTGTAGCTGGATCTTCATGAACGCTTCAAAGCTCAAGAGATTGAGCGCTACACCTCCGTCTATCAGAACGTGGTAGAGTTGAACGTTGTTGATGGTCAGAGATACCATCAGCGGGAGTTGGCCATCTTCGACCATGTTCCTGGGGCAGTCTGATGCATCAAAAGTGATGGGCATATCCATCCACTTCCAATGTGGTTCCGCCCTGGCACAGTGTAACACCCTCATTTTCATGCATCATGCCCAACATACACTCATATACATGTTTAACATTAACCCACAACAAGAGGAACAAGTTTAAAATTGATTTGGAGCAAAACCACACTTAAAACGCACGAAAGTGCGGACTAGTCCGATTTTACTGAGGACTAGTCCGATTTCTCTCTGACTAAAAACGGACTTGTCCGTTTTTGCTGCGGACTAGTCCGATTTTGGCTCTGAAAACTTTTGGACTTGTCCGATTTTGTATGGGCTAGTCCGATATTCCAAGAATCCTTGAAAAATTGCTAAGTCCTTGGACTTTTCCGGACTAGTCCGGTGTTCCAACGGACTTGTCCGATTTCCTCTCTGTTTAAAGTCGGACTTGTCCGGTGTTTGGCCAGACTTGTCCGATTCTCTCTCTGGACGACTTTGGACTAGTCCGGTCCTTTCCGGACTTGTCCGATATTTCGTGACTCCGAGTTGATCTTCTGTTTTACAACTTGTTTCTTGGGTTTCATGCTAAGTGGGTCTAGGGACGTCATGCCTAACTCTTTTAGAGTCCATGTGGGACTCTAAACTGGCCTCTACTCCTCTCAAACTCGAAATCCATCTAACCCTAGCCTCCACCTGTATATAAACAGCCCCACCCCTTGGATTGACATCTATTTGTCACTTTTCCACCCACCCAAACCCTAGTTCGTGGAGAGCCACCACCAAGAAGGGAGGAGAAGATCCCAAACAAGAAGAAGAAGAGGAGGAAACGAAAGAGGATCAAGATCTCCACCAAGTTTTCGTTCTTCACCACCAATTCATCTCCAAGTTCATCACCAACCCTAGATCACCAAGATCCAAGTGCTACCTCCAAGTTTCTTGATTCATTGGAGTCCTAAACACCTGGTATACCTTCTATTATCTTTTCCTTACGAGAATTCAACCCCTAATCTCCAAATTCACGTCGATCTAGAAAACCCTAATCTGCTGATCTCGCAAAGTGCGGACTTGTCCGGTCTCTAGCGGACTAGTCCGATCTTTCTAGTTAAATTGTGTTGAATTAATTCTAAAATTTGATCTAATCAACTCCAAACCTGTATAAACTTGTTAAAATCTATTAGAAATAGTTATTTACCATTAAAGCAATCTATTAACAAGTTCTACTTTGCATTTGCATAAATCATGCATGCCATGTCATATTGAGTAATATTTGTGCACTCTTTGATTGTGTTACTTGTCTTGTATGTTTATTGTGTGGATTAGACGGATTTGCGCACATGACTCGCCATACTCGATTCACCCCGGTTGTACGAAGATGTACAAAGACTTGAAGGCTTGCTATTGGTGGGATAGCATGAAAAAGGACATAGCTGAATATGTGGCATTGTGTGATGTGTGTCAACGAGTCAAGGCGGAACATCAAAGGCCAGCTGAATTATTATAGCCATTAAAGATTCTGGAATGGAAGTGGGAAGAAATCGGTATGGACTTCATAGTTGGGTTACCACGTACTCAGTCCGGGTATGACTCAATTTGGGTAATTGTGGATCGCTTAACCAAGTCAGCTCATTTTGTCCCTGTGAAGACCAAATATACAGCTGCACGATTGGCCAAAATATACGTGGAGCATATTGTGTGTCGACATGGAGTCCCTAAGAAGATAGTCTCGGATAGAGGTTCTCAATTTACCTCCAGATTTTGGCAAAAATTGCATGAAGCTTTGGGAACGAGGTTGAATTTTAGTTCAGCATATCATCCTCAAACGGATGGACAAACCGAGAGGACCAATCAGATTTTGGAGGACATGTTAAGAGCTTGTGCTTTGAAGCATGGGAAGAGTTGGGACAAAATCTTGCCATACGCAGAATTTTCATACAACAATAGTTACCAAGCAAGCTTGAAAATGTCACCATATGAAGCACTTTATGGGAGGAAGTGTAGGACACCTTTATTCTGGAATGAGGCAGGAGAAACTCAAGTATTTGGTCCGGATGTGTTGCAAGAAGCCGAAAAGCAAGTCCGAATAATTCGTGAAAACTTAAGGGCTGCCCAATCAAGGCAAAAAGGCTATACGGACAATAAGAGAAGGAAATTAGCTTTTGAAGTGGAAGATTTTGTTAACCTCAAGGTGTCACCGATGAGAGGTCATAAGAGGTTTAACATAAGGGGCAAGCTCACGCCTCGTTATATTGGACCGTTCAAGATTTTGGACAAAAGAGGAGAAGTAGCGTATAAGTTGGAGATGCCAGCTCATCTTTCAGACGTACATGATGTCTTTCATGTTTCCCAGCTCAAGAAGTGCCTTAGAGTACCGGAAGAACAAGTGCCAATGGAAGGATTGGAATTAGAGGAAGATTTGACTTATGCCGAGCAACCGATCAAAATCTTGGAAACCAAGGAGAGAGTAACAAGGAACACGATTATTAGATGGTGTAAAGTTCAATGGAAGCACCACACAGAAAAAGAAGCAACTTGGGAGCTAGAAGATGAGCTCAAGAAGGAATTTCCCTATCTCTTATCTTCTGCGTCGAATCTCGAGGGCGAGGTTCATTTTAAGGGGGGTAGGTTTGTAACACCCTCATTTTCATGCATCATGCCCTACATACACTCATATACATGTTTAACATTAACCCACAACAAGAGGAACGAGTTTAAAATTGATTTGGAGCAAAACCGCACTTAAAACGCAGGAAAGCGCGGACTAGTCCGATTTTACTCAGGACTAGTCCGATTTCTCTCTGACTAAAAACGGACTCGTCCGTTTTTGCTGCGGACTAGTCCGATTTTGGCTCTGGAAACTTTCGGACTTGTCTGATTTTGTGCGGGCTAGTCCGATATTCCAAGAATCCTTGAAAAATTGCTAAGTCCTTGGACTTTTCCGGACTAGTCCAGTGTTCCAGCGGACTTGTCCGATTTCCTCTCTGTTTAAAGTCGGACTTGTCCGATGTTTGGCCAGACTTGTCCGATTTTCTCTCTGGACGACTTTGGACTAGTCCGTTCCTTTCCTGACTTGTCCGATATTTTGTGACTCCAATTTGATCTTCTGTTTTACGACTTGTTTCTTGGGTTTCATGCTAAGTGGGTCTAGGTACGTCGTGCCTAACTCTTTTAGAGCCCATGTGGGACTCTAAACCGGCCTCTATTCCTCTCAAACTCGAAATCCTTCTAACCCTAGCCTCCACCTCTATATAAACAGCCCCACCCCTTGGATTGACATCTATTTGCCACTTTTCCACCCACCCAAACCCTAGTTCGTGGAGAGCCACCACCAAGGAGGGAGGAGAAGATCCCAAGCAAGAAGAAGAAGAGGAAGAAACGAAAGAGGATCAAGATCTCCACCAAGTTTTCGTTCTTCACCACCAATTGATCTCCAAGTTCATCACCAACCCTAGATCACCAAGATCCAAGTGCTACATCCAAGTTTCTTGATTCATTGGAGTCCTAAACACCTGGTATACCTTCTATTATCTTTTCCTTACGAGAATTCAACCCCTAATCTCCAAATTCACGTCGATCTAGAAAACCCTAATCTGCTGATCTCGCAAAGTGCGGACTTGTCTGGTCTCTAGCGGACTAGTTCGATCTTTCTGGTTAAAATGTGTTGAATTAATTCTAAAATTTGATCTAATCAACTCCAAACCTGTATAAAATTGTTAAAATCTATTAGAAATAGTTAGTTACCATTAAAGCAATCTATTAACAAGTTCTACTTTGCATTTGCATAAATCATGCATGCCATGTCATATTGAGTAATATTTGTGCACTCTTTGATTGTGTTTCTTGTCTTGTATGTTTATTGTGTGGATTATACGGATTTGCGCTAGAAAGTGCCGCGGAGGATCTACAGCACCAAGAGTTTGAAGACTTTGGCCCTAATCAACAGCAAGAGCAAGGCAAGTGTCCTTGAAGCATATTGATCCAGTTTTGAAATAAATGTTTTGTTTGCAAAATTGCATGCTTGTGTTAATTTGATGGGAACCCTATGATGGGAAGTTTACTAGCGTTGTTTGACCATCCTTGTCACCTGGAATATCTTGTAGAGAGTCGGGATGGACTTTTTACCTTTTGCTTCGCTTAATCAACTGGGATGGAAACAACTATATCACTCAATTAAATTATGCATGGATGGGATTATAGTTAACATGAAATGGTTAAATATTATATGGTAATGGGTGATCTAAGCAAGCCTGGTATGTGGATGGGTTGGATGTCATGGTGGTTTGCTTGCTTTAGATCTAAGGACCGGTTCATGTGAGAATAAGCCAGGACTACAGTGCCACCACGAGGCCAAGTATGGGTGCAGCGTAGCTGATTAATTAGGGTTTTGCTAGTGCTGTTTGGACCATTGTGGATGCTGGGGGAAGGGGTAGTCGGATTGTGTTTGTTGATGATTGGTGGGACTACCCTGGGATCCGAATGGCTCAAGAGGGGGCCCTTGGTTGAAGATGTGCTCAGTTGGAGGCATCGCCACTGGTGAAACCTCAGTGGGGTCTAAATAGGCTAGTAATCCCTTTGTAAAGGCTATTTTGTGATCTCTTGGCCACACACCGATGGAAGTGTGAGACGGCATAATAGAGGTTCTAGTCATCGAAAGGTGATGAAATCACAAACACGTGGGTAAAGCGGTACAAACTCTGCAGAGTTAAATAAAACTATCATGATAGTCGTGCTCCCGGTTATGATCACCTGGACAACTTCCATGATTAGAGGATACTCGGTATTGGGATGGTATTTGGGATGGTTATGGTTGGTATTATGGTTATGGATTAATTTCTGGTATTGAATATGGTTTTTGGCAATGGTGAAATCTGGAATTATTGATGATAGTAGTGAATTCAGACTGGTATTATGATATTAATTATGATTACGATGGGTTTATTTCACATACATATAATATATTGCTTTTCAAACGTTTTAATGTACCTTTCAGCACTTTGCCATTATTATTGTCGACATTTGAATAAGCCACATGTCATACTTTCCACACTTGCTGAGTACGACATGTACTCACTCTTGCAATCCCTCCAACAATTGCAGGTCAGGATTGGGAGTTTAATGGTGAGAATGTGGAGTTCTAGGCCGTGTCTACCGTCAGCTTTGCTTGTGGTGTTGCTTGGAGCTGCGCTATACCCTATTGCTTATGCTGCCTAGCTATTTAGTTTGCTTAATTAGTTTATTTCCGCTGCATTAGTTGAACTTGTCATAAATATTCATTAAAGCTTGTATTCGAGGATAATCTGGTTTGTGTAATAAAATTTGGCTAATTAATCTTGTTTTGTGGTATTTTTCTGTATACTCTTTTGTGATTGCACTCGTGTATGTGTGATGAACATCCTGGGCACACATATGCGTTAGTTTGGTTCATTTTTCGGAACTGGGCGTCACACACAGGAGCTACAACAGCCAATTTCCCGCCACATTGTCTTGAGGACGCGGCGAGAGGTGATGTCCCATGACCCTCCGTAGATGGTGTTGAGATTCTTCTGACGCTCATTATCAAAGACGTCCGATTCATCATCAACTGTGTTGTACAGAGCCTTTAGGACCTTCTTGGGGTCCTGGAAGCCTTGCTCCGTCTCAGCCGGAGCTTCATCAACTTTTTACTTTCCTTCCCGCTGACGAAAAGGAGCTTCCTCTCGGCGCTTGTTGTAGCGCTCGACGAGGTTTTGGACCTCTCGGCAGTCCTCCAGGCTGTGTTTGTCTGTCTTGTGGATTGGACACCACATTGAAACTACCGTCGTCTTCTGACGAAGGTCGAGGTCGTTTTCGGGGCGTGTTGCAGCAGCCGCAATAGTAGGTGCGTCGCCCGGCAACTTCTTCTTGCCGTTGGACTTCTTATTCTTTTTGCCACCTCCGGAGGTAGTGGCTTTAGCTTTGGAGGACTTTTTGTTAGCCTGCAGAGTTGGCTTTGAGTGCATTTCTCGGCCTTTTGCGGCCCGGGCACACTTGTCAGCTAGGCTGAACAACTCCGTGACGCTGTTGATTTCTTTCATCGCCAGCTTCTCCAGCATTTTCTTGTCTCGGACGCCTTGTCTGAATGCGACAATAACAGAAGCATTCGAGATAGAGGAGATGGTATTGCGTACCTGAGAAAAACGCTGAATAAAGGATCACATCGATTCCCCCGTTGTTTGCTTCACAGCAAACAGGTCCAGTTCAGTGCCTGGTCGCGTGTAAGAACTCCCAAAGTTGGCAGTGAACTGTTGACATAGTTCTGCCCAACTGTTGATGGAATCGGGCGGAGGACTCATGAACCATGACCTGGCGGTCCTAGTTAGAGCCACAGGGAAGTAGTTGGCCATCACAGCCTCATTGCCTCCCGCTGCAAGTACAACGGTGGAGTAGATTTGAAGAAATTCAACGGGGTTGACAGTCCCATCGAATTTCTCTAGCAAATGAGGTCGGAACTTCTGTGGCCAGCGGAGCATGCATAGGTGCATGGCCAAGGCAGAACAACCTCCTCCTACTCCTACTGGAGCAGGGTTGTCCCGAGCCTCTCGCCTCTCGCGAGCACGCTCAATATGGCCACGACCATCCTGCTATCGGTAACAACGATCAAGCTCTGACCGCATGTCATGTGTTGGAAGCCTCGACATGGTGTGGGTGCGACACGCCCCGGAAGGCAGCGACGTCACCTTTTGAGATACAACACACTTTAATTGTTGTGATACGTGAGGACCAAGTCTTCCAGACAAGGTCCTACGTTGAGTCGGTGCCTACGCCGATGGGGGAGTACCTTGGTTGCTGATGGCATTAGTTGCGGCTGCAACTAGATGCTGTACATCAGCACGCCACTGTTCCATAGCACCCTGAGGTGCTCCGAGTGCTGGTGGGCGTTCCAGCAGAGTACACGCAGCAATCAATGCATTCTCAGGCTTATTGTTCACCGATGTTGTGACCGACGCGAGTACTTTATCCTGCTGTCCAGCATTGTTTGCTGGAGCAGATGGTGGTGGTGATGGTGGTGCGATGCCAGCTGGGACAACGGCGCCTACTGGTTGTTGCATGTTGGAATGATTCCCTCCAACAGGTTGCACAGCGTTGTTGCCGTTGGATGATCCTGCGGCGGAGTTCACCATCTTATGATCTCAGGTGCCCCCTACCTGTCGCGTCAAATGTCGAAGCGTACGAATTGACACTTCCCTCGGTACTACTAATAGCCCGCGGAGGTTCTTGTATCAGTTTGGGCGCGCGAAGATCTTATACAAGACGATGACACAGATGGTTTACGTGGTTCGGGCCGCCTGAGCGTAATACCCTACTCCACGGGATGTGTGTTGTTGTATTGGAGATTTGCTTGTGCTTGTGTGCGTATGAGCTTGGTCCCTTTGTACCGTGCACCACATCCCTTTTATAGACCAATGGATGGCTGTTACATGGGTTGCCTGGCCCGACATGTGGCCCCGACGATTATTCTTGCCTAATACACAATTAAGTGTGTTTAATCACCCTAATAACGTGATAACGCGCCTTAATGGTGGCGTTACCAGTATTAAGGGTCTTCTAGTTATGTGCCATTAATAGTGCATTAATGGCACATAATCAAACATTGTAATTGTAGCAATAAGAGTCCTTTGAATTCTTATGCTGTTGGAGATCCGTATGTATTCCTGTTGGTGGAGTAGATCTGGAGGCTTGACACGTGATGGCTCCGGAGCTTTCCCTTGCGGGGAGGTAGGTCCGAAGGTGCTATACACGTGGAGGCACCAAAACTTCCTTCTACTGGGGGTTAGGTCTGGAGTCACTGTACACGTGTCAAGTGCGGAGCTCCCCTATGTAGGGGGTTTAGCTCCGGTCTTGTGTTACACGTGGCAGTGTCGGAGCTCCCTTATATAGGAGATGGGTCCAGTGCCGTACGTGGGGCCTACGGAGGTCTTCAACTTTGACAGGTGGAACTCCCTTGCACTTCTTGCGGTATCATGGGGTACCCGGTAAGCAGGATACCAATAATAGGCGATTCTGAAATAATAGCCGCCTGAGAAAATAATGTATTTACCCAGACGGTTGTTTTTAACATCCGTTTGTGATGTTCAGTCATCATAGACGGTTATTGTATCATTCGTGAGTTATATTTTTTTACGAACCGCCTGTGTTTGAAAAATCGAGGCGCGTGAGAAAATGCTTTTTGTAGTAGTGAGTTTTGAATTTCTATAATGAAGTTGTCATAATCCTTAAGAAATTGTCGCAATTGACCCATTAAGAAATCTATTCATAAAGAACATTGTTGAGCTAGTAGAATATTTAAAAAATGTGCACACACGTCTGCATAGTGTGATTGACTTAGGAGACTTGTTATAGTCACCAATGGTTTATTTATGAAACACCGGCCGTCCAATCGAACCCACGAAACCCCATCAAGCAAGTTACTATTAACCTTAACCGACACACCTTGTGTCCTCGCAAAGTTCAATCATACAATTTTCTTTTTAGATAATGAAGTCCAATCATATATAGCAACTGCTAAGTCAAGCCTTCACGGCAGGGAGGGAGAACATGGATCGATGGGCATGTCGCCACTTGACTTTGATCCAAAACCCCCCCGTACGCGGCGATGAGAGCCGGCTGGGTAGCGTGGTCCTTAGCATTATTGTAGGCAGGCCATCGGCGCCGTCGCTGTTAGCCTGTACCGCATGAACAGCTCAACGATATGTTCCGGCCAGTAGGTAACAACAAGCTAGAGCCGCGTGCAGGACATACACGCACCACCGGCGTGTTTGTGTGTGTCACGGAGTTGCTGCGCGGATGAGGTCGACGACGGCCGGCCGGCCGGGTCAAGTGCACTCCGTCAGCATCGACAGCGACGTCTCATATATGCCGTGTCACACTCACACCCGGTGAGGGGCAAGGGGCTGCGCATTCCGCATTGGTGAAGAGGATGGGCGCGGTGGACGGATGTACAGTAGGACGAAGGAGAAGTTGGGCCAAGTAAGTCCTGAGACTACACCTCCGGTGATGAAGATGGCTACGGCGGTGTGGGCAGAGGATGTTGTAGGATGGTACAGATTAGCGAAAGCACGGCTGAGAGCATCCACGCCGGAATGGCCAAATGCGTGTGGTTCATTACAAGGCGTGCAAGATTTTACATATATGATGTATGTGCCAAAGGTGTCTTTTTTTAAAAAAAAAAATCTTTACCAAAGTAAAAGAAGAATGCAGTATTTATTAATTAGGTGACCTACAGGGATTCCCACTTAAACACTAGTGTTATCTTCATGTTCAGCCACATTTGCAAAGGGAGTTTGGATCGAGGAATTTTCAAAAAAAAAAGTTTGGATCGAGGCATGGCTACACACGAAACCTCATTGGGATCTATGCTTGGCTTTACACGGCATCTTGAGCTTTCAATCCAGAGTGCTCCAATAAAACAATGCGGTTGAATAAAACCACGAACTTCCAGCTTGACAAACTTGGTTGTGTCAACGTCTGTGAAGTTTAAGCATCTTTCGTCGTCGGTACATACAACGTAACTGCATGCATAAAGGTTTGGCACTTCCAAAAGGTCTAGATGGCACACACTATCATCTAACTTGTTCTCTCGTACGAATAACCCAGACGAAATGACGACACAATGAAGAGACCATCCAACTTTGGAACTCTATCCTTCCGCACGTGACCAACTGCCGAGCAATAATCGATGGTCCATGTTCACGTAACGACAGTAGTACCACACTCCACCACCGCTGCACGCGGTGACGTGGACCCCCAGCCCTGCGGCGAACCAACGCTGCCTGGCATATATATCTGTCACGACCAATCTTAGAGAACCGTCCAACTCAGCTCATACGTCTACCGTACCAATAATTCGTGGCTCATTCGAGAAGATGTTAGAAAAATATTTCGTTGCAGCATTACCATTGGGCGTGCAAAAGACATTAGAGACTTAATTGTATGCCTTGGTGGTGCTGACGATGCTTTTGGTCAAAGAAACATATCCACTCGAAGCCTTTTCTCAGGAAGTTGTGCTTGAGAAAGTCGCACATATATGTGGCTGAAAAAATGTAAACAAGGTTGAAATTTAGCATTTGATTTTAGAGTATATAATCTGCACCCTCCGTTTGCAGCTAGCTTACTTGTCCTAACATTAAGAATTTGCAAACAGCTGTAGTATTTACTTTATAATCTATGTGAAAAGACAAAACTAATCAAACCAATATAATATTTCACAAAAAGTAAAAAGAAATGTATTCATGTGCTGATGCAAAAAGCAACCAAACTAACCAAATGTTTCTGAACCTTGGTTATTTATTCTCTGAGAACTTGCATTGCAGTGCATGTACTCTAATTACAGAAGGGACTGACGAACGATACTGAATAGTAACAACCCCGCCTGCTAGTTACATGTGCCACAAGTTGTCATTTCTGAATTGTAACAATAAAGAAACACAGTTTACAGCTTGTCCTACCACAGTTTCTTCACAGACATTACAGCAATTATTTATACTACACATGGTGCCCCTTACAAGTGATTATCGATAATACTCTGATCTTCTACCACTCGTGTGCCCACAAATGGCGCCCTTATCACACCTACAATGATTGGCTTATCTAACGTGATCTTTTTCTCCATGTGGTCGCTGGCCGCGCGACGTATGATCACGTATCACGAGGATAAGCATTGTGCGTATGATTTATACGATTAAGTTATTTGCTCGTGAATCGGAGAATCTTCGTCAACAGGGCCATTTGAATTTTACAAATTGAGCAGATGTATCATGATTCGCCATTGGTTCCACTAATAGTAGTCTTTTACGTAATGCGTCATTGATCCGGCTAATAGTTGTATTTTTACATAGATCGTTCAGAAACAAACCGAATAATTCTCCATTGGCCAGAGCAGAGCTTCGCCTTATCCGGATCAATAATGCGAGTTAATATTCCTAGTGATTTCACATGCAGGCTCACCAATGATCTAGACTTTTTATTTAGTCTAGTAGGTAGTTGCAATTGAACAGGAAGCAGACATACCTTTGGTTTGAGGGATTCGGCATATGTATTGGCCTGTTGGGATATTCTCTACTACAACTTGATATATCCGGTTCCTGGATGCCACCAAGTTGTGCGCAGTGATAGTGGCTTTAACCATTCGCATGCCCGCTTCACTTTTCAGTGAATGCGACCTCAACAATTTATTAGAAAAGACGAAAAGGAATACAATTCTTTTCAAATTGCAATAGTAGATTATGAAATGCATAAGCCAAGCACGATTTCGCTTCCGTTTGATATACTCCCTCCTTCCCATATTATTTGTCGTTTAGGACAAGACTTTTAGTTCAAAATGAACTAAAATCTTTGTCCTAAACGATAATTAATATGGGAAGGAGGGAGTAGCAAACTAATTAATGAACAGCAGATCAGCAAACCACGTCAAGATTCTTGGCTTCTAGTTGGCAACACCATGTTCAGTTTGTACCTAATTTACTCTGGTATGATAATGAAGGGAAGAAAAGTTCAAGTCGACAAATAGCTCAGCTTACTAAAAAATAGTACTGAAATAATCAACTCATTAACATGTAAATATTATCTGAAAACCGGCATACGTGCGGCGCTGCATCAGCCTGACGATAAATACAACATAATTATATACCAGAGATTACAGGTTCCCGTTCAACGATTGGCCCTTTAATGATGTATTAGATCTGATGCGCCCGCAACTATATGATACGTTGGGTGAAAATGTGACAGACATAAGAAATGCAACTTGCAGATCCCATGCATGCATAGTTTGCAGTACAGGTTTCCACGGGCCAATGCCCATGAACTATGTTTCATTTCGGAGTAAAGAGCTAATTTAAGGGACATCTGCACGCTCCAGCTAGAATACACAATCCCAAAAGGTTTTTTTCTCCTTGGTATTATTCTTTCTTTTTTCTCCTGAAAACTCGGTTATACTGGCTATATATTTATAAGAATGAAATATGTTTTTAGGCAGCTGTTTGGTTCGTGTTTGGCGCCTATGCGGGCATCTTATACGGGAGACACTAGGCGCCACCCATCAGGGGAAGACCGACTCCAAAACAGCTTAAGTTTTACACAGGACAGGGGATCGCCATGCGTTTGGCGCCAGCTAGCACCCATGACGGAACCTCGTCCAGGAGATGATTTGATCCGTGGATTTCTCTTCGGCATCATATTATAACAACCCCTTATTCCTTTTTGTCCAGATGAACCAACAGAGTAGCACTACCAACGATCTCGAGCCCCTGGTCGCCTCACCTGCTTCACCCTCTGTAAGGTTGTGGAACCAATGCAAGTCCCGGTATCGTCAGCTCCTGAGCGACAAACTATAATGTGTGCAACGCCGCCGGCTTTCACCTTCAGACAATGCAGTTACTGTACATCTGCACTAAGTTTATTGCATTAACGTGAGGAAGAAAAGTCAGAGGGACTATTAAACTAGCAGCTACCGATGTCATCGGATCTAAAAAGAAACAAATACTCCTAAAAACCAAGCTGCTGATGCGCAGTGTGAAGATTAATCTACCCTTCGCCACATAGACGCGGCGAAGTGCCAGCTTCGCGGCAGCGAAAGGTCAGCCTGCACTGTTACTGTTAGTGGAGGATGTGATGTGAAGAAGCGGCGCGCGACACTTGAACTCTGCAAGTGGCGACGAACGGTGACTGTTTCGAAGCGCTCAAAGGTCGCCCAAGCGTAGATCGAGGATTTTTTTATTTTAGCATTATTAATTTATTATTTAATATTAATAGCATCTGATTTTTTTTTTTGTAAAACTAGTATGTCTGCCATCCACGGTGTGGACGACTTGTCACGTGGCAGCACATGTGGCAGTCTAAAAAATTTCAGTTTTTGTTCACTTTTAGGCGTCCATTTTAAAATACTTAGAGACATATTTTGGAAATGTTGTTATTGGAAATAAATATAGTAGACAATGTGTACTACAATTCCTTAAATAACAACATTTTCAAAATAAGTCTTTAGATATTTCTAAATAGCCGTCCAAATGTGAATAAAACTCAGCAAATTTGCGCTGCGGAGGCAAATTTGCTGAGTTTAGTCACATTTAGATGGCCCTTTTAAAATATATAGATACAAATTTAGAAAATGATGATACCGGAATAACTGTAGATAAAAATCTTTAATATATTTTATTTAATAACCACATTTCCTAAATATGTTCCTAAGTATTTTAGAATAACCATTCAAAAGTAACTAAACACAGTAAATTTGCCTCTGCAACCCGAATTTTCTTAGGTTCATTCACTTTTGGGCACCAATTTTAAAATACCTAGAAACATATTTTTGAAATATTATTATTGAATAAAATATAGTAAAGATTGTTTTACAGTTATCCAATATTAAAATTTCATGAATATGTATCTAGTTATTTTAAAATAGTCGTCGAAAAGTGATTGAACTCAGCAAATTTGTCTCTGCAGCCCAATTTTGCTGAGTTTTATTCAATTTTGAACGGCTATTTAAAAATTACTAGAGACATATTGTTATAAAAGAATTTGTAGTGCACATTGTATACTACATTTTCTTCGATAACAATATTTCCAAAATATGTCTCTAAGTATTTTAAAATGGGCGTCTAAAAGTGAACAAAAACAGAAATTTTTTAGACTGCCACATGTGCTGCCACGTGGCAAGTCGTCCACCGTGGACGGCAGGGATGCTAGTTTGCAAAATAGAGAATTTGGATGCTATTAATATTAAATAATAAATTAATAATGCTAAAATAAAAAAATCGACGATCGATCCCTTAACTATCTACTTCGATCGTATTGTGCGCGCTTTTGTCTGCATCCATTTTTTCCGGTGAAATTTTCGCCTTCGTTAGTTAGTAGCGCAATCAATGGATTGGAGTCGTCCTCGTTGACTCATGGCACAGTGGTAAATTTCGGTGAGTCTCATCGGCGGTCGAACTACCTAGTAGTATAGGTGGCCAACGGGCTGTGTCGGGCCGGCCCGACCGTGCCTTAAAAGCCTCGGCCCGGCATGGCCCGGGAAAAAATCGTGTCGCGCCGGGCTGGGGTCCAAGCCGAATCCATTTTAAGCGTGTCGGGCCGTGTCGGCCCGACCCGTGACTCGTTTTAGTTAAAAATACAATAAAACAGCATAAAAATTACCATTCGGGCTTAAACGGGCCGGGCCAGCCTACGGGCCACCCGTGCTGAGCCTAAACGGGCAGTGCTGGCAAGCTCGACGGGCCGGACATCAAGGCCCAAGCATGGCCCGTGTCGTACTTCGGGCCGACCCAGAACCGAATTTTTCGAGCCGTGCCGTGCTCGTGCCGAGCCATTCTGGTGGTGCTTCGGGCTGCTCCGTTTGGCCCGGCCCATTTGCCCACCTCTACCTAGTAGGCGAGCATATCCGTAGGTGAGATCCTTGTGCGCTTCGATTGTTCGCGGCAAGTTCGGCAGGGTTTCGTGGAGCAAGGCTTTGTGACATGGAAACCGATCGCAGTTCGCTTCCACGAGTTGTTTCTCGCACCATGAAAATATTGCCGCAAATTGCACGGCCTGTAGGCTGAGGCTCCACCGCTCGGCCCGTCGGGCCGACGAGGGGAGAAGGTCATCGTGCATGATTTCCAAAGTCCAAGGGAAGAAAGACCACAATAGCCCGTTGCGGTCGTCCGCTATTAGATGGGCTACATCACTACACGTGCTGGTCCTTTCGCGTCTCCTGGGCTCGTAGCCCAGTCTGCCTGTCTCTCCGCTGTAGCCTTCAGGCACGACGGCAGAGCAGCACAGCACTGGTGATGGTGATGCAGGCATCGAATCGAAGTCGCCGGATTGAGGTCAACCTCAAAGCGGTACTGGCGAATGACGACAGGGAGATATCACCTGCTGCTAGAGACCCCTCCTCTGAACTGCGAGCAGCTAGCGTACCTTGAAGAAGCTCCTAGTGGAAGTGCAGCAGATATGGCAGTTGCGGTTTGACCCACGAGGAACTGGTAGACTGGTAGTCCGCGCGCGCCAAGCTTCCACCCACCGACTATCACTGGCGTAGCCAGGTTCAATCACCCTGGTGCACATGCACCAGGGTTTAAAACATACTCCCTCCTTTCTTAAAATATTGTCACCTTCTAGTATAAAAATGAACTAGAAAGTGACAATCTTTTATGAAAGGAGGGAGTACTCCCTCCGTTCCAGGTGAAGTTGATTTCTAACCAAAAAAATTTGTCCCAACTCATATTGATTTCTAGCATATGGTCACAATCAACTTTTCTCCTGCCATATTCACTGCTATCTTTGATGACATTTACTCCAACCTTTCTCTCTCTGTGGTCCGTCCTCCTTCTGGTTTTCATGGTATCCTCCGCACCAGGGCCAGAGGTTCCCATCGCATCCACCATCCTCCGTCCTCCACCTGGCGGGAGCAGTTTCTGACTTCGGCTGACACTGAAGGAAGCTGACAGTGTTGAAGTAATTTTATGTGCCCATTCATCTGAGATTTGAATTCTAGAAGTAAACTTCACGTGAGACGGAGGAAAGTATTTTCTTTGTTAATACCATAGTTTTAACTGGAATCTGCTTAAAAAGTATGCATGTGTAAAGGTGAGGTACCAGGGTCCTCTGTGCTCTAGCTTCGCCACGGCGACTACTTGGAACTTGCTGGCCGAAGTGGTTCTGATAAATTTCTGCTTCGAATACAACTGGGCTTCTGCAGAGCAATACGACACCAACATCCGGTTTGTCTCAGTAAATACTACTCTTTCTGTGTCTAATCTCCACCCCGAGTGTTTCGGCGTGAATTGTTTTATCGGAATCACGGGATGCAAGTTCCCGATCTGCAGGGGACAGCCACGGCCATTCAACACGACGGTGTTTATCAAACGGGCCGGGACAAAGAAAAGGGAACCGTGTGTCCTCCTCTTCCCTGAAACACGACTTGCAATCTTCTGCATTATTCAGTTCGGCCGTTGCAGCACACCATTCTGTTCTGTCTGTCAGCAACGTCTGCGCTGATGAGTACCGAGACTAGAGACGTCCCTAGCCCCCTCCTGCAAACCCGGGCGGGACACAGTGGGCATCGTTTGACTAATTAAGCGATCGATCGATCGGAGTGTTTCTTTCTCAGGACGCGGACACGCACATGTCGCATGGCTTTCCGCAACTATATCTGCCCGTAGCGACAACAGGAGCTCACCGTCCCGTAGCATATCATTGCAAGCCGAGCAGCGATACCAGCTGACACGTTGCGCATTGGTCCTTGCAACAACGTGCAATATCAGTGTGCCCAATGGTAAAGTCTCTGCAAGTCTATACCAACTGTACTACTCTGCAAGCTTGAGGCCTCGCAGAAAGCATTACTACCTACTAGCTCGCCTCTCCTCGCCCATACGTTTGGCCGGCTTGATATTGGAGTCAGTTCCTGCTACAACAACTCACTGATCATACGCACGCCTAGCTGACAATTAGATGGTTAACTGCTCCCAAACGGTCACCATCACGCACGGCGTATCCGACCCTTCTGTCGCACGAAAAAACGGGCCAGCCACATACCGTATCATATCATCGTTGCCCGTTCACGCGTCTAGCTCCATGTTTAGTCAGGACCTTGGAAATTCGGTTGCTCTCACTTGAAGAGAAAACGATCTCTCCCCGGCCCTTCCTCCGCCCTTCCTAATAAGCTTCTCCATCACTCACGACATCAGATTTCTTTCCCTCTCTTTTATGAATCTTTTGCCGGTACAACGTTCGGAGGAAGCTGAGCTGATGGGGTAGCAGGTTGCTTACACCCCACTTTGTTAAAACCCTAAGCGAGCGAGATATATACGTGTGACCCTTACACATGTAACTTTAGATCACCTCTTCCATCGATCCATATCAGTTTACGCCAATCGACTCATCGACCAAATCGACAGATACTAGCTACCATCGACATGTGACATTGCGGCTGCCTGAGTAGACTGGTTGGTGGGGGTAACACTGAATCATTGGAGCTAGAGGAAACGAGAAAGCTGCTGATTTTCTACTGATTCGCGCCCGCAAAACCGGAGAAGCTGATCAAATGTTCATGTCGATTCCCGCAAAAAATGTTCAGTGTCTTGGGCCACTAAAAGTTCCATCGAAATATGTACAAAATCATTTCAGGCAAAACTACTGCCTGGCCGGGGTTAGTACACCTATCTGCTGCGAGTGAGAGGCACACACCGAACCGTTCCAAATAAGTGTTTCTGTTGACTCGATCAGGGATATCTAAAAAAGTGCATTTCTTAAATCTTGATCGAGAAGATTATTAGTTAGAGCCTTTGTTTGTAAAAAGGTTTAGCTGGCGAGAGAGATGTTTTGTTTAGCATTTCACAGTGGGTCAGGTGAGCTTTCGATTAATTTGTTCAAAAGCAACCTTGTCCAGGCAACGTTTTTCAGGAACATATATATTGGTTTGTTAGTACCAGAAAGGCTCCAATTTTTCATGCATTTTTCAGGTTGTTATGGTCTTCACATTTGGTACAGATTTCCTTATGCGATTGCATCCAATGGAAGCCTGCGTGCCCCACATGTAAGACACTGAATGATTGGAGTCGCATTGTGTGGTTCTGTTGAACCGTAGTCACAAAAACACCAAGGGAAGCGTACTTACTCCTTCCAGTTTGCTAGCTGCACTTGACTTATAATCGCTCATAATTCAAAATCAGGGCAAAGGTCAGTCTGACTCTGGGATGATGCAACTACATTTACGCCTAAAACATCTTCAGAAGCTGGGATCGCGATGGATTCTGTAACTTATATAACTGCAAATGTTTCTCCATAGCCTGTACCGTGTAGCCTACAATCAAATTAAAACTTACACGTGATTTTGTAAGGAAAAATAAATCGAAGTCAAGAAGATCCAGCTAAGCAATGGGGATGGTATGCAGGCATCGCCCTTGAAGATAACACACTCGTTCCATCGTTATTAAGGACGTGTGAAGAATAAATCCTGAGCATTGAGTACACTGATTTTAAAACGGAAAGTACTCATTTGACGAGTGGGTCCGGCCCAGTACCCTCTCCCTATCTCACTTTCTCTCTCTCTCTCTAAACACAAGTAGGAGAAGGTGAATGAGAAGGGGAGCCAAAACCTGGCGCCAGAAAATGGAGAGTTATTAGAAGGGCTGGTGAAGGGAAGAGATCCGGCAACCATAAAGACGAAAGCAGGCGAACCAAACCAAACATACCAAAGCGAAGCAAAGGAAGGTCACGCCTCCAACAAAAGAGCACCAAACTCGTAAAGGAATCGGCGACATATATAGCGAGAGCCAGAGCCAGGCGAGAGGGACCGAAGGGACACGCAGTCGCAGCAGTTGCGAAGAAGCTAAGCGAGCTCGAAGCTAAGCGAGCTCCTCCCCTGTTTCATCTCGCAATCTCCCCCTACAAAGAGAAACCCATAGAGAAGAGGGGATCCAAGCCTTTTTTTTTTCATTAGATATCGCCCTCTTGATCTTTCGTGTGCTTGCATTGCAAGCCAGCCCAGCAAGTTTTGTTTAAAGCGCGGGAGCGGAGACCACCCGGGGAGCTCCGAAGATGCAGCAACGGCGCAAGTCGGTGCTCGCCATGAAGCAGGTGGCGCTTGGCGCCGGCGTGGCCGCGCGCAGGAACGGCGCGCCGCTGTCGCTGGCGGCGCTGGTGTTCGCGCTCTTCGTCTTCGCCACGTTCCTGTACAACGAGGACATCAAGTCCATCACCGACTTCCAGTTTGGCGCCACCGCGGCGATCCGCGCCAAGGCTCCCGACCTCCACCTCCTGCAGGAGGCCAAGGCCGCCGCGCACGCCGCCGTCGACACCCTCGCCAAGCGCGGGGAGGAGGTCATGTACGCGGCAGGCAACAACGCCACTGCTGGCACCGCCGGGGACACCCCCGGTACTATGAGCAACAACAATGCCAACGCGGTGGTGGACGACGTGGGGCAGGAGAAGGACCGGGACGTGACGCTCCCGACCGTGACGGCCGGAGCCGGCGCGGACGAGGCGAGGCGGCGGGAGGACGAGGAGGCGGCCGAGAAGGCGTCGTCGGCGAAGGCCGCGGCGGCCACGGCGGCGCTGCGGACCGTGGTGAGCGTGCCGGAGACGTGCGACCTGTACCGCGGCAACTGGGTGTACGACGAGGTGAACGCGCCAGTGTACAAGGAGGGCGAGTGCGAGTTCCTCACGGAGCAGGTCACCTGCATGCGCAACGGCCGCCGCGACGACTCGTACCAGAAGTGGCGCTGGCAGCCCACGGACTGCGACCTTCCACGGTAGCGTTCTCGTCTCGTTTCCTTCTCCTCTCCCTCGCTGATCGTTACGCCCTGCGGTTTTTTCCCCTCCTCTTTTCTCTCGCTCGACGCTCTCTCTCTCAAGCCACCGGGCCCTACCTGCTAGAGTTTTGGGTCTTCCCCGATGGTGCCGGGGCCGCGAGGCGAAATGCTTCGTTTCGTCTGCACGCGCGCACATTGATGCGCGCTGTCCGGAGAGATCCCCGTCGGTTTCAGAAACTTGCTGTTTCTCTGGAGAAGAAACTGACGCCGCATTTCCCCAGTTTTCTGCGCACGTCACTTGAATACGGTCAACGACAATCAGTAGCTAAAATGACGGTACTGTGGACTGTAGTTCGTATAGATTTTTCACAAGAAAATAATCGGAAGGTCGGCGCGTCAGATACATCAATTAATGCGGTAGAAAGTTCGAGATTTGCGCGGACTGAATGCATCAGTACCAGTGTGTGTGCTGACTGCTGAGTGAGCTGCACACATACAGGACTGTACCACATCTACTGTCTGCAGAAGGGATACTGGAAAAAATTTAGAAGATTTAAAATAAGATACTGGAAAAGTAGAAGAAGAATAGTGGATAGAGTATGCTTTAGAGTACACGAGTGCGGATAGTCTAAGACCGTCTGCAGCTGTAAAGCATACTGTATATACTGTATTGCAGTATAATTTAGAGTACATACTTTAAAAGTAGAAAGAAAATAGTGTATAAAATATGATTTAGAGTATACTGGTGCGGATAGCCTAAGCACGTATCAGCTTTCCCAACTGTTAAACATGTCCACGCTTGCTTACCTGACGGGGAACTCCCTCTCCCGGTGAAAAACAAAAAATCGCAGGTTCGACGCGCGGCTGCTGCTGGAGCGCCTCCGCAACAAGCGGCTGATGTTCGTGGGCGACTCGCTGAACCGTAACCAGTGGGAGTCGATGGTGTGCCTGGTGCAGTCGGTGATCCCCAAGGGCGAGAAGACGCTGACCAAGTTCGTGAACGGCGGCTCCAGCAACGTGTTCTACGCGCACGGCTACAACGCCACGGTGGAGTTCTACTGGGCGCCGTTCCTGGTGGAGTCCAACTCCGACAACCCCAAGGTGCACAGCGTCCCCGACCGCATCATCCAGTGGCACTCCATCGCCAGGCACGCCAAGAACTGGGTCGGCGTCGACTACCTCGTCTTCAACACTTACATCTGGTGGCTCAACACCCTCGACATGAAAGTCCTGTGAGTAGTAGTACTTTTTTTGCTGGATCCGTTTCGCTCTTCAACGCTGCGGTAGTGATCAGTACGTGTGGCTGACGATGACGCTGTGTTGCATCGGCAGGAAGGGGTCGTTCGAGCAGGGCTCGACGGAGTACGTGGAGGTGGATCGGCCCGTGGCGTACAAGGAGGTGCTCAAGACATGGGCCAAGTGGGTCGACAGGAACATCGACCCCAACCGGACCACCGTCTTCTTCATGGGAATGTCGCCCAACCACATCACGTAAGCCACATCCTAATTAGCAACTGACTTCTTTGTGTGCGCACTAGTATAATTTTTATTACTATCTATTTAGCTACTCGTAACACAAGGCGCGTTAATCATCGGGGGTTCCTTGAGTTCTGGTTTATCAAAGACGCGTGCACGGCGAGCCCCACCAAACGGGAACGGTGGCACACGTCTGTCAATTAGGTGCTGCATGAATTGGGTTTTACGCCTAGCTAGTTGTGACGCTTGCTTTTCCTGATTAGGTGGTGAGAGAGACAATTGAACCTTCAGAGGTGTAGCACAAGCCTCCTTCATCAGTCATGTAGTAGCAATGTAGCATGAAAATATAGAAACAGTGGGTTGGGTTGGGTCTCAGGCTTTCATCAGGGTAACAAGTGCCTTGCAGAAAAGATTTATTAGCACTGCAACTTCCTGGAGAGTAAACTTAATTTCATACTCCCTCCGTTCTGAAATAATTGTCGTTTCAGACAACCAAATGAACTAGAAATGAACTAATGAAGGTTGTCCTAACGACAATTAAAATGAAACGGAGGGAGTATTAGATATAGTCATTCAGATAGTTAACATGGGTGTATAATCAGTTGAAATGTGATCATCGTGGAATCTAGTAGTACTAGATAAAATCAGGGCGAACAAAAGCCTCACGGTAATAATAGCGCGATCGAGTATCAGTATTCAGTTCGATAGAATCTTTAGGGCTGCTAGTAGTGCATGCTCTGAGCCCTGACGAACCTTCATTTAAACAAAGAGCAGCATTTTCGATTGGCGATTGTATAGCTATATATCCGGGCTATCGAATCTGGCCGCTCACTCTCTGCACCTCGAAATTAAGCCGAACCATGCTGTGCAGGCCTGAGGCGTGGGGCAACCAGGGCGGCATCAAGTGCGCGATGGAGACGCTGCCGATCACGAACCGCAGCGCGTCGCTGGACGTGGGCACGGACTGGCGCCTCTACGCCGGCGCGCAGGAGGCGCTCCCGACGCTGCGCCGGGTGCCCGTCCACTTCGTCGACATCACCGCGCTGTCGGAGCTGCGCAAGGACGCGCACACGTCGGTGCACACGCTCCGGCAGGGGAAGCTGCTCACCCCCGAGCAGCAGGCGGACCCCAAGACCTACGCGGACTGCATCCACTGGTGCCTGCCCGGCCTGCCCGACACCTGGAACCAGTTCATCTACGCGCGCATCACGTCCAGCCCATGGCCTGCCGACGCCAAGCAGCAGTAGGACTCCGGCCGGTGTAGGTGACCACGGACCGGGGCTCCAAAACGAGACTCGGGTGTTACGATCAGGCGCACAGGAAGAGCGAAGGGCAAAATTGACTCACACGATGCTCTTCACTTTTTTTTCACATCAATTTCTTTTGGTTGCGTAAAGATGTTCTCTGTTGTTAACCTGTGATTCTTTTGTCAAAAGAACAAGTAGGGTAAAGATAAATGCGGCCGGGGAGCTGTCCAGTAGTAGCTCTCTATCGTTAGGTCATTTCTTCAATCTCCAGCTGAGGATTGGCTAGGAGAAAGCAAAAGGTTTGTTCATGAGTTGTAAGAGGGGAAAGCAAGCACAGCTAGAGAGGTCCTCAATGTAAAGAAGAATTTTTGTGTATTTTTACTCTACGCTCGTGCCCCGAGCTTAAGAGAGGTATACAGACTGCTTACAAGGTGCATCTTTGTTTCAATCATGACGAACTAGTACTGTGTAATATGAATGGTTCAGACAAAAGATGGCAAGGGAATAATAGCCCTAGCGTGCAGTTCTCTTCGCTCGGAGCATGCGTAGCTCCCTTCCTCTGCATCCTCTGCATTCGTTAGATAGGAGGATTGAGATATCGGAAGGCGGAAGCGCATAATTTAGGCGCACGAGATTGGCTGTTTCATTCCAAGGAGCCACTGCACATGCACATATATAACGATCGATGAATAAAACAGGCAGAATCTTGCATGTACCGTTGGATTGTTGATGGTTGCAGTCGTGTGATGGCTCGGTACATGCGCATACCGAGATGCCGGGACGAGTCCGTGTGTCCAACAAGGACACGCTGAACTTGTGCTGGACCCAGCACACAAGACACAACTACAATGGCGGGCTCCAAACTTTACCAGTAGTCCAGTACAGAACATGCACAAGATTCTCGGATGCGGAATGTGGAGGGGTCCTCCATTTGAGGGTAACGTCAGTGTCGTTCGCAGCTTTGCTGCTTCACTCGAATCTAACCTGGGCTGCGAAAAGAACCGTGCCGCAGTAAAACTTTTTATCGCCCACATAACAATCTAGCGACTCTCCTTGTTCAAATATTGGGTTATTGGCTATATCATACACAAGTTGCGGCCGCAGAGACGTAAAGCATACTGAATAAGTGTGAATTTAAAGGATTTAAAAGAAGGTATTGTAAAAGTAGAGTAAAATAGGTCTTTAAAGGACGCTTTAAAGTATGCCTCTACGAATAGCCTTACGTGTGGCACCTATCGATTCTAGTTAGGATCAAACTCCGGATGAGTGGGATATGCCGTACTGTTGACAACGAGATGTCTCTAGTGACTTTGTAGATTTTAAGATCATCCGGTTTAGTCTTCGAGAGACGCTTAGTATGGTAGTGCCTGCGTGCGTGTGAATACGTAAGTGGGTGTTTTCTTTTTGTAAAGAAGGCACCTACTACCGTGCAAGTAGCAATTTTGTGCAATCCTGCAAGCATCGAATTTCGACCTTTAGATTGAGATCCAACAGTGGCTGCAAATTTAGCACTTAACTCCTCCCACCTGGACCAGAAAATATGCAAAAACACCCCCGAGACAAGCCGGGCGTCTGTTAGCCAACCCAGACACCTTCTTCCCCGTCGCACGAACTGCTGTCTGGCTCTCCATTGGCCGACGAGGGCGCCACATCGACCAACCGCCAAGGGTGAGGGGGTCGTTCGCGCCGCAATCCACATCCATCGTCGAGGCACCGCTCGCGTCGCCTCTGATGATATCGCCAGGGGATAGCGGGAACAGGTGGAGGCACGATTGTCACCCCCGCGTTGTCGTCCTCCACGGCTGGCGTGTGGTCGATTACCGGAGCAGCTATGCGGCGTGCCGTACTGACATCCCCGGGCGCCAGGGGGAACAGCTGGAGCGTCCTGCTCTGCCGCCGCTGCTGTTGCTTGCGAAGGACGGAGTTCCAGCGGTTCTTGATGGCGTTGTCGGTGCAGTGGACCACTTGTTGGGGTGCACCTGCTGGAGCTATGTCATGTGGCCGACGGCGACTCGACCGCAGGTGGGTGGCAGGGTGGAGGCAAGGCGACAAACCTGGACGGACAGTAGCCACGGATTCGGAACGCAGCGCGCGGTGCTCTGCTCTCTGGAGTCATGCACGCAACGTGTTTGACATTTGCCGCTACAGAACGCGACCTGAACTGGAAGCTGATGTTTGAGCTACATACAACAGGAACTCAACAGGAAGCATTTGCCTTTGCTTGGCATCGATCTGCTCCAAGTTGTGTTGCATTCACGTACAGGTTGAATTTGATCTTGATGTGATAGTAAACTATTGTTTAGTCGACAAGATCAGTTAAATCATAGAGCTTCTTCCTCAGTTTCTTTTCTTATCATTGTTTGTGAAATAGTGTTTGTTACTTTTTACATTATACTGGAGCTCGGTCCCATGACTTTCTGTCTATAGAAGCATGCGTGAAGTAAAATAGAAATCCCGTATAAAGTATTATACATTCTGGTATTGTTTTAACTACTTTTTAGGAAAGCAATAATCAGATGATTTGGGTTTGAACGATTATCATATTTTATATCATTTCTTGAATATTCAACGAAATCAATAAACATTCTTACACAATGCAACTAAGACGCAGGAAGCACAGAAATATAACATTCTTCCATCATTTTTACTCCATAGCAACAAGAGACATAACATTTTGGTCTTCTTCCATCATAAGCTGTTGCTGCCTTTCTTTTGTCAGGCACGTTGACTTGCTTGCTGGACGAGAATGCTTGCTTTTGTCAGGCACGTTGATTTGCTTGCTGCGCGTCGGACGTGCGCGATGATGCTTGCGTCAGCCACGTTGATCGACTTGCTTGCTGGGCGTCGTACGTGCGCGTTATTGCTGCTTTCGTCAGGCGCGTTATTGCTGCACCTTGACGCTGGATGAGGACATTACGCAGGCCACGCGATCGATCATACGACGACGTACGAAGGCGGGCGATCCAAGTCTGCGACCGCGCGACGGCGTGCGAGGGCGACCAGGATCCATCGTGTGAGGTCACGTGATGTCGTGCGAGGGCACCGACCGGCCAGTACGATCTCGGCGATTCGGCGGCGACGTCCAAGGAAGTCGAGAGTTTCTGTTAGGGTACGGGGATGTCCGATTGTTTTATGAACGAATAACGATACGGATGTCCGGCTCGGCCCGGGGGAGTTCTTTGTATATTTTCTGGTCTAGGTGGGAGGAGTTAAATGCAAAATTTGCAGCCACCGTTGGATGTCAATCTAAAGGTCCAAATCCACTGCTTGCAGAATTGCACAAAATTGCTGCTTGCACAGTAATAGGTGCCTGTAAAAAAAAGAAATGGCTATCTACGATTATTGGGCTAAGTGACCCTCCAATCGAATAAAAATGAGCCCCAAAGATCTAAAACGGCCCACCGGGGCAGTGTATGTTGACCAAGCGAGATTGCTCCCTGAAGTAATTTTAGGATTCCTTTGCATTGCAAGATTATTTTTTAAAAATCATATATTTTTTCATTCCTTTTCCATATGACTAAAAAAGGCGAGATTGCTCCTTAAAACCCCTAGGTTTTAACAAAGGACAAAAAGGGGTTTGCAACACGAGAGAACACAAGAGTCTTCTAATGTTTGACCCTTCTTCCGCTTCAACCAACATCAGCGCCCAATTATGCAATTTAGGTAAACTGGACCGGTCCGAAAGGCCCAACGAGTTTCACTTGGATCAGTGCAACACGACATACAAGTTCGACGTCCATGCCGTAACACAGCTGGAATTAGAGGTGGTAAGATGAGCCGAGCCAGACGGTCCGAAACGAAAGCCCGCAAAAAAAGCATGGCTCGAAAAAACGGCCCCGGGCCAGCCCGAAGCCCGGTACGGGCCGTGCTCGGGCTTAGCCGCAGGCCCTTCGGGCTAGCCCGACACGACCGATTGGCCCGAAAGCACGGGCACAACCCGAGCACGGTCCGGACGGTCCGTCTAACACACCACTCGACATATAAAATTATCAGTACTCGGCATACCGGGTATCCTCGCGCATAGGCTAAAAGCACCTAAGTATCCTGCCTTCCTGATAAGGCAGGATCCAAAGGCGTCACGTTTCTAGAAGGCCCAGACCTCTCTTACTTAGATATAAGGTCCAATATATCCACATGGACCTCAAGGAGGAGTTCAACTCCCCCTTGGATAGGAGCTCCCAAACGGCCCCATGAGAGAGGGCTCCGGTGCTGTCACGTGGTTCGAAGCACCAGACAGGCCACCTCCCGTAGAGACGGGCTCAGGCTCTACACACATGTCCCACGACCCTGGATCCCCCACTCTACCCAGGGACGGGCTCCAGGGCTACCACGTGGTCCGCGGATCGGGACTAGGCCTCCCCCGCAAAAGCTAGCTCCCGAGCTGCCACGTACCATGTAACTTGCTCTGGACGGTGGGTTGCATGAGTTAAGAGGGCGGTGCGCCTTGTCTAAATCAAGCATTGAAGACTTGCGTCTTCCCTAGGCACATGACGCAGCACACGCCTACTGTCAGGTACCGCTGCGTCCAATCGCATCACAGTGAAGACGTAGCAAGCCTACCCCACTTCACCAAGTGGGTAGCTTACGGCGATAGGGACAGTTGGACGGGACATTCCCTGCCATCATCAACGACTACACATGGGCCACTGGCGACTGAGGCGGCAAGACGACAAATTTTTAAGCCACAGTCAGAGGAGGCTTATGCGAGAAGCCTTAGATCTTTAGGATAAGATCGCCCCAGTGCCACTATCGGGCCCCGAACCCCACTTGTAAGGTGTCAGGCCTTGTATATAAAAGGACCGGACCACCACCGTTACAAAGGATCCCCAATCTATGCATTCACACGCTACACACTCGTACACACCAGCAATACAACCTCATTGTGGAGTAGGGTATTACGCTTCGGCGACCTGAACCATGTAAAACCACTGTCTCACCACTCTCATACGTGCAATCTATCCATAGAGGACTAAGCCATGCCGATCAAGAGCCTCCACGAGCTGCTCTCATAGCAGGTCCAGGGGAAGTGTCATAAGAACACTTCGGCATTTGGCGCGCCAGGTAGTGCCTTTTTCCTATGAAAAGTGGTTGCACTTTCACCGCAATGGTGTTCATCAAGCCCATGGACGACGGTTTCTGTGGCCATCGTCCGGTGACTAGATCCATCACCCGAGCGGCACATTCTGGTCTATCATGCCCCCGCACAGATGCAGCTAGGCAGGGCGGCGCATCTGGGCACATCCCGACCCAGTGGGTGCCCCTGGAGCCGCCAACTGCAAGTACGTAGAGCACTCTGGTAGCAGCCAGGGTCCTTCTCCACCACTCACCATCCTTGAATGCTTCTTAGGGAGCGGCTCGACAGTGGGTCCAAGACATTGACCACTTCATCGTTGCGGCCATCAACTGTCCCAACAGAGGGAGGCGTCACGTGTCGCTATCGCGCATGCCATCCATCGACCGTCGCACCGCCGACTCCCGTTCCACCTGGCTTACTAGCGCTGGTCGAATCCCCACAGAGGACATGAGGGCAGAGCTTGACCGTCGTCAAGCTCGGATAGGTGGTCGCATCATCATCGAGTGGCAGCCGGGAGAGACAGTGCAACCTTGAAGCCGAATGCACCCCTCAAGGGCCTGAGCAGGATGTGTCCTCCGTCCGAGGTGCACCACAGGTAAACCCTCCACCACCGCCTCACCAGGATTATGTTGGGTTGACCGCCCCCTGCAACACTCTGTGCAGCAGGTGCTGCATCAGCAGTACCTGGCTCAGCGGGTACCACAGCAGCAGGCTCCGCAGCAGTCGCATGCTACGCAGCAAACCCCTCCGGGGTATGCTATTCTGTACGCCTCTCCGGCGAAGTCCATCGGAGTGTGCACGACCTTGGCTCCATACCTCCACCTGATGACGTGGCCTCGCAAGTTCCGACCACACATGTCGGAGAAGTTTTACGAAAGCGTCAAACCATCCGAGTTCCTGCACATCTACACCACGACACTTCTTGCTGCAGGAGCGGATGAGTCCATCCTGGCGAACTAATTCCCCGTGGCCCTAACTGGCTCAGCCCGATCATGGCTGATGAACGTGCCCGAGGGGTCCATAACCGCTTGGGATGAGCTCTGCCAACAGTTCATGGCAAACTTCAACTGCTCCTACACACGCCCCAACATCAAGCTCGACCTCCACGCCGTGCACCAACAACCCAAGGAGACCATGCGATCATTCATCTAGCAGGGAGTGCGTGATAGGAAGATGCTCTAGAAGTTAGCCACGCACAACGTGCAAGATGTCTCCGAGCTCTTCTCCATCACCGATCGGTGCGCCAGGGCGGCAAAAGGCCATGACTGGCACACCCAGCCCGCCCTCAGGTGGGCGAGGCCAACCAGACCGGTGAAGGTGCCGTTTTCCCGGGTGGCGGCAAAAAGAAGAACAAGAACCAAGGCGACGACTAGAACAACCTGCTGCATGGGTCACCCATTGCTGCAGCAACTGCAATTGATGGTGGCAAACCTCCACGCCTCGATAAATGCCCATGTCAGACACCTGCTATTGACGATGATGTCGAGCCCTGCCCGGTGCACAAGACTCGTGACCACACTGCGAGCGAGGGCTGGGAGATCAAGAGATGCACCGAGCGATACCAACAGCGGGTGCAACAGCGTCCTGACGGCGCCCCCTTCCGCCAGCGGAGGGAAAGCATAAGGTCGACCCCAAGGTTGACGACAACGAGGAGATGGAGTACCAGAAGCAAGAATGGGTCGTCAAGGTGGTCCACCAGGACAAGGACTCGGACACTAGCAGCGACCACGAGCGTCGTAAGACAATCCACGTCATCTTCGGGGGGGGGGGGGGGGGGGGTCTTGGGACCCCGCATCCCGGAACACGGTCATGACCCTGCACTAAGCGATGGCTTCAATAGCTCTTGCTCCCGCTCCGGCGCTGCACCACAAGTGGAAGGAGATGCCAATCTGCTTCGACTCCTCAGACTGCCCTAAGAACATGGCAGGAGTTGGGATACTGCCTCTCCTGGTCGCCCCCACCATTGATAATGTCAATCTCCACTACTTCTTGATATATGGTGGGGCCGTCATCAAACTCATCAGTCGTGCGGCCTTCGACCAGCTGCAGATCCTGGTGTCCAAGCTCACCCCCTCGAGCCCGTTCTTGGGGGTGGGACCAGGGAACATCATCCCGTACGACAACATCTACCTCCAGGTGACCTTTGGTACACCCGAAAACTTCAGGACGGAGAGCATCCTGCTCGATATCGCAGATGTCAGCCCCCCTTCAACGCCATCATCGACATGCCTGCCCTGTACCAATTCATTATCGTAGCCCACTACGACTACCTAGTCCTGAAGATGTCAACCCCCTCCAGCGTCCTCAGGATCCGCGAAGACCACACTGCTGCGGTGTTAGCCTTGGAAAAGCTCGAAGTCCTTACAACAGAACCAACACCTGCCCCGGGCGATGCTGGACCAGGTCAGCCTCCGCCGAGCTCGCGTCAGCGCGACTCACCCATTGCACCCCGTCTGCAGCCTTTCGACAGCACCGACGGTCCCGTCAAAGCTGTCAAGATTAGTTCTGGCTCTGCTCATACCACCTGCAAGGCGGGGGGCCAAGGCAAAAAGTAGGGACGCCCGCTCATCGCCCCAATGGTAGCTATCGATGACAAGTTTCCTGACAACTGTCACATCTCTCCTCAGAGCTTTGGACACCCCTATATGTTAATATTAGCTTATTAGGACAATGTGAAGGTTTTCATAGTGTCTAGGAGTAGCATTTAGGACAACCAAGCTCCAGGAGGGTCAGGTCCAAAGTGCATAGTTAGCTTAGCCTGGTCCAGAACTCTAAGCCTGTGCACCCTGCCTCTCTCGACATCCGGAAGCGAGCTGTAGCCTTCTTTTGTAAAAGTATGTCTCCTCCTATGAGTGCCTATATAAAAGAATCGCTATCTTACTCCATGTTTCCCTAACAATGTTCATTTAATTACACGTTAATTTTGTGATAAACCATGCTAGGCTCGTTTATTGTATATTACTTTCATATACATGGTTATATGCCCTGTATCTCACCCTTACTGGAGTTGTGCAATCTTACTACATGTGGGATTGCTTGAGGTACCTGCAATGTGTGAGGGGTTCTCTTGACTGCCCCCATCCTTGGAGTCCTGTGACACCGGATGGCCTCCCAGGAAAGGCCTACGGCAAGACAGAGGTCCAGGGCGTGTGAACCGCTTAGTCTGGTACTGTATCCTAAGCACGCACACCCTTCCTGTCAGCGCTACGGCCGAGTACTGGGGGCATGAAAGTTCACACCTTGAGGATGGCGAGAGCCGGACCCTGAAGCACTAACGCATTGAATTAACCAAGCCCCGTGTGTCAGCTCAGGACAGTGAGACATGACAAAGCTAAGGAAGAGGAACAGGTAAAACTGGCAAGCAAACTAGTCCCTCCTTTACCATGTGTGCAGGACAGCCAGCTCTGGCACCTCCCAGGGGCCCCGCCATCGATATCTCAGCATGATGAAGACAGTAACAAGCACTGATTCATGAGTACACTATCCCATCCTGCTCTTGTTGCTAATAAAGTTCTCTTGTGGAAACATGTACACCAAGGGACTGCCGTTGAAGTACTACACATCGGTGGTGGACGACGCCAGAGAATCTAGCTCCGGCACCTCCCAAGGGGCCTGTCGTTGACATTTCTGCGATGATGGTGAGAGACGCTGGAGCAGCTAGCTCCGACACCTCCCAGGGGGCCTGCCGTCGATGTCTCAGCATGACGAAGACAGTAACAAGCGCTGATTCATGAGTACACTCCCCCCGTTCAGCTCTTGTTTCTAATAGGGTTCTCTTTGTGGAAACCTGTACACCAGGGGCCTGCCGTTGAAGTACTACACATCGGTGGTAAAAGATGTCGGAGCATCCAACTCTGGTACCTCCCAGGGGTCCTGCCATCAAAGTTTCCGCGATGATGGTGGGCGACGCTGGAGCAGCCAGCTCCAACACCATCCATGAGGTCTGCTGTCGACGTTTTAGCGGTGATGGTGGGCGATGCCAGAGCAGCTAGCTCCGGCACCATCCAAGGGATCTGTCGTCGATGTTTCTGCAACAATGGTGGGCGACGCCAGAGCAACCAACTCTGGCACCACCCAAGGGGCCTGCCGTCGACATTTCAGCGATGGTGGTGGGTGATGCGGAAGCAGCCAGCTCTAGCACCACCTAAGGAACCTGCCGTTGATGTTTTTGCGATGATAGTGGGCGACACCAGAGCAGCCATCTCCAGCACAACCCAAGAGGCCTGCCATCGACATTTCAGCGACTATAGTGGGTGACACCGGAGCAACCAACTCCGGCACCACCCAAGGGACCCGCCGTCAACGTTTCAGCGATGATAGTGGGCGACGCCGGAGCAGCCAGCTCTGGCACCACCCAAGAGATCTACTGTCAATGTTTCTGCAACGATAGTGGGTGACATCGGAGCAGCCAGCTCCGGCATCACCTAAGGGGCCTGCCGTCAACGTTTCAATGATGATAGTGGGCAATGCTGGAGCTACCAGCTCTGACACCACCCAATGGGCCTGCCGTCGATGTTTCAGTGATGATGGTGGGCAATGCCGTAACAACCAGCTCCGACACCACCCAAGGGGCCTACCATCAATGTTTCAGCGATGATGGTGGGCGACGCTGGAGCAGCCAGCTCCGACACCACCCAAGGGGCCTGCCCAGTCAAATCTTGGCTCCCCTGGAGGGGCCCCGCTGAGGCCATCCATACATACTCCCCCGCTCTATTGTGGGCCCATCAAAGACATCCTGCGATCAAGTGGTAGGTGTGCCCAGCCACCTGGCCACATATACCAGGGGGCCTCTATGGGGGTTCCATAGGCAGGACATCAGCAGACGACAGATCGGCCATGTCAACTGTGTGAAAACTAACAAACTCAGCAAAAGTTCTTCAAGCCCTTATGTAGCTAAGGAATCAGAGCGACAATTTGAGAAGCACAAGACAAGCCAAGAAGCCAAACACAAATTCAAATTCATTGAAGAACATTTACAAAGGGGCGAGTCCAATATACAAAGATATCCCCGCCTAGAGGTCAACGACCTCAATCTCTTGTGAATTGCACGGCGACATATTTGGTGGCATCTTTGACTTCTGCCGTCACCACCTATTCATGCTCCACAATGGGGCCCTCGACTACCGGGTCCAGAGGTATCTCCGAATACCGACTCTGGTAGCATACCAGAACGCGGGACACCACTATATCCGCCAGCGCTTTACCCTCGTCTTCCAAATGGAGGGCCAATTGCTGCTCCTGAAGATCGAGCTCCTGGGCACAGCGCTCTGAAGTATGCTCTCGAGCCTGAACATCAAGCTCTAGCAGGAGGAGTTCCTGGCACCCAGCTAGGTGCTGCTCCTGATCCCGCGCCAGGTTGCTCTCCTGAAGCTCAAGGTCTTCGATGCACGACTGCAGCCTGTCCCGATCTACTACAACCCGAGTAATCATCGCTTGGGCCGCCACATCTTGCTCGGCAACAGCGGCCTCCTGCTCAGCAATAGCGGCCTCGCGGTGACCCAGGGCCTGTTGACCCTCTTCAAGGGAACGCAGGCGGGCGTGAGCCGTCTCATTGGATGCCTTGGCATCAGCCAGAATCTTCTGGGACATTGCGTCCATGGCCTTCGCCAAGCGACGCCTCAACTCCAGCTCCTCACCCTCCTTCTCATGCTTTGCCTTCACCTCGACAATACTAGACCTCAGAGGGTCCTCCCAATCCCAGAGGCACTCGCCCTCAGCACGCAGCTTCTCCCACTCTACGGCGAGGGCCCCCTGTGCCCTGCGGAGGTTGGATTTCACCAGGTTGATGCTGGACTGCGCCGAGTCCATGATGTCAGAGAGACACTGTGGTTCTGCCGAAGCTATGAAAGACCGCCCGGTGATCATCTCGGTAACCTCTTCCTTCTGCACTGACGAAGGTAAGGCCACCAGTGCCGGGGGCCTCGCCCTGGGAACTGAGCGGAAGTTGCAAACCCTCCCGAAGCTGCACCACCACCATTGCTGTAGGAGCGACCTGCTGGATCAACAACGTCAGAGGCCGGGCCCTCATCTTGTTGATCCGACTCCAACATTGCCTCCGGTACGGTGGCTGGAGGTGCTTCAACACCCACGCCAGGTGCGGACGCTGGAGCAATGCTCCCCTATACTGGCTTGGCGATATGCTCCGCCGATGTAGTTGTAGCCTCTTGGGCCAACTTCGGAGCGCTCTAGGTCACTACCCCCGACGGTAAGGGCGTCACAACAGCTGACGTAGACCTACATATCAAAATCAAAGTCAGTTAAAACAATAAGAACAAATAAGACAATGATGTAAGCATTAGTAAGAATGCCTCACCGACGTCCCCGGAAGCACCAGCGGGCCTTGACCTTCGACGGCTCTGAGGCTGCGAGCTCTACCGACGACGTGGCATGAGGGGTCGATCCGACTGGACCTCGACCAGAACCACAGACGATGCTACCACCCCGCATTGGCTTTTCTCTACCGACTCCAACGGTGCCACTCCTGGAGCCTCCTCCTGAGCCACCGCTGACGTCCATTGCCAAACCTGGGGCAAGATTGCTGGCGGCCTGAGGCCTCTTGGCTTGAGGCTCCACGGGTGTAGTGCTCCTGGAGCCTTCTTTGGCACCTGGGACTGCACCAGTGATGGTGATGCTGGCCAATGTGTCAGCCGCAATTGATTGCGGAATTGCTGCTTGACGTTCTGCCCCCCCCCCCCCCCCCCCCCCCCGAATAATCGCCAACACCCGAGGCTGAGGAGCGGCGCTCTGTCAAACATTGACTTGGAGCAAGGACCGCCCACGGCGGTGCCCTTGGCGGCGACCAAGGGTGTCTATCCTTTGCAATCTCGATCATCGGCAACTTTCCCTTCACTGTGTCACGGACTGACACCTTTACCTTCCATGTGCCAGGGACCTGCGCCTTGCCTTTCCTTCCGTCGAAGGGCACATCTTCCACCCATGATGCTTCGGGGCCTGGAGCAGGTGCATACTCGTGTGGAGGGTCGACGATGTCTAGTCCATGGTCCGCATCACCAATCTGTTGCGGTGCAAGACCAAGCACGTCTAGGTTCAACATCTCCTTCAAGATCTTCACCCTGAGGTTCCAATCCGAGCAAAGCGGTGGACAGGACCACATGAGGATGAAGATGTCAGGAGACAACAGGTCATCACACTCCTTGGACATCACATGAAACACCATTTGCGGGGTCGTCTCCATGTCGCGACCCCTCACTAGCCTGGTGCCGTCCTGCGACCCGAAGTATAGCCATGCAAGATAGCTACGATGCTGGAGGGGGGCCAGGCGTCGACGCACGAAGTCCGCCAGCACCATCAACTCTGACAAACCATGATCCGCCAAGAATTAGATCCTCTCCATCACCGGGGTATACACCGGCTCCAACTCTGGGCGCTCCTCCTAGATCTTCTTCCTAGGTATCGTCCAGTCAGTGAGCAGGACCATGCGATCGTGGGCATTGGCGTGTACGATCAACCAATCACTCCTCCAGTCGGCCCATGTCGCGGTGGAGAGAAAGGTGATGTACTTAAGGGGATTGTTGGTCCAATGCTGGAAGTAGTAGGAACCGAAGAAGTTCGTCTTACTCTTCCCAGTCCGCCTCAGCACAAAGAACTACCGGAACACCAGCACAGATGGGTACACCCTGACAAACATCTCACAGAAGTGCGAGAACACCGCCACCACCTCAAAAGAATTCATCGATAGATGATGAAGCTGGAGTTTGAGGATCTCCAAAAGTGTCACTAGGAAGGAGGAAATGGGAGGAACGAACCCAGAGTACACATACGAGTTGAAGAATACAACCTCATTCTGCTCCAAATCTAGAGGCAGGGAGCCGAGATAGATTAGATCCCGCCGCTCCTCATCCTCCCAACCGAGTAACCGCCTCATGGGCGTTACATCCACCACACGGGTAGGAGGCAAGGTGGAGTCCATTGGAGCAGGAGTCAAGAACTTCGAAGGTAGGGAAAAGCGCGGGTGCTCAAGGAGGAAGATGAAGGCTCAAATATTGGGGTGTGAGTAAGGGAGGAATCACCTTTGCCCACAAAGGTCCCTTTTTAAACACCCTAGCGATGTTTGGGCGCATTGTGCAAATCGCATGGGCTCGAAACCCGCTGCTCAAACCACAACGTCCATGACAGCGGGGCCCAAGTCCCTTTTTAGAGATATTGGCCCGAGCGGGCCCCCACATGAGGAGGCAACCCGATGGTTCCCATAAAGGCGGAACTAAGAGCAGCAGAAGCACGTCAACCACATTGGGAACCATCACAATAAAGAATATGTAGCAAGTAAAGATCCCACCACCACAACCCCTCAACCAGAGGGGGATGCGTGGCCACGATATCAGAGGCGCACACCGCTTTGACTGATCAAGACAAAATCAGGGATAGGGCTCCACCTTCGGGCGCATCACCTCCCCCCAGGGTGGACCTTGGGGCCACTGTCGGTACTCGACATATCGGGTACCCTCACGCACGGCTAAAAGCACCTAAGTGTCCTGCCTTATTGATAAGGTAGGGTCCAAAGGTGCCATGTGTCCAGAAGGCCCGGACCCCTCAACCTCTGATATGGGGTCCGGTGTATCCACATGGACCTAAAGAAGGAGTCCAACTCCCCCTTGGAGATGAGCTCCCAAGCGGCCACGTGTCTAGCAAGACGGGATCTCGCTCTCCCATCGGAGAGGGCTCCAGTGCTGCCATGTGGTTCGAAGAACCATACAGGACACCTCCTGTAGAGGCGGGCTCAGGCTCTACCACATGTCCCGCGGCCTTGTATCCCCTGCTCTACTGAAGGATGAGCTCTGGGGCTGCCATGTGGTTCGCGGATCGGGACCAAGCCTCCCCTGCAGAGGCTAGCTCCCGAGCTGCCATGTACCCTGTAACTTGCCCTGGACGGTGGATTGCGAGAGTTAAGAGGGTGGTGCACCTTGTCTAAATCAAGCATTGAAGACTCGCGTCTTCCCCAGGCTCATGACACGGCACACGCCTACTGTCAGGTACTGCTGCGTCCAATCGCATCATAGTGAGAACGCTGCAAGCCTACGCCACTCTGCCAAGTGGGTAGCTTACGGCGACAGGGATAGTTGGATGGGACATTCCTTTCCATCATCAACGACTATGCATGGGCCACTGGCGACTGAGGCGGTATGACGGTAGGTATTCAAGCCACGGTTAGACGAGGCTTATGCAAGAAGCCTTAGATCTTTAGGATAAGATCGCCCCGAGGCCACCCGTCTCGCTGACTCGCTCTCGGTCCCCTAAGGAGAAGTCGAGGTCTCAAGACGGTGCCAGTGCCATTCGTCCATGTTGGCCTCGGATCCCCACCTCTTGTGCCGCCGTCCGCCAGATCTAGGTAGCTGGTGCCCCTGCAGAGAAGTCGACGTCTCGAGGAGTCGAGGACAGTGCCCCCACGAATCAGTGCTGCCGCTGTGTGACTGTGTTGGGCTCGGATCCTCCCCTTCCTTTTCGCCGCTCGCCAAATCTAGGTGGATGGTGCCCCCGCGGAGTGTCGGTGTCGCCTCCCGCCAGAGCTTGGTGCCTCTCGTCCCCTCCTTGCGGACTGTTGGTGTTGACGGCTCGACCCACGTTGGTGCCCCTGCGTCATGGTTGGACAGGGAGAGGGAACCGACACCATCAACGAAGACCTTCGACTGCAGGGTCTTGCCGGTGATGACAATGACGATGACATGACCGCATGTCCTATGTTTTGACTCATGAATCATGATTGCTGTCTGCTTGATCTTTTATTTTGACTGCTTAAACTATTGTTTTGACTGCTTGATCTATTGTTTGGACTGAGATCTATTATTCTATACACATCATGACTACTTGATCTATTGTTTCATATATTGTTTGAGAAGATAAAAGTAGTGACTGCTTGATCTATTATTTCTTATACTGTTGTCTGCTTGATCTCTTGTTTCATATACTGCTGTCTGCTTGATCTATTGTTTCATCTATTGTTTCATCACTGTCTCACTGTTTCATCTATTGTTTCATCACTGTCTCAGTGTTTCATCATTTGTTTCATTACTGTCTCACTATTTCATCTATTGCATCACTATTGGAGTGGTTCTATGGTTGTCTTGTTTCAGGTGCTGAGGATTTGTTTGGCTCTGCTGCTGCTGCCTCTGTAGCAGGAGCATCGGAGTCGTCACTGTTGCCTCCGGTAAATGATGCTAGTCCGTCGACGAGCACCACCGGCAGGAAGCAGCGGTAATGTACTTTGGATGTATGGGATGATATGGAAGAGTTGTCCAATATGGTCAAAAGTAAGAAAGTAAGGTATGGAGCTTGTTGCAAACATTGCAAAACTACATTGAGTGCTAGATCTGCTGCTGGTACGGGTCATCTGCTTCGTCATGTTGCATCATGTAAAAGAAAATGTTTAGCTTCCTCTGCTACATCTCAATCTCAATTATATTTTAGTAGCGATGGTGTAGTTTGTCATTTTCAATATGATCCAAATGTTGCAAGAACTGAACTTGTGAACTTCATTGCTAGGTTAGATTTACCACTGTCAATTGGTTCCACTTGTGCTTTTGAAGACTATATTCAAACTGCACACAATCCTAGCTTTAAAAAAGTGTCCAGACAATCACTACAGGAAACACGATCATTTGCGATGGTCGACCGTCGCAAATAACTTAATTTGCAACAGCTTGCCTGGGGCCGTCGCAAAAACTTAGGCCGTCACAAATAAAACCTTATTTGCGACGACTTCGTTGGCAGCCATCGCAAATAAGTCTTATTTGCGACGGCCAACCCTAGGGCCATCACAAACTAAAAATCCATTGCAAATAGGTAGTTATTTGCGACGGCTACAAAAAGGACCTTCACAAATAACATTAATTGCGACAGCCTAAACCTAGGGCCATCGCAATTAAGGAAGCCGTCACAAATAAGAGCTTATACCTGCCCCGTCGGCGCCGATAGACTCATTTTCACACCGCCAGCCACCGCCATCGCCCGCCAGCCGCCTCCATCACCACCCTGCGCCCGCTGCCGCACGCTCGCCCGCCGCTGGTCTCCGTGCTCCCGCCCGCCGCCGGCTGCCGCGCTCCCGCCAGCTACCACCACCCCCGCCGCCGCGCTCCTGCCCGCCGCTGGCCACCGTGCTCCTGCTAGCCGCTGCTGCGCCTCCTCGAGCAGTCACCGCCCCACCGCATCTCCAAGCCGTTGCCTCCCACAAGCCGGCCGCATCTCCATTGTGAGGTTAAATTTTCTTTCTTCTCCATTTCAATTTTATTGCTTAGAGTGTTGTAATTATGAGCTTATGTTTAGGTGATGCTTATGTTGAAATTGTGATTCTTAGAATTGTGATACTTACAATCGAGTTCAAGCGTAGAATTGATTTGAATTGAATTTATGTTGAGAATTGATTTGATACTTATGAATAGAATAGAATTGAACTGAATTGATGCTTATATTTAAGTTTATGGTTATGTTTGTATTGAGAATTAAATTGCTTATGTTTAGGCCAATGCTTATGTCTATGATTATAATAAAATTGTTTTTATTTAGGTTCATGTTTATTAATTGATAAATTACAATTTAATAATTCTTATGTTTACGTTTAATTGAATTGCTTTGTTTTTTAGATTATGGTTATAATTTTTAATTTGATTGCTTGAGTGTTACTATATGTACAAAAATGGGATTCGGGTTGGCTTGACCCGACACAACCCATTTAGGACCCGACAAGGCCCATTTAGTTGGAAGTTAAAGTATGCGTCTAAACCAGGATTGTAAAATCACGCCTGGACGCCTAGGTGCCCACCGGCAGCCTGGACACCTAGGTGCCCGCCATTAACGACAATTTCTTTCGCTTTAAACTGCAGAGCCAAAGATGGGTGAAGACCGTAGTTGGATGTATACTGGCTGGAAGAGCAAAACTGATGGTCACTCGGATGAGTGGTACATCAAGTTAGATAAATTTTTGGATCGAGCATTTTCGTTGTCAACGGAAGATATGGTGCAGTGCCCATGTACAAAACGCTGAAACACCAAGTTTTTGAGATGATTGGAGCTTTCATTTCACTTATGTCAAAATAGTTTTAGTCCACATTATGAAGTGTGGACCTTCCACGGCGAGACTAAATCTTGAGTCATAGCAGAAGTGGATGAAGATGATGATATAACAGAGGTTGATAGGATGGATGAGATGCTAGAAGCTCTGGAAGCGGAGCATCCTCTTACAAATGAGGCAGAGGAGTTCTTCGAGGAGCTGAAGAAATCACAAGAGCCGTTGCATAAACACACGGTTGTGACCGTACTTGCTTTCTTGGAGCTTTCTTGAAAAGAAGGAATAAATGGAGGGCCGAGTTTCCTATCCTGGTTTCGAGATTATGTAATACTCTCTCGTCTTCTATATATTATAAGTTACTATTATTAAATAAGTATTATATTAACTTACAATCATTTTTAACAGTGTCGGACTCACAATGTCCATGAAGATTTGCGGCAACTATCTTATGGATTGGTGAATGTTAGAAGCTATGGTCGATATGACGTAAATGGCTTTCGATTCCGTACAACTCATTTTGAAGCTCTTCGTCCTCTCGCGGCAACATCAAATTCTGGTGTTGTGACGAGAGCAATTGACACTCAAGGGAATGTAACCGATTATTATGGGATCATTAACAAAATCCTTGAATTTACTATTACTAGAAATAAGACCCTTCGATTTGTCTTATTTGACTGTGACTGGTTTGATCGCACTCATGGAACTCGAGAAAACCAATTTGGAATGGTGGAAGTGAAATATAAGGACCGACTACGAGTTTACGGTACATTTGTTCTTGCACATCAAGTGGAACAAGTGTATTATCTACCTTATCCATGCACGAAGCTCAGTGCTTGGTGGGTGGTATATAAGGTGAATACTCGTGAGCGGTTATATACTCCTGGGGATGAAGGTTACCATGATAGTGAAAACATTGAAGAAGTGTACCAAGAAGAAGAGTTGCCAGACACTTTTATCGTCGAGCTTGGTGCAAGACTCGATCAATTAGTTGGAGATATTGATGATGTAGAGCCAGATGATATGTGAAAGCGGAAATTAGAACATGCCATGATGGAAGATCGTTGGGCTGATTTAAGGAGTAGGGCACATGATAATGACATTGATGAATTTTGAAAGTGATTACAAGTAATGTTTTCTTGAAGATAGTAACATGAATTTTGTATATCTTATTTGCATATTACGAATTATCTATTAAAACAGGATGGCATCAAAGAAGGGTAAGAAGGTGTGCCGACGAGGGGGTTCTACCCCTCTAGACGTGAGGACGCTTTCGCTGGTGCCTCGTCCATCGGGAGCAGACACTCTCAGCTGATGGGGCACATTCTGAGCAGCTCTAGAGCTTCGTTACATGTAAATTTCACTCGTTTTTGACAAATTCTTCAAATTCAATTTCCAATTAAACTTACTTATGAATCATTTGAATGTTGCAGCCCTCACTGACTGACTCTGAGGCTATGGCACCAGTTGAGCTTGGCTACCCTTCGGTGAGCCAGCCCTCGGCCAGCCAGCCCTAGGCTGGTGAGCCTTCTCTTCCTGAGCCCTTTGACTCAGCTGGTGACGAGCTTTCTGGGTCACCTGACGTGGCGCCTCAGTAGACGCAGAGGACTAGGAGGACTCACTTTGTCAGTCCTCCTGCGGTCCCTTCACAAAAGATCGTGAATCGTCCGGTCGGAGACAGGTAATAAAAATTGCAGTGTTCAATTCTGGTTTCTTTTGGTTACTTAAGTAATGAATCAATAAATATCTTACAGGGTTTGGTATGATGCGTCTTTCACCTGTGAGAGACACCAAAGACCGGTGAACGGTGTCCTCAGGCCCTTCGTGCATTTGCACTATCCCGGGGTCATCGACGGGGTGCCTACTCTTTCGTGGGAGGACTACGTAGGCGTCCATCACCAGGAGCACGACAACCTTCAGGAGGCCGTATGGGCCGATTTTATGGTAAGTATGTAAAAAAAGTTTCTAAGTTTTAACTCTTAAACTCTTTTAATGAACATCTCTTAAATATATTCTTTATCACATGCAAGGTATATTTTAGAGAACCCGAACGACCCTCACATGTTTGAGGATGCGAGGAGAGTGTTTCACTACAATGCTGTGAAGGCGCTTCGACAAGCTTTGTTGAACGCTCGTGTTCAAATTATTAATGAGCACTTGAAGGCGAACCAACACCACATGATACACTTCTGACAAGAGAGCGAGAGGCACCTGACGGAGGAGGAGTACGCGCAGGTACGTGGGGTGTAGTAAGTATTTTTTTTGGATAATTTCTTTGATGGTATTTTTAACGACCTACAACTATGTGCAGGGCCACATGAGCTGGTTGCAAGGTCGGTCCGATGCATTTCGGGCCCTTTGTCAGTACTGGTCTAGCGATGAGTTTAAGGCTAAGTCCAAGAAGGCTCGAGAGTGAAGAGGGGTCGAGGGGAAGAGCAGACACGACCAAGATAACGACTTGCGTTTAGCTAAACGCATGGTAAGTGTATGTAACTTATGTTTATATATTCATAATATATTGTTCGTACTAACATGTATTGACAAGAGCGCGAGACGGGGGTACCGCCGACCCCTGCTGAGATCTAGAAGAGAGGTCACAGGGACCCTTCTCAGCCTTAGGGGTGCAGCCAGGCTGCAGCCGAGCGATTGATAAGTTTAGAAATCATTTATATTAAATATAACTATATGGATTGTTGAACTTACACGATATTCATATTTTCTAGGCTAAGTACGGGGAGGAGGCTAGGAAGATACACGACGAAGATTTCAATTGGGAACATGAACCTATCAATCCTCAAGCCGCGTGTACAAGCGGAGGTGGAAAAGCACACGGAAGGTGAGTTCGTAAGTCATTTTATCATTTTCAATTCAAAGTCTTCAAGATATTTCAATTTCATATTACTGACTCTTTATTTTATAGGCTCGCCATATTCGACGGAGTTGTCGACTCGAGGGCGGCGAGACCTGCGAGAGGCAGCTCCATGCAGGCTTTGTTGATGGGCGCGTCAGGTCGCCGCGTCTTGTAGAGAGACATCAAGATGCAGTCCCTCTGACAAACCATAGAAGAGAACATCAGGCAATAGGAGGAGGAAAGGAGGGAGGCGGAACGACAAAGGATCGCAGCGGAACAAAAAAGGATCACGATGGAGGCCACGATCTCTTTCCAGGCAGCTTGGATGGCGCAAATGCGAGACACAATGGATGTAACAAAATGAAAATTGAAGTTCTCATTAATTCAGTGTAAATAACTTACTATAACATATAATATTTGCAATTACAGGCCATGGCTCGGGCGCAAGGTCTGAGGATCCAGCTACCGTCACTACCGGTCCTTCTAGACAATCCTTCTTCTGCGGGTCAGGTAATTTTCTATGTCAACTTAACAATTCTAGTTTTACCTCAACTTAACCAAAATAAAGCGAGGAGATAGATTGACAGTGAGAGATAGTTAGATAGAGTGAGAGATGGAGCTAGAAGAGGGAGGAAGATAGAGAGAAAAGGATTGATATAGAAGACAGAGGGAGAAAGTTAGATAGAAGAAAAGGATTGAGTTAGAAGAAAGAGGGAGATAGAAGAAAGAGTGAGAGATAGTTAGATAGAGTGGAAGAGGAATGAAGAGAGAGAGTGGGAGATGTAGATGGAGATAGAGGGAGGGGAAGATAGAGGAAGAGAGGGATATGTAGATGGACATAGAGGGAAAAGGATAGCAATAGAGAGATAGAGTGAGTGAGAGAGATAGATTGACATAGAGAGAGAGAGGAATGAAAAGAGAGAGGAAGAGAGGGGGATCTAGATGGAGATAGAGGGAGAGGAATGGAGGGAGAGAGATGTTGATACATTTATATTCTAACTCTAAGTTTCATTAATTGCAGGGATCTGCGATGGCTGCTCAAACTCCGTCGCCATCGTTACCGCCACCTGGAATGAGGCGTGACGATGACTTCGACTTTGAAGGTGGCTTCGGTGGTCAGACGGGCGAGTGAGCCCTTTTTTTGCTTTGTTGATGGTGATGTGCAATGTATCGACGATATATTGTGATGCTGTTTGTGACTGTGATATATTGTGTTGTTTGTTATATGATTCTGACCATTGAGCCTGGTAGAATTTCCTATTTTTTTTTAAAAAAATAAAAAACCTTATTTGCAATGACTTTTTATACAGTACCGTCGCAAATAATACTCCGGGCCGTCGCAAACTGGCCTCTGTTATTTGCGACGGCCTGACCGTCCCAATTAAGGCCCTACTTCCGATGGCCAGGCTGTCGCAAATGACCACGTGGGTCCCGTTGGAGGTCGTGCAGGTCCCATTGGCTGGACTTATTTGCGAGGGCCCGACCGTCGCAAATAGGGCCCTAATTGCGACGGCCTGGCTGTCGCAAATAGATGCGTGGGACCCAATGCCCCCAGGCAATAACTTGTGATGGCTGTAACCAACCATCGCAAATAGAGTTATTCGCGATGGTGTCTGACACAAATAAGCTTAATTGCGACGAATAACTTGCGATGGCTAGAAACCGTCGCAAATAAGCGAAGCTGTCGCAAATAGCTTATTTGCGACGGTTTTCCCCTTATTTGTGACGGCCCTGGCCGTCATAAATCATCAGGATTCCTGTAGTGAATCTTCAACTAGAGATATTGAAAACTATTTTAAATCTAAGAGACACACTGTAATTGAAATATTGAATGCAGCTAATTGTGTTTGTTTAACATCAGACGTTTGGTCTGGTAACGCTAAAGAAGATTATTTGAGTGTTGTGTTTCATTTTTTACTAGTGATTGGGACTTAGAAAAAAGGATGTTGGTATGCGGCTGATTGACTATTCTCATTCTGGAAGTAACATAGCTGATCGCATTATTTCAGTTGTTTCTGAATTGGCATGAATGATAAGGTTCTTTACAAAATAATAATAATAATGTTAAACAAATTCTTCTAGTAAAATACTCCCTCTAGATTCTTTTAATTGACGTTAGGACAGCAAAATCAGTTCATTTTTATTTCAAACTTTTGTCTGAAACATCAAATAAAAAGATAAGGAGGGAGTAATATTTTTTGTACGTTGGCATGATAACTGTGTCTTTTCGCCTATTAGATGATTGCGTACTCTTCATACCCCATTGTGACAATGCATAGTATTGCACTGCCATTGGTAGTGGTATAGTGAGAACACATAGAGGATAATCCACATTGACATATAGTATTGAGGGATTTATTATCGTGTTTTACTTTGGCTACAAAAAGGATCTTTGTATTATAACTTGAAAGTCAGATTAATTTGATATCCTTGCTCCCTACCATTAACAAGCAAACAATTTAAAATGGACCTCAACGATGCTTTTGCCACCGTTCTTGGCTTCCATGCCAGAATACCTTGTAACTCTGGATTGTGTTGCTCTACTATCCTAGAAAACATATCAAATCTGTTTTCGATTTCCATACATCACTATATGAAAGACATGATTCATGTATTTGATTTGTTTGGAAATTAAAATAACATTTGATATATTTTTTTGATAGAGGAGCACTACAAACTAGATATGTAAGAGGCAATATAGCATACATGTGTCCAAAGATAGTGGTGAAAAAGCTTCAGTAAAGTGTACGTTCATCTCAAACTGCTTGCTCAGGACAGCAAGTGTTTGTCTCAAGCTCGTAGCTGCAGTTGCTTCTCAAACTCCTACAGTAGCTATTGATTCACAAATTCATCATTTTTCCTGAAAAAAACGACCACATATGGGATTGTTTCTCATGTACTGTAACTTCTAGCTCTAGTTTCTTTCTGATGGATCAGATCTGGTGTAGTGAATTACATATATGAATGTTTTTTTCTGTTCATTACATGGGTTATATGGTAACCTGTGAGAAAAATATACATTAAGAGTTTAAAACAATGGGTTATATATGAATATTCAATAATGCGTCCCAACGGATTGCAGAATCAGAGATGAGTGAGGAAGAGACTCCACCGAGCGATGGTGGTAAGATAAACATGGACGGACCTAGAGGTTATGCCGGGTAGGCCACAGCATACCCAGGTCCAGACCCAGCAAGTCACCGATCAGGCTGCTGACGCGCCGCACAACAGACTTGGGTCATTCGAGGGCCGCGTGGCCATCACACATCGACCCCTGCGACGCGGGGATCCAGATGCGGGCGCCCTTCATCACGCCACTGTGATGGGAACCTTGTCTTCCGCACGGCTGTCACGACCACAGATACATGCTAGTCGGAGACCCTCCAGTCGCTGCAGACCATATGCATGGCGTACATCAATGTGAGGAAGAACTCATCCATGTTCAAGGTGCCCAATATTGCGAGTAAGATATTTGGAACAGGGAAATTTTTTTCTTTGTTTTAACCATTGTCGTGTACGCAGTCTTTGAGTTCTTGTAGAACTAGAACTAAAGCCATTTTTAGTATAGGTAACAGCTGATCTTGATTTATTGTGGTCGTATATCTCCAGTAATGTTGTAAAACATTCCATGTAAGCAGTTGGTGACAGACGGTATGGTTAGGAGCGAGTGAATTTGAAAGTTGTCATGTTACTATCACTGTCACAAACTTAACAGAATAGGTACTAGTCTGCATATCTATTATGCACTCAGGTTGTCAATTGTTCATACAATCTTGCGCTCCTTTCTCTCATAGTAAAAAGATAACTTTGTTTATATTCATTTTGGCAATGTTGATCATTTACAGTAAATTCTCATTCAAAGCTCCTTGACTGTAGTTGCATTTGATAAGATGGAGACCAGGACATTGTGTCATTATATTTTTTATGCGGCATACCCTCTGACAAAATCTTAGGTCCGCCACTGTCGATAAACAAGGTCCTTCACCTTGTCGAGGTGTTCACAGCGGCCTCTGGCGCGCTCGCACGGCCTCGCTGGGTCTCTCGCTGGACGAGAGGGGCCCACTGGTGGTCGTCGTCAACATCAGAACCCGCCAGAGCTGGCGCTGCCCACCGGATACTACGGCAATGCGTGCGTGTTCGTCCTGGCACTGCCGAACAACTGTATTCGATTTTGCCTCCTTGTCAATGAAAAGTTGGCATTCAAAATCTGCCGCCTCAGGCAGCTCAGTCTAATTCCGCAAGATAATCATTCGAGAAAGACATCTTTACCAACCAAATATATCTCTATGCAAGAAAAATCCAAACTTCCGTGCACCAACATAGGGAAGGATGGAGGAGAGCTAGTACGTATTTGTTTTGAATCCAGAGGAGGTAGAGGAGCCCTGGAATATATTTGAATCAAGAAAGAGCGACGAGGGCGGAGGAGATCCAGGAGCACTTCTCCTTCACCAGTTTCGACAAATCCAACAAGTTCTCCAGCTCCACCGTTCTCTTGTCCCAGGCAGCCAAGGCAAGGCCACCAGGAGATGAAGATGGGCTGGACTTACGAGTTAACCACGCGCGCACCCTAATACAACCCCAACGGTCCTAACTCCTTCCCACTCCTGCACAGCACCGTGTTGCACCTTGCACCTGCAAGACGCTGCCGCAAGAGGGAACCGAGGCGAGGCTTCATCGGCGAATGCCGTGGCCTGCTTCACTTTTCAATCGCCCCCCCCCCCCCCCCCGAGACCTCTCCTGGTTCGCAACCGACCTACCAGTACTTTTTGGAGGAGAAAATTTGTCTTTCTTATTGGTCCTAGATTCTAGCACATCCCAATTACACTTTTATTATGTCGCTCGTAATCTAGATATGGATCGGAGAGCCGAATCTCGTTGATCTCTGTTTAATATGGATTGCTAGATATGTGGTTACTACTGTTCTTGCTTGATTCACATTCCCAGTTTTTTCTTTTTCTTTTGAAAGACCAATTCCCATTCCTATTTTCGTTACCTAGATTTCTGGTTTACATAGTTAATCCCCCTAGGTCGGTGGCTGAACATGGATCTACTCCTTCGTATAATGTAGGGGATCTCGCAGAGTCAAGGTGCTTTCTCGAAGGGTACAAGGGCACATGGTTTCATAGTAAAGTCATACATCAGAGCTAAACCGAGGTAGGACGACCGAGTCCACATCGAGCGCGCTCGCGAGAGGTGAGTTGCTCGTTAAACCCTTCACCCCTGGAGTGGGGGGGGGGGGGGGAGGATGTTCAGCTCTGGCCATGCATCTTTGCATGGTCAAGTGGCCACCTAAGTTCCGTCCTCATCCGCTGGAGAAAACGACGAGACAGTCAACTCCGTCGAGTTTCTTCAGATTTACCCCACTTCCATCCTCGCAGCTGGAGGCAATGAGGTCGTGATGGCCAATTACCTCCCCGTGTCTAACTGGGATTGCAAGATCCTGATTCATGAGTCTACCACCTGACTCCATTTATAGTTGGGAGGAACTCTGTTGCCAGTTCACCGCCAACTTCGAGAGCTCCTACACCCGACCATGCACCAAGCTAGACTTGTTTGTTGTACAAAAGAAATCGGGAGAGTCGCTGCGATCGTTCATCCAACGGTTTTTTCAGGTACAGAACACCATTCCTTCAATCTCAAATGATTTTGTCGTTGTTGCATTTCGACTGGGGGTTCGAGATAAGAAGATGTTGGAGAAGCTTGCAACCAAAAACATCAGCAGCGTCACAGATGTGGAGGGCCTTGAAATGCACTCCAAACTAGTTGCGAAGGCTGGTAAATCTTCCTCCAAAGCTGAAGCTGCTGCCTCTGGTAGTGAGAAAAAGAAGAAGAAGTCCAGTGGCAAGAAGAAGTCACTGGCCAGAACACCAACCGCTGCCGCTGCTGCAGCACCTGGTGGTCGAGGGCCACGCCCCGAAAAACGACCTCGACCATCGTCCGAAGACGGCGACAGTGAAAAGATGTGGTGTTCGATTCACAAATCGGCAACTCACAATCTTGAATACTATCGGGACGTCAAAAGACTTGTTGAACGCAACAACAAGCGTCAAGAAGAACCTCCTTTCCGCCAACGGGAAGGAAAACAAAAAGTCAGTGATGCTTCGTCAGATCAGGAGCTAGGCTTCCAAGACGCCAAGAAGGCATTAAAGGAGGTCTAAAACACTATTGATGATGACTCCGACATCTCCGACAATGAGCATCGGAAGACTCTCTATATGATATATGAGGGGTCCTGAGACATCACCTCCCGACGCATCTTGAAGACTATGCGTCGGGAGATGGCTGCTGCAGCTCCTACTGCCAAGGCGGATCGTCATCGGAAGTGGATGGACACTGCCATCACCTTTGATGCTTTGAACTGCCTAAAGAACATGACCGAGCTGGACAGTTGCCTTTGATGGTCTCCTTGACTATCAACAACATCCAGCTCTATCATGTCCTGGTGGATGGAGGCGCGACGCTCAATCTCCTCAGCTTTGCAGCTTTCGTGAAGCTCCAGCTCAACATCTCAGACCTCCAGCCCTCATGTCCCTTCTCCATAGTAGGTTCGAGAGCAATCACTCCTCTCGGATCGGTTAATCTTCCCGTGACCTTTGGGACTCGGGACAATTATAGGTCCGAGAAGTTGGTGTTCGATGTGGCACACATCAACCTTCCCTTCAACACCATCCTAGGCAGGCCAACCCTGTATAGGTTCATGGCCGTAGCCCATTATGGCTATCTGGTGTTGAAGATGCCAACTCCTTCAAGCGTCCTTCGGATCCGAGGGGACCGCACTACTGGGGTAACTGCGCTGGAGGAACTTCATGCGCTTGCAATAGCGCGGGAAGAAAAATCCAGCAAGGAGCAAGATGCTCAACCTCCGAGCTCGGGCCAACACAGCTCAACCTCTCCACCTCATGTGCAACCAAGCGGCAACACCGACATACCCGTCAAAGTCGTCCAAATTGGTTGTGATGCCAATCATACTACCTGTATATCGGGGGGTTTGACTGACAAATAGGAACTCGCACTTGTCACTTTTCCGGGCAAATGTTGACTTGTTTGCATGGCAACCGTCACAAATGCCTGTGATCCCCAGGGAGGTGATCGAGCATCATCTGAAGATATACCCCGACGCACGACCCATACAACAGAAGTCCCATACGTAATTTGTTGAGCGGCAGAACTTCATCAGACAAGAAGTCAAGGAGCTGCTCGACGCTGGATTCATTCGGGAGGTTCATCATCCACGATGGCTGACAAACCCAATCGTTGTCCCCAAGGCCGGCGGGAAGCTTCGGATGTGCATCGACTACACCACACTCAACAAGGCATGTCCAAAAGACCCATTTCCACTACCTAGAATAGATCAGATAGTAGATTCTACCTCTGGGTGTGAGTAACTGTGTTTCTTAGACGCCTATTCTGGTTATCACCAAATTCCAATATCTAAGGAAGATGAAGAGCATACCGCCTTCATCACAGTAGATGAGTTGTATTATTACACTGCAATGCCTTTTGGTCTCAAAAGTGCTGCCTCAACCTTTGTGCGAGCCATGCACAAAAATTTTGGGGAGCTTATAAGGGACTTGGTGGAAGTCTATGTCGATGACATCATTGTCAAGGTGAAGAACAAGGAATCACTCCTTAACAACCTTCAAGCTATCTTCGACAAGCTGCGTCTAACGCACACGAAGCTCAACCCGGACAAGTGCATCTTTGGGGTTAGCTCTGGGAAGCTCCTTGGTTTCTTGGTGACTCATCGAGGAATTGAGGCAAATCCAGCGAAGATTAAAGTAATTAAAGAGATGCGGCCTCCAGCCCGCATCAAGGACGTCCAGAAGATTACTGGGTGTCTAGCTTTACTCAACCGGTTCATCTCAAGGTTGGCAGAGCGAGCACTTCCCTTCTTCAAGCTATTGAGGAAGTCAGGGCCATTTCATTGGTCCGAAGAAGCAGAGAAGGCATTCCAAGAGCTCAAGCAGCTCCTCACCACACTAGCAATCATGGTAGCTCCAAAGCCTGGTGAGCCTCTTCTGCTTTACATCTCAACAACTACGGAGGTTGCCAACATGGTCCTGGTCGTGGAAAGACCAGAGCCATCTTCTGTTCAGGAGCCTAGACCCCTTCGGGAGGGTCCGAAGCTACTAGAAGGCAAGTCTGGGTCACAGCCCCCAGGCACGGATCCTAAAGGCAAGATGGCTGTGGATCAACCTCTCACATTCGAGGGAGTTTCTATTACTCAAGAGGAAGATCCGGACTCCTCCAGGAGGGTTCAAGTTAGCGTGTGAGCATGGGGATTTGGGTACCGTCGGTAGTGCTCTGAGCGATGATGCGATAGATTATGACTTCATGTCACCATCGGCAGGGAGTCGGCAAAGGCTAGGTCTGACAACCTCTGTGCTCATCCTGATTCTCCAATAGAGTTGACATCCTGATGGACCTGGCTCTAGTGCCAAATGTCAGCCAGTAAGGCTCAATGTCGACACGCTAGAATGGTGATGTGCGCACTAGATTTGTGCTAAGAAAACGGTAGCATTTTTCTGGTTGATTGATCAAATATAAAGGTGATTCATGCACACACGATGCAATGAACTCCTGAAAGTGCTGCACACTCCTCCATCTTCACCATGCCCGCCATGACAGGGTATCCTGCCAACGACACGCTCTTGGCGTACACCACGCACGCCACGGTGCGATCATCGTGCATTGTGGTCACTCTCACCCTAGAGGCGCCCGTGGTATACACCGGGCTCGAACATGATACAACAAACACATAATTAAAATGTGTTGTACACACTCATCGCCAACCGTTCTGCATCTGCATGTGTGATCTATATAACTCCTCTCCATCTACTCTTCCGACAAGCGATAATGACAATAGCTAGCTTCCACCTGCGGGGTGACGAAGGTGATGTCAATCATCTCACAAAGATGACGATGACAGCTTTTGCGGGCACACGATGGATCATAGCTCAGCTCAACAACCGACCAGATCAATGACCTCCTGTTTCCATTGTGGGAGCGAGCCAAGGCGACAGGTGTTGTCGTTGGTGGCCATTGTGGGTGGGAGAGCTACAACGGCAACAACGCGTAGCTAGCTCTAGCGAGCGGGTAGATGAATGGGTGATGCATGGGCTGGCCAGGAGATAGAAGATGTGTCGGACTTGGAATTGGGCTGGTCCATCCTGCTACCTCCGTCTGGCACGCCTGTCCCACACAAGTTTACGAGTCAATTAAAAAGGCACCCGAATACATTCCAACTGTCTTACCTAATTCCTCAGGATCCACTTCTACTACCATAGCAGAGTGTTGCACCCCACCACCGATGCCGCAAGAGGTGAGGAGACCGACTCGATCGATTGTCGTGGGCGTTCGCTGGACCGGTTAATCACTTACGCATCCTAATTCCTTCCCACTCATGCACAACATCGTGTAGTTGCACCCTGCATCGGCTGCAGGATCGAGGCGAAGCTTGGAGGCCCACCACACTTGTTGATCGCCCCCGAGGCCTCTTCTACACCCTACCAGTGTACTACACATTTTTTATTCCATCGCTCACTCGTAATCTATGGATCGGAGAGCTGGTTGTCATTAATCCTTGTTTAATCTGGATCACTGGTTAGTATTGTGCTTGATCCCCATTCCTAGTTCCGTGACCTAAATTTCTGGTTTGTGTAGGTAATCACGCAAGGCCCGTTGCTGAACATGGACGTGATCCTTCAGTATAACGGTGGGGATCTCGCCGAATGAAAGTGTTTCCTCGAAGGGTTTAGAAGTGCATGGTTTCGCTGTAAGGTAAGGCTTCTAGTCTTTGTTTTAATTATTTGTGTGTTTGTTCCATGCACAAGCATATTTTGGAGATGAGGAGACCGACTCGATCGATTGTAGTGGGCGTTCGGCGGACCGTTAGTAACGTACGCATCCGAATTCGTTCCCACTGCTGCACAACATCGTGTAGTTGCACCCTGCATTTGCTGCAGGATCGAGTCGAAGCTTGGAGGCCTGCCACACTTGTTAATCGCACGCCCCCGAGACCTCTTCTTCATCCTACCAGTGTACTACACATTTTTTATTCGATCGCTCACTCGTAATCTATGGATCAGGGAGCTGATTGTCGTTCATCCTTATTTAATCTAGATCGCTGGTTAGTATTGTGCTTGATCCCCATTCCCAGTTCTGTGACCTAAATTTCTGGTTTGTGTAGGTAACCACGCTAGGTCGGTTGCTAAACATGGATGTGATCTTTCTGTTAGAAATCAAAAGGGAGCCCAAAGATCAAATAGCCACTAAATCATTTCGAATTACATGGACAATTCTGAATACAACATGAACACCAAGTGCGATCTCTCAAATAGCACAAGAACACTACTAATACCTTCTCCTCCATCTTTGTGGTTGCTTGACAATGCGGCCATCAAGCCAACAAGACGAGCCCGCAAGAAGAACGACGACGAGAGGCGTTTCCCCTTGTTCTTCTCTTGGTATGTTGATCGAATTCTAAATGGGTTAAGAGTGTTCAAGTGTGTATGTGTGTATGCATAAGCATCCCTTGTTCATACACTTGACCCTCTTCTTATACTTGACCAAGAGACACAAGCGGGGGTCTCCCACCTTTAGGAATGTTTAGTCCTCCGATCAGGGACATAACATTCGATGGGTTGTGTCCTTTCAATTAGAACACATGCCAATTTCGAGTTCAAACTGACAGTTACTGAACAAAACAAACTAGTCCAGTCAGGGTCCAGACTAGTCTGGTTACCCTTACTGGACAACACTGGACTAGTCCTGTAAGGATCCGGACTAGTCCACTTGCCCTTACTGGACAACAACCAGACTAGTTCGGTCTCACTACCGGACTTGTCCGGTACTTCCAACATTCTCCCCCTTGAACTCGAATCTGAAACTTGCCAACTTACTTAATACTAAACTTAGTGTCCATTTTCTCATACTTGACATATAGGGCACAACGCATCACAACAACCATTTACGTATTGTTGGACTTGAAGACCACAATACATCTCACACTTAAAAAATGAACCTTACTCTTACTTGGCTCCTAAATATCCAGTGATCATAGGCTCTACCTTAAACCCATGCCGGCTACGTGTTCACTAAACATGCTGGGTGGAAGACCTTTTGTTAGCGGATCCGCAAGCACATGCTTGGTACTTATATGCTTAAGACTTATGGTATGATCCTGAATTTGATCTTTCACAACATAAAACTTAATGTCGATGTGTTTGGCAGCACCACTCGACTTATTATTGTGAGAGTAAAATACTGCGGGCTCATTATCGCAGTACAACTTAAGTGTTTTTTCAATGCTATCGACCTCTCTAAGACCGAGTAAAAATTTCTTAACCGCAAAAGCCTGCCCGATGGCCTCATAACATGCAACAAACTCGGCATGCATTGTGGATGATGCAGTGACGGTTTGTTTGGAGCTTTTCCATGAAATGGCTCCATTCACGAGGGTGAATATATAACCTGACGTGGATTTTTTAGTATCCACACAACCCGCAAAATCTGAATCTGAATATCCCACTACTTCAAGTGGTTCTGACTTACTATACGTTAACATGAGACCTTTTGTGCCTTGAACATATCTTAATGCTTTCTTAACTGACTTCTAGTGATCAACCCCTGGCCTGATATCTGCCAAGCATTCCAGTCTCATAAGCTAAGTCAGAGCGAGTACAGACTTGAGCATACATAAGGCTTCCGACAGCAGAAGTATATGAAATCGATTTCATTTGATCGATCTCTTATTGGTTCATGAGACACTGAAAGTTCTCAAACTTATCACCTTTGACAATTTGAGTAGGCGAATGCTTACTCTTATGCATACTGTATTTTCTCAGTATATTCTCTAAGTATGCCTTTTGTGATAAGCCTAATACCCCCTTATTTCTATCTCGGTGAATTTCTATGCCCAATATATAAGACACTTCACCAAGATCTTTCATATGAAAATTAGAGGACAAGAACTTCTTAGTTTCTGATAGTAGATTGACATCACTCCTTGCAAGTAGTATATCATCTACACAAAGAACGAGGAAAGTAAATTTCCCATTCTTAAACTTAGCATAAATGCAATTGTCCTCCTCATTATCTTTAAACCCAAACTTCCTTATTGTCTCATCGAACATGAGATACCACTACCTTGATGCTTGTTTAAGTCCATAGATGGACTTTCTTAAGTGGCATCCCATATGTTCCTTACCCTTAACAACAAAACATTTCGGTTATGTCATATAGATGTTCTCATATTGATCACCATTGAGAAACGCCGTCTTTACATCCATATGATGTAATTCTAAATTATAATGTGCAACTAATGCCATAATGATTCTGAACGAATCCTTACTTGAGACGGGTGAAAATGTTTCATTATAATCAATCTCTTCTCTTTGAGTGAAGCCTTCTGCAACAAGTATGGCTTTAAACTTATCAATATTCCCTTTGAAGTCACGTTTAATTTTGTAGACCCATTTACAGCCTACTGTTTTGGCTCCATTAGGAATCTCAACTAAATCCGAGACTTTGTTGGTTTCCATAGACCTCATTTCATCCTCCATGGCTTTACGTCATTAAGATGATTGAGGACTTTTCATAGCTTCTTCAAATGTGGTGGGATCACCCTCCATTTGAATTGCCTCACTCATATAGATCTCATAATCGCCCGGAATGGCCGATTTTCTTTCTCTTTGAGATCTTCTTAATTGCACATTATTCTCATTTTGAGGCTGTTGTTGCTCTTCATTATTAGTGAAAAAGGGCTGAGAATGCTCAACCTCTCTTAATAATTCCATTGCCAGTGGAGAACTAACAACAGGTGTTGAATCTTTACCAATAGGCAGTGATGATTCAATAGCAGTAGGTAATGATAAATATGGTTCTTGAATCATAGGAGTGGGTACATAAACCCGCTTCTCTTCAAGATTAATTTCTCGTCTTATCGTACTCCCCATGATCATGGCATCCTCTAAAAAGACGACATGCCTTGTTTCTACAAACTTAGTATATCATTCTAGACAATAGAAACGATATCCCTTACTCTTTTCTGCATAGCCAATAAAATGGCAACTTATTATCTTAGCATCCAACTTACCAATGTTTAGGTTAAACATTTTTGCCTTAGCAGGACAGCCCCATATATGCATATAACTTAATGAGGGCTTACATTCTATCCACAACCCATACAATGTTTTAGGCACCGACTTAGTAGGAACCCGATTTAGCATATGAATGGCGTTTTTAATGCCTCCATCCATAAGCTAACCGGCAAATCTGATTGACTTAACATGGATCTAACCATATCCATTAGCATACGGTTGCACTGTTCTGCTACTCCATTTTGCTGAGGCTCGCCCGATGTTGAATACTGGGCGGCTATGCCATTTTCCTGTAATAACCAAGCAAATGGTCCAGGAACTTGGCCACACGGGGTATGACGACCGTAGTACTCACCACCACGATCGGATCTTACCACTTTAATCTTAGTGTTGTGCCGATTTTAAAATTCAACCTTAAATATCTTAAGTTTATCCAACACTTCAGAGCATTCTTTAATTGGATAAATATAGCCATAGCAAGAATAGTCATATGTGAAGGTTATGAACAAATCAAAATCATCAACAGGTACTATGGGAAATGGACCACAAATGTCCGTATGGATTAATTCCAAAATTCCCACACTACGTATGACACCTTTCTTAATTTTCTTAACAAATTTTCCCTTAATGCAGTCTATGCATTCTTCTGAATCCAAAAAATCCAAATGAGGAAGACTCGATTGTGAAATCAATTGTTCAATTCTCCCCCTCGAAATATGGCCCAAGATAATGCCATAATTTCGAAGACATTTCAGAATCGATTTTGTTACGCTTACCCTGATGTGAGGAAAACTGAATGTCGCTTACAAAATTAATATCATCATGCATATATAATAAGTATAGCATGCCTTGTCTTATGGTAACACCAAAAATCTTATTATCAAACTTAATTACACATCTGTCTTTGCCAAACTGGCAAACATAACTATCATCATCTAAGCATGATACTAAAATCAGATCTTAAAGAGGGTACATATAATACATCCTGAAGTGTAAGTACAAAGCCATTTCTTAATACTAATGGATAATCTCCAATGACTTTTACTTTAGCTTCATGGCCGTCAGCAACTTTAATGACCCTTTCCCCTCTTTCTAGGGTCCTCCTCAAATTTTACCCCTGCAACAAATTGCAAACGTGCACAATGGCACCTGGGTCAATCCACCAAGAAGATGGTGTATAATCTAAAAGCATGGACTCATCAACAAAAAGTCACAAAATCATTACCATTTTTACAACACCATTTAAGGAAGCCGTTGCAATCCTTCTGATGGTGACCTTTGTCTAAACAAAAGCGGCATTGATCTTTCTCCACTTTCACATCCTGATGGTAAGGATGGCTTTATGGAGTCTTACCCTTATCTTTATCATGGTGAGAAGAACCGTGATACTTAAAAGACTGCTTAGAAGAATAATTCTTCTTAGCCTTACCTTTTCCCTTCACGTAATTAATAGCATCATTACCATAAAGGGACTTAATCCTCTCTTCCTCCTGAACTGAATGCAACCTAGAGGGGGGGCGAATAGGTTTTTTGAAACTTTTTTGATCCTTGAAACACTTAACAGATTGATCAAATACATGGAGATCGGAGTAGTTTGGTACTGTGCGGACTAGTCTGGTATACGTGGACTAGAAAGATCAAGATTGGACGATAATTTCACTTCTAATACCCTATGCAGCGGAAACTAATTTGCAACTTGGATGTATTACAACAATGAAACAATGTATGGCAAAGATCAACTTTAATTCCAATGTTTCAACATGAGTTACACAAGATTATGTAAACCCTAGAATATGATGAACAATGAAACAAAAGTTTGCGAGACAAGATTTTATCCCGTGGTTCGATTCCCACGGAGGAAACCTACATCCACGTTGAGGAGTCCACGGAGGACCGGCTCCTCACCAAACCTACCCTCGTCGAATTGCCACGAAGGCCGATTCTCTTCCACTAATCACAAAGGGGCAAATAACTCGTTCAAGGGGCCTTCTCACAAGTTGAGGGCTCTCCAAGAATTACAATGAAGAACACCACCAAACACACTCAAAAGATATACAATAAACAAGAAGAGTGTGCGACAGATCAAACCCAAGAGCTCATGATGTGTAGAACAAGTTTCTCCTTTGATCAATTTCTAATCCTCAAAGATTTGATCCTTTTAGAGTTAGAATGTGTGGAGAGATGTGTATTTTGGGCTCTTGGAAGGTGTGACAGCACAGGGGGTCGAGAGAGATTGATGTATGGCCGTACACCACTATTTATACTAGGGTTTCCAAAAGTTATCGTTAGGGTTTGCGATGTCTGGACTAGTCCGTGGTGGACTCCGAACTACTTCGGTGTGCGGCGTGTGGAAAAACCTAAGCGTTGTGATATACCAGACTTGTCCGTTACTGGTGCGGACAAGTCCGTTTTTAGTCAAAAACTTTTCGGACTAGTCTGGTTGATATCGAACTAGTCCTGTGTAGTGAACACCGTGAAGAACTGAGGACAAGTCCGCACTTGCAGGGACTTGTCCGATTTTAGTTAGAGAGTTTTCAGACTAATCCGGTTGATATCGGACTTGTCCGGTGTAGTAAAAAAACTATAGGGCTGAGGACAAGTCTGGATTCAGAGGACTCGTCCAATTTTAGTTAGAGGAATATCGGACTAGTCCGATAGATATCGAACTTGTTTGGTGTTGTGCAAATGTGAAGTGCTGAGGACGAGTCTGCACTAGGGGGGACTAGTCCGATCTTAGTCAGAGAGATATCGGACTAGACTGGTGTATATCGGACTAGTCCGGTTTTCTTGTGAATTGTGCAGTGAATTGAATTATTTGTTCACTTCAGCTTTTGGGGTGTGTTTCTCCAACACACTCCATACAAAATAATCTAATATCTTTAGCTCTTGAGCTCTTTTTGCTTTAGATCCTTATTCTCCTTACTCTTTGCACTTTCTTCCTAATTTCTTTAAAACCTGCACTCATCTCAACAGTTTTGGTTGATTTATGACAAACAAATGAGATCCTAACCAAATTGTTGAGATGAGCGCAAGTTTTAATGAAATTATGAAGAAAGCACAAAAAGAAAGGAGAATGAGGATCTATATGGAAAAGATCTCAAGAGGTGAATAGACTAGATCATTGTGTAAGGAGTGTGTTGGAGAAACACACCCCAAGAGCTCAAACACAAGAAAATCCATTCACTGCACAAATTCATACAGGCCTGGACTAGTCCGATATACCCTGGACTAGTTCGATAATCCCTCTGTTTAGAATCGAACAAGTCCTCCCAGTGTGTACTTGTCTGCACAGTCAAAGTTTACACAGATCGGACTAGTCCGATATCACCACGGACTAGTCCGATATCTTTCTGACTAAGATCGGACTAGTCCTCCCTAGTGCGGGCTAGTCCTCAACACTTCACAGCTTTGCACGAAATCGGACAAGTCCGATATCACCACAGACTAGTCCGAGATCATTCTGACCCAAATCGGGCAAGTCCGATATATGCCTGGATCAGTCCGAAAAACCCTCTAACTAAAATCGGACAAGTCCTCCAAGTGCGAACTTTTCCGCAATGCACTAAGGGTTTCACCACCACCGGACTAGTCCGATATGTGCCAGACTAGTTCGAACATTTCCAGAGACAAAAACGAACTAGTCTGCCCCTAGCCGGACAAGTCTGATATTTCGGGGCACTTAGGGTTTCGCACACCGGACTAGTCTGGAGTCCACCACGGACTAGTCCAGACTTTGAATACCCTTACGGTAACCCTTGTAAACCCTAGTATAAATAGAGGTGCATGGCCCAATTATGATCACACTCGACTCCCAGTGCCGTCACACCCTCCAAGAGCCTAGAAAACATGTATCTCCACACAATCCAACAAAAGAAAGATCAAATTTGTGTGGATCAACTCTAGATCAAAGGAGAGACACGATTCTTCACGTTTGAGCTCTTGGGTTTGATTCTCTCGCACACTCTTGTTGTTTCATTGCAGATCTATGAGTGTGTTCTTGGTGGTATTTTGATTTGTAATCTTGGGGAGCCCTCAACTTGTGAGAAGGCCCCTATGAATCCGGTTATCTTACCTTTGTGATAGTGGAAGAAAATTGACCTTTGTGGCGATTCGACGAGGGTAGGGTTGGTGAAGACCCGGTCCTTTCGTGGGCTCCTCAACGTGGATGTAGGTTGCCTCTGTGGGAACCGAACCACGGGATAAAATCTTGTGTCAATTTTGTTCTTAGTTTTTCATATCACATTCTAGGGTTTACTTGATCTTGCATATCTTAAGTTAAAACCTTGAAACTAAAGATTACCTTGTGCTTTACTAAGTTTAATTGAAGCAACATACTCTAGTTACATCTTAATTTTTGCTGCATAGAGTACTTAGATTGAGATCATTGATCTAACTTGATCAATCTAGTCCACACGCACCGGACTAGTCCACACACTACCGGACTAGTACGATTTCTCGGTATTTGATCAAGTTGCTGAGTGTTGCAGGTTCCGAGTAAGAATAAAAAATGCCTATTCACCCCCTCTAGGCCACATTCAATTGGTATCAGAGCCGGACTCTTCAAAAGGAGACTAATCGCTCGAAGAGAAAGTGTCGGACAACAACGACGTGCACAAGAGCTTTAACCAAGAGAAGGTTGAAGATGAGAAGGCTCAGAAATTGGAGAAGCTCCTTGACGCCATTCAAGACTTCGCGGATGATGATGAGAAGACACTTGAACTCAAGGCACTCCTAAGGAAGAAAGCTCTCTCCAAAGGGAAAACGAAGATCAAGGACGAGAAGAAGAAGAAGGGGAGTAGTCACACTGACTACTCCCAATATCCTTTCAACTACGATCGTCTAAATTCTAACAATAGACATTATTTGTCTATTCCTCTAGGAAAAGCCCCACACTTTCATGGCAATGGTTACTCAATGTGGAGGCAAAACATGAAAATGAATTTAATCTCACCTAACCCCAACTTGTGGCATATAGTGTGCACAGGTATAGATATCCCAGACGACGATGAAGAGCTCACACCAAGCCAAGAGCAAGCATTCATCGGAATGCTCAAGCTGCAGTGGTCATCACATCATCACTAAGTCGGGACGAGTTCACCAAGGTGGATGGACTCGAGATTGCAAAGGAAATATGGGACATATTGCAAATTGCACATGAAGGTGATCGTCATGTGCGAGAGGCGAAGATCAAAATGATCGAAGGCGAATTGGGAAGATTCGCCATAGAAGATGATGAGTCGTCACAAAAGATGTACAACCGGTTGAAGACTCTCATCAACAAGGTTCGAGCATATATAAGTAAAAAGTGGAACGATCACGAGGTGGTGTAGCTCATCCTTAGATCTTTCATGCCTCATAATGTTACCCTATGCTCGATGATTAGAAAAAGCCCCGAGTACAAGAAAATGACTCCGAATGAATTGCTTGGAAAGATCATCAACTTCGAAATGATGGAGAAGCAAGCAAAACATGTCAAGGAGATTGCCAACCTCACCTCAGCAAAGAAGAAAGGGGTCACCTTAAAATACGCTTGCAAGCCCTTGTGAAAAGAAGCTCGAGAGGCTCAAGATGAAGATGACAGCGATGATGAGAGCAGCGACATAGATGAGGAAGACATGATCCTCTTCATGAAGAAATTCAAGAGGATGATGAAGAGAAGACAAGGGGGTAAATCAAGTGAAGGAAAACACAAAGAAAAGTCAAGACCGAAGTTGAGGCGGGCTTGCTATAACTGTGGTGAATATGGCCACTTTATAGTCGATTGCCCATATGAAGAAAACAGGAAGAAGACCAAGGAAACAAAGCCTCAACCTAAGTTCTTCAAGAAGAAAAAGCAAGCTGGACAGGCGCACCTAGGAAAGGAGTGGGACTCAAATGATGAGTCCTCGTCCAAAGAGGAATAGGAGATGGCTAGCATAGCCATCAAGAAGACAATGAAGAAATCCACCCTCTTCCCAACTATTGGCGCAAGGAAGAACAACGAAACCTATCTCATGGCGAGGGAAGGTAAAAGAAAGGTAACATCTAAGCCTTCCTCCTTGCATTCTTACTCTAGCAATAGTGATGCCAATAGTGATAATGAAGATATGCTTGTTGGCCTTGATAAGAAAACTGCCACAAGAATGAAATTCTTAATGGATAAACTTATTGATAAGGAGGAGATTGTTGATCGACAAGAAGATATGATCATCCTTCAAAAGGAGGAGTATCTTAAGATCAAAAAGCTCCTTGAACTTGAAAAGGAGCGAAGCAAGTCAGTTGAACTTGAGCTAGTTTCAAGCAAGGAAGCTTGCTTGAAGTTAAGCGAATCAAATGCTATCATCAAGGATGAACTTGCTAACTTAACCAAAGTTAACAAGATCCTTGAGGTACAAGTTGAGTCACTCAAGAAAAGTGAACTTTCATCCTCTTCAAGCTCTCCTTCTCAACCCCTTAAAACTGAACCTACTACTTGTGTATGTGCTAAAATTGATACTAGCTTGAAGGACAAGTCAACCTCGAACAAGGATAAGCATCCTTCTCGTGGTGGCATATTTGACAAGGAGAAGGTCAAGTATGCACGCAGTGCATACTTAGCCACAAGACCTCCTAATGTCAAATATGGCATTGGGTATTCCTATGGTGAAAAGCAAAATGCTAGAAACCATAAGAATAACAACGAGCACATTTCCTTTGTGAAGGGAAACTCCCCTCAAGCTAGAAAGGCTAATAATGTTCACAAGTCGAAACATGCTAATTCATATGAGCAAGAACTTCTGTTTACAAACCTTTGATGCATCTTATGTTCTTACGAAAAGCAACTTTGGTAAAGTGTATGCCAAATATGTTGGGCTACGCCATGGGAACACCAAGTCCCATGTGTGGGTGCCCAAATCACTTGTAACTAACCTCAAAGGACCCAAGCAAGATTGGGTACCTAAAACCAAGACATAATTTGTTTTTGTAGGCCCACTCTTTCGGTGGAGCAAAATGGGTGCTAGACAGTGAATGCACCAACCATATGACCGAAGAACAAAGAATGTTTGTAGAATATGAAGAAAATGAGGATACAAGTGAGGACATATATTTTGGAGACAATAGTCAAGGAAGGGTGCTCGGTACCGGTAAAATTGCAATATCATCTCAACACACGCTTTCTCATGTTTTGCATGTCGACTCCTTATATTATAACCTTATGTCCATATCTCAATTATGTGACAAGGGTTATAATTGCTTGTTCACTAATGAGGGTGCGATTGTTTCTAGATGGAGTGATGACTCGGTTGCATTCAAAGGTGTGTTAAAGGGAAAACTTTATCTTGTTGACTTCAACAAAGATAAAGCCAAACTTGACACATGCTTGATTGCAAAGACCAACATGGGTTGGCTGTGGCATAGACGGCTAGCACATGTTGGTATGAGGAATCTTCAAAAGCACCTCAAGGGCGATCACATCCGAGGTTCGAAGGATGTTGTTTTTGAGAAACACGAGCCTTGTAGCGCGTGCCAAGCCGGGAAGCAAGTAGGAGCACCCCATCCCGCACAAAACGTCATGACAACGACAAGACCGCTCGAGCTACTTCACATGGACCTATTCGGTCCAATCGCTTACATAAGATCGGTGGTAACAAATATGGCTTAGTAATTGTTGATGACTTTTCGTGCTTCACGTGGGTTTTCTTTTTGCATGATAAGACAGAAACACAAGGAACCCTCAAGAAGTTTCTCAAGCGTGTCCAAAATGAGTTCTCATTGAAGATCAAGAACATACAAAGTGACAACAGCAAAGAGTTCAAGAACACTCAAGTTGAGGAGTACCTAGACGAAGAGGGCATCAAACATGAATTTTCAGCACCGTACTCACCTCAACAAAATGGAGTGGCCGAAAGGGAACCGAACCCTCATAGAGATGGCGAGAACAATGCTTGATGCGTACAAGACATCGGATTGGTTTTGGGCTGAAGCGGTCAACACCGCTTGTCACGCCATAAACCGACTCTATCTTCATCGCCTACCCAAGAAGACATCATATGAGCTACTCATGGATAGAGAAGAAGCTCCCTGTCAGGCATTGAGACGAATGGCGTTGGGTGATGTTCGACCACAAGCACCACCTCCAAATCAAAATGAAGAAGATGAACCACAAGTGGAGGTAATGGATCAAGGAGGAGCTTCTACACAAGATCAACCTCAAGAATATGAAGATGATCAACACACAACTGAGGGCAACCATATAGGGGGAGTAGAAGATGACCATGAAGCCTCAAGACCTCAAGTGCCACACCCAAGAGTACACCAATGCGTCCAAAGAGATCACCCCGTCGACAACATAATCGGGGACATCCAAAAGGGAGTAACTACTAGATCTCTAGTTGCTAATTTTTGTGAACATTACTCTTTTGTATCCTTTTTGGAACCGCACAGGATTGAGGATGCATTGAAAGATCCGGATTGGGTGGTGGCAATGCAAGAAGAACTTATCAACTTCAAATGGAACAAGGTGTGGGAACTCGTCGAAAGACCCAAGTTCAACGTCGTCGGCACCAAATGGGTCTTCCGCAACAAGCAAGACGAACACGGGGTGGTGACAAGGAATAAGTCACGACTTGTGGCCAAAGGGTATTCACAAGTCGAAGGTTTGGATTTCGACGAAACCTTTGCCCCCGTAGCTAGGCTTGAATCAGTTAGAATATTACTTGCGTATGCTACTCACCATGATTTCAAGCTCTATCAAATGGATGTGAAAAGCACCTTCCTCAACAAACCAATCAAGGAGGAAGTGTACGTGGAGCAACTCCCCAGATTTGAAGATCAAGAATTCCCCGACCACGTGTTCAAACTACGTAAGGCTCTCTATGGCCTCAAACAAGCTCCTAGAGCTTGGTATGAGTGTCTTAGAGATTTCTTAATTGAAAATGGTTTTAAAATTGGCAAATATGATTATACATTATGCACAAAGCAATTTGACAATGATCTCTTCATTTGTCAAATTTATGTTGATGACACTATCTTTGGTTTCAACTATGTTGGAGTGTGATTCCGGCAATTCTCCCGGTACTACCGTTGGCAACCCGCGAAGTTTTGTAGTTCGGTTGGGGCGCGCAGAGACTTAGAACAAGATGATGAGTTCACAAAAGGATTTACGTGGTTCGGGCCGCCTGAGCGCAATATCCTACTCCACGGGTGTGTGTTGTTGTATTGAGCGTACGTGTGTAGCGCCTGTGAGTCAGACCTGAGTGTGGCAGTCTTAGGCGCGTGTGGAAGCCTCCCCCCTGTGTATTGCTTGGTCAGTCCTTTTATAGTACAAGGACTAGCTGTTACACCATCAGCCTGGCTCGACATGTGGCCCTGACGGTTACTGATGCTTAATACACAGTTAATGTACTTAATTTCCCTAACAGCGTGATAACGCGCCTTGATGGCGTCGTTACTGGTATTAAGTGTCCTCCGATCGTGTGTCATTAAGATGGCATTAATGACACATAATCGGGTCTTGAAGCTTTAGTTGTTCCTTGAAGGTCCGAGCCATTGGAGGTCCACCAGTCTGCCTGTTGAGCTTGAAGGTCTGGCGATTGGACGCGTGGCAGCTCCAGAGCTTAGGACGAGTAGGTCCGGTGCTGTTGTACATGTGTCGGTACCAGAGCTTCCCTCTGTCGGGGGTTAGGTCCGGGGGTGCCACACAGGTATCTAGCCGGAGCATTCCCATGTAGGGATTGTAACTCCGGGTTTATGATACACGTGGCGGCACTGGGACTAACCATAGGAGGGATGCAGGTCCGGCTCCGAGTGACACGTGGGGCCTTCTGAGGTCTTCAACTCAGATAAGTGGAGTTCCTTTGCACTCTTTGCAGTCCCAAGGGGTATCCGGTACGCAGGGTACCGACAGTGGCCCCCTGGGCCCACCTTTGGGAAAGACCTTTTGGATTAAGTCATTCTGCTGAAGGTGGGTCCATTTTTCGATTTTCGCGCCGTGTCTTCAAGGGTTTTTGGATGTGCCATTGGAGTGGTGGTTCGCAGTTAAACCATCACCGCGTGGCATCTCCAGGATGCGGCAGGTGAGATCTGCGCGTGCGGATCTCACGCAATTGAAGGTCGCCGGTTCCCAATACGAAAACCATATCAGTTCCGCGCGCCCTGTCAGGGCGCCGCCCTTGGGTTTCCCGCCTCTCATGATGACAACTGTTCGCCTGGGGTGAGGACCTCAACTTGATCATCTGGGTGGCCCCGGGCCCCCTTGTCATCAGATCTTTGGCTCTTCTGCGGTTTCCACTCAAGCGTTGCGGGGGCTTACTTAAGAAGGAAAGCACGCACCATTTGGGGATTCTTTACGCCTTCATTTGAACTTGCGCTCGAATCCTCAAACTTTCGCTTGCTTTTCCTCTCTCGCCCCGCCATGCTGCGATGGAGTTGGGTCTCTGCAAGAGCCGTCTCACGTTCGATGATGATTTGAAGAAGGTCCGGACCTACATGGGGTGGTCCAGCGACTCCTTCAACCACCAGGTCTGCGCCGACAAGCTCCCGTTGAAGAAGAAGCGCGCCGGCGACATGGTGTATTTTTCCGCGTACGCCATAGTGGGACTGATCCCACCTTTTTCCACTTTTCTCTTTATGCTGTTAGACTTCTATGGTCTGCAGTTGTACCACCTTGGCCCTCACTCCCTTCTTCTTGTGTCCACATTTGACCACTTCTGCGAGATGTGGGTGGGTATCCCCCCCTGCGTCGATCTTTTCCGCACCTTCTTCACCATCCACACTACTGGCAAGAGTGACGAGTACCTTGGCTTCTACTATTTTGTGAAGCGCAAGAAGTGCCCCCACAAGTACTTGAGGTTGTTTCCTTCCGGCAAGTGGGACAACTGGAAGAAGGATTGGATTATCATCACGGTAGAGGAGTACGAGAGGCTGGAGTTGCCTGAGGGTCTTCCCAATGTTGACACGGAAGCATGGAGTGTGGTCCTGGTGCTGTCAGAGGCCTTCAACACTGCCCTAACCAGGATCTGCCAGTTTGGAGAAGGAGGGGTGACCCCCCAGACGGTCTTCTGCAACTTCCTAGTCAACAGGTGGGCTCCGCTGAAGAAGAGGGAGAAGCTCGCCTGGGCCCTCAACAGTGTGATGGACGATGACCAGATTGAAACCGATCTGAAGTCCAATTTGGAAGGCACTGCCTTGGAGCTTCATCTGAAGAAGTTCCAGCATGACATTGACGTCGAGAGTGACGACTTAACACCGCCAGCGGCTTTCCTCCCTTTGAATATGGAGGCGGAGTTCAGCAGGGAGCTCCGACGGAAGATGTCGGTGCTTGACGACCTCGATGAAGTAGAGAGGCGTTCGACCACCAGATTGGTGATCCCCGGAGCTTCCGAGGGTGGCCCTGCTCCTACTCTGAGACAGAGAGCTGAAGTCGTAGGGAAGGGCAAAGAGTTGGCTGAGCCCTCCAGCCGAAAGAGGAAGTTGAAGCACTCTGATGGGAGGTCCGTCAGAATTGCTCCTTCCATAACAGCTCCTTCTCCCCGGTGGGGGAGGTCTTCAATGACGACACCAGCTCCAGCATCGGCGTCTTCTCAGGATGCCAGCTCTGGCCGTGCGACTCCGGCACCAGGGCCAGCTAAGGGCTCTAGGTCCGAGGGTCCTTCCCAATCGAGGGGGGCCTCAACCAAGATGTCGTTGGCGGTGGTGACAAGCTCCAAAGAGCCTTCCGGAGCTACTACCCTAGTTGCGACTGGGTCGAGTTCGGAGCACCCGATGAAGAGGTTCTGCGCTAGCTGGAGCAGGAGCCTTCCAAGGTAAATTTGATTTTTTATCTCAGTTGATTGTTTTTTGTTGTAATCATATTTTGAGTTTCTTTGTCCTTCATCCACGTGGTACCCAAAAAAGAGGCTGAAGCTCCAGTTCCTGGAACAGCGGCTGATGCTATGCAGGCGGAGGCTCCGGTGCCAATCCTAGCGCCGCCCCAGGTTGTGGCTAGGTCGCGGCAGCCCCGACGCCGGCTGTCGTGGTTCATGACCTCGACTCATCTCCCGATGCACCCATGGTAGCACCGGACTACGGGAATGAAGATGTACCAGTGGCACCAGCTCCAGAGGTTGAAGCTTCGGTTTTGGATGCTGTGATGCCGGACGCTCCGGCCTCAGAGCCGGAGGTAGCTGTAGTTTCGGCCTTAGAGCCGGATGTTATTGAAGCCCCGGCAGCGGAGCCGATGGTTGATGAAGTTTGGGCGCTTGAGACGGTTGTCGCGGAAGTGCCAACGCCCGAGCCGGTGGAGGTTGAAGTGCTGGCGCCTGAATCAGCGGTGGAGGAGGCACCAGCATCGGAGCCGGAAGTGGCCTCAGCTCCGGCCGAATCTTCAACGCCTGCCCCAGAGGTGATAGTTCTGGAGGTACCTGCGCCTGAGCCAGGTTGCCAAGACAAAGCGACTGTTCCTCCGCCTGAGGGACCGGTTGCTGATGATCTGGCAGCGGGAACTTCAGAGCCGACTCCGGAGGTAGAAACTTCCGTTGTAGGACCTTCCTCGGTGGCGACTGAGGCTATCCTGGAGGGCGGCCCTAGTGTTGCGGAAGCTCAGGGGACCACTCCTGTAGAGTGGGACCCGATTTTGTTATGAAGAACCCGCTGGAGCCAGCGGAGAGGACCCCGGTAGGTCCGGAGCCAATCCCCTTGTCGTTATCCATCGACAACGCCTGCTCCAGCCTTCATCAGGTTCAGCTGGCCTTTTACCACAATAGCAAGGCCCTCGAGGAGGAGCGCCAAACCCTTAGGAGGTGGCGCAACTGGCTCCAATTTGAGACCAAGCTGGCGCAAACAAGGCTAGCTGACAACAAGGAGTGGGTCAAAAGGGAGATGGCCCGGATGGAGTACTGGGGCCAGCTACTGGACGAGAGGGAAAGCATGGTGCGATCCCTCGACAACCAGACCCGGGCCATCCACGAACAAGCCATGGTTGCTAGTGAAGCATCAAATGATCGCCAGGAGAAGCTCAGTGCGATCCACGACAGCCTCGTCAAGCACCGGGAGGCTCTTGAAGAGCGGGATAAAAAGCTCAAAGATGAAGAGCGAAAACTCCTGGACCTGCGGTTTAACCTCGTGAAGAGGGAGGAGGAGCTTGCTCAGAGGCTGGATCTCAGTGACAAGAGCCTCGCAGAGCACGCCAAGAAGCTGGAGGATCTCTGCGAGAGCGAGGAGAAGAAGGCCTGGCAGCGGGGACAGGACCTCACCAAGAGGGAGAATGAAGTTGCTGCCAGGGAGAAGAAAGTGCAGGGCTGGGAGAGAGACCTAGTCGACTGCCGGAACAAGATCCACATCCGGGAATAGGAGCTTGCTAAACTCGAAAGGCAAGTTGCTGAAAAGATTCAGCAACACGCTAAAGAGGTCAAGCACCTTGACCGGGAGGGTTCGGAGCTTGCGGCGACCAAGAGGTCCTTGGAAGAGGTGCAAGGCTTAAGGGCTGTAGAGTCCCAACAAGTATGGGAGTTCTTGGGCAAAGCCAATGACGCGCTGACGCCGCTGGGCTTTAGCCCCGTGCGCCCGGATGATCCGGAGCCAGAGCTGGACCATGCACTGAAGGCGTTGCACTCGGCTGGCAACAAACTCAACAAGATGGGTGATGTCATCGCGGATCAGTTGGAGACTAAAGGAAAATCCCTCGCGCAGAACGTCGGAGAGTACATGCTGACGTGTTACAGAAGCTGGGATCCTCACTTCCCACTAGATCCGGTGCTTGAAGGTCCCATCGACGGAGAGGGAGATGCCACTAAGGCCAGCGTGTTGGAGGTTGCCCAGAAGGTCGCCTTGTTCTTCCATAGGATTTAGGAATTTCTCTTTGTATCTCCCACCTGTATCTTCTCTTCTTTTCCTAAATTTTGTAATCTCTTGTCCTCAGATGAATGAAATCCAAGAATTTTATGAATTTCATTTTTTGTCTTCAACCTTTGTCTCACTTGGCCCCCGGTAGATGTACACAATTTGATTGTGAACATGTACCAAAAGGATGTAGCATTTTGTTGAAGACTTGAGTGCTTTGAACTTGTAGAGTGTAGGTCCGAAGTTGTTGACAGCAGGGGCCCCCTGAGGTTGTCAGAGCTTAGTAGCTCCGACAGTGACCCTTGTCAACACGTAGAGCATCAACAGTTGGTCCTCTGGGGTCATCGAAGCTTAGTAGCTCCGACAGTGACCACTGTCAACATGCGAAGCGTTGGCAGCAGACCCCATTGGGGTGTCCTCCCACCATCTTTTCTTCACGTTGAAGGCTGGCCCCCTGGATTTGCCAGAACTTGATAGCTCCAGCGACGCCTACTATCAATGTTTAAAACATCGATAGTGGGCCACCTTAGGGGATGTCGAAGCTCTGGTAGCTCCGACATAATCCATCATCATCATGAGATTTTTATTTTTCCTGCACACTAAAGTTAAGAAAAACTGTAAAATCCATTTCTTATCTATAACTCGTTTGCGGCCTACTATTCCCGGAAGAAATTTTTAGGTCGACAGTAATTCTATATATAATCAAGTACATTTGCTTATGTTCTCCAGGTCTGATCGTTTTCCGGACTCACCTTACTCTGGCCTGCTGGGGTGTAGGTAGAGTGGCGTACTTAGGGTGCAGGACTAGGCTAAGTCAATAGCACACTCCAGACCTAGATTGGCTTGGCGTTCAGGCGAGTAGGCCATTCAACAATGTTAAGACCCGAAAGAATTAACAATGCAACTCGAATTATACATGAATTGTTCAAGCTAAAGTTTCTTGAGAATTGCACAGCTTTGTTATAGACAAGAAAGAGAAAAATAAAAAATAATGAGCCTGTACAAAATAAATGCACGTGGAGTCTGTTTTCACATAATGATGTCTTTCATTATAGGTCCGAGGTACAGAGGAAACAAGTACACTCTTAGGGTACGGAACCAGGTTAAGTGTGTTGCATTTCTCGTTTGACCTAGGGTAACTAGCTACACTTTTAGTTCTCAGACTGTGTCAAGTGTTGCTTGAACTTTGTGGACCTTCCTGGAAAGGTCTGACTGTTCTACCGGAGGAGCTACCCGACTCTGTACAATGACGCTATAACATACATCACATGTAATTACAGACTCACCTCCGTGATATTAAGCATAGAACTTACGGAGGTTCTCAATGTTCCAAGGATTAGGGAGCGGTGTCCCATCCTCGGTTGTCAAGCGAACGCATCTGGGACGGGATACTTTGATCACTCGGAAGGGTCCTTCCCAGCTAGGGGCAATTTTGTTTAACCCTTCTCGAGTTTGTATTCTCCGTAGCACCAGATCGCCTTCCTCGAGCTGTCGGTTATGCACATGCCTTTGGTGATAGCGCCGGAGCACTTGGCGGTATCGTGCATTTCGAACAGCTGCTCGACACCTTCCCTCTTCGACGAGGTCAAGGTCTTCACGCCAGAGCTGGTCCTGCGTGGCTTCGTCGAAGGTTCGGACCCAGAGCGACCCCAAGGTGATTTCCGGAGGAAGGACTGCTTCAACTCTGTACACTAGGAAGAAGGGCGTCTCTCCAGTTGACCGATTTGGAGTTGTCCTGTTTGCACACAAGGTGGGCGGAAGCTCTTCAATCCAGTTGGCTCCATGTTTTTTCAGGCGCTCATATGTGCGTGTCTTGAGTCCTTTTAGGATTTTTGCATTTGCTCTCTCAGCTTGGCCATTGATTGCCGGGTGAGCTACGGAAGCGTAGCTGACTTGAATGCCAAGGTCTTCGCAATATCCTTGGAATGCAGAGCTTGTGAATTGGGTCCCATTATCAGTTATGATCTTGTTTGGGACTTCAAATCTGCATACTATGGACTGCGAGAAATTGATAGCTGATTGCCTTTTTATTGTCACAACTGGAGTTGCTTCCGGCCACTTAGTGAACTTGTCGATGGCGACGTATAGGAACTTGTAACCTCCGACGACTCTTGGGAAAGGTTCGAAGATATCCATCCCCCACACAGCGAATGGCCATGTAGGAGGTATCATTTGTAGAGGTTGAGCTGGTGTGTGAATTTGCTTCGCATGGAATTGGCATGCTTCGCATTTCTTCACTAGCTTGATTGCATCCTGGAGTGCTGTAAGCCAGTAAAAGCCATATTGGAAGCCTTTACCGACCAACGTGCGGGAAGACGCGTGGTTCCCACACTCGCCTCCATGGATTTCCGTGAGAAGCTCGCGACCTTCTTCCCTTGTAATGCACCGCATTAGGACGCCGTTGGCACCACGCCGATAGAGATCCCCTTCTACCAGTGTGTATATTTTAGCCAATCTGACTGTCCGGTCAGCGGATACATTGTCTTTAGGAAGGATATTGTCTTTCAAGTAGCCCCAGATCTCTGAGATCTATGCATCAGAGCTAACTTGAGCATCTGAGTATTGCGTGCTGGGTTGCTCGGAGCTTCCTGTAGCACCTACGACCCTTGATGGAAGCCATGGTAACAGGGCCATCAGGATCGCCAGCTTCGAGGTGCTGGTCTCGCCCCCTTCGCTCAGTTCGGCAGGCTGAGCTATTGGTTTTGACAATCTCTGGACGAAGGTTCTGTTGGGAGCCGGAGCTCCAATTGAAGCTTTCGTCGAGAGTTTGTCAGCTTCAACATTGTTGAGACGCTGGACATGGCAGAGATCAAAGACATCGAAGTCCCTCTAAAGCTTCTGGACTTCAAGTAGATATGCAACTAGTTGAGGGTTGTTGCAGTAGCATTCAACTTTGACTTGTTTTATTATGAGCTGCGAATCACCCTTTACCAACAGCTGCTTGACACCATATGATATCGCCACCTTGAGCCCATAGATTAATGCTTCATACTCCGCCATATTGTTGGTTGCCTTGAAGTCAAGGTGAACCATGTATTTGACCTTCTCCCCGGTTGGAGCGAGGAGAAGGATTCCAGCTTCGGCCCCCTGCTTCTGCATGGAGCCATCAAAGTAGAGAGTCCAGTGAGGCTCAGTGAAGATCGGAGCCTTAGGTTCCGGTTTCTGCTCATTGGGGCCCCCAGGGTTTGATGGAGAGGGGGTCCATTCCGCCACAAAGTCAGCCAATGCTTGACTCTTGATTGCTTGTCGTGGGACGAATTCAAGATTGAACTCGGCCAATTCTGCTGCTCACTTTGCAATGTTCCCAGTAGAGTTGGGGTTATGCAAGATTGCTCGTAGTGGATAAGAGGTTACCACTAAAATCTTGTGAGCTTGGAAGTAGTGACGAAGCTTCCTAGAGGCGATAAGAACTGCATAGAGCAGCTTATGCACCTCTAGGTACCGAGTCTTGGCATCATGGAGTACTTCGATGATGAAGTACACTAGGCGCTGGACTGTTCGGGCCCTCCCGGAGGGGCCCGGAGCTTCCTCCTCATCTACCCGGACCCTCCCGGAGGGGTCCGGACCTTCTTCGGGGACCTCTAGGTTCTTGCTAGAGGAACCCGAAGCTTCTTTTGAAGTGACCCGGACCTTCCTAGAAGGATCTAGATCTTCTTGTTCAGCAACAGTAACTCCTTCATTTGAAGGAGGTTGATCCTCTGGCATCTTACCTCGAGGATCCGGGTCTGGGGGCTGGGACCCAGACTTGCCTTCAGGTAGTTCCGGACCTTCCCAGAGGGGTTTGAATTCCTGAACTGGGGATGGTTCTGTTCTTTCCGCAACCAGGACCATGCTGACAACTTCGTCAGTTGCTGAAATGTAAAGCAAAAGTGGCTCACCAGGGTTTGGAGCTACCAAAGTTGGTAGAGTGGCGAGGAGCTGATTCAGCTCTTGGAATGCCTTTTCTGCTTCTTCAGACCATTGGAATGGTCCAGACTTCCTCAATAATTTGAAGAAGGGTAGTTCCCATTCTGCCAGCCTTGAGATAAACCGGCTGAGGGCAGCTAGACATCCAGTCAGCTTCTGGGCATCCTTAATGCGAGCTGGTGTCCGCATGTCTTCAATAGCTTTAATCTTTGCCGGATTCTCCTCTATTCCTTGGTGGTTCACCAAGAATCCAAGAAGCTTCCCGGAGCTAACCTCGAAGACACACTTGTCTGGGTTCAACTTTGTGCGTGTGATTCGCAACTTGTCGAAGACAGCTTGCAAGGTGTCAAAAAATGACTCCTTGTTCTTGATCTTGACAATGATGTCATCGACGTACACTTCCACTACATCTCTAATGAGCTCTCCAAAAGTTTTGTACATAGCTCGCACAAACATTGAAGCAATGTTTTTGAGACCGAATGGCATGGCAGTGTAACAATATAATCCATCTACTGTGATGAAGGAAGTATGCTCTTCATCTTCCCTAGACATCCTGATTTGTTGATACGCAGAATATGCGTCTAGGAAACACAGTAATTCACACCCAGAGGTGGAATTCACTATATGATCTATTCTAGGTAGTGGGAATGGATCTTTTGGACATGCCTTATTTAGTGTTGTGTAGTCGATACACATCTGAAGCTTCCCGTCGGCCTTGGGTACAACGACTGGGTTTGCCAGCCATTTTGGGTGGAAGACTTCCCGGATGAATCCAGCTTCGAGCAACTTCTTCACTTCTTGACGTATGAAGTTTTGTCGCTCGACTGATTGCTTCCGAGGCTTTTGATGTACAGGCCGAGCGTCGGGATAAATCTTCAAATTGTGCTCAATCACTTCCCTAGGGATCCCAGGCACTTGTGACGGTTGCCAGGAAAACACGTTGACATTAGCCCGGAGGCAAGTGATGAGTGCGCGTTCCTATTTATCGTTCAGACCTCCCGATATACGGGTGGTCCGAGCAGCGTCGAAACCAATTTGGACGACTTTGACGGGAATGTCGGTGTTGCCGCTTGGTTGCACACGAGGTGTGGATGTTGAGCCTAGATGTCGGATGCTCGGGGGCTCTGGAGCTTGCTCCTTTCTAGATTCTTCCTCCTGCGCTGTAGCAAGCGCGTGGAGTTCTTCTAGGGCAATAACTCTAGCAGTACGATCTCCGCGGATTCCGGAGAACGCCTGAGGGTGTTGGCATGTTCAACACCAAGTAGCCATAATGAGCAGCAGCCATGAATTTGTACAAAGCTGGTCTGCCCAGGACGGTGTTGAAGGGTAAGTTGATCTGCGCCACGTCGAAGACCAACTTCTCGGTCTTGTAATTCTCCCGAGTCCCGAAGGTCACCGGGAGAGTAATGGCACCGAGTGGAGTTACGGCCCTCGGACCTACTCCGGAGAAAGGTCGGGAGGGGCGAAGAACCAAAGGTCGGAGCTGAAGCTTGACAAAGGCTTCGAAGCTTATGAGGTTCAGCCCCGAACCTCCGTCCACCATTACATGGTGGAGCTAGATGTTATTGATGGTTGGAGATACCATCAGCGGGAGTTGGCCAGCTCCAATCATGATCCAAGGATAGTCTAAAGCATCAAAAGTGATGGCAGTGTCCATCCACTTTTGGTGAGGCTCCGCCCTGGCGGTGGGAGCTACTGAGGCCATGTCCCGCCGCATTGTCTTGAGGACATGGCGGGAGGTGATGTTCCACGAATTACCAAAGATGGTGTTCATAGTTTTCCAGCGCTCGTTGTCAGAGACGTCGGAGTCATCGTCAACAGAGGCGTAAATAGACTTCAAGACCTTTTTGGGGTCCTGAAAGCCTAACTCCTCTTCAACTGGAGCTTCGTCGACTTTTTGTTTTTCTTCCCTTTGATGGAAAGGAGCTTCTTCCCGGCGCTTGTTGTAGCGCTCGGCAAGGTTCTGGACCTCTCAGCAGTTTTCCAAGTTGTGCCTGTCCGTCTTGTGTGTGGGACACCACATCTTGGAGCTGCTACCGTCTTCAGACGACGACTGAGGTTGTTTCTCTGGGCGTGGCCCCTGACCACCTAGAGCTGCGGCAGCAGCGGCAGTGGGTGTGGCAGCCGACGACTTCTTCTTGCTGTTGGACTTTTTCTTCTTCTTGCCACTCCCGGAGGTAGCGGCTTCACCCTTGGGAGACTTTTTGTTGTCCTACGGAGGTGGTTGGGAGTGCATTTCACAGCCCTCCGCAGCCTTGGCACACTTGTTTGTCAAGCTGAAGAGTTCCATGACGCTGGTGACTTCCTTGGTCGCCAGCTGCTCCAGCATCTTCTTGTCTCAAACGCCCTGTCTGAATGTCACAATAACAGAAGCGCTTGAGATAGAAGGAATGGTATTTTGTACCTGGGAGAACCTCTGGATGAAAGATTGCAAGGACTCTCCCCCTTTTTGCTTGACAGCAAAAAGGTCCAATTCTGTGCCTAATCGGGTGTATGAGCTCCCAAAATTGGCAGTGAACTGTTGGCACAACTCCGCCCAACTGTTGATGGAGTCAGGCGGAAGGCTCATGAACAAAGACCTGGCGGTCCCAATCAAAGCCACAGGGAAATAATTGGCCATCACGGCCTCATTTCTCCCAGTCTCAAGGATAGCGGTGGAATAAATTTGGAGAAATTCAACGGGATTGACAGTCCTATCAAATTTCTCCGGCAGGTGAGGCCGGAACTTCTGCAGCCATCTGACCATGCGTAGATGCATGGCCAAGGCAGAACAACCTCCTCCTACTCCCTCGGGAGCAGGGCTGTCCCGAGCCTCTCGCCTCTCGCGAGCAAGCTCGATGTGTACGCGACCGTCCTGTTGCCGGTAACGACGATCGAGCTCCGCCTGGAGGTCATGAGTGCCTCATTATGGTGTGAGTACGTTGTGCCCCGGAAGGCAGCGACGTCGCCTGTTGAGACGCAGCATGCCTCCTGTGCTGTGAAGTGTGCGGACCGAGTCTACCTGACAAGGTCCGATGCTGCGATGGGGCCCGCCCCAAGGGGCGAGGACCTTGATTGCTGATGCCATCAGCTACTGCTACAACCAGGTGTTCCACATCAGCTCTCCACTTCTCCATCGCACCCTGGGGTGCTCCTGGAGGCGGTGGACATTGGAGAAGAGCACGCGCAACATTAATCGCATGTTCAGGGTTGTGGTTCACTGATGCAGTGACCGACGCGGACGCCCCATCTCGACGTCCAGCTTGATTCGCCATAGCGGATGGTGGCAGCGGTGGCATGACTCCTGCTAGAGCCACAACACCTGCTGGCTATGGCATGTTGGAGGGATTGCCTCCAGCAGGTTGCACAACATGGTTACCATTGGATGATCCAGCAGCAGAATCCACCATCTTTGAATCTCAAGCACACCCCCTACCTGGCACGCCAACTATCAGAGTGTGATTCCGGCAATTCTCCCGGTACTACCGTTGGCAGCCCGCGGAGTTTTGTAGTTTGGTTGGGGCGCGCAGGGACTCAGAACAAGATTATGAGTTGACACAAGGATGTACGTGGTTCGGGCCGCCTGAGTGTAATACCCTACTCCACGAGTGTGTGTTGTTGTATTGAGCGTACATGTGTAGCGCCTGTGAGTCAGACCAAAGTGTGGCAGCCTTAGGCGCGTGTGGAATCCTCCCCCCTATGTATCGCTCAGTCAGTCCTTTTATAGTACAAGGACTCATCGTTACACCATCAGCCTGGCCTGACATGTGACCCTGGCGGTTACCGATGCTTAATACACAGTTAATGTACTTAATTCCCCTTAACAACATGATAACACACCTTTATGGCGGCGTTAATGGTATTAAGGGCCCTCCAATCGTGTCTTATTAAGATGGCATTAATGACACATAATCGGGTCTTGAAGCTTTAATTGTTCCTTGAAGGTCCGAGCCGTTGGAGGTCCACCAGTCTGCCCGTTGAGCTTGAAGGTCTGGCGGTTGGACGCGTGGCAGCTCTGGAGCTTACAGTATTGGACGAGTAGGTCCGGTGCTGTTGTACATGTGTCAGTACCGGATCTTCCCTCTGTCGGGGGTTAGGTCCGGGGGTGCCACACAGGTATCTAGCCGCAGCATTCCCATGTAGGGATTGTAGCTCCGGGTTTATGATACACATGGCGGCACTGGGACTAACCATAGGAGAGATGCAGGTCCGGCTCCGAGTGACACGTGGGGCCTTCGGAGGTCTTCAAATCAGATAAGTGGAATTCCTTTGCACTCTTTGCAGTCCCAAGGGGTATCCGGTACGCAGGGTACCGACAAACTAACAAATCCTTTTGTGAAGAATTTAGTAATATTATGATAGATAGGTTCGAAATGTCCATGATGGGACAGCTGAAATACTTCTTGGGATTCCATGTGAGGCAACAAAAGGAAGGGACGTTCATAAGCCAAACCAAGTATACTCAAGACATACTCAAGAAGTTTGGAATGGACAAGGCGAAGCCCATAAAGACTCCCATGGCAACAAATGGACACTTGGATCTCAATGAAGACAGACCAAGCATGGATCAAAAGGTATATCGGTCCATGATTGGATCCCTACTTTACTTATATGCATCTAGGCCTGATATTATGTTGAGTGTGTGCTTGTGTGCAAGATTTCAAGCCAATCCTAAGGAGTGTCACTTGACAGCCGTTAAGAGAATCTTGCAATATTTAGTTCATACACCCAACCTAGGCCTTTGGTATCCTAAAGGTTCCAAATTCAATATCATTGGATATTCCGATGCAGATTATGCCAGATGCAAAGTAGACAGAAAAAGTACCTCTGGTACTTGCCAATTCTTATGAAGATCCCTAGTTTCTTGGTCCTCCAAGAAACAAAACTCCATTGCCTTATCCAAGGACGAAGCGGAGTATGTTGCAACCGGGAGTTGTTGTGCACAACTCCTTTGGATGTGACAAACTCTAAGGGATTACGGTTACAATATGAGCCGTATTATACTCCTTTGTGATAATGAGAGTGCCAATAAAATTGCCCATAACCCCGTTGAGCACTCTAGAACCAAACACATAGACATCTGGCATCACTTTTTGAGAGACCACTCAATGAATGGAGAAATAGCTATTTTCCCATGTCAACACCGAAAAACAACTAGCTGACATATTCACCAAGCCACTTGATGAAAAACGATTCTGCGAGCTCCGAAATGAACTAAATATCCTTGATGCTCGGAATGTGGCTTGAAAACTTGCATACCTGTATGGCTTCTTCAAAATATGTTGATTGTGTTGTGAAAATCATCTCTCTCAATTTTCTCCAAAAAACTATTTCAATTACTTGATCTTGGTGAATTATGGTCATAGCTTGATTGTTGGATGTTTACTAATCATATTCATCAAGATTATTTGTGTGTTTTGCCCCCTATTTTTCTCTATAAGAACCTTCTAATATATACAAATGGGATAATTATATCTGTTCTGGTGACTACGGACTAGTCCGTGGTTACCCGGACTAGTCTGCACACTACAGACTAGTCTGCAGAGTGTCCGGTAGTCCGGACTAGTCCGGCCGACCATGGACTAGTCCGATTTTTTGATTCCATAACCCTAGGCACTGCCAAAACCTGATCTCCTTCACCCTCACAACTCACCTCACACTCTCTCTTTTCACTCGAGAGCCCCCAGGGCAATTTGGCGATTTTTCCATCAAATCCCTTCAAGTTTGGATGGAAATCGATCTCCATTGCTAGGGGATTGAAGACCACAGACTTGTCTGCAACTCAAACTCCCCCTTCGTCAAGAATCGAAGAATTTCGGTAACCCCCCCCCCAAACCCTAGAAACTTTGATTTCTTCCATTTTGGATCAAATAGCTTAGTTCCTTTCAGCTAACACATGCTTCCTTGCTGTATTACATCTATGTTAAGCTACTTTTGCATTGAGCAACACCATTTGTCTCATAGTTAGGGTTTGAGATGTTGAACACCGGACTAGTCCGGACTAGTCCGCACATGAGCATCGGACAAGTCCAATTTTTAACTGAACTCAACCCTAAAATTCCAACTACTCAATGCATACCCTTGCCATCAACACTCATCCATTCCTTGCATAATCTCTTTGTCAGGACAATGTCAAATGAGAACATCTCCTACTTTGAAGATGAGATGGAACAAGATTTGTTGCCGAGTGCTTCGGAGTCTCGTGCTAACAAGAGGCAAGAGCGTGCCTCTGAGCCAGCACCTTCTCCACCTCAGGTGCAACGCAAGGTTCTAGCCAAGAAGCCTGCGTCCAATGCTAAGGATGCAACTGGCTCTAGCTCAGCAGCTCCTCGCCAAGCTAAAGGAAAGGGAAAAGGAATTGCCTCGGGCCCAATCGGCCCTCTCAAGATGGCAGCTCCGAGGCAGGGAAACAGGGATCCTTCCGAGGAGAAGTTCAATGGCAAGGGAAGCGATACGGCTTCCAAGCTCAGATTTGTGGACTGTTACAACCGGTCAAAGAAGGCAACCGGTGCAAGATTCTGGAGTAACTTCCACGCAGACTTCTATAGCTCTGTGTACCAATCTATGAAGTCTCCAGTTGTTCGCAACCAGTGGATTGACTGGAATCATTTTGAAAGGAAGAGTTGTGATGCTTTTGATCAAGTGGTGGAGGTTGCATCAAGACATGGACTGAAGGACATGTTTGCCATCAGGTACAACTTGAACGATGAAATCATCGCTCAATTCTATGCCACATGCTATTTTTCCAGTGATGAAGAGGAGAGGGTGACTTGGATGACACATGGATCCAAGTACACTATTACCTATGATGATTTTGCAATACTACTTCACCTAGAAGACACAGACAACAATGAGCTCACTATCCACAACATTGGTGTCTTGGGGAAGGATAAGATGGACTTTTTTATGATACTAGTCTAAAGTACAACCCTCCATCAACCAAGAACATGAAGCCCTTTTTCATGGTTCTTAATAGGGTACTAAGGAAGACAATAGCTCCAAAAGACGGAGATGCAGGAAGTGTGCAAGGGTACTTGAGGACCCTGATGAAGGTGATTAGCAAGAACCGAAAGTTCGATATCTTTGACTATATATGGAATGACATGGTTAACATCTCCTGCACACAAAACAGATCCTGTGGCTATGCACCTTACTTGATGTTTACAATTGAGAAAGTCACGGGGATCGAGTTCGTGAAGAATGTGGAGCACACTCCCTTGAGGCCTCAGAAGCCTACCCAAGCTACTCTCCCAGCTGCTCCATCCCCAGTGTCCAGCGAAGAGGCTCCGAGGAGGGCTCAAAGAGATGCCAGTACTATCCCTGCCACTAGGTCCCCTCCTCAAAAAGGGTCTGCTAGTGGAATCTTGAAGTACTTGGCTGCCATTTTTGGCTCCTGCAAGAAAGCTGAAGTCAAGCTCCACAAGCAGAACAAGGCAAAGAAGGCAGACTTGAAGTATGTCAAAGAAAATATCAAGAACATTTGTCAAAAGCTGAAGATTGAGCCTATTGGATCTCCAGTTATCTCCGATGACTCTGCCTCCGACTTCACGAAGCTTCCATCACTTTCACCTTCTGAGCTCGCCTATTTTGGCATTGGGGGCACTTCGAGTCGCTTCGCTCCTCCTCCTCCTTCCTAACCTGAAGATGAAGATGAAGATGAGGAGAGGACCGACAACAAGGAATGAGCCACTAGATCCCTCCTCTCTTTCTTTTTGGTGTCTTGATGCCAAAGGGGGAGTCACTAGGTCCTAGCTGTAGGTTGCGAGAGGAGAGTTCTCTTCATGTTTATTTTGGGTTGTAAAACTTTATCTGTGTTCTCTTATGCTTTTGGTCTTGTGATGTGGTGCTAAGACTATTCTTATGTGTCTAAGTTTTATTTATGAAATCTATGATGATGATTTGCTACAATATGTGCTTATGCTCTGAAATTGACATATATGCTTGATGTTGAGATAATGATGTCAATTGTTTCATTTTCATCACAATTATTGCTCACACACACGTAGTTCTGCAACCCACCATAAAGAGTGCACATATGCCTTATGTTGTCATGCTTAATTTGTTCCAAACACACATGTGCACACTTTATGAAAATTCTGTATTTTTATCATATTTTGTGAAATCTCAATTGGTTGTCATCAATCACCAAAAAGGGGGAGATTGAAAGTGCATCTAGGCATCCCTTGTGGGTTTTGGTTGATTTATGATAAACAAATGAGATCCTAACCAAATTTTTGAGATGAGCGCAGGTTTTAATGAAATTATGAAGAAAGCACAAAAAGAAAGGAGAATGAGGAACTATATGGAAAAGAGCTTAAGAGCTGGATAGACTAGATCATTGTGTATGGGGTGTGTTGGAGAAACACACCCCAAGAGCTTAAGCACAAGAAAACTCATTCACTGCACAAATTCATACATGTTCGGACTAGTTCGATATACCCCGGACTAGTCCGATAATCCCTCTGTTCAGAATCAGACAAGTCCTCCCAGTGCGGACTTGTCTGCACAATCCAAGTTTACATAGACCGTACTAGTCCGATATCACCACAGACTAGTCCGATATCTTCTGACTAAGATCGGACTAGTCCTCCCCAGTGCGGACTAGTCCTCAACACTTCACAGCTTTGCACGAAATTGGACAAGTCCGATATCACCACAGACTAGTCCGATATCCTTCTGACCCAAGTCGGACAAGTCCTACATATGCTCGGATTAGTTCGAAAAACCCTCTGTCTAAAATCGGACAAGTCCTCCAAGTGTGGACTTATCACGAATACACTAAGGGTTTCACCACCACCGGACTAGTCAAATATGTGCTGGACTAGTCTGAACATTTCCACAGACAAAAATGGACTAGTCCGCTCCTGGCCGGACAAGTCCGATATTTCGGGGCACTTAGGGTTTCGTACACCGGACTAGTCCGGAGTCCACCACGGACTAGTCCGGACTTTGAAAACCCTAACGGTAACCCTTGGAAACCCTAGTATAAATAGAGGTGCACGACCCAATGATGATCACTCTCGACTCCCAGCGCTGTCACACCCTCCAAGAGCCTAGAAAACACGTCTCTCCACACAATCCAACAAAAGAAAGATCAAATTTGTGTGGATCAACTCTAGATCAAAGGAGAGACACGATTCTTCATATTTGAGATCTTGGGTTTGATTCTCTGGCACACTCTTGTTGTTTCATTGCAGATCTTACGAGTATGTTCTTGGTGGTGTTTTGATTTGTAATCTTGGGGAGCCCTCAACTTGTGAGAATGCCCCTTTGAACCCGGCTATCTTACCCCTCTGTGATAGTGGAAGAGAATGGGACTTTGTGGCGATTCGACGAGGGTAGGGTTGGTGAAGACCCGATCCTTTCGTGGGCTCCTCAATATGGATGTAGGTTGCCTCTGTGGGAACCGAACCATGGAATAAAATCTTGTGTCAATCTTGTTCTTAGTTTTTCATATCACATTCTAGGGTTTACTTGATCTTGCATATCTTACATTAAAACCTTGAAACTAAAGATTACCTTGTGTTTTACTAAGTTTAATTGAAGCAACATACTCTAGTTACATCTTAATTTTCGCTGAATAGAGTACTTAGATTGAGATCATTGATCTATCTTGATCAATCTAGTCTGCACGCACCGGACTAGTCCGCACACTACCGGACTAGTTCGATTTCTCGATATTTGATCAAGTTGCTGAGTGTTGCAGGTTCCGACTAAGAATCAAAAGGCCTATTCACCCCCCCTCTAGCCCACATCCAGCTATGTCTCCTTTCATTGAGTGATCTCTCAAAAAGTGATGTCGGATGTCTATGTGTTTTGTTCTAGAGTGCTCAATAGGGTTATGGGCGATTTTAATGGCACTCTCATTATCACAAATAAGTGGAATACGACTCATATTGTAACCGTAATCCCTTAGAGTTTATCACATCCAAAGGAGTTGTGCATGACAACTCTCGGCTGCAACATACTCCGCTTCGGCCGTGGACAAGGCAATGGAGTTTTGTCTCTTGGTGACCAAGAAACTAGGGATCTACCTAGGAATTGGCAAGTACCGGAGGTACTTTTTCTATCTACCTTGCATCCAACATAATCTGCATCGGAGTATCCAATGAGATTGAATTTTGAACCTTTGGGATACCAAAGGCCAGGGTTGGGTGTATGAACTAAATATCGCAAGATCCTTTTTACGGTTGTCAAATGACATTCCTTAGGATTTGCTTGAAATCTTGCACACAAACATAAACTCAACATGATATTAAGCCTAGATGCACATAAATAAATTAAGGAGCCAATTATGGAGCGATATACATTTTGATCCACGTTTGGTCCGTCTTCATTTAGATCCAAGTGACCTTGTTGCCATGGGAGTCTTTATGGGCTTTTCTTTGTCCATTCCAAACTTCTTGAGAATGTTGTGAGTGTACTTTGTTTGGTTTATGAATGTCCCGTACTTTTGTTGCTTCATTTGGAATCCCGAAAAGTATCTCAACTCTCCCATCATGCACATTTCGAATCTATTTGTCATAATCTTACTAAATTCTTGACAAAAGGATTTTTTAGTTGAAGCAAATATAATATCGTCAACATAGATTTGGCAAATGAAGAGATCATCATCAATGTGTTTAGTAAACAAAGTGTAATCAGCTTTACCGATCTTGAAGCCATTTTCAATCAAAAAATCTCTAAGGCACTCATACCAAGCTCTGGGAGCTTGTTTGAGGCCATAGAGAGCCTTACACAGTTTGTACACTTGGTCGGGGTACTCTCGATCTTCAAAATCGGGTGGTTGCTCCATGTACACCTCCTTCTTGATTGGTACATTGAGGAAGGCACTTTTCACGTCCATTTGATAAAGCTTGAAATCATGGTGAGTAACATATGAAAGTAATATACGAATCGATTCAAGCCTAGCTATGGGAGCAAAAGTCTTGTCGAAATCCAAACCTTCGACTTGTGAGTACCCTTTGGCCACAAGTCGTGCCTTGTTCCTTGTTAGCACTCCATGTTTGTCTTGTTTGTTGCGGAAGACCCATTTGGTGCCGACGACGTTGGACTTGGGTCTTTCAACAAGCTCCCACACTTCATTCCTTTTGAAGTTGTTCAATTCTTCTCGCATTGCTATCACCCAATCCGGATCTTTTAATGCATCTTCAACCCTGTATGGTTCCAAAGAAGATACAAAAGAATAGTGTTCACAAAAATTAGCTATGCGAGATTGAGTTATTACTCCCTTATGGATGTCACCGATTATATTATCGATGGGGTGATCTCTTTGGATGCTTTGGTGTACTCTTGGATGTGGCACTTGTGGTCTTGAATCTTCATTACCGTCTTCTTCTCCCGTGGATAGTTGCCCTCATTGATGTTTTGATCACCTTGATCTTGTGTGGAAGCTCCCCCTTGATCATTTTCCTCCGCTTGTGGTTCATCTTCTTCATTCGCATTTGGAGGTGGCACTTGTGATTGAACATCGCCCAATGCCATTCTTCTCAATGCTTGACATGGAGCTTCTTCTTGATCTATCACACACTGGTCAACTTGCTCTACTTGAGAGCCATTAGTTTCATCGAACACTACATCACGTGCTACTTCAATAAGTCCAGAGGTCTTGTTGAAGGCACGATAAGCGTAGAAGTTCGAATTGTAGCCAAGTAAGAAACCTTCATTGGACTTTCAAGTGAACTTCGAAGTCCTGGGCTTCTTGTTTAAAATATAATATTTTGAACCAAAAACTCAAAAATATGAAATATTCGGCTTGTTACCCGTGAGTAGTTCATACGAGGTTTTCTTGAGTAGACAATGAAGATAGAGTCGGTTTATGGCGTGACAAGCGGTGTTAACCGCTTCAGCCCAAAACCTGTTCGAAGTCTTGTATTCATCGAGCATTGTCCTCGCCATCTCAATGAGCGTTCAGTTCTTCCATTTGGATACTCCGTTTTGTTGAGAAGAATATGGTGCTGAAAATTCGTGCTTTATCCCTTCTTCAACTAGATATTCCTCAACTTGAGTATTCTTGAATTCTGTCCCATTGTCACTTCGTATGTTCTTGATCTTCAATGAGAATTCATTTTGGGCATGCTTGATGAACTTCCTGAGGGTTCCTTAAGCTTCTGTCTTATCATGCAAAAAGAAAATCCACGTGAAGCGTGAAAAATCATCAACAATGACTAAACCGTATTTATTACCGCCGATGCTTACGTAAGAAATTGGACCAAATAGATCCATATGGAGGAGCTCGAACGGTCTTGTTGTAGTCATGACATTCTTCGCGGATGGGGTGCTCCTACTTGCTTCCTGGCTTGGCACGCTCTACAAGGCCCATCTTTCTAAAAACAACATCCTTTAAACCACGGATGTGATCGCCTTTTAGAAGTTTTTGAAGATTCCTCATACCAACATGTGCTAGCCGTCTATGCCACAACCAACCCATGTTGGTCTTTGCAATCAAGCATGTGTGAAGTTCGGCTTTATCTTTGTTGAAGTCAACTAGATAAAGTTTTCCCTTTAACACACCCTTGAATGCAACCAGTTATCACTCCTAGAGATGGTCACACCCTCATTAGTGAATAAACAATTATAACCCTTGTCACATAATTGAGAAATAGACAAAAGGTTATAATCTAAGGAGTCAACGTGTAAAACATGAGAAAGAGTATGTTGTGATGAAATTGCAATTTTACCGGTACCAATCACCCTTCCCTTGACTATTATCACCAAAGTAAATGCCTTCGCTTGGATCTTCATTTTCTTCATATTCCATGAACATTCTTCTTTCTTTGGTCATGTGATTGGTGCATCCACTATCTAGCACCCATTTTGCTCCACCAGATGAATAGGCCTGCAAAAGACAAATTATGCCTTGTTCTTAGGTACCCAAGCTTGCTTGGGTCCTTTGAGGTTAGTCACAAGTGATTTGGGCACCCACACATGAGACTTGGTGTTCCCATGGCGTGGCCCAACATATTTAGCATAAACTCTTCCAAGATTACCTTTCATAAGCACATATAAAGCATCAAAAGTTCTAAGTATGAGTTGTTGTTTGTTGACGGCTCCTAAGGTATACTAACAAATCATCCCTAGCTAAGGTGCTAGAAATGCTTGTTAGTATTACTTATGCACCATTAACTAAACATCTCCAACTGATGTGTCAGAAATGCTTGTTAACGGTTCTATTGGATCACAGAGTGAATTCCGCAAGCGCACGGAGGTATCATTGTAGCATTTCCCCTTAAGAGTATTCCCAAGGGTGTCATTTATTTGATCCCAAAGGAAGGCGGGGTAGAGATATAACAATCATCAAGTGGAAAGGGTAGAAAGGTCTAGGTAAGAATCTAGTAAGGATGTATAAAATAATAGTGGAGGTAGTGTGACACACACAAAATCTTTCAAGTCTAAGGGGGATAAGAGGATCCTAGAGGTTAGTTAAGGTTGAGAGTTATGGAGGTACTCCTACTATGCTCTATTGTACATATACATAGCCTAAACTAATTATTCATAAGCTAGATCAATAGTGAATACTTATGCTATGTGGTTCAACACATCGGACACGGGCTTACCCCTAGCAATACTAGGGCGACTCCCGCCAAGAGCCTGTGGCATAGCTGAACGTGGAGGATTAGAAAGGGCAGATAGGGCTGTCACCACCTACTGCCTACATCTTCAATCTGTGGGTCTAAGACACATCCAATGCTACTTAGCTATCCTAGCACCATGCTAGCATATTAAGTAATTACCTTAAGAGCCTAGGCACAATCCATCCTAAGGCAATGAATTGAATCATCATTGAACCAATGTTGATACACAACATAATTATCCATTCTAACCTAGTTATGTTATAATTAACTAGACTATAGTGGGGGTCTATAGGTTCTATGATAATGAGATATGTTCATGGTGAAACAGTCATAGAAGCTATACCTTCCACATACATGGACTCCACAATCAAACAAGAAACGCTTTGCCCAAATATATGTATAAGTAGAGACTAAAGATACTATCTTTATTATGCATAAATTCACAAATAAAAGAAAGAATACATGAGCCATACCTTTCCCAATGTAGGATTGGGAAGAGAGAGACTCCTTACTCCTTTCCCAATTTGGACTTGGGACTAGAGACTCTCCTCTCTACAACCTAACTCATATAAGACTATGGATGATAGTGTATACAAAAGAGACGAAGCTCAAGTGGTGTGTGTTGATGATGAGTAGGTTTAGGCCCGATCTTCCAAAAGGTATGTCGATTGAGGTGGAGAACTCGACGTTGATGATCCGCGGCACTCGAGCGGTTCGAGTACCCCTGCAATCACTACACCACAGCTCCGTTGGTTATCAACCGTGCTGCACATGCTTGACCTCGCCAAGAAGGCTAATCCCTGCAAGTGCAACCGAGAACACGAGCAAGAACGTCGAAGACACGATCAGAAAATCGCGAAGTTGGGGTCTCACAAACCGTAGAACGGTGATATTATTGATCTAAGCAAAACCCACCGAATATGACCAGCGGCTGCAGTATTTATAGGCTAGGGTTCTACCAAAACACGATTAGACGTGTCCCTAATGGACTCTTACGGGATACAAGGCCCAAAGGCCCGATTCGGTGGCGCAGCACCGAACAGAAATCTGGACTCGACTTGTTTCGACAATTCCCAATGACTCCGGAAGAATTTTGAGGTGGGACCAGAACCATTGGAAATTTTATCTTCTCCTATTTCCGTGCATATGTAGAACGTCGAAAACAGAGTCCGTACACCTCCTGACGTCCGTTTTAAGTTGGACTGATCCTGGACTCCGAGTTGAACTCGAGTCCGAGTTGTAAACTGTTTCCATCAACTTGTGGACGTCCCAGCTGGTTCTCCATGCTCCCAAGGCCTCTTTTCTTCACTTGTTGATATTCTCCATTATTCCTAATAACAATTAAATCATCACATAGCAATCTATTCTCAAACTCACATACAAAAGAAGTTAGGAATGAATTCACCTGCTAATTTAATAACCGTGCTCGTGCTCTTGTGATTGGTCCTTGCAGTTCAATGTGCGTCTCCGCTGTTGTGATGTCCTCATCATCCCCCCCTCTTGAATTGGAGTCGTCCTCGACTCAAGTTCATCTTCTTCTCCCAAGTATGGTCGCAAATCTAAAATGTTAAATGTAGGACTAACACCAAAATTGGGAGGCAATTCAAGCTTATATGCATTATCATTGATCTTTTCAACGACCTTAAAAGGACCAGCAGCTCGTGGCATAAGTTTAGATTTTCTCAAGTCGGGAAATCACTCTTTTCTCAATTGTAACCACACCAAATCACCCGGTTCAAGTTTTACTTCTTTTCTACCTTTACTACCTGCAATCGTTCAATATTTTTCTTTGTAGTTTCATGCATCTTAAGAATGAATTCAGATCGTTGTGTAGCATCCAAATTTATAGTTTCAGAAGGAGGCAAAGGTAGTAAATCAATAGGAGCACGGGGATTGAAAACATACACTACCTGGAATGGACTTACCTTTGTCGTGGAGTGAACGGATTTGTTGTCAGCAAATTCTATATGTGGTAAACACTCCTCCCACAACTTCAAATTTGTTTTCAAGAAAGCCCGCAACATAGTGGATAAAGTACGATTAACTACCTCGATCTGTCCATCCGTTTGTGGGTGACATGTAGTTGAAAACAGCAACTTGGTTCCCAATTTATACCACAAAGTTCTCCAAAAATGACTTAAAATTTTTGCATCACGATCAGAAACAATGGTATTTGGCACACCATGTAAACGAATAATTTCCGTCATAAATAAATCAGCAATGTGTGAGGCATTATCATTCTTATGACAAGGTATAAAGTGTGCCATTTTGGAAAAACGATCAACAACTACAAAAATAGAATCCCTCCCCCTCTTAGTCCTAGGAAATCCCAAAACAAAGTCCATAGAAATATCCTCCCAAGGTACACTAGGAACAGGAAGAGGCATATAAAGACCATGTGGGTTAAGGCGAGACTTAGCTTTGTTGCGCGTAGTGCATCATGACATGTAGCGCTCGACATCACGCCTCATCTTTGGCCAAAAGAAGTGTGTGGACAGCACGTCTTCAGTTTTCTTCACTCCGAAATGTCCCATCAAACCTCCTCCATGTGCTTCCTGCAAAAGTAATAGATGAACGGAGCTAGCTGGAATGCATAGCTTGTTAGCACGATAGAGGAGACCCTCTCGCAGCACATATTTATTCCAAGTCCTTCCTTCTCTACAATTTTCAAAAGCATCTTCGAAGTCCAAATCAGTAGGATATAATGCTTTAATTGTTTTCAAACCAAAGATTTTATGATCAAGTTGGGACAGCATGGTATAACGCCTAGATAATGCATCGGCAATGATATTTTCCTTCCCTTTCTTATGCTTAATGATGTATGGAAAAGACTCTATGAACTCAATCCATTTAGCATGTCGTTTATTCAGATTGGTTTGACACTTAAGATACTTCAGTGATTCATGATCGGAATGTATGACAAACTCCTTAGATCAAAGATAATGTTGCCAAGTTTGTAATACACGCACTAAGGCATACAATTCCTTATCATAAGTAGAATAATTCAGAGAAGGACCATGAAGTTTTTCACTAAAGAAAGCAACAAGTTTACCTCCTTGTATGAGAACGCCTCCAATACCAATGTCGCTTGCATCGCATTCTAGCTCAAAGGTCTTGTCAAAATCAGGAAGTTGTAGTAATGGTGCTTGTGTAAGCTTCGATTTGAGAGCATCAAAAGCTTGTTGCTGCTGTTCGCCCCATTGAAATGGAACTCCCTTCTTCGTTAGCTCATGTAGAGGTGCTGCAATGGTGCTGAAATCCCGCACAAAGCACCAATAAAAACCTGCAAGACCAAGAAAACTACGAACCTGTGTGACGGTTGTTGGGGCTGGCCAGCTGGTGATTGCTTCAATTTTTGCCTCATCCATCTCAATTCCCTGCGAGGAAACGACATAGCCAAGAAACAAGACTCGATTGGTGCAAAAGACACACTTTTCAAGGTTACCAAACAAACGTGCATCTCTCAAAACTGTAAAAACAACATGTAAATGATCAAGATGTTCATCATATGACTTGCTGTAAATGAGGATATCATCGAAGTAAACCACCACAAATTGTCCAATGAAAGCACATAAAACCTTGTTCATTAATCGCATAAAGGTGTTGGGTGCATTAGTTAAACCAAAAGGCATGACTAACCACTCATAAAGTCCAAACTTGGTTTTAAATGCAGTTTTCCATTCATCTCCTAGTGCCATTCTAATTTGGTTGTAACCACTACGCAAGTCAATTTTTGTGAAGATGATAGCACCACTCAATTCATCAAGCATGTCATCTAATCGAGGAATAGGATAACGATATCAAATGGTGATGTTATTAATCGCTCGACATTCAACACACATGCGCCAACTACCATCTTTCTTAGGAACCAAAAGAACAGGAACGGAACAAGGGCTAAGGCTTTCACGAATGTACCCGCGGTCCAAAAGATCTTGGACTTGTCGCTTAATTTCCTTAGTTTCTTGTGGATTCACCCTGTATGCTGCACGATTTGGCAAACTTGCTTCTGGAATCAAATCAATCTTGTATTCAATGCCTCTCATCGGTGGTAAACCAGGGGGTATCTCGGAGGGAAACACATCCTCAAACTCCTGCAAAATGTTAGCAACAGCAGGGGGCAATGCAATAGACAATTCATGAAGTGAAAACATGGCTTCTTTGCAAACTAAAGCATAGCACATCCCCATAGCATTGAATAAATCAGCAAGTTCAGATTTAGTTGCGAGCAACGATGGTGATTTTAACTTAATAACTTGCTGTTTTTCAGATTCTAATTTTGTTGCTTTGCCATCACAAATTTTACTCTTCTCAAAATGCACAGTGATTTTATTTCCCTTATGCATGAGAGTATATTTATTGGTTCTACCATGATGAATAGCATCTGTATCAAATTCCCAAGGACGACCCAATAAAAGAGAACAAGCATCCATAGGAACAACATCAAAATCAGCAAAATCATGGTATGAACCAATTGAAAAATGTATTCTCGCTGTTTGTGTTACCCGAACCTTACCGCTGTTGTTGAACCATTGAATATGGTACGGATGAGGGTGTGCTCTTGTTGTCAAACCGAGTTTCTTGACGACGTTCGTGTTCACCAAGTTATTGCAGCTACCTCCATCAATTATAGTGTGTACACGACAGTCCTTGACGATGAGAAACATGTGGAAGAGGTTGTGTCGTTGTAGCTTGTCGTCGGTCTCCACTTTGGAGCTCAAGGCACGCTGCACAATGATGCTCCTATAGTTCTCCGTCGCTGCTGTACCAAGTACCTCTTCTTCAGTGTGTTCGTCATTTGGATCTGTAAAGTCAGTAGCAAGAGAATATTCATCTTCAACATCCGAAGTACTATCATACCCGCCATCGTCGCGTGCTATGTATGCTCGTTTGCTCGAGCAATCTCTCATCATATGACCAAGTCCCTGACAGCGGTGACACTTAGTGTCGAAAGTATGACCCATAGAAGAAGTGGACGAAGAAGACTTGAATGATGTCGCCTTGCTGCCTTCCGGCACGCGAGAAGGTGGAGCAGCAGTTATAGTTCGTTGGCCACCATTGGGTGGTGTAGTCGCTGCACGGGGGCCGAAGATGGTGCTGTTTTGGATGGTGTAGTCGCTGCACGCGGCGTGAAGTTGCTCCTCGTGTGATGTTGCTGTTGTTGTCGGCCCTGCAATTCTTTTTCTGCCAACATAGCAAGCTGAAAGAATCTGTTAACAGTATCATATTCTTTGTAATCAATAATGTCCTGAATTTCACGCCTGAACCCCCCATAAAAACGAGCTATTTTATCATCCATGTCCTCTACTACCCTACAACGTAGCATACCCTTTTGTAACTCTTGATAATACTCCTCTACGGACATGTTACCTTGGTCTAAACGCTGCAATTTTTTGCGAAGGTCCCGCTGAAAAGATGGAGGAACAAATCGAACACGCATAGCTTCCTTTAATCTATCCCGTGTTGGAGGGTCAGTTCTAGTTTTAACAAGTTCATTCCACCATATGATAGCAAAGTCCTTAAACTCACTAGTGGCTTGACGAACTCTATGTTGTTCAGGAACAAGATGGGAATTAAAATTTTGCTCTACTGTCATCTCCCAATCAAGATAAGCCTCAACATCATAAGCACCATAAAAAGAGGGTATAGTAAATTTCACTTTAGCAAAAGGATCATCAGGAGGACGATTATAATAATTGTTATGATTATTACCTCCCATACCTCGACAATAAAGTGGCAGTCTTGGCTGATTATTGTGATCTTCCAGTTCACCATAAGAATTTTCTTCTTGTCTTCCAGCGAGAGGCAACCGATCCTCAAAAGTATTCATCCAAAGAGCAAGGTCATCCAGTTGGCGAGTCAAGTTCGCCGATGACTCATCCATTGCTGCGTTGTATTTGGCGAACATATCCGTCATGGTCTTCATCATATCACGTAACTCAGCATGTTAAACACATTCATCATCATTGTCTTCTCCTGCCATTGTTAGTAGGAAACAAAAGACAACAACAAAAAAAATATGTTATCCCTATCAACTACAGTGACAATGTGGAAGGTGGAAGAAAACAATCTCTCTCGCTCAAGCGTCTTACCACGCTCTTACAAGTGTTCTTACCGACACAGCAGGTGGTGTGGACGGTGAGATGAACCAATGAAGCGTGGGGTGATTGCAAAGGTTCCTGTTATGCTCAAGAGAAAGGTGGAGCTTGGATGGCACAATATGGTGGCTAATAAGCAGAAAATCGTTAGCAGCTAAACAAAGTTGAATAAGTATTCAATGTAGGAAACTATTGCTGGTCAACCAAGTGCCCTAGAGCCTATCACAACACAAGGAAGTATCAAGGCAAAAGAAAGACAGAATGATATAGCCAACAAAACAGCACCAAGTGGTATATGCCAATTGCTTTAATATGCGTGCTCTTCACTATTTTTTTTCTTTTTTGTAATATTTTTTGATATTTTTTCTTTACTCAGGAGCACAAATATAGGAAGCACACAAATTTGCAGCTCAATTGGATGTAATATGCGGCCTATAGAAAATCAAGAAGATTCTTTAAAATTCGTGCTGAAACTTCGGGGGCCGGATAGCCTATCTTCCGAGGGGAATTTGGGCAATCTAATTTCGCCGAACGCAGCTACACGGTGGAAATCAGATGCGAAATTTCGTGTAGATGAATTTGAAAAAAAATTCGCCCAATTTCGAGTTCGTATGCGAAAGTTATGGCCGTTTTAATGTAGGTTGTCCGAGTTACGTTTTTTTGGATGTTGATTCCAACTCGGTTTGAGAACAGAACTTGCAATCGAATATGAAAACGATTGAGAATTTGCACAACAACTAATGAGGTGGTGTGTGATGATTCAAGGATGAATGACACAAAAGTTTGTCACCTAATCTAGGGCTGGCGATGCGGGAGTTCACGCAAGGCGGCTAGCTAGGGCAAATCGATGAATGTGGTGGATCGGTTTGTTATTTATGGATTGTGGAATAGGTGTCGAATAGCAAGAAAACAAGGACGAAACACGATAACTAGGACCCAAAACACAAAGCTAAACCAGCAACAAGACTCGACCACACGAATGCAAACTCAACAATGCAAACTGAAAAACAAAACTGCAGGCACTATAGTCTGGGAAGCGGTAAAAATGATCTAATTTTTTTGTGACTTTTCTATGGACTCTAGGTACAAAACAAAATCGATCTAATGGAAGGAAAACAAAGATACCTCATGGGCAACCTAGAAATCTGATACCAATTGATGAGTAGGTTTAGGCCCGATCTTCCGAAAGGTATGTCGATTGGGGTGGAGAACACAATGTTGATGATCCGCAACACTCGAGCGGTTCGAGTACCCCTGCAATCACTACACCACGGCTCCGTTGGTCATCAACCATGCTGCACACGCTTGACCTCTCCAAGAAGGCTAATCCCTGCAAGTGCAACCGAGAACACGAGCAAGAACGTCGAAGACACGATCAGGAAATCGCGAAGTTGGGGTCTCACAAACCGTAGAACGGCGATATTATTGATCTAAGAAAACCCCACCGAATATGACTGGGGGCTGCAGTGTTTATAGGATAGGGTTATACCAAAACACGATTAGACGCGTCCCTAATGGACTCTTACGGGATACAAGGCCCAAAGGCCCGATTTGGTGGCGCAGTACTGGACAGAAATCTGGACTCGAATTGTTTCGACGATTCCCAATGACTCCGGAAGGATTTTGAGGTGGGACCATAACCATTGGAAAGTTTATCTTCTCCTCTTTCCGTGCATATGTAGAACGTCGAAAACAGAGTCCGTACGCCTCCTGGGCATCCATTTTAAGTTGGACTGATCCTGGACTCCGAGTTGAACTCGAGTCCGAGTTGTAAACTGTTTCCATCAACTTGTGGATGTCCCAGCTGGTTCTCCACGCTCCCAAGGCCTCTTTCCTTCACTTGTTGATCTTCTACATTATTCCTAATAACAATTAAATCATCACATAGCAATCTATTCTCAAACTCACATACAAAAGAAGTTATGGACGAATTCACCTGCTGATTTAATAACCGTGCTCGTGCTCTTGTGATTGGTCCTTGCAGTTCAATGTGCGTCTCCGCTGTTGTGATGTCCTCATCAGTTGAAGTGAAGGGTATGGGATCCTATTTATACTAGTTTTGAGGTTGGTTCCCGCCACCAAAAGCGCGCGAATCAGTCACCATTGACTCCAGAAAGCCGGGAGGAGCCAACACGTGGAGGCTGACCGAGTTTGGTGCAGAGACCAGGTCGGCCGACCCCCTAGTTCGGCTGACCTGGTCATTGCACCAATTCTCGTGTGCTTTCTCCAGGTGGCTGCCAGGTGGGTCCCATTGATGTATATGGGTGATACATCGTTGGATCTCCTCAGATACTTCTGTTTGTGGGCCATTTGATCCATGGGATGCCACATGTCATTGCCTGATTGGCTGGGATGATATTTTATAGGATTGACCCCTCTTCATTTCCTCATTTCCTGCATAAAATGCTGCATACACATATTTCTCCAAGTCCAAGTGGAATTGGGTTAGATAGAAAGGTGATGTGTGCAAGAAATGACAAATCCTTCACATAATCGAGTTAAATTGACGGATGAAATTGGTATACAACAGCCGTCAACAAACTCCCCCAAGCTTATCCTTTGCTCGTCCCGAGCAAAGTCAAAACTTTAGGGTGATGATCAGGAGTTGCTACAATATCTTATTTTCAAAAGTATCTAATGCACAACAAGATACTCTACCTAGTATTGCAGAAATTGGCTATGATACCCTACCTTTCTTAAGTTATCATGGGGCTTATGCTTTCTCATATTCATGAGTAGTTGAAAGGTAGAATAGCAAATGGAGCAAACATAGCCTAGAAATCAAGTTCTACTTAAACCCCGGAGAATTCAATTTAGATATTAAGTACCTCAATTTGATTCTCTCAATCACTCCTTTGTGGATAGTGGAAATATTTCCTCACCAAAGCATTGTGCCTCTACTATTCCTACTCATTGGATATGGCTTGTATGTGGAGCTTGGTAAGGAAAGTAAGTAGGCATATTTGCAACACATAATATTGCTAAGTCAAAAGAGTAAGCCTTAGGATAATTCAAATCAAAACTTTTTGATTCAAGACTAGTGCATGTGTAATGGAGTGGAAGTGGATGTGGATACTTGAGATAACTCCTTTTTGGTGTAATCTCTCTTTCTTTTGCAGGGATGAAACATGGCTACTTTTTTTCTCTCATGCTTATGATGTAAGCATGCCTCTTTTTTTTTCATTTTCTTTTTGTTGCCATGTCTTCTACTCCCTTTCTTTGCAATGAATTTTGAAGAGAGTGCTAAACATGAATAACATGGAGTTTCTCTTTTTATTGTGGTATGGTGGATATAATGGACGTTTTGCTTACTCCTAGTGTAGAAGTATAGCATGTGCAAGTGAAGTCTTGAATTCAAAAAGAGTTGAATAATTTCTCACATAGGTGTATACTAGTTTGACTAGGCTCAATGTGAAAGCAAATAGCATATGCATAATGTTTTGTCTATGTATAAACATCATATGGCTTTGGTAGGTATTTCCAATCAATTGAGGGAAACTTAAATCTTTTTAGAATTTCTCTGAAAATCTAAGTTTTACTTTCAAACAAGGACTAGCAGCCCTATTACCAATTCTAATCTCGCAACAACCTAGAATTAGATCAAGCTTTTTCTACCCACAACTTCCAAATTAAGGTAGAAGTAATTCAAACCAATGAAAGCAATATACGGAGAGTAGCAAGTTGTAAACTAGAGACTTAGGAAAATAAAACAGAGCAACTGTTCATCATTTCATCTATGTGAATTATAAATCATTCTTACCGCACATCTTTATTTGATGAAAGCAAATCTAACCTATATATATTTTTTTTAAATGCAAGGTGGATGATGGATGGATAGAAAATAAATATGCAAGGAATGTGATACATGTTACCTCAAGTGGGGGTCCTCCGCAAGCTTGTTCTTCAACTACCTCCGTGATAAGGGTTGAACCCTTGATGACGGAAGTACGCTGCAAGATCGGCTTGTTGTTGTTGTAGCACCGTGTTGAGGTTGGTGAATTGAGCGTCCATGTGTTGTTGCAAATCCTGGGTACCTTGAACATGCTCCTGGAGTGTGCTGTAGATGTCACCCGTTCTCACTTCAAGTTCTCCCATACGTCTAGTGAGGTCCGTCATTCCTTGGCTATAGTCATGATGACTTCTGGCCAAAAAGGAACGACATCCTCTCATGGACGTTGGGGGCAAGCTGCTAGAGCTTGAAGAGGATAAGGGTGGATCCCTTTGCCATTCTTGCCAAGATGATCCCTGACAACGGAGCCAGAAATGCTTGTTGACGGCTCCTAAGGTATACTAACAAATCATCCCTGGCAAAGGTGCCAAAAATGCTTGTTGGAATTACTTACGCACCATTAACTAAACATATCCAACTGATGTGTCAGAATTGTTTTTTAAAAATTCTATTGGATCACAGAGTGAATTCCGCAAGCGCACGGAGGTATCATTATAGCATTTCCCCTTAAGAGTATTCCCAAGGGTGTCATTTATTTGATTTCAAAGGAAGGCGGAGTAGAGATATAACAATCATCAAGTGGAAAGGGTAGAAAGGTCTAGGTAAGAATCTAGTAAGGATGGATAGAATAATAGTGGAGGTAGTGTGACACACACAAAATCTTTCAAGTCTAAGGGGGATAAAAGGATCCTAGAGGTTAGTTGAGGTTGAGAGTTATGGAGGTACTCCTACTATGCTCTATTGTACATATACATAGCCTAAACTAATTATTCATAAGCTAGATCAATAGTGAATACTTATGCTATGTGGTTCAACACATCGGGCACGGGCTTACCCCTAGAAATACTAGGGCGACTCCCGCCAAGAGCCTGTGGCATAGCCGAACGTGGAGGATTACAAAGGACAGATAGGGATGTCACCACCTACTGCCTACCTCTTCAATCCGTGGGCCTACGAGACATACAATGCTACTTAGCTATCCTAGCACCATGCTAGCATATTAAGTAATTACCTTAAGAGCCTTGACACAATCCATCCTAAGGCAATGAATTGAATCATCATTGAATCAATGTTGATACACAACATAATTATCCATACTAACCTAGTTATGTTATAATCAACTAGACTACAGTGGGGGTCTATAGGTTCTATGATAATGAGATATGTTCATGGTGAAACAGTCATAGAAGCTATACCTTCCACATACATGGACTCCACAATCAAACAAGAAACGCTTTGCCCAAGTATATGTATAAGTAGAGACTAAAGATACTGTCTTTATTATGCATAAAGTCACAAATACAAGAAAGAATACATGAGCCATACCTTTCCCAATGTAGGATTGGGGAGAGAGAGACTCCTTACTCCTTTCCCAATTTGGACTTGGGACTAGAGACTCTCCTCTCTACAACCTAACTCCTCTAAGACTATGGATGATAGTGTATACAATAGAGATGAAGCTCAAGTGGTGTGTGTTGAAGTGAGGGGTAGGGGGTCCTATTTATACTAGTGTTGAGGTTGGTTCCCGCCACCAAAAGCGCGCGAATCAGTCACCATTGACTCCAGGAAGCCGGGAGGAGCCAACACGTGGAGGCTGACCGAGTTCAATGCAGAGACCAGGTCGGCCGACCCCCTGGTTCGGCCGACCTGGTCATTGCATCAATTCTCGTGTGCTTTCTCCAGGTGGCTGCCAGGTGGGTCCCATTGATGTATATGGGTGATACACCGTTGGATCTCCTCGGATACTTCTGTTTGTGGGCCATTTGATCCATGGGATTCCACATGTCGTCGCCTGATTGGCTGGGATGATATTTTATAGGATTGGTCCCTCTACATTTCCTCATTTCCTGCATAAAATGCTGCATACACATATTTCTCCAAGTCCAAGTGGAATTGGGTTAGATAGAAAGATGATGTGTGCAAGAAATGACAAATCCTTCACATAATTGAGTTAAATTGATGGATGAAATTGGTATATAACAGTCGTCAACAAACTCCCCCAAGCTTATCCTTTGCTCGTCCCAAGCAAAGTCAAGATTTTAGGTATATGATCAGGAGTTGCTACAATATCTTATTTTCAAAAGTATCTAATGCACAACAAGATACTCTACCTAGTATTGCAGAAATTGGCTATGATATCCTACATTTCTTAAGTTATCATGGGGCTTATGCTTTCTCATATTCATGAGTAGTTGAAAGGTAGAATAGCAAATGGAGCACGCATAGCATAGATATCAAGTTCCACTTAAACACCGAAGAATTCAATTTAGATATTAAGTACCTCAATTTGATTCTCTCAATCACTCCTTTGTGGATAGTGGAAATATTTCCTCACCAAAGCATTGTGCCTCTACTATTCCTACTCATTGGATATGGCTTGTATGTGGAGCTTGGTAAGGAAAGTAAGTAGGCCTATTTGTAACACATAATATTGCTAAGTCAAAAGAGTAAGCCTTAGGAGAATTCAAATCAAAACTTTTTGATTCAAGACTAGTGCATGTGTGATGGAGTGGAAGTGGATGTGGATACTTGAGATAACTCCTTTTGTGTGTAATCTCCCTTTCTTTTGCAGGGCTAAAACATGGCTATTTTTTTTCTCATGCTTATGATGTAAGCATGCCTCTATTTTTTTTCATTTTATTTTTGTAACCATGTCTTCTACTCCCTTTCTTTGCAATGAATTTTGAAGAGAGTGCTAAACATGAATAACATGGAGTTTCTCTTTTTATTGTGGTATGGTGGATATGATGGACGTTTTGCTTACTTCTAGTGTAGAAGTATAGCATGTGCAAGTGAAGTATTGAATTCAAAAAGAGTTGAATGATTTCTCACATAGGTCTATACTAGGTTGTGACTAGGCTCAATGTGAAAGCAAATAGCATATGCATAAGGTATTGTCTATGTATAAACATCATATGGCTTTGGTAGGTATTTCCAATCAATTGAGGGAAACTTAAATCTTTTTAGAATTTCTCTGAAAATCTAAGTTTTACTTTCAAACTAGGACTAGCAGCCCTATTACCAATTCTAATCTCGCAACAACCTAGAATTAGATCAAGCTTTTGCTACCCACAGCTTCCAAATTAAGGTAAAAGTAATTGAAACCAATGAAAGCAATATTCGGAGAGTAGCGAGTTGTAAACTAGAGACTTAGGAAAATAAAACAGAGCAACTATTCATCATTTCATCTATGTGAATTCTAAATCATTCTTACCGCACATCTTTATTTGATGAAAGCAAATCTAACCTATATATTGTTTTTTTAAATGCAAGGTGGATGATGGATGGATGCAAAATAAATATGCAGGGAATGTGATACATGTTACCTCAAGTGGGGGTCCTCCCCCAAGCTTGTTCTTCAACTAACTCTGTGATAAGGGTTGAACCCTTGATGACGGAAGTATGCTGCAAGATCGGCATGTTGTTTTTGTAGCGCCGTGTTGAGGTTGGTGAATTGAGCATCCATGTGTTGTTGCCAATCCTGGGTACCTTGAACATGCTCCAGGAGTGTACTGTAGATGTCACCCGTTCTCACTTCAAGTTCTCCCATACGTCTAGTGAGGTCCGTCATTCCTTGGCTATAGTCATGATGACTTCTGGCCGAAAAGGAACGCCGTTCTCTCATAGACGTTGGGGGCAAGCTGCTAGAGCTTGAAGAGGATAAGGGTGGATCCCTTTGCCATTCTTGCCAAGATGATCCCCCATTCTCATACGTCAGAGGTTGAGTCCATCCGAGTTGGGTTCTCTTCCTCTTGGTATTCATGGACCGGAGAGATTATCGGTGGCATGCCTGTGGCTGCAGCCCTCGCACGATTCCTTGTTACCCTGCCAGAGACACTACTTCTTTTTGCTTCCTCAAGGGGAAGAAGGTTAATGGTTAGCCTCCGACATTTGTACCAATGAAAATCCGGGTTAGGTAACCGAATTTCATTGACAAAGCCGGGATAGAAAAATATCAAGGACCCATCTTGATCATGCTTAAGGGTATGTCCTTGCACTAAATAGTCTTCATCAATTAATTCTCTTTCAGTTTCAATATATTCAAATGAAGAGTATTTAAGTACTCCTACCCTATCAGCAATATGAGTAATCAATGAAGTGCATTCGATTTGTCCTAATTTTGAAATGTAATCTAACCATTGTGTCATCATGGCCTTGACCGGAGAAACTTTTATCTTTTTAGTCATGGCAAACAAAATTTTCAATTCATAATCTTGCACAACCCTAACATCTCCCCTAGGGAACATAGTCATAGCCACCCATCTATGCATGAAGCGTAAGGTAGGGTTTTGGATGTGGCTATTCCTAGGAGCCCTACATGTGACCTCACTAGTTAGCTCATGCCAAAAACTTTGTTTCTTAAACTTAGGCAAATTGTCTAAATCTAGCAAACACCGTTTATGGAAGCCTATGATGCTACCTAATTCTTTCCATAGGATGTTGTATTCTTTTTGAAATAATCTAAAAGCAATAACATCAAATCCTGTTCTTAGCGTGCAAAGGAATTGGATAGTGAGAAGGCGTGAACCTTTTTCCTCTATGTGAGCAAAGTCATCAAATCCAATTGCATGCCAAATGGAAAGAAATTCGGAGTCCTTAACTATTTTGGAGATCAAATGTGGATCGTAAACCTTGGTGTGGCGGAACTCGCAATCTTGGAGAAGCCTGCGTGCTTGATCTTCAACTTCGCTTCGTATGTCGAGGTCGTTGTCATGAAGAAGTTGGTTCGGGTTGCCTCTCTCTTCCATGGGAGTGTCCTCACACACACTTCTCCTCCTTGGGCTTGTACCCGTGGAAGAGAGGCGTGCACTATAACCTTCACCATGGCTTGAGCTTGCAGCCTCCTTCCTCTTTCCGAACAACCACTTCATGTCTTTTTGAGTTCAACAAGCAAGAACAAAACAAGGCGAGAAAAATCTGAAAAGAAGCGATGTTTGGAAAACAAAACTCTCAACGAATTTTCTCCTCTTGAAAGTTTGAGTGTAAAATGCAAATGCAAACAAAAGAAAATCTATTTGGGATGGATTTGAGCAAGAGTGTTGCAATGCAGATCAAGAAAAACAAGGTGAGCTAGAGAGTGACTTGGGGAGGTGTAAAATGATGTGGTGTGTGAAGAGAGGTGCTCCTCATGGCCACAATTTATAGGGTGCACCCTCCAACAGTCACTTGGGGTTCAAAATGTAGCCGTTGGAGGAAGGGAAGCCAAATTGGCTCCACTCCCTGTTCGGCCGACCAGGGGGTTCAGCCGATCTGACAGGTGGCCCCCCTGGTTCCCCTTTTGGCAAGTGGCTCCCCAACGGCTATAAAGTTAGCACGTTGGTGAAATGCCACATGTGCATCGTAGAAAAAATTGTTTTTCAAATAAAAAACCTTATTCAAATCCAACAAAAATTTTCTTTTGAAAAGAAAGAAAGAAAAATGATAGTTGAGAATATAAGATTCTCAACTTGCTAGGAAAAATCAAATATGCAATGGGAAAAATCCAAATGGGGTGGGAAAAAGAAAGGAAGAAATATAAAGTGGGATAACTACCAATTTAACCTATTGGCGTAGGTTTCACCACCGTCCGATGAGATGGACATTCCTCCATCTTCGTTTCACATACGGGCTCGGAGGGATGGGCTCGAATGGCTTGTATTGCTTCTTCCGCCATTCCTTCTTTGGCGGTTTGGTGGACTTGGGCCTTCGGGAAGGTCCAGATGATTCCGTCGCCTTTGGATATCGGCGTGGTCGAAACGACGGATTCTCCTTGTAGATTAATCTTCTCATGAATGCAATTAATGGGTCCACCTTTGGCTGTGTGACTTCGACCTCTATGATGTGTTTATCATTCGGCCCATACTTGATTTGAATCATGGAGCATTGTTCTGATTTTGGCCGAAAGTTAAACCTTTCCTCCTTGCCATTGATATGGAAGTGGATTTCTCCAGCTCCCACATCTATGCGAGCTTTTGCAGTGCTTAGGAATGGACGCCCAAGATTGAGTGGTGTATCTTTCTCAGTGTCCATGTCTAGCACCACAAAATCCATGGGTATGAAGCAGTTCCGGATCTTCACCGGGACATCTTCAGCAATACCCGCTGGATAATGGACTGAAGAGTCAGCCAGCTGTAGCTGCATTGGTGTTGGAGTTAGTTCTGTGAAGTTCAGCTGGTCGAACACAACCTTGGGCATCACACTAACAGTTGCTCCCAAATCACAAAGTGCCTTGTCAAAGTGGTGAGCTCCAATTGAGCATGAAATGGTAGGACATCCGAGGTCCTTCTTCTTTTCAGGAAGCCTATTGAGGATGGATGCACTGCAATCTTCCGTAATTTTGACGACCTCAGTGGTGGGCAATGGCCATTTGTTGTTCAATATGTCCTTGAGATAGCGAACATAAGTGGGTACATGCATCGCATCAATCAAGGGCACATTGATGTGGATCCTTTGGATGATCTCAACAAAACGGTTGAATTGCTCATCCACTGTTGGCTTCCTTTGTCTGTGAGGGAATGGCAATAAGTTGGTGTCTTCAAAGTGTTTGGCCATTCTTTCACCAAGTAATTTACTTGGGACATCCTCCTTCTCAGGTTCAGTTGTCCTCTTTTCTTGTGTGGGATATGGTGGGTCACGAGTGGTCTTTCTTCCTCTCGTAACCACTGCATTGACGTTCTCCACTGGGGCTTCTGGCTGCCCCGGAATTTTGTTGTTTTCTAATGGAGGGACAATTGCAGCATGTTGTGCCAACCGAGTCTCCAACATCTTGTTGAAGCTCAGTTGATTCTTGAATGCTGAGGATAGTCCTTCAATCTTTGCATTGATATTCTCTAGGGTCTTGTCATTAGCTGACATCTTCTTGGATAGGGCCTCGTTGATCTTGAGCTAGCTAATGGCAAGTTCTCTCAAGTTGGGCTGATTTCCAGGGTTGCCATTGTTGTTGTACCCTCCTTGAAAGAATGGGCGTTGTTGACCCCACCCTTGACCTCCTGGACGATAGCTATTGTTTTTGTTGAAATTTCCATTGTTGGCGAGGTATAAGGCATCCTCACAAGTTTCTGGGCAATCATTGCCCATATGACCCATGTCGCCACAGACTTCACACGTGATGTGTGAGTCTAGGGCATAGGCATCGCTAGACACTTCAGCACTGGCTTGTCCATCAATTTTCTTCATTAGGAGGTCCAATTTTGCAGTGATCATGTCCACCTCCTTCAAGGTGTGCATGCCTCGCTGTCGGGTATGGAGACGCTCATCGTTCCATCCCATGTTGGACACCATCTTCTCAATAAGATCTTTAGCTTTTGGCACCGTCAATGAGAAGAAGGCTCCTCCAGCAGCAGCATCCAAATGGTCACGAGTTGATGGGATCAGCCCGTTATAGAAGTTTTGAATAAGGAGCCAATCATCCATCCCATGGTGGGGACAGGCTAGGATGTACTCCTGAAGCCTTTCCCATGCCTCGGAAATAGATTCCTTGGGCTCTTGCTAAAAGCTGGAAATCCTTCCATGTAGGCCATTGGTTTTGCCTAATGGGAAGAATTTGGCGAGGAATGCCATAGAACATTTCTCCCAAGTGTCTACAGCACTTTGGTTCGCGTAGAACCACTGTTTCTCTCTCCCAAGGAGGGAGAACGGGAACAGTCTCAGACGGATCACATCCGGAGACACGTCCTTGATCTTAAAAGTGCTGCAGATCTCGAGGAATTGTTGCAGGTGAGCACTTGCATCCTCGTTAGCCTTCCCACAGAATGGGTTGGCTTGCACCATAGTAATAAGGACAGTTTTGATCTTGAAGTTCACATCTCTCGTGTTAACAGTGGGCCCAATAGGCACATTGTTAGCAGAGGGAGCTGAGAACTCACGAAGGGTCTTCTGAGCCATTGGCATTTGGATTGTTGGTGCAGAAATGCTGGCTTGCTTTGCCACTCGAATCTTCTGAGGAGTAACAACACGGTGTCGGTCTCTCAGAAGATATTCGGGATCTTCAACAAAGTTTTTCGGCAGGTGGAAACTAGACATACACTACCCTGTTTTCACATTTAAATGTGAAAACAAAGAATGGTTATCCTATTAAAATCCTACCCAGGGTTCTATCCTATTCACTCAGTCATGTTATATACCTATTTGCCTTCCCCAACAACAGCGCCAGAAATGCTTGTTGATAGCTCCTAAGGTATACTAAGAAATCATCCCTGGCAAAGGTGCCAGAAATGCTTGTTGGTATTACTTATGCACCATTAACTAAACATCTCCAACTGATGTGTCAGAAATGCCTGTTAACGGTTCTATTGGATCACAGAGTGAATTCTGCAAGCGCACGGAGGTATCATTGTAGCATTTCCCCTTAAGAGTATTCCCAAGGGTGTCATTTATTTGATCCCAAAGGAAGGCGGGGTAGAGATATAACAATCATCAAGAAGGGTAGAAAGGTCTAGGTAAGAATCTAGTAAGGATGGATAAAATAATAGTGGAGGTAGTGTGACACACACAAAAGCTTTCAAGTCTAAGGGGGATAAGAGGATCCTAGAGGTTAGTTAAGGTTGAGAGTTATGGAGGTACTCCTACTATTCTCTATTGTACATATACATAACCTAAACTAGTTATTCATAAGCTAGATCAATAGTGAATACTTATGCTTTGTGGTTCAACACATCGGGAACAGGCTTACCCCTAGCAGTACTAGGGCGACTCCCGCCAAGAGCTTGTGGCATAGCCGAATGTGGAGGATTACAAAGGGCATATAGGACTGTCACCACCTACTGCCTACCTCTTCAATCTGTGGGTCTACGAGACATCCAATGCTACTTAGCTATCCTAGCACCATGCTAGCATATTAAGTAATTACCTTAAGAGCCTAGGCACAATCCATCCTAAGGCAATGAATTGAATCATCATTGAACCAATGTTGATACACAACATAATTATCTATACTAACCTAGTTATGTTATAATTAACTAGACTATAGTGGGGGTCTATAGGTTCTATGATAATGAGATATGTTCATGGTGAAACAGTCATAGAAGCTATACCTTCCACATACATGGACTCCACAATCAAACAAGAAATGCTTTTCCCAAGTATATGTATAAGTAGAGACTAAAGATACTATCTTTATTATGCATAAAGTCACAAATACAAGAAAGAATACATGAGCCATACCTTTCCCAATGTAGGATTGGGAAGAGAGAGACTCCTTACTCCTTTCCCAATTTGGACTTGGGATTAGAGACTCTCCTCTCTACAACCTAACTCCTCTAAGACTATGGATGATAGTGTATACAATAGAGATGAAGCTCAAGTGGTGTGTGTTGAAGTGAGGGATAGGGGGTCCTATTTATACTAGTGTTGAGGTCAGTTCCCGCCACCAAAAGCGCGTGAATTAGTCACCATTGACTCCAGGAAGCCGGGAGGAGCCAACACGTGGAGGCTGACCGAGTTTGATGCAGAGACCAGGTCGGCCGACCCACTGGTTCGGCCAACCTGGTCATTGCACCAATTCTCGTGTGCTTTCTCCAGGTGTCTGCCAGGTGGGTCCCATTGATGTATATGGGTGATACACCCTTTGATCTCCTCGGATACTTCTGTTTGTGGGCCATTTGATCCATGGGATGCCACATGTCGTCGCTTGATTGGTTGGGATGATATTTTATAGGATTGGCCCCTCTACATTTCCTCATTTCCTGCATAAAATGCTGCATACACATATTTCTCCAAGTCCAAGTGGAATTGGGTTAGATAGAAAGGTGATGTGTGCAAGAAATGATAAATCCTTCACATAATTGAGTTAAATTGATGGATGAAATTGGTATATAATAGCCGTCAACATTGTTGATATGTGTTCACAATGTTAAATTTATCAACATTATTAGGTTTTCTAACTTGAGAAGAGTTTCCCTTGATAAAGGCAATGTAATCCTTGTTATTCTTGTGGCTTCTAGAATTTTGCTTTTCACCATAAGAATACCGAATACCATATTTGACATTAGGAGGTCTTGTGGCCAAGTATGCACTGTGTGCATACTTGACCTTCTCCTTATCAAATATGCCACTTTGGTAAGGTTGCTTGTCCTTTGTCAAGTTTGGCTTTTCCTTCAAGTTAGTGTTATTTTTGGCACAAGCACAAGTAATAAAAGTTTCAAATTTGATTTGTTGGGAAGGTAAGCTTGAAGAGGATGAAGAACCACTTTGCTTGAGTGACTCAACTTGTACCTCAAGGATCTTGTTAACTTTGGTTAAGTTGACAAGTTCATCCTTGATAGCCACGTTTGAGTCTTTTAGCTTCAAACAAGCTTCCTTGCTTGAATCTAACTCAAGTTCCAGTGATTTACTTCGCTCCTTTTCAAGTTCAAGGAGCTTTTTGATCTTAAGATATTCTTCCTTTCGGAGGATGATCATATCTTCTTGATGAAAGCGGCCTAGAGGGGGGGTGAATAGGCGATAATCGATAATTTAAACTTAATTCAGAGTTATGAAAACAGAGATGTCGGACTTGTCTGACTTCTAGTCGGACTTGTCTAACCTAAGTCGGACAAGTCTAACCTGGGTCGGATAAGTCCGAGATTACGTGCATGATCAGACCAAAAATCCAATTTTTAAGCGATCTAGTGAGAGATATCGATCCCTAGCAGTTCTACACGAAGTATGGAGTAGAAAGAAAGCTGAGGGGGAGATAGCACGCGGAAAAACACTAGAATCAAGACTTGCGAGAACGGAAGAACAACAAGAGACAAATGATTTTATCCCGAGGTTCGGAACCACAAAGGATCCTACGTCCCCGTTGAGGAGTCCACAAGGGACCAGGCCTTCTCTAGACTTTCCCTCACGAGTTGCCACAAGGGCCAACTCCCAAATCTTCCACTATCACAAAGATTGTTACAGACTCCCCGATTACAAGAGATCACAAAGAAATTGCGGGGCGACGCCTAACCGTCTATGGGAGAACCCCAAGAGCAACAAACACGCAATCACGAAGAAACTTAGCGAATCACACGTTGCTCAACCCCTCAACAAACCGTTTCTCCCGATTCTCACAAAGCACTCTTCACTCTCCCAAAAAACTCGAATTTGGGCTCTAGAGGTGAAGAACAAGTGGAGAGAGGTTCTTGAGTTCAAATGGGCATTCAGAACTGTTCAGGGGTGTTAGGCATGGTTGGTGGATCAAAACCACCCACTATTTATACTCCAGAAAGTCATTAGAGCCGTTTAACACAGCCCACGTCGGACATGTCTGACACAGAGTCGGACAAGTCTAACCTCAAAGGTCAGGCCTTTCACTTTAGACTTGTCTGACCAAAGTCACTTCAGACATGTCTGACACACAATCTCGGACATGTCTGAAGTTCTGCAGAGAGAACTCGGACAAGTCTGACTCTCTGGGACTTAGAAAATTTTTCTTAGTCCCTGGGAATAGATCCATCTCGGACATGTCTGACCCCCAGGTTCAGACAAGTCCGAAACTTCACTGGAACTCTCACTGGAACCCTTCCAGTGCCAATTCGGACATGTCTGACTCACAGTTTCGGACATGTCCGACTTCCAACAGAGGGAATTCGGACATGTCTGACACCACAAGTCAGACAAGTCCGCCCAAGCCACAAAGGCCCTACTAAAATCTTCTACTAAGGGGTTGAGCACCCGAATGACTCACTAAGTGTCTACGCGTCGTGTCCCTCTTAATAGTACGATTTTTCCTACGAATCAAGGAGAAAATAGAAAACCCTATTTCTATTCTTCTTTGCCAAAACTTTTCTCCTTTTGCCGTCTTTCTTCAAAGCTCCATTCCGTACTTCGGATCTGCGCTCATGCTCAACCAAGTTCATCAGCACTTTAATGGTTCATCATCAATCCACCAAAACCCACAAGGGACCTAGATGCACTTACAATCTCCCCCTTTTTGGTGATTGATGACAACCAACTAAAGTCTTCAACAAAAATAAGATTTGATAGAAGTTTTGAGTCTCAACTGTATACGAGCTTTTGGAATAACAATAAAGACAACTCATATACACTCAATCGTCGTGGGGTGCCTATATGCTCGTGTGTGTGCAATAACGTGATACAAATGAAGAAATGCACACAAGATCAATGAAGCATCATAATGATTATCATAAGGCATCAATAAATATCATTAAGCATTAACAGTCATAAACGAGTAACACAAGAAAATATGACTAGATACATGTCCATGTCCAAGAAAAAGCACTAGAGTCTAATACTTCTCCCCCTTCGGCATCAAGGCACCAAAAAGGAGAAAAGTGGACACTAAGACCTAGTCTATCGGTGTCATCCTCGTCATCGTCGCCATCATCGTCGTCGTCGCTCTCCTCCTCGTAGTCGCTCTCCTCGCCGGAGTCGTCGTGAGCTGCAGGAGGTGCTGAGGAAGAGGCGCCGGTGCCGGTGAAGAACGCCATCTCCGCCTCGGTGAGCTCCGGAAACTCCGGTGGCTCCTCGTCCGAGCTGACGTCGTCGACTGAAGGAAGCTGGAGGTGCTCCCTGATGGCAGCGAGGTTCCTCTGGTTCCTCTTTGCCCAGCGCTGAGTCGACCGGCAGACAGTGAAGATCGACTTCAGGATCTTGAGCAGTCCTGTGGAGCAAGACGGCTGCTGCTGGGGCACGGAGGCTGAACTGGGAGGCTGAGCAGACTTCCTCCTCGAGGAGCTGGGTCCTCCCTCTGCTGGTACCGGTGCCGGTGCAGCTGCTCGAATTGGGCGGTGAAGCTTGGAAGGCTTCTGAGGCACAAGGCACCTATGAGGCACATCCTTCACAAACTTCTGCCTGGACACCATCTCAATTAGCTTCATCAGGTACGGGGCGTAGTAGCAAGACCAAGCCAGTGTCTCCGAGGCGAGGTAAATCTCCTCGTAGATATAGTCAAAAGCGTTGAATTGTTGCTCCCCTGCCAAGAGCTGGATCAGATTTTTGCTGTTGTGATTGATCCTGTTGGCATCCCCATCCTTGGGCGAGAGGGTCTTCCTTATCAGACGGTCCACCACGACATCGAATGGCTTGAGGCCGTGGATATGAGGAGGGTCGACTGGATACCCATCCTCATAGAAACTCTCCATCTCCAGGAGGTTCACTAGATCCATCTCATGGATCTTCAGAGAGTGCTGCAGACTGTCCTCCATCCCGAGAATGCGGGCAAACTCCTCATAGCTGACCTCATACTTCACCCCATTGGTCATCCAGGTGAAGCCTAGCTTGTCAACCCAATAGAACACAGTTGCATAAAATTGGAGGATGACTTCCTTGTTCCATGGGTATTGGAGACCCATGATCTCGGTGACTCCGTGGTGCTCGCAAGCTTCGAGCACCCCCTTGAAGAGAAGATGGGAGTCCTTCTTCTTCAATTGTTCCTTCCAATCAACCCATTGCATCTCCATGACTGGGTTCTTCTTGGTCGTGAGGACTGACCGGTAGTAATCCATGTGGAAGAAGCACCAGAAACGGGGATCCTTGCTCTCCCTTGGCATGTCATAACACCGCACATCTCTCATGTGCATGGTGTCGTGGATGTTCCTCTGGTATTTTACCCTGTCGGCCGTGCGTCGAGTGTCACTAACTTGAGAGTGCACGACCAACGGTCCGATCTCTTGCTGCCCTTGGGAGCTCGAGCTGCCCCCCCCCCCCCCCCCCCCCGACCACTGTGAATAGTGAGCTGACCGCTTGCGGGTCGCTTGGCAACCACCTTCTTTGGTCGCTTTGATGGTTGAGCTGAAGAATCGAGATCCGCGGGCTCCTTGCCTCTCTTGTCGTGACCCATAGCTGAAGAAGAGATACAAGGATAGGTAAGAGTCAAGGCAAGAGAGATAGATCAATTAACTTGATAGTTTCGATAGAAATTAGGTCTTAGAGTTATACAGGATCGGACATGTGTGACTGGAAAGTTAGACTTGTCTGACTCAGGAATTTCGGACATGTCCGAATTTCAGAGTCAGACTTGTCCGACCTGTACAGAACTGACCCTAATTGCTAAGGAAACTAAGCAGATCAATTTTTCTACCGACCAAATTTTGCACCAAGGTTGCAAACATGCCTAGGAACAGTTCCAAGGGCATAAATTTGCAAACTTGCCACTAGATCTAGAAATGAGAGGAAAGATGCGGAAAATACCTTCGGAGGAAGAAAAAGTTGAGAGAATCCGAAGGGAATGCGAATCCTCCACCCTTGAGGGAGATATGCCCTCAAGAACACCTCACAAAAGCCTCAAAAGCAATGTGGATCGCCTTGGGAGGTTTGAGAGAGAGAGAGGTTAGGGTTTGAAGTGAGGAGAGAGAGAAGGAAAGGAAACCGTCGGCCTCTTTGAAGGGTTCGGATTTCCCACATCGGACAAGTCCGAAATTTTACTTCGGACAAGTCCGAGTTCTCTTTGCAGACTTAAAACCCACTTCGGACATGTCTGACTTTTGTCAGACTTGTCCGACTCCCCCTGAGTGTATGCAATGTGCAAACCCTGGGGATATATAGATAAGAAGATATGGACATTTTGGAAAGGTTTTTGCAAATATCTTTGACAAAAATGATCAGTAAGCAACCAACAATAAAACTATGATCATTTTCACCAAAGAGAAGTTTAGAACATAGTTTTCAAGAACAAATAGATGAGATTTTTGAAAACACACAACATTTTGAAGTTGAAAACTAATAGAAATCAGATGTGCACGACTCAAGCAATGTTTCGAGAATCCAAGATATTTAGCTCACTCCTTAGGTCACAAAAGCGTCTCTCATCAAGGGGTTTGGTGAAGATATCCGCCAATTGCTTCTCACTTCTAACATGAGAGATAACGATATCTCCCTTGATAGAGTGATCTCGCAGGAAATGGTGACAAATATCTATGTGTTTGGTTCTAGAATGCTCGACGAGGTTGTGAGCAATCTTGATGGCACTCTCATTATCACATAGGAGAGGAATATGGCTCAGATTGTAACCATAATCCCTAAGAGTTTGTCGCATCCAAAGAAGCTGCGCACAGCAACTTCCGGCTGCAACGTACTCCGCTTCGGCTGTGGAAAGGGCAATGGAGTTTTGTTTCTTGGAAGACCATGCAACCAAGGACCTACCAAGGAATTGGCATGTCCTGGATGTGCTCTTCCTATCTACCCTACAGCCCGCATAATCCGCATCGGAATAACCGACGAGATCAAACTTGGATCCTTTAGGGTACCAAAGACCTAGATTAGGAGTGTGAACTAAATACCTAAGGATCCTCTTAACCGCTGTCAAGTGACACTCTTTTGGAGTGGCTTGGAATCGAGCACACATGCACACACTAAGCATAATGTCGGGTCTAGAAGCACAAAGATAAAGCAAAGAGCCAATCATAAAACGGTATACCTTTTGGTCCACGCTCGCTCCTTCTTCGTTTAGTCCTAGATGCCTGTTTGTTCCCATAGGCGTCTTGATGGGCTTCGCCTTCTCCATGCCAAACTTCTTGAGAATGTCATGAGTGTACTTGGTTTGGCATATGAAGGTCCCTTCCTTGAGTTGCTTTACTTGGAAACCTAGGACAAACTTCAACTCCCCCATCATAGACATCTCAAATCTCTCTGTCATGATTTTGGAAAACTCATCACAAAAAGTCTTGTTAGTAGAACCAAATATGATATCATCAACATAAATTTGGCATACGAACAAGTCATTATCAAAATGCTTAGTGAAGAGAGTATAATCGGCCTTCCCAATCTTAAAACCATTTTGAGTGAGAAAATCCCTAAGGCATTCATACCAAGCTCTAGGTGCTTGTTTGAGGCCATAGAGAGCCTTACACAACTTGTAGACGTGATCGGGATGCTCTTCATCTTCAAATCCGGGCGGTTGCTCCACATACACTTCCTCCTTGATTGGACCGTTGAGGAATGCACTTTTCACATCCATTTGATATAACTTGAAATCATGGTGAGTAGCAAAGGCCAATAATATGCGAATAGATTCAAGCCTAGCTACGGGAGCAAAGGTTTCATCAAAATCCAAACCTTTGACTTGAGCGTATCCTTTTGCTACAAGTCTTGCCTTGTTTCTTGTTACCACCCCGTGTTCATCTTGTTTGTTGCGGAACACCCACTTGGTTCCAACAACATTTGCATTTGGTCTTCTCACGAGTTCCCACACCTTGTTCCTCTTGAGGTTGTTGAGCTCTTCTTGCATCGCCATTACCCAATCCGGGTCTTGTAGAGCTTCTTCTACATTCCGTGGCTCTAAAGAGGAAACAAAAGAGTAATGTTCACAAAAGTTAGCCATACGTGAGCGAGTAGTTACCCCTTTGGAGATGTCTCCAAGTATGTTGTCAACGGTATGGTCCCGTTGAACGCTTTGATGAACTCTTGGGTGTGGTGGTTGAGCTTCTCGATCATTGTCTTCATCTTGATCATTTTCTTGATCTCCCCCTTGATCCAAGCCTCCTCCTTGATTTTGATCTTGTTGAGATTCATCTTAAGGATCTTTATCTTGTTCATGTGGGGGATTTGCATCTTCTTCGCTTGCTTGAAGATCATTTGGATCATGTGGTCGCACATCTCCAAGTGCCATTCTTCTAAGTGCTTCTTGTGGAGTCTCCTCTTGATATAGCACACACTTATCAACTTGCTCCACTTGAGAGCCATTAGTCTCATCAAACACTATGTCATGTGCTACTTCAACAATCCCGGAGGACTTGTTGAAGACACGATAGGCGTAGGTGTTTGAGTCATAGCCAAGCAAGAAACCTTCATCGGATTTCGATGCGAACTTCGAATTCCTAGGCTTCTTGTTGAGAATATAGCACTTGCTCCCAAAAACACGAAAGTATGAGATGTTGGGTTTGTTACCGGTTAGGAGTTCATACGAGGTCTTCTTCAAGAGTCGATGAAGATACAACCGGTTTATGGCATGGCAAGCGGTGTTAACCGCTTCCGCCCAAAACCGCTCGGACGTCTAGTACTCATCAAGCATCGTCCTTGACATCTCGATAAGAGTCCTATTCTTCCTCTCCACTACTCCATTTTGTTGAGGGGAGTAGGGAGCGGAGAACTCATGCTTGATTCCTTCTTCATCCAAGAAGTCTTCAACTTGAGTGTTCTTGAACTCCGTCCCGTTGTCGCTCCTAATCTTCTTGATTCTTAAGGAGAACTCGTTTTGAGCTCTCCTCAAGAACTTCTTGAGAACTCCTTGGGTTTCACCTTTGTCATGCAAGAAAAATACCCACGTGAAGCGAGAAAAATCATCAATAATAACTAGACCATATTTGTTACCGCCAATACTAATGTAGGCGATCAGTCCGAATAGGTCCATGTGTAGTAGCTCCAATGGTCTTGAGGTTGTCATGATGTTATTGGACGGATGTTGAGCTCCTACTTGCTTTCCGTCTTGACATGCGCTACATGGTCTATCTTTCTCAAATACAACATCTTTTAGTCCACGGATATGATCCCCCTTAAGAAGTTTTTGCAAGTTTCTCATCCCAACATGGGCTAGCCTTCGGTGCCATAGCCATCCCATGTTAGTTTTTGCCATTAAGCACGTATCAAGTTGGGCTTTATCCGTGGAGAAATCCACAAGGTAAAGCTTTCCCTTGAGTACGCCCTTAAATGCGATTGAGTTGTTGCATCTTCTTGAGATGGTCACACCGTTGTTAGTGAAAAGACAATCATAACCATTATCACATAATTGAGAAATAGACAAAAGGTTGTAATCAAGTGAATCAACATGAAGCACATTAGAAAGAGTGTGTTTTGAGGAGATAGCAATTTTACCGTTGCCAAGGATTTTCCCTTGGCTATTATCCCCAAAGAAGATTCCTTCACTAGGATCTTCATTCTCCTTGTACTCTACAAACATCTTCCTCTCTCCGGTCATATGATTAGTGCATCCACTGTCAAGCACCCATTTTGATCCACCAGAGGAGTATGCCTACAAAAAGAGTTATGCCTTTCCTTTAGGTACCCAAACGGAGTTGGGTCCTTTGATGTTAGTCACAAGACATTTGGGCACCCACACGCAAGGCTTTGGGCTCTTGCGGAGTGGCCCAACATATCTAGCATAAGCCTTGCCAAATTTGTTCCTCAATAAAACATAAGAAGCATCAAAGTCATGGAACAAAGGATGAGGTTCATTTTTAGGCATATAAGATGTTGAGACAATGTTCTTTCCTTTATCTTGGGTGGATGAACCTTCCTTGACAAAAAACAATCAAGTCATTGTTATTCTTGGGGGCTTTGGCATTTTGCCTCCGCTCCCGAGAATAACCAAGACCATCCTTGACATGGGGAGGTCTCACATTGCTGTATGCACTACGTGCATAGGCCACCTTCTCCTTGTCAAAGATGCCACCTTTTGGTGCTTGTTTGTTTTGTGCCAAGTTAAGTTCATCCTTAAGTTTTAGGATCAAGCTTGAGCACATGCAAGTGTGAACTTCCTCGGATGAAATCTTTTGAGAAGATGAGCTCTTTGAGGAAGAAGGTGCATTGATCTTAAGTGACTCAACCTTTGTCTCTAGAATCTTGTTAACCTTTGTCAAGTTAACAAGTTCATCCTTGAGCTCAACGGTCTTGTCCTTAAGATTTGAGCATGCTTCCTTGCTCATGGCAAGGTCATGCTCCAATGCATTGCTTCTTTCTCTCTCGCGCTCGAGGAGCTCCTCAAGCTCTTGACATCTCTCCAATTATTGGATGAGCATGTCCTCTTGATGCTCAAGGAGATCCTCCTTCTCGGAGATTTCATCCATAAAAAAGTTCATCTTTCTCATGGCACTCTTACTTAAGCCTTTAAGCATGGATTCAAGTTCACTACCACTATCAAATTCATCAAAAGAAGTTATAGAGGGAGTGGTTTTAGATTTGACCTTTCTCCTTCCCTCCTTTGCCATGAAACATGTGGACTTGAAATCATCAAGGTTGGGGAAAAGCTTGCTTGCACTTGAGCTCTTTCCGATGGCAATGGTTGCCACCTTCTCTACATCGTCGGAAGATGAGTCTTCATTTGAGTCCCATTCTCTTCCAAGGTGGGCATGTCCCGATGGCTTCTTCTTCTTGAAGAGCTTCTTATCTTGGGTCTTGCCCTCCTTCTTCTTGCTTTCATTGTATGGGCAATCCGCAATGAAGTGCCCATGTTCACCACACTTGTAGCAAGTCTTCTTCTTTAGCTTCTCCTTGCTCTTGCCTTCTTGGTGATAGCCTCCCTTCTTCCTTCTCATCATCGTTCTAAACTTGTTGATGAAGAAAGCTTCTTCCTCATCGGAGTCCATGCTCTAATCATCACTTGCATCTTCATTGTAGGATGTGGAAGTTGCTTTGAGGGCTATGTCTTTCTTCTTTGATGAGGCAAGCTTTTGGAGATCGTTGTAGAACATAGGTTCCTTCTCCATCATCTCATTGTTGATTATCCTCCCAAGCACTTCTTCCGGAGTCATCTTGGTGTAGTCGGGGCTTTCACGGATCAAGGTGCAAAGAGCGATGTTTCAAGGCATGAATGCCCGAAGCATCCTCTTCACCACTTCATGGTCCGTCCATCGAGTGCTTCCATAGGCACGAATCTTGTCCACGAGCAGCTTGAGGCGGTTGTACATGTCTTGGGGCGACTCACCATCCATGATGGTAAATCTCCCAAGCTCTCCTTCGATCATCTCAATCTTCGCCTCCCGGATGACTCGGTTGCCCTCGTGCGCCGTCTTGAGTGTATCCCAAATATCTTTGGCCACTTCCAAACCTTCGACTCGGTTGAATTCATCCCGAGTCAAAGATGAGGTTATGGCTCCCACGGCTTGAGCATTGCGATGAAGTAGGATAGCTTGTTGTGGAGTGACGTCTTCCTCATTCCTTGGCATATGAACTCCGGTTTGCACAATCTGCCACAAACTAGGATTCAAAGAGATTAAATGCATCTTCATATTGTGTTTCCACATTGAATAGTCATTTCCATCGAATTGAGGAGGTTTGCCAAGTGGAATAGACAAATAGTGATTGTTAGCATGAAGACGATCATAATCAAAGTGAGTTTGAGTATAGTCATTGTTACTCTTCTCCTTCTCTTTGTTGATCTTGGGTTGTTTCCCTAGCTTCTCCCGAAGCTTCGCCTTGAGTTGGCGAGTCTCTTCATCGTCCTTCGGATCATCAAGAAGAACATTGTAGTTCTTGTCATTTGAGCCTTCACCCTCGACATATGAGGTATCATCCTTGTTCCCTTCTTCCGCCATCGATTCTCCGAGATGTTAGTCTCTTCCGGAGAAACCTTCTCTGATACCAATTGAAAGCGGCCTAGAGGGGGGGTGAATAGGCGATAATCGATAATTTAAACTTAATTCAGAGTTATGAAAACAGAGAGGTCGGACTTGTCTGACTTCTAGTCAGACAAGTCTGACCTGGGTCGCATAAGTCCGAGATTACCTGCACGATCAGACCAAAAATCCAATTTTTAAGCGATCTAGTGAGAGATATCGATCCCTAGCAGTTCTACACGAAGTATGGAGTAGAAAGAAAGCTGAGGGAGAGATAGCACGCGGAAAAACACTAGAATCAAGACTTACGAGAACGGAAGAACAACAAGAGACAAACGATTTTATCCCGAGGTTCGGAACCACAAAGGATCCTACGTCCCCGTTGAGGAGTCCACAAGGGACCAGGCCTTCTCTAGCCTTTCCCTCACGAGTTGCCACAAGGGCCAACTCCCAAATCTTCCACTATCACAAAGATTGTTACAGACTCCCCGATTACAAGAGATCACAAAGAAATCGCGCGGTGACGCCTAACCGTCTAGGGGAGAACACCAAGAGCAACAAACACGTAATCACGAAGAAACTTAGCGAATCACACATTGCTCAACCCCTCAACAAACCGTTTCTCCCGATTCTCACAAAGCACTCTTCACTCTCCCAAAAAACTCGAATTTGGGCTCTAGAGGTGAAGAACAAGTGGAGAGAGGTTCTTGAGTTCAAATGGGCGTTCATAACTGTTCAGGGGTGTTTGGCATGGTTGGTGGGTCGAAACCACCCACTATTTATACTCCAAAAAGTCATTAGAGCCGTTTGACACAGCCCACGTCAGACATGTCTGACACAGAGTCGGACATGTCTGACCTCAAAGGTCAGGCCTTTCACTTCAGACTTGTCTGACCAAAGTCACTTCAGACATGTCTGACACACAATCTCGGACATGTCTGAAGTTCTGCAGAGAGAACTCGGACAAGTCTGACTCTCTGGGACTTAGAAAATTTTTCTTAGTCCCTGTGAACAGATCTATCTCGGACATGTCCGACCCCCAAGTTCGGACAAGTCCGAAACTTCACTGGAACTCTCACTGGAACCCTTCCAGTGCCAATTCAGACATGTCTGACTCACAGTTTCGGACATGTCCGACTTCCAACAGAGGGAATTCGGACATGTCTGACACCACAAGTCAGACAAGTCCGCCCAAGCCACAAAGGCCCTACTAAAATCTTCTACTAAGGGGTTGAGCACCCGAATGACTCACTAAGTGTCTACGCGTCGTGTCCCTCTTAATAGTACGGTTTTTCCTACGACTCAAGGAGAAAATACAAAACCCTATTTCTATTCTTCTTTGCCACAACTTTTCTCCTTTTGCCGTCTTTCTTCAAAGCTCCATTCCGTACTTCGGATCTGCGCTCATGCTCAACCAAGTTCATCAGCACTTTAATGGTTCATCATCAATCCACCAAAACCCACAAGGGACCTAGATGCACTTACACTTGACGATCAACTAGCTCCTCCTTACCAACAAGCTCATCCATTAGAAATTTCATCTTAGCAGCCATTTTCTTATCTAAACCACTAAGCATATCTTCATCATAACTAGAATTATCAATATCGTTAGTAAAAGAAAGCGAGGAGGAATATTTAGTTTTGACCTTTCTTTTTCCTTCCTTGGCCATTCGACACGTGTGGTCGGTGTCCTTCCTTGCGCTGATGGTTGGGAAGAGGGTGGATTGCTTGGTAGGCTTCATGATGGCTATGGTGGCCATCTCCTCTTCTTCTTTGGATGAGGACTCATCATTGGAGTCCTACTCCTTCCATAAGTGTGCTTGGCCACATGGCTTCTTTTTCTTGAACATTTCTTTGGTTGAGGCTTGCTTTCTTAGTCTTCCTCTTCTTTTCTTCATGTGGACAATCTACTATGAAATGGTCCTACTCTCCACAGTAATAGCACGCCAATCTCATCTTGGGTCTTTGTTTGTCCCTTTGTCTTCCTTCGTTTGAGCTATTATCCTTTCATCTTCTCATCATCTTCTTGAACTTTTTCATAAATAATATCATGTCCTCATCATTGATGTCACTGCTATCATCATCACTGTCATCTTCTTCAATGGCTTCTCGAGCTTCTTTTGATGCGAGTTTGAGAGTTGACTTCAAAGCAACTCCTTTCTTCTTTGCTGAGGTAAGGTCAACAATTTCCTTGACGTGCTTAGCTTGATCTCCATCATTTCAAAGTTGATAATCTTGCCAAGAAGTTCGTCTGGGTTCATTTATCTTTACTCGGAGCTTTCTCTAATCATAGAGCAAAGGGTCACGTTGCGAGGCATGCATGCTCTAAGAATCAACTTCATGAATTCATGATCATTACACTTCTTGCTGCCATATGCTCGAACTTTGTTGACTAGAGACTTCAATCAATTGTACATATCTTGTGGTGATTCATCTTCTTCTATAGCGAATCTTCCCAATTCACCTTCAATTATTTCAATCTTGGCTTCACGTACATGACGATCACCTTCATGTGCGGTTTGTAGAGTGTCCCATATCTCCTTGGCAATTTTGAGTTCATCCACCTTGGTGAACTCGTCTCGGCTCAATGAAGAAGTGATCACAGCTGCGGCTTGGGCGTTTTGATGAATGGCTTGTTCTTGTCTTGGAGTCAGCTATTCATCATCATTCGGGATATCTGTCCCTGTACACACTATATGTCCCAAACTTGGGTTAAGAGATATGAGGTGCATTTTCATGTTTTGCCTCCACATTGAATAGTTATTGCCATCAAAGAAAGGTGCTTTCCCTAAAGGAATTGATAGGTAGTGACTATTGTTAGAATTTAGACATTCATAGTCAAAAGGATATCGGGAGTAGTCTGTGTGACTACCCCCTTCTTCTTCCCCTTTGGGGAGAGAGCCTTCTTCTGTAGAAGAGTCTTGAGTTGAAGCATCTCCTCGTCATCGTCCTCACAATCTTGAATGGCATCAAGGAGCTTCTCTAGCTTTTGGGCCTTTTCATCATCGCCCTTCTCGTTGTTGAAGTTCTTGTGTACATCCTTGACGTCTGACATCGTCTCTTTGAGCGGTCAGTCTCTTTTGAAGAGTTTGGCTCTGATACCAATTGAATGTGGCCTAGAGGGGGGGTGAATATGCTTTTTGAAACTTTGTTGATCCCCGAAACACTTAACAAATTGATCAAATACAGGGAGATCGAACTTGTCCGGTACTGTGCAGACTAGTCTGGTATGCGTGGACTAGAAAGATCAAGATTGATCAATAATTTCACTTCTAGTACCCTATGCAGCGGAAAGTAATTTGCAACTTGGATGTATTACAACAATGAAATAATGTATGTCAAAGATCAACTTTAATGCCAATGTTTCAACGTGAGTTACACAAGATTATGTAAACCCTAGAATATGATGAACAATAAAACAAAATTGCGCGAGACAAGATTTTATCCCGTGGTTCGAGTTCCACGAAGGAAACCTACATCCACGCTGAGGAGTCCACGGAGGACCAGGTCTTCACCAACCCTAACCTCGTCGAATCACCACGGAGGCCGATTCTCTTCCACTAATCACAAAGGGGCAAATAACTCGTTCAAGGGGCCTTCTCACAAGTTGATGGCTCCCCAAGAATTACAATGAAGAACAGCACAAAACACACTCGAAAGATATACAATAAACAAGAAGATTGCGTGAGAGATCAAACCCAAGAGCTCAAAATGTGTAGAACAAGTCTCTCCTTTGATCAATTGCTAATCCTCAAATATTTGATCCTTTTAGGGTTAGAATGTGTGAAGAGATGTGTATTTTGGGCTCTTGGAAGGTGTGATGGCGCAGGGGATCGAGAGAGATTGATGTATGGTCGTACACCTCTATTTATACTATGGTTTTCAAAAGTTACTGTTAGGGTTTACGATGTCTGGACTAGTCCGTGGTGGACCCCGGACTAGTTCGGTATGCAGCGTGTGGAAAACCCTAAGTGTTGAGATATCCCAGACTAGTCCGTTATTGGTGCAGACTAGTCCATTTTTAGTCCGAAACTTTTCGGACTAGTACGGTTGATATCGAACTAGTCCGGTGTGGTGAACACCCTTGTCCAATTTTAGTCAGAGAGTTTTTGGACTAGTCCAGTTGATATTGGACTTGTCCGGTGTAGTGAAAAACTGTAGGGCCGAGGACAAGTCCAGACTCAAAGGACTTGTCCGATTTTTGTTAGAAGAATATTAGACTAGTCCGATGGATATTGGACTTGTCTGGTGTTGTGCAAATGTGAATGTGGGGACCGGAATCCCGACATCCAAGGATCGCATTGGGTGGTGTCGTGCGATGCGAAACCCAACAATATACAAGAAAAGAACGAGAATAAAATACAATACCAAGTCTTCATTTATGAACAAAGCGGAAGTTTTACAATACTAAGCAAAAAGGAAAGAGAACTATACATCATAGCTACACTCTCAGCCCTAGCTATGCAAAAGCAAGGTCATCCATGTCCTGGATGCTTCGCACTAGCAACACCCAACTTACGACGGCGTGCAGGGTTTCCACTCGGTTGTAAACCCTGGAGGGGGTGCAGCCTCATCATCAAACTTGTCATTAGTTGTATAATCTGCAGAAACTTGTTAACTGCAAAACATGAGCTTAAGGCTCAGCAAGACTAACCCGTCTCACTATACATATGCAGGGGTGAACACCAATATAGGTAAGGAAAAGCATAAAGGACACGCCTAGAAGTGGATCCCTATAATCATGTTTTAAGTGACATTCGTCAGGCACGACACATCATATACTCCACAATCAAACAAGAAATGCTTTGCCGATGATATGACATGCCCAAAGCACATAATGTTATTACAGGTAAAGTATGGGGAAACTATACACTTTTAATTGTGCTATCTCTAAGCCATGCAAGGTTGCAAAACAATTATATTTCAATACATCATATTATCTTGACTTCTTCAGTATTTACTACGTCACAGCACAATGAACAAGTGGTACTCTATTATCGCGAGGGACGGTGATTGCAATCAGGACACACCCGGTCAACACAACACATACGCACTTTCGGAAGCGCCAGCGAGTACTTACAGCAGTACCTACATAACACTTAAGTACTAGTCGTATATGGCCACCTTTCACCCAACACTCAAATGCCGAACCGGTCGATCCGTCACGAGCAGGAGGTCACTGCGTGGGGCGTACTCTGACGTGCCCACCAGCTGATTTACACCTTGCTGCCCTCAACCTACGCCTATAAAACAGAACAGTATGCCTCGACAAACCAGTATCAAGCTACGTCAGTTTGCTGGAGCCCATTTCTCCAGTATGTCACCGGTACAATTCAAGCTTGTCCAACAGGGCCGCACACGAATCGGTCCTCAATCGACACAAGCAGGGCTACACACGTGAGACCACGTCTCGCTGCATCCTACCCACTGCTCGGTCTCAATTTAATATTCATAAACAATTTCTTGATCCAATCCATCCCGTGTGATGAAATCCTATCTCACAACTAGATTCCAACTACTCGACTTCTACCGAATTCCTATAAATATAAGCATGGCAGTTACTACACGAGTCTGTGAACTATTCTAACTACTCCCCGGTTTATTTGGTCATGCAAGTGGATGTCAAACACCTTAAACGTAATGCAAAAACATCTGAAGACGTAAGGTGAATGAAAACTACAAAGACACTGTAGGAGCTTAAATGCAAACCAGGGCTTCTCTGAATGCGAGTCCGAGTCTATGTTAGTTTCTGGCAGCTAGACTTCCAAAGCTTCCAGCTGCTCCTCGACTTCAGTTACTACACGTTATGCATATACTATATATGAATGACTTTGAAAATAAATAATATATTTAAGGTCACAAGCTAATATCTTGTGAAACAATTAAGATTATGATCTTAATTGGCTTTGGAACTTTTATGGTAGATACTAGGGACTATAGTGGAGACTCTTGCAAAGAACAGGAGATGATCAAGGAAGTTTGTTGTCCCTAAAATTCCTACAAGTATAAACCTTCTCTGAATTTTGGTTGAGATTCTGGATGTCTATCGTGGCTACCAGTGATTCTACCATGTAGAGGGGGTCTCACTGGTTATAGGAAAATTTGTTTCACAATTTTCTAAGCTTCCTACAGGGAGAAACTGATTTTACAATTTTGGGGAAAAAGCTGAAATTGATTTTGTATTTTTCTTATTTTTTAACTACATAGAAATTTGGAACACTTATAGACCCAGTAAGTAAAGTCAAATTAACTTGAAACTTTTACTGGGTATCAAATGTATTAATAAGAGTGTTCTGACAAAAATTGGAAATTTTCCAATTAACAGAACAGGAGGAATTAATTTCCAAAGCAGTTAGCTCAAAGGAATTAATTATAAAATTCTGGAAATTTTATGTCCAATAAATTGCGTCACTGTAAAGTAGAGATTGAGATGAGTCTACCGGAATTTATTTAGAAATTTCTGAGCAATTCTACTAGGAGTAATGATTTTAGAAGTTTGGTTGAATTCATGAATTATTTTCCAAAGGAAAACATTTAAATAAAGCAGCCGGGCCTACTGGTTTAAAATCAACCAATCGCAGCTGGGACGCACCGGGGGCCATGGGATTCAACCGCGCAGCCACATCAGATCCAGAGCCGCAGCTGATCCCGCGCGGTGGCTGCGTCGCTGACAGGCGGGGCCCATAGGCCTTCGTCTACCTCGTGACGCGCCGCCCGGCCGCGGCGGCGCTGTGCCAGCAAGCTCGCTGCGATAGCTGTGTTGAACTCCATTCGACTCGGCTCTGACCGCCTAGCCATAAAATCGACCGCACAACACGATGGTGAGGTCCAATCGCGGCGGCGACGGCCGGAAATGGCGGTGCGACGATGGCAGCGGATCTAGGGTTTCGGCTATCGCCAGAAACGCATGGGGATGGCGATAAAGGCTCGGGGAAAAGCTAGAAACATTCCTGGGAGCCTGAGGATGATGATTTGGAGGTGCAAATGCCGTGTAATGGTCGGAAATGATGAGTTCGATGGTGAACCGCGACTTCTTCACCGGCAGCGACCAAAACTCGACTATCTCAGTCAAGACTCGATGGTTTTGAAATCTTTTTGATCCAGAGTGTTTGCAGGGAGATAAGTAAACTATCCCTTAACTATTGCCAAGATTTATTAGGCGTAGAAAACGAATTAAATCCTTAACCTAGAGACATAGGTATGAACTATCATCGGGAAAAATGGAAATAAGAACACTATAAGGCATGGCATGGCTTGAAACTTGATGAGCATGCGTAAGGCGCAATTACACACCTTTATCTTATAGAAGTCGGGGATTGTAGAGGCTTCCTCCGGCTTGTCGACGGTGGACAGAGGCAGTTTTTGGTGGCTTCACCGGTGGTCGTCGGAAAACTACGGAATATCGCGCAACCGGTTGAGAAAACGCCGAACCACAAGATGGAGAAGGTGTGCAAGCAAGTTGTGAACAAGTTTGCTAAAGAATTCACGGTCGATCCTTGGCTAGATATCAAGTTATCGTCGGACTCCTGAGGGAAGGTCGGTGGCGCGCGAGCGGGGCAGAAATGCGGTGTGGGGAGTAAAAACCGAACGAGAACTCGACGCCGATGACCAGGGGGTATAAATAGGCAGAGAGGGACGAGGGGAGCTTGCCACAACGCAAGCAAGCAGGCAGCTCGATGGCTTGCATGCCGGGAGGTGTCACCACCGAGCGCCATCGTGAAAACAGAGGGGCAGCTCGAGTTTGAGTCACTGGATAGTGGGTCCCACAGCCTCTTAAGCCTATCCTCCCTGGAACTTCAATTTCCCCTACCAAACTTGATCCAAAAATCCTAGATTTTTGTGGATAGGCTCAAATAAATATCTGGAATTTTATTCTGAAACCAAAACTTCAAATTGATCAAGTTTCAGTTGAAATTCAATTTTGAATTTGAATTCAATTCAATGGAGCCACCAAATTAAATAGCAATTGAGTTTCAAAAACTGTGAAACTTCGTGGATAAGTCAAGCAAGTCATGCTGATCATGATAGTGTGTTCAAATTTTATGTTCAAATAAGTTTGAACAGAATTTAAAATTTGAATTTAAATATGGCTTGAGTTTGCTAAGCGTCTCAAATAAAATAGCAAATCAAATTCAAAAATCTTGAAACTTTGCTGGAGGGCTATTTGGAATATTATGAGTCCATGGAAAAATGTATAGCCTCAGATTTGGATATTTTGACAGGGCCTAAATGTACGGTGCTATATTCAAATTAATTTGAATATATTTAGTACTGCCTAGTGTTTTGCCCTAGCAAAATCCATTCAATAAAATCCAAAATTTGCAGGAAGGTCACTTGAATTATCCTCGGGTCATTGGTGATATCCATCCCTTATGTTAATAAAATTTAAGTATGAGGGAAAGGAATATTCTTGATGATATCAAGTTCATGTGTACAACCATAATTGATCTTTACTATGGTTGAAAACAAACTTGTAACTTCATATTTAAGGAGAAGCTGGGATTTTATATTCCCCCCCCCCCCATAAAAGAATCTCGTCCCGAGATTACAAAAGGAAGGATAACTGGAAAAAGATCTAATGAACATATGCCGCTAACAAGTATGGATAGTTCATTCTAAGGTATTCCTCGCTTTCCCACGTTGCTTCTTCAGCGGTGTGGTTTCCCCACAAGACCTTGTAGAAATGCAAGGTGCGGCTTCTTGTGGTGCGAGTCTTCTCATCGATTATCTCAGTTGGATGCCAGAGTAAGTAAGATCTGGTTGGAGAGCTTCCAAATCCTCCATACGGACGATAGCTGGGGCCTTGAGACATTTTCGCAACTGCGAAATGTGAAACACATTATGGACCCCTGAAAGCGACCCTAGCAGTTCTAGCCGATAGGCCACAGGTTCGCATTGTTCAATTATTGCGAACGACCCAATGAAACGTGGAGATAGCTTCCCTTTTACTCTGAAGCGATGAATCCCTTTCATTGGGGATACACGAATATAAATGTGATCCCCGACATCAAAGTGAAGGGGTCGACGTCTTTTGTCCGCATAGCTTTTCTGACAAGATTGAGCAGCCTTGAGATTGACTTGATAAACTCATACTCATTCTTCGACTTCATTCACCAAGTCGATACCATATATCACTCGTTCACCAGATTCACACCAGTTCAAAGGTGTGCGACACTTCCGGCCATAAAGAGCTTCATATGGTGCCATCTGGATGCTAGCCTGATAACCATTGTTGTATGAAAACTCTGCCAATGGTAGATGATCATCCCAATTCTTACCATGGTGAATGGCACAAGTGCGGAGCATATCCTCTAGCACTTGGTTTACTCGCTCCGTTTGACCATCAGTCTGAGGATGGTAAGTTGAGCTTCAAATCAACTTGGTACCTAGAGATGAGTGGAGCTGCTCCCAAAACCGAGCAACAAATAAGGTTCCACGATCTGATATGATAGTGTGGTGTACTCCGTGTAGGCACAGGATCCTGGCAATATACAACTCTGCATATTGTCGTGCCACATAATTGACATTTACTGGAATAAAGTGAGCCGACTTGGTGAGTCGGTCGACTATCACCCAAATCGAGTCATGCTTGCGAAAGGTGAGAGGTAATCCAACAATGAAATCCATGCTGATGTCCTCCCATTTCCAGGCCGGTATGCTCAAAGGTTGAAGCTGGCCGGCTGTCTTCAGATGGTCGACTTTCACCCGCTGACACGTATCACATTCGGATACGTACTTCGCTATCTCCCTCTTCATCCGAGTCCACAAAAATTTCTTTTTTAAGTCTTGGTACAATTTGTTACTTCCCGGATGAATTGAATACTTGGACAAATGAGCTTCGTCCAATATCTTCTTCCAAAGTTCCATATTGCGGGGCACCATGATGCGGTATTTGAACCAGATGGTACCGTCATCATCACATCGGAAACATTTCATCTCCCCTTCTTCATGCTTTGGCGAATATGCGATATGCCCTTGTCTTTCTTCTGATCCTCTATAATATCTTCCCTTATGGTAGGAATGAGAGCTAGATTGTAGAGCACCCCATATGGAACCAAGTAGAGACTCAACTCTTCTTCTTCTGTCAAGGTGATGGAAAGATTATTGACATGGGACTTGCGACTCAGCGCATCTACAACTACATTCGCCTTGCCAGGATGGTAGGGGATCTCAACCTCATAGTCTTTGATCAATTCCAACCACCTTCGCCATCGCATATTCAAGTCCTTCTGGGTGAAGATGTACTTCAAGCTTTTGTGATCAGTGTAGATATGCACTAGGTTGCACAATAGATAGTGTCTCCACATCTTCAATGCAAGTACCACGACAGCGAGCTCAAGATCAAGAGTCAGATAATGCTGCTCATGGTTCCGAAGCTGCCGTGATCCATAAGAGATCATCCTCCTGTCTTGCATCAATACACAACCCAAACCAATCCCAGATGCATCACAATAAACATCAAATGACTTGGTTGTGTCTGGTTGGGCAAATATCGACGCTGTTGTGAGGTGTTCCACTAATACTTGAAAACCTTCCTCACATTCCTTCATCCATACATACTTCTTCCCTTTCTTCAGAAGTTCCATCATTGGTTTAGCTATTTTGGAAAAAACTTGGAATGAATCTCCGGCAATATCCTGCTAAACCTAGGAAGCTTCAAACTTCATGTACAGACTTTGGAGAATCCCATTTGAGTACTTGCTTAATCTTGCTTGGATCAACTGCAATCCCCCTAGTAGATATGATGTGCCCTAGAAATGGCACTTGGGTGATCCAAAACTCACATTTGCTGAACTTGGCATACAGCTTGTGGTCTCGCAATCGTTGAAGCACAATGCGCAAATGTTGAACATGTTCTCCTTCCGATTTCGAATACACAATGATGTCGTCCATGAAGACCACGACAAACTTGTCCAAATCCGGCATGAACACCGAATTCATGAGATACATGAAATGAGGCGGTGCATTGGTCAATCCAAAGGACATGACAAGGTACTCATACAATCCATACCTCATCGAGAATGCCGTCTTAGGTATATCCTCTAGTCGAATCCTGATCTGATGATATCCAAAACAAAGATCCATCTTTGAAATTATCTTAGCACCCACCAACTAATCGAACAGAATATCAATGCGTGGTAGTGGATACTTATTCTTGATCATGACAACATTGAGTGGACGATAGTCCACACATAGTCTCAACGTCTTATCTTTCTTCTCCATGAACAATGCAGAACAGCCCCAAGGTGATGAACTTGGAGGAATGAACCCCTTGCCCATAAGTTCCTTCAGCTGCTCTTTCAGTTCTGCAAGTTCCTTAGGTGCCATCTTATACGTCTTCCTCGAGATCGGCACTGTTCTCGGTACAAGTTCAATTTTAAACTCGACATCTCTTTTTGGTGGCATACAAGGAAGATCTTCGGGAAATACGTCCGGATACTCACATACCACTGGAATGTCCTCAAGTTTACAGGCCTCGGTGTTGTAAGTAGTTGGAGTCACTTGGATATTACTCTCAAGAGTGAGAGCTTGGGGAGGGTGGAGAGGATAATTCAGATATATCCTCCGAGGAATGATGTCGATAATAGCACCATTGTGTTGAAACCATGCCATCCCTAAGATGACATCTAACTTCTGATGCTCCAGTAATATAAGAGAGGTAGGGTATATCTTCCCACCTAGATTAAGAGGTACCCTATGGACCATCTCATTGGTTACTACTCTCCCACCCGGAGAACAAATCATATATGGGTTTTTTGTGGAAATGATAGGCAACTGATATTGAATGACATAAGACTTGCTAATAAAGTTGTGGGAAGCACCAGAGTCAAAGAGGATGACTATGGGATGACCAATGAGAGAGGATGTACCCGTGAGTACGGGTGCGCCTTCTGGAACATCCTCGATGGTGAGGTGGTGGACGTTGCTGGTTCTGGTGGCAGACTTCTTGGGCTAGTTGCGGGGCTGGTTTGCCTCCTGGGTCGAAGGATGTTCTCCGCTCTGCAGGCAGTCCTTGGCGAAGTGTCCCATACGACCACACGTGAAACACGTGTACGGGGTCTGACTGGCACGGAAAGGAGGATGGAATCCCGATGCACGCGGTGGAGGTGGAAGTGCACATAGAATCATCCCCTGCTGCTGCTGTGGGCGGAAGTCGGTGTTGTTGAACTAGCAACCATGAAACATCGATGGTCGCGATGGCAGCTGCTACCTCTGGCCGGATGGTTATCGATACACCATTCGGTACTCCTGAGGAGCACCACCTCCGCTGGTCTGCGAAGCACTCGTTTTCTTCTTGTTAGAGAACATCTCCCTAGTAGCGTCCTCCTGTATGATTGCGGCATTGACAATGTTGTTAAAGATGCCGCTGTTGAACAAGGCAAGCTTGTCCTTCATCTTGAGGTTCAAACCCCGATAGAAGAATTCACACTTCCGATCTTCAGTACTCACTTGGTCCTGAGCATACTGGGCCAAGTGGTTGAATTCCTTGGAGTACTTGTAAGCACTCCTCCCTCCTTGCTTCAGCTCCAAGAACACTTGAGCTTCCTCCTCATAATACCGGGAGGTATATGATTGGTGCGGAATGCCTCCCGGAAATCTCCCCAGCTCACAACATAGTCTGCTGGTCGTGCGGCGAGATAATTCGCCCACCATGCCCCAGCAGAACCGTGCAACTATTGTGCCACGAATAGGGTTTTCTATTGTTCGGTCATCCACAGCAAACTAAACTTTCCTTCGATGGAGCGGAGCCAGTTGTCCGCCTCCAACAGTTCATGATCCTCCATGTAGACCGGTGGGTGCGTTGACATGAAGTCCGAGTATGAACTCAGAGAAGGCTGTCATGGACCCGCATCTGGTCGCCCCCCCCTTGACGGGACGAATGTTGAACCAAAGTCCGCAGCAACTCAGTTTGCTCGTCGTGCGAGCCGAGCACTGCGGCGAGAACCTCCGCTAGACTCCTCGGAAGTTCAGGAGGTGGTGGTGGTGGAACTTGTTGCTGCGGTGTCGCAGCTGGCTCCTGGGTCGGAGATTCGTCCTCTCGACCACAGCTTGAACCTCCCATTTCAGGTGTCGAATGCGTACGCACCATTCTGCATCCATATGATTCAAAATCAGCACATGTTTGCTTTTCCTTCATCCATTTCATATTACAGTAGTGCGAATATTGGCAAGGAAATAAGTGCATAACATCCACATATATTGATAAATCATAAACATTATACATGATATAATATCTCATGACCAAGTTTATAGAAGTGAACTCCAAAATGACGGACTCCCACTACGGAAGTGCATCTCTACCATACTTGGTCCCCATGAGAGGTCATACACACCTTGTCATCTTATACATACACATTACTTTTTATAATATGGCACAAACATGGCCACAAAATAAAAACAAGCAACTACTAAACTATACATTGTCCCGTGATGGTAGGAGTGCTGCCCTATCCTACTCTGATACGTCCTATTCGACGTACTCGCGTTCCTCAGGATCTTCTTCTTCCTCTTCGTCCTCAGAAATTGGTGCCACAGGTGCGAGTGCTGGGGCAGGAGTTGCTACCTCACCCGCCACCGATGATTTCGCGGTGTAGGATCGAAGAGCACGTGAAAAGCTACCAGAGGGGGTGAATGGTAGATTTAAAAATCTTACGCAGCGGAAACAATTAAACCCCAAACCCTTTCGGTAGAAAAACGATCTATTAAAGAAATCGTATGTGAGACTAATCTAAACGTGTTTCACCATGACAAAAGTGATAGATATCAGAGAGAATCAAGTCACGAAGACAACACAAAAAGAATCACTCAAATCCGTCGAGAAAAACTCAAGTTATGATCGGAAGATCAAACAATGGTCAATCTGCCCTACCCGAGAAAAAACAGTTCTGGAACGCTGCAAAGAAACTCGTGTAGATCATAGAACACAAATCCAATGACCGTGAAATTTTTACAGATGATATAAAATCAAGTTGTGAAGACAACCAAAAAGAATCACGTCAATTGGATCTGTAAAACTCGAGTTATGATAAAACCACCGACGAAAGATAGTGCTGTCCAGAAACTCGACGAGTAAAACTTGTCTGGAACAAGTCGGACGAACAAGGCACAAAAGTTCCTTCAAACTACGAATTTTATTCAATAGAACACAAGAGGAACAGCCCCAAAGTCGTGCACCACGAGCTCTGGGCTCCCTTGTTTATATAACCAGCCCTTAGGCCAACCCAATATCAACTAGGACTCCAATCCTACTCATAACTGCTCAAGATTCTTCTATACGCAGATAGAAGCAATCTTAAGACTTACAAACACCTTAGGAACGTATCCCACATTCCTAAACAACTCAAATTCGTGACCCATACGAAATCCTATCATAACCAACTCAAATCTTTCCATATTTGAGTCAAACCCGACTCAGCCGCAGCCTGAGTCCATAACCTAGTCGGTTGGACCTTTCCGACCAACTCTTTACGTCCACATCTCTTCATCACGTCTCGGAACCATGTAGCCACGTACATGCACTCCTTGCACACGTGCAAACATCTTTCAATGACGTCCATGATACCTTCATATGCATTGTTCTTGATTCAATCATGCTGCGCAACCTCCTGATCAGCTCAACCACAATTCCTCCTGAATTTGGTTGTTGGAACCTCATCTCCTCCCTGAGACTAGTCCAATGGATCCCGTCACCAGCCATGTCTTTAACTCAAGCAACACTGCACATGAATAAACAACCAATCCATACGAGCCCAAGTCCTCGACTTGACTCAAGTTAGTTTCGAACACAACACCCTACGTGAGAACCTCACATAAGCATGTTGCAAAACCACAGTAACACGATATCATCCATATCAACCAAAACACACCAAAAACTTAGCAAATGAATACTAAGCAATCTTTCTAACAATGTAAAGCAAGTACGAAACATTGCAAATGAAAAGCAGAAGCACTTCGGTCAAGTTCCGGACCTTGCCAAAGCAACCCGGACCTTGAGCCGGAGATAACAAAAGCTAGTAGAACCTAGCGCCGGAGCTTACCAAAACTAGTATAACCAAGCTCCCGCCAGAGCTTACAAAACTAGCAGGACCTAGCGCTGGAGCTAACCAGAACTAGTCGAAACTAGTAATCCCAAAAGCTGGAGCTAGAAAAATCAACTTTGGAGCTTAGCAAAAACACGGCGGAGCTATCAAAGACATGCCAGAGCTAAAGATCAAGCTCACCGGAGCTAACCAAAGCTAGTCGGACCTAGCATCAAACGTAACCAGAGCTACCCAAACCAAGTCGGTCCTACCGTCGGACCTTGCTGTAGCTCAGAGCTAGAGTCGGACCTTGATAAAAAGGTGTTTTGGTGATATTCAAAACTTTTATCATCTAGGCCAAATGTATTCAAGACAAACCAATGTATTCAGCACACATAGGTCTTACAATCTCCCCCCTGATGAATGCATTGGCAACACCATTTAAAATCCGAACATTGGATTATTCACATAAAAGTTTTAAAGCAATTTCTCCCCTTTGTAAATCAAAAGTAAAATGAGAAGAAAATCCAAAAATTATCTCATATTATCTCTCCCCCTTTATTATCTCTCCTTATGCACATATTCTCTTTCTCTTCATGCTTATCTCTCCCCCTTTGACAATGTATTCAGCAAGTCATGAGCATATAAACAAATTATCTCTCCCCATTTAGTTGTTATGAGAATATTATAACATATACATATAAACAAAGCTCATCCAAGTCATACTATCAAGTAAATTACACTATCACATCAATGAGATACATAAAGTAGTGTAAGCCATGCTAGAGGTCAAGTGTAATTTTCAATTTTAGCAGGTCATGATCTCACAAACTTAACTATTTCAAAACCTGAAAGCATGACACTTGTTGCTGCATTTTCTAATTTTTCAAAGCATAAATTTAGATCATATAATATTTGCAAGAGATTATATGCGCATCTGCCTTATTCTAAGCAACCAAGCCAAGCCTATGTCATTTGACAATCAGAAGCTTAAGGACATGGTTTTAGTCATACACAACTTCTTCCAAGTTCATATCTAAGTGCAATGACAAGCCATCTCAAAAGAAGAAGTGCGATACATGCATACTCTCTTGATCTTTTCTCAATTTATATTTGTTCATAAAAACTCAACATTTGAGTTGATTACTTGATGAATTCTTAATGATTAAAAGCACTTGTGAACATGTAACAAGTTCAAAACAGCAAGAAAGTTCGACCATGACCAGTTTTAGTGTAAGTAATTATTCCAATTACTAGACATGGCAAAAACTACAAAATGTATAACACGAGTAATGTAGTAAGAACTTTCAGCATGTAAAAGGAATCAAAAAGTCATATATGTATGAAATACTATGCTCATATTATTTTAATTTCAGATTCACATATAGACATCCCAAGTTTCAAAAACTCCCCCTCAATTTAAGCTATGAGGATGCATAACCCCTATTTCACTACGAATATAACAAAAACGAGTGAAATCCAAAGGTTTTATAAAGATGTCAGCCAATTGTTGTTCGGTATCTACATGGTGAAGCACAATGTTTCCTTTTTCAACATTATCTCGGAGAAAGTGATACCTAATGTCAATGTGCTTAGTTCTAGAATGTTGCACGGGGTTTTTAGCAATGCAAATGGCACTAGTGTTATCATAGAACAGTGGAACACTATCTAGATCAACCTCATAGTCCTTAAGTGTTTGAACAATCCAAAGAATTTGTGAGCAAGCACTAGCAGCAGCTACATATTCAGATTCTGCTGTGGATTGTGCAACTGAATTTTGTTTTCTAGAGGACCAAGCAACAAGAGAATTACCAAGAAAATGACAAGCACCGGATGTACTTTTCCTGTCAATCCTACAACCCCCAAAATCAGCATCTGAAAAAGCTTTCAAAGTAACGGTTGAGGAAGAAGGAAGAAAAATGCCAAATTCTTGAGTTCCATGTAAGTACCTGAGAATCCTTTTGACGGCTTGACGATGTGAAGCACGTGGGGAAGCTTGAAACCGTGCACAAAGACATACGCTGAATTGTATGTCCGGTCTTGATGCTGTGAGGTACAAAAGTGATCCGATCATGCTTCTATATTCTTTTTGATCCACGGATTCACCATCTTCATCAAGTTCAAGTGTTGTTGCTGTTCCCATTGGTGTTCGAAGAGGCTTGCTTTTATCCATGTTGAAGCGCCTTAGGAGGTCTTTGGTATACTTCGTTTGATGCACAAAGGTACCCTCCTTGGTTTGCTTGATTTGCAGCCCCAAAAAGTGAGTTCACCCATCATACTCATTTCAAATTTGGAACTCATCATTGCTGAAAACTTGGACACAAGATCATGAGAAGCACCACCAAAGATAGTATCATCCACATACACTTGAACGAATAATGAGTCATTACCATGCTTAAGCACAAAAAGAGTTTTATCAACCTTGCCCATGGTAAACCCCTTTTCAAGTAAGAATGTTTTTAACCTATCATACCATGCTCTAGGGGCTTGTTTGAGACCGTATATGGCTTTGGACAGTTTGTAAACATGATTAGGAAAATCTGGATTTTCAAAACCCGGTGGTTGTTTGACATAAACCTCCTCATCTATGTAGCCATTAAGAAAAGCACTTATAACATCCATTTGAAATAGCTTAAAACCTTTAGATGCTGCAAAAGCTAACAAAATTCTTATGGCTTCTAATCTAGCGACAGGAGCAAAAGTTTCATCAAAATCTAGACCTTCAACTTGAGTGAAACCTTGAGCAACCAACCTAGCCTTATTCCTAACCACAACCCCATCCTCACTTTTTTTATTTTTATATACCCATTTAGTTCCAATTAAAGTGTGACCTTGAGGTGGAGGTACAAGTTTCCAAACATTATTTCTTTCAAAATTTTCTAACTCTTCTTGCATGGCAATAATCCAAGATTCATTAGTGAGTGCGTGTGATATATCTTTGGGTTAAAAAGAAGCAACAAAAGCATAATGAGCATAAGAGTTTGGATTGCAAAACCTAGACCGTGTGACTCGTTCGTGCAAGCTTCCAATCATCTGTTGTGGGGGATGATCTTTGTAAAACCGTAGGGGAACAGATGTCTCACAAGCTTCTTTTTAATTAGGTTCATCGTAGATTGATGAGATTGTGACTTGTGGACAATCAGGATCAGCATAGGTGATTGTAAGTGCATCTAGGATATCCCTTGTGGGTTTTGGCTAATTGATGACAAACATATGAGATCCTAATGAAACTACTGAGATGATTGCAAGACAAACAAGTGAGACATATCGGTGCACACAAAAAGGTGAAAAATGAAGTGGTGTTCAAAGAGAGATACCTTGATGAAGCTCGGAAGACCAAAATAGATTTGAATGTATAGGGAGTGTATGAAAGACACACTCCAAGAGCTCACAACTTTGCACGAGGATAAGGGATTAAAATTAATATAACTTTCACAAAGCACCGGACTAGTCCGATCATGGACCGGACTAGTCCGTTCACCTTTCTGGAATTACACTCACAAGGAGACCGGACTAGTCCGTGCATCCACCAGACTAGTCCGTTGATGTTTCTGGAGTCTCTCATACTGAGGGACCGGACTAGTCCGATCATGGACCGGACTAGTCCGTTGAACTTTCTGTAAACTCCCATTTGTGGAGATCGGACTAGTCCGCGGACTAGTCCGATGAACTTTCTGGAGTCATCTTTACACAGTACCGGACTAGTCCGGGGTTGGACCGGACTAGTCCGGCAGACTTTCTGGACCTCAAAACATGTTGAGACCGGACAAGTCCGGACTTGCACCGGACTAGTCCGGTGTTAGGGTTTTTCAACGGCTAGCTTTTGGAAACCCTATAAATAGATGATCCACAACTTTCCCATCACAAGACACGTCGAATATTGAAAAAGGAGAAAACCCTAGCGCCGCCACTCAGTCCCAAGAGCCCAAAACACATCTCCCCACACATCTAAAGTTCAAAAAGAGTGAAATCAATTGAACACTTGGATTCGGGATTGGGAGATCGTCGTTCTTTCATCGCGAGCTCTTGGGGTTTGATCTTTCTACACTCATACTCTGCATTGTAATACTTTTGAGTGTATTTGATCACTTGTTCATTGTAATTTTTGTGGGAGCCCTCAATGTGTGAGGTTGCCCCACAAACTTGGTGATTACCCGTGATAGTGGAATCAAGTCGGCCTTCGTGGTGACTTGAGGAGGAAAAGGGTTGGAGACCTGGCTCTGTGTGAGCTTCCTCAATGAAGACGTAGATCTTGTTGTGAGATCGAACCTCGGGAAAAATTCTTGTGTCTTGTGTCTCATTTACTTTAAATTTTGTTCATTAGATCACTTAAGTGCTAAACATTAACTTAAGGCAATTTGAAGTTACACCTGCATTCTTAGATTAATTTCAAGTATAAATATCAGTTGTTCTTAATTCCGCTGCTAAAGAAATTTAATTTCTCAATTAACACCTGATCAACACACATACTTCTTGCACACCGGACTAGTCCGCCCATGCAACCGGACTAGTCCGGCCAACCAAGTCTTTGACTATTCTATTAAGTGTGCAGGAAATTCAAAAGGCCTATTCACCCCCCTCTAGGCCACATTCAATTGGTATCAGAGCTTGGTTCTCCACCAACGAGACTCACATCTCGGAGAGATCAATGGCCTCTGAGAAGAACAACGATATCTTGAAGATGAACATTAATGAGGAGGAACAAGAAACTAAGGCGTTTGATGTGCTGAAAAAGAGCTCACACGATGATGAAGAAGTGCGACAATTGAAGGCACTCCTAAGAAAGAAACTGCTAGGACAAAAGGGAAAAGAAGAAGAGAAGACGACGGGGAGTGGTCATCATGACTACTCCCGACAGCCTTACAACTACAACCGTCTCAACTCCAACAATCATTATCTTTCCATTCCCATGGGAAAACCTCTACAGTTTGACGGAAGCGACTATACAATGTGGAAGTACAACATGAAGATGCATCTAATATCCCTAAATCCTAGCCTATGGCACATCGTCTGCACTGGCATAGATATCCCGGACACGGATGAAGAACTCACCCCAGAACAAGAACAAGAGATTCACAGAAATGCACAAGCTGTCGTCGTGATCACATCATCATTAAGCAGAGAAGAATTCACCAAGATTGATGGCTTAGAAAGTGCAAAGGAAATCTGGGATACACTTAAGATAGCTCACGAAGGAAATAGATCAGTTCGTGAAGCAAAAATCGAAATGCTTGAAGGAGAGTTGGGGAGGTTCGCTATTGAAGAAGGCGAATCACCTCAAGACATGTACAACCGAATGAAGGCAATCATCAACAAGTTACGTGCCTATGGAAGTAAGAAATGAACGGATCATGAGGTAGTCAAGAGAATGATTAGATCCTTCATGCCAAGAAATGTCACACTTTGCTCAATGATTAGAGAAAGCCCCGGTTTCCACAAATTGACCCTCGATGAGCTGTTGGGGAAGATCATAAACCATGAGATGATGGAAAAAGAGGCAAAATACATCAAAGACTTGGTCGAACTCACTTCCTCCAGAAGGAAAGAGGTCGCTCTCAAAGCTACATGCCGACCCAAACTCAAAGAAGCTCGTGGAGATCAAGACGATGGGCACACAAGTGACGAGAGCACCGATCTTGATGATGAGGAGATGGTACTCTTTATCAAGAAGTTCAAGCGAATGATGAAAAGAAGACACGGCAACAACTCAAATGAAGGCAAAAGTAAGGACAAAGGAAAATCCAAGGCTCGACGCACTTGCTACAACTGCGGAGAGTATGGTCACTTCATGATGGACTGCCCCTATGAAGAAAACAAAAAGAAGAAGGAAACAAGATCTCAAGAAAAGAAAAATTTCAGAAAAAGAAGGCAAAACCATCAAGCTCACATTGGCAAGGAGTGGGACTCAAACGACGAGTCCTCCTCCGATGAAGAAGAAGAGATGGCCACTATTGCAATCAAGAAACCTACTATGAAGGCCACACTCTTTCCAAACATGGGAGGACGGGACATGAACAACCACACTTGCCTTATGGCTAAGGAAGGCAAGAAAAAGGTACGGCTCACTCCTCCCACACTAAACTCCTCTATTGATGACTTTGACAGCTCTAGTGATAACGAAGAAATGTTTAGAGGACTAAGTAAAATTGCTCTAAAGAAAATGGAAATGTGGTCGAATGAAATTTTTGAGAAGGAAGAACTTCTTGATCGACAAGAAGATATGATCATCCATGAAAGGAAGATATATCAAGAAGTTGAGAAACTTCTCGAGCTTGAAAGAGAGAAGAACAAGTCGCTTGAAGTTGAGATAGCCTTGAGTAAGGAAACTTACTCAAAGCTAAAAGACTCACATATTGCAATCAAGGAAGAACTTGCTAACTTGTCAAAGGTTAACAAGATCCTTGAGGTGCAAGTTGAGTCGCTCAAGCAAAGTGACTCTTCTTCCTCCAAGAGCTCTTCCTCCAAAGATATGAGTTCGACAACAATCAAGACTTGCACTTGCTCTAGTAAGAAGCATACTATTTCTAATACATCAACTTCTCATAATATGCATGCCCCCCAAGCGGCATCTTTGATAAGGAGAAGATCAAATATGCACGCAGTGCATATATGGTCACTAGACCTCCCAATGTCAAAGATGTCCTTGGTTTTGATAAGAACAAACACATGGCTATTTATAATCACGCTAAGAATAGAATTGTCTTTGTCAAAGAGAAATCTCATGAATCCAAACCTCAAATGTTGTTTCACACATTTAATGCTTCTTATGTTCTTATGAAAGCCAAAAGTGGAAGAGTCATTGCCAAATATACAGGGCCACGCCACAAGAACTTGAAAACTTGTGTGTGGGGTCTTGTGACTAACCTGAAAGGACCCAAGCAAGCTTGGGTACCTAAAACCAAGAAATGATTCTTTTTTGCAGGCTTACTCCTCCGGCGGAACAAAATGGGTACTTGATAGCGGATGCACGAATCACATGACCGGAGAGAGAGGTATGTTTGTGGAGTACGAGTACAACAAGGATCCAGGTGAAGGCATATACTTCAGAGACAACAGCTAAGGAAAGGTCCTTGGTAGCGGTAACATTGAAATTTCTTCTCAACATACCTTATCAAATGTTTTACATGTAGATTCTCTAGATTATAACCTTTTGTCAATATCCCAACTATGCGACAAAGGTTACAACTGTTTATTCACTAATGAAGGTGTGACAGTTTTTAGAAGAAGCGATGGCTCGATTGCATTCAAGGGAATGATGAAGGGCAAGCTCTATCTTGTTGATTTCAACAAAGATAAAGCCGAACTCAACACTTGCTTGGTTGCTAAAACCAACATGGGATGGTTGTGGCATGGACGGCTAGCCCATGTTGGGATGAGAAATCTGCAGAAACTTCTAAAAGGTGGTCACATTCGTGGTCTTAAGGATGTGGTTTTTGAAAAGGACAGGCCGTGCAGCGCTTGTCAAGCAGGAAAACAAGTCGGAGCACCACACCCCGCCAAGAACGTGATGACTACCGCGAGATCGATGGAACTTCTCCACATGGATCTTTTTGGTCCAGTTTCGTACATCAGCATCAGCGGTAACAAATATGGTTTAGTAATTGTTGATGATTTTTCTAGATTTACCTGGGTGTTTTTCTTGTATGATAAATCAGAAACTCAGGGGATCCTCAAGAAGTTCTTAAAAAGAGCTCAGAATGAATTCTCATCAACCATAAAGAACATCAGAAGTGACAATGGGACAGAATTCAAGAATATCCAAGTTGAAGAGTTTCTTGATGAAGAAGGGATAAAGCATGAATTCTCAGCACCCTACTCCCCTCAACAAAATGGAGTGGCAGAAAGGAAGAACAAAACATTGATCGAAATGGCCAGAACTATGCTGGATGAATACAAGACATCAGATCGATTTTGGGCAGAAGCGGTGAACACCGCCTGCCATGCCACTAATCGACTATACCTCCATCGACTACTGAAGAAAACTCCATATGAGCTCCTTACCGGTAAAAAGCCAAATGTTTCTTATTTTAAAGTTTTTGGTTGCAAATGTTTTATTCTGAACAAGAAACAGAGGGCCTCAAAGTTCGCTTCGAAGTCCGATGAAGGATTCTTGCTCGGTTATGAATCGAATGCCTACGCCTATCGTGTCTTCAACAAGGTGTCCGGCCTTGTTGAAGTAGCACGTGACGTAGTGTTCGATGAATCTAACGGCTCACAAGTGGAGCAAGTTGACAAGTGTGTGCTAGATGATGAGGAAGCTCCATATGAAGCACTGAAGAAAATGGGACTTGGTGATATCTTACCACAAGAGCAAACATTCGACCCAAATGCACAAGATGAACCTCAACACGGAAGCAATGATCAAGGGGGAGCCCTTGCACAAGATCAAGAGGAGGAAGATCAAGAAGAGCAGGACCATCATGGAAGCAATGATCAAGGGGGAGACAATGTACATGAAGAACAAGCAACTACACAAGTTCCACACCCAAGAGTACACCAGAGCGTGCAAAGAGACCACCCTGTCAACAACATCATTGGAGATATTGCAAAGGGAGTAACTACTAGATCTCGAGTTGCAAATTTTTGTGAATCCTACTCTTTTATGTCTTTTCTAGAACCATACAGGGTAGAAGAAGCCTTAGGGGATCCAGACTGGGTGATTGCAATGCAAGAGGAGCTGAACAACTTCAAGAGAAATGAAGTATGGGATCTAGTGGAGAGACCAAAGGCGAACATAGTCGGAACTAAATGGGTATTTCGGAACAAGCAAGATGAACATGGAGTAGTGACAAGAAATAAGGCAAGACTGGTGGCCAAAGGTATTCTCAGGTCGAAGGTTTGGACTTCGATGAAACTTTCGCTCCTGTAGCTAGACTTGAGTCCATTCGTATTTTATTGGCATATGCTACTCACCATAATTTTAAGCTGTATCAAATGGACGTCAAAAGCACCTTCTTAAATGGCCCAATCAAGGAGGAGGTTTATGTGGAGCAGCCACCAGGATTTGAAGACCCGAAGTATCCAAACCATGTCTACAAACTGCGTAAGGCTCTCTATGGCCTCAAACAAGCTCCTCGAGCTTGGTATGAGTGCCTTAGAGATTTTCTAATTCAGAATGGATTCAAAATTGGTAAAGCTCACTATACACTTTTCACTAAACATTGTGATGATCATTTATTTGTGTGTCAAATTTACGTTGATGATATTATCTTTGGAACAACTAACAAATCCTTCTGTGAAGAGTTTAGCAAAATTATGACAGATAGGTTCGAGATGTCAATGATGGGCGAATTAAAGTTCTTCTTGGGATTCCAAGTCAAGCAACTAAGAGAAGGTACATTTATAAGCCAAACAAAATATACACAAGACACTCTCAAGAAATTCAATATGGACAAAGCCAAGCCCATCAAGACACCCATGGCCACAAATGGACATCTCGACCTCAATGAAGACGGTCCAAATGTAGATCAAACGGTATATCGGTCCATGATTGGCTCTTTACTTTATTTATGTGCTTAGTGTTTGCTTGTGTGCAAGGTTTCAAGCTGCACCTAAAGAGTGTCATTTAGTTGCTGTAAAAAGAATCCTAAGGTACCTTGTGCACACACCCAACTTGGGCCTTTGGTATCCCAAAGGGTCCAAATTTAACTTGATAGGATATTCCGATGCCGACTATGCAGGATGCAAAGTCGATAGAAAGAGCACGTCAGGGGCTTGTCAGTTTCTTGGTAGGTCCCTGGTATCTTGGTCATCTAAAAAGCAAAACACCATTGCCCTTTCAACAGCAGAAGCAGAATATATTGCAGTCAGTAGCTGTTGCGCCCAATTACTTTGGATGCGACAAACACTTAGGGACTACGGCTACAATCTTAACAATATCCCACTTCTATGTGACAATGAAAGTGATATAAAAATTGCACACAACCCAGTAGAGCACTCAAGAACTAAGCACATAGATATCCGTCATCATTTTCTTAGAGATCATTCATTAAAAGGTGGCATTACTATTTCACATGTCAGAACTGAAAAACAACTTGCGGGCATTTTTACCAAACCATTGGATGAGAAAAGGTTTTGTGAACTTAGGAATGAACTTAATATTCTTGACTCTCGAAATGTGGCTTGAAACGTTGCACATCTGGTTGATACTTCAAATGTTGCATTTTATTGCTAAAACTACCCTTCACCTCTTTTTCTCCTAAGAAAACTACTTTTAATGTAGAAATCTTGAAATTTATGACCATGTTTTTGTGTGGATTGCTTTCTGGTCATAAACACCAAGATTATTTGCAAAACTTGTCCTTGGATCACTATTAGTTATTTTCAAATACTTAGGTTGTCAAGGATCACCGGACTAGTCAGGTTTGCCACCAGACTAGTACGGATAATCCCTCTTCCTAGGGTTTTCAGGGACACCGGACTAGTCCGCCCCCAGACCGGGCTAGTCCGGTCGGCTGTCTATATAAGCAGCTGACCCGTTTCAAATTTCCCTCATTTTTTCCCTTTTTGGTGCCTTTATGCCAAAGGGGGAGAGATTGAGACTAGGAGAGATTAAGACTACTAGTTTAAGTGTAGTTGGTGTCTTTATGTTTTTGTGATCAAGGACATGTGTACTTAATTTTAAAACCTTGTAATGCACTATTCCCTCTCTTATGTGTGATGCTTACTTTTGCTTGGATGATTATCTTTATACTCATTGTTGATTATCTTTACCACATCACACCCTGTTGATTACACACTTGTTAGGCACCCCAACATAAGGTGTGTGCATATGTGAGAAGCTTTTTGTGGACTTATCATTATTCTCATATGTGGACACCTTATGAAAATCAAGATTTTACTCTCAATTGTGATATCTCAAATGGTTGTCATCAATCACCAAAAAGGGGGAGATTGTAAGTGCATCTAGGATATCCCTTGTGGGTTTTGGCTAATTGATGACAAACATATGAGATCCTAATGAAACTACTGAGATGATTGCAGGACAAACAAGTGAGACATATCGGGGCACACAAAAAGGTGAAAAATGAAGTGGTGTTCAAAGAGAGATGCCTTGATGAAGCTCGGAAGACCAAAATAGATTTGAATGTATAGGGAGTGTATGAAAGACACACTCCAAGAGCTCACAACTTTGAGCGAGGATAAGGGATTAAAATTAACATAACTTTCACAAAGCACCAGACTAGTCCGATCATGGACCGGACTAGTCCATTCACCTTTCTGGAATTACACTCACAAGGAGACCGGACTAGTCCGTGCATCCACCGGACTAGTCCGTTGATGTTTCTGGAGTCTCTCATACTGAGGGACCGGACTAGTCTGATCATGGACCGGACTAGTCCGTTGAACTTTCTGTAAACTCCCATTTGTGGAGATCGGACTAGTCCGATGAACTTTCTGGAGTCATCTTTACACAGTACCGGACTAGTCCGAGGTTGGACCGGACTAGTCCGGCAGACTTTCTGGACCTCAAAACATGTTGAGACCGGACAAGTCCGGACTTGCACCGGACTAGTCCAGTGTTAGGGTTTTTCAACGGCTAGCTTTTGGAAACCCTATAAATAGATGATCCACAACTTTCCCATCACAAGACACGTCGAGTATTGAAAAAGGAGAAAACCCTAGCGCCGCCACTCAGTCCCAAGAGCCCAAAACACATCTCCCCACACATCTAAAGTTCAAAAAGAGTGAAATCAATTGAACACTTGGATTCAGGATTGGGAGATCGTCGTTCTTTCATCGCGAGCTCTTGGGGTTTGATCTTTCTACACTCATACTCTGAATTGTAATACTTTTGAGTGTATTTGATCACTTGTTCATTGTAATTTTCGTGGGAGCCCTCAACGTGTGAGGTTGCCCCACAAACTTGGTGATTACCCGTGATAGTGGAATCAAGTCGACCTTTGTGGTGACTTGAGGAGGAAAAGGGTTGGAGACCCAGCTCTGTGTGAGCTTCCTCAACGAGGACGTAGATCTCGTTGTGAGATCGAACCTCGGGAAAAATTCTTGTGTCTCGTGTCTCATTTACTTTAAATTTTGTTCATTAGATCACTTAAGTGCTAAACATTAACTTAAGGCAATTTGAAGTTACACCTGCATTCTTAGATTAATTTCAAGTATAAATATCAGTTGTTCTTAATTCCGCTGCTAAAGAAATTTAATTTCTCAATTAACACCTGATCAACACACATACTTGCACACCGGACTAGTCCGCCCATGCAACCGGACTAGTCCGGCCAACCAAGTTTTTGACTATTCTATTAAGTGTGCAGGAAATTCAAAAGGCCTATTCACCCCCCCTCTAGGCCACATTCAGTGATAGCCGGAGCTTGTTCAATGTCCGGAGCTGGACACGTGTCAACTTCGGAACTACCAGGCAGTATCACCGGCTCTTCTTCATCTTCGAAAATACCCTCCCCCTTAGGATACAGATCTGGTCCTGCAGCACCGGAGCTAGTACCTGGGCTAGCTTCATCAAAAGACACTTCACAAGTCTCCACAATTTTGTTAGTGTCAAGTAAAAGCACACGGTAGCCTCTAGTATGCGATGGATAACCAAGAAACATGCCATCAAAGGATCTAGGTTCAAATTTATCAAGATTACCATGTTTCTTAACAAAGCATTTGCAACCAAAGACCCGAAAGTGTGTAACACTAGGCCTATGTCCAAACCGGATCTCATATGGTGTTTTACCTAGCTTAGCACGCAAGAAAACACGATTTGAGACATAATAAGCGGTTGCTAACGCATCAGCCCAAAATTTCCTAGGAGTTTGATATTCATCAAGCATAGTCCTAGCCATCTCAACTAAGGTTCTGTTCTTTCTTTCTACAACACCGTTTTGTTGAGGTACATATGGGGAAGAAAGTTGATGATCTATTCCATTTTCAGCACAAAAGTGATCAAAAGATTGATTTTTAAATTCAGTTCCGTTATCACTTCTAATTGCCTTTAAAGTTCCTGGGTGATCAATTGATAATTTAAGAAATAAAGTCCTAAAGTGACTAAAAGATTCATTCTTAGACACCATAAAGTAAACCCAAGAGTATCTAGAATAATCATCACCAATGACAAGAACATACCATTTACCTCCGAAGGATTGAATACGTGAAGGTCCTACGGTGTCAAGATGCAAAAGTTGACATGGTTCAGTTGTCATGATCATTGTGAGAGGAGTATGTGAACCTGCAACCATCTTAGCATGTCTACAAGAAGAGCACACAATTTCTTTGTCCCCTTTAAGCTTAGGCAGCCCACGTATGCGATCAAGAGCACTAACACGCGTTAGGTGATCAAAGCCTACGTGACCAAGTCTACGATGCCAAAAATATAAATCCTTTGAATCATTAGCAACTAGACACCTATGCTTAGAGGAAGACATATCAAAATTAGCTTTAAAAACTCTTCCAAACCGAGACATGTTAAAAATAAGCTCACTATTTGAACCTACAACTTTGCAGCAGTTTTTATTGAAAATAATTTCTAGATTTTCATCTACCAATTGTGCAACAGAAAGCAAGTTGTATTTCAAATTTTTGACAAGTGCCACATCCTTCAAAGTGTAGTGATCATTTACTCTAACCGAACCCTTAGCAATTATAAGAGTTGAAGAATTATTGGCAAAAGTAACATTCTCTACACGTGACACAAAAGAGAGGGAGGAGAACCAATCTTTGTTACCGGTCATGTGGCGTGAGCAACCTGAATCCACAATCCAAATGTTCTCCTTCCTCAAACGTGTAACCTACATAGAGGTACAATACATCGATGACTCAATACTGGGGTTAGTCAAAAAGCATTTAGGAATCCAGTACTGAGTCACGCGACATGCAGCAGGAAAATCACGCGAAAGTTGAGACAAAACAGTAGGTTTATGAGTCAAAGTTTGAGATTTTTTATTCTTAACTACTGACCTATAAGGTGTTACTTGTGTAGCACAAAAATCAGTAGCTCCGGAGGCAAAAACAGAAGGTCCGTAGGTAAACTTTGAATGTTTTTGACTCAAAATAGCAGGTTGTACATTAGGTTCAATATGTGCAGCAAATTTTGCATGAAAGTATTAGATCTAGCAACCATTCTTTCCCTTTTCTGTTGTTTAGCTAGTCTATAACAAAAATCTATGACATGACCATCTCTACCACAGAAGGTACAATGAAATTTGACTTTGTCTTCATGTCTAGATGAGCAAGCAATATTTTTATTTGAAACCGAATGAGACAACACTCCTGCAGATTTGAAAACCACTCCTTTTTGTTTAGGAACTGTTTGAATCAAACCATTTCCAAATGACTTTACAATTTTAGGTGGTTGTGCCTTAGCATGAGCATGAGAATCAAAACCTAAACCAGTTTTATCATTGCAAGACTTGGAAGAATTCAAGAGTAAGTTTAGGTTCTTATTCCCATTACAAAACCGATCTAATGTCCTATGCATGTCATCAAGTTTATTGGACAGATCAAGGCAATTTTCACATGAAGTTTTTCCTTTTAGTTTGCAATTGGAACAAAATTTAACATCATGAGAACGTAAAGCATTGTTCAATATAGAAATTTCATTCATAGCATCCTGTAGTTTCTTATCAAGATCATCACAAGTAGAACAATGCAAATCAATTGTAGAACAGCTAGCATATTTCAAGTTTTTATCATTAAGTGCAGCAAGCTCTTTGTTCTTTTCAATTTCTAACTCAAGTTTATCAAGTGTGGAGGTGTGCGCACTTCTTAATGAGGACAATTGTTCATATATTAAATCACATGAGGAACATGCATCATCACTAGGAATCAAAGTTTTTAAATGATTGATTTCAGATTCTAGTGATTCAATTTTAGCAGCACTATCCCTAAGCTTTTTGTCCTTTTTCTTAACAATAATAGTGGCACGAGAAATAGCATCACACATTTCTTCGCAAGTAGGACATACCTCTTCATTGTCGCTGTTGTGTTCTGCCTCCTCCATACTTGATCTTGACTTGCCCGCCATGAAGCACAAGTTTGCCAAATCATCTTCATATTCATCACTTCCAATGTCCACGTCGCTTGAACTGAACTCTTGAAGCGCGGTGATGAAACTGTTGATCATCTTGCATCCTATGGCACCTTTCTTCTTCTTGTTGAAATTTCCAGAGGAGGTCCGAACCTTGCTTTGTTTTTCTTCCCGGGTGGTCGGACCTCAAAGGTTAGGGCATTCTGTATGAAAGTGTCCTGTTTTATCACATTCAAAACAACGTTGAGGTCCGGAACTTCCTCTCCTTCTAGTTCTCACATTTTGCAATGCTTTTGAGAATCTAGTAGAGATGAGTGCCAACTCCTCTTCTGGAAATTCTTCGATCTGCTCCAGGGTTAGTGAGGACAACAAAGCAAGAGTATTGCAAGATGATGATTGGCCGGAGCTAGACATATAACCTTGTGAAACAAATGCAATAGACTTATTGGGGTTCTTACGTGAGATTATGTCAATTTCATGAGTTTTTAACTTGGAATATAGCACATCTAAAGTAAGTGAACTCATGACAGTAGATTCACGAATAGATGTGACTTTCATCTCCCAAATTGACATATCTAATGCACTTAGTAATTGTCTAGCATTTTAAGCATCTGAAAAATTAACATTGACACTACGCAAGTTGCTGAGAATCTTATTAAAGCGAGCAAAAAGGTCATCAATAGACTCACCGGGTTGCATCTCGAAGCACATGTATTCTTTCTTGAACATGTCTTGCCTTACCTCTTTGATCGTGTTGGATCCTTCATGGTAGTCACAAAGTGCTCTGCACACATCGTACGCAGGAGGTGTGCAACACGGTCGAAGTCGCTTTGTGTTAATCCTTGTATGATCAAGTTCTGAGCCTTGTTGTTGTTGTCAACATCTCTCAGATTTGTAGCTGTAACTTGATTGTTTGATGGCACTTCGTAAGGCTTGTATACCTTCTCCCATATTGCAAGGCCTTGTGCCTGGATGAAAGCCTCCATGCGTGCCTTCCAAACCTGAAAATCAATACCAGCGAACACACAAGGTTTGGCAGAGTACTTCTCCATGATGATTAATAAAAACACACGCAAATCATAAAGATTAGAGCACCGTGGCTCTGATAAAAATTGTAGGATCAAAGAGCACGTGAAAAGCTACCAGAGGGGGGTGAATGGTAGATTTAAAAATCTTACGCAGCGGAAATAATTAAACCCCAAACCCTTTCGGCAGAAAAACGATCTATTAATGAAATCTTGTGTGAGACTAATCTAAATGTGTTTCACCATGACAAAAGTGATAGATATCAGAGAGAATCAAGTCACGAAGACAACACAAAAATAATCACTCAAATTCATCGAGAAAAACTCAAGTTATGATCGGAAGATCAAACAATGGTCAATCTGCCCTACCCGAGAAAAAACAGTTCTAGAACGCTGCAAAGAAACTCGTGTAGTTCATAGACCACAAATCCAATGACCGTGAAATTTTTACAGATGATAGACAATAAAGTTCTGAAGACAACCCAAAAAGAATCACGTCAATTGGATCTGTAAAACTCGAGTTATGATAAAACCACCGACGAAAGGTAGTGCTGTACAGAAACTCGACGAGTAAAACTTGTCTGGAACAAGTCGGACGAACAAGGCACAAAAGTTCCTTCAAACTACGAATTTTATTCAATAGAACACAAGAGGAACAGCCCCAAAGTTGTACACCACGATCTCTAGGCTCCCTTGTTTATATAACCAGCCCTTAGGCCAACCCAATATCAACTAGGACTCCAATCCTACTCAGATCATGAATCATAACTTTCCATAACTGCTCAAGATTCTTCTATACGCAGATAGAAGCAATCTTAAGACTTCCAAACACCTTAGGAACGTATCCCACATTCCTAAACAACTCAAATTCGTGACCCATACGAAATCCTATCATAACCAACTCAAATCTTTCCATATTTGAGTCAAACCCGACTCAGCCGCAGCCTGAGTCCATAACCTAGTCGGTTGGACCTTTCCGACCAACTCTTTACGTCCACATCTCTTCATCACGTCTCAGAACCATGTAGTCACGTCCATGCACTCCTTGCACACGTGCAAACATCTTCCAATTACGTCCATGATACCTTCATATGCATTATTCTTGATTCAATCATGTTGCGCAACCTCCTGATCAGCTCAACCACAATTCCTCCTGAATTTGGTTGTTGGAACCTCATCTCCTCCCTGAGACTAGTCCAATGGATCCCGTCACCAGTCATGTCTTGAACTCAAGCAACACCTGCACATGAATAAACAACCAATCCATACGAGCCCAAGTCCTCGACTTGACTCAAGTTAGTTTCGAACACAACACCTACGTGAGAACCTCACATAAGCATGTTGCAAAACCACAGTAACACGATATCATCCATATCAACCAAAAAACACAAAAAACTTAGCAAATGAATACTAAGCAATCTTTCCAACAATGTAAAGCAAGTACGAAACATTGCAAATGAAAAGCAGAAGCACTTCGGTCAAGTTCCGGACCTTGCCAGAGCAACCCGGACCTTGAGCCGGAGCTAACAAAAGCTAGTAGAACCTAGCGCCAGAGCTTACCAAAACTAGTATAACCAAGCTCCCGCCGGAGCTTACAAAACTAGCAGGACCTAGCGCCAGAGCTAACCAGAACTAGTCGAAACTACTAATCCCAAAAGATGGAGCTAGAAAAATAAACTTTGGAGCTTAGCAAAAACACGGCGGAGCTATCAAAGACATGTCGGAGTTAAAGATAAAGCTCACCGGAGCTAACCAAAGCTAGTCGGACCTAGCATCGAACGTAACCGGAGCTACCCAAACCAAGTCCGTCCTACCGTCGGACCTTGCTGTAGCTCAGAGCTAGAGTCGGACCTTGATAAAAAGGTGTTTTGGTGATATTCAAAACTTTTATCATCTAGGCCAAGTGTATTCAAGACAAACCAATGTATTCAGCACACATAGGTCTTACACGCGGCAACTTATGACTGCACATCAGCCTGTAGAAGAAGCATCTTATAGTCTTCCAATTCCTTCCGTGCATGCTCGCAACTGGCTTTCCAATTCTGAGTCTCCTCTCTGGATTGATCCCGTTCTTGAGTTACCATACCCAACTGATCATCCAGCAGCTGTACCTCAAGTTGACTCGCCTCCAATGCGCTTTCTGCGCATTGCGCTTCCTGGCGAGCTTTTGATAGGTCCTGAACAACTCGGTGCCACTGATTCTCCCTAACGTTTAAATGTTAGTTGAGAGGAGCAATCATGGCTGTAAGTGAGTCATTGGCCCACTCAAAATGATCTCCTCGAATCAAATCTTGCTTCAGATCACCCAACAACCCTTCAATGCCAATATGTTGTGTAACGCTCACTTGGCACGATGATGCTGCATATAATGCCAAGATTATCTTGGGTACCTCTCCGTGAATGCCATAATCTGCAGTCATTCGACTTGCCCACTCCTCACTAGCTCTACCATCGACTGGAAAGAGCGTGAACGGGGTGCCCGCCAAATGACGAAAATGAAGCTTGCAAAACCTTGCAATAGCAACACTCGCGGCAAAACACCACGTGTCTTCCAACTGAGCCCCTTTCACCCGGATGGATAAAGGAGCCCATCCAATATATGATGGACCAGCGGGCACGTCGACATATATGGTGCATCTCGTCACACCTCCGTCATCAAATTCCCTGCCAAATAGCTCGGTATGTCGCAATACCCGAACCGTTGAAGCAGCGCTATCAACAATTCCAGAAAACCTTTCCGATGAGCACATGTCGCGAAGACCCGTCCATTTGATAAGTGTACCATCAAGTCCGCCATCTGTGGAAAAGATACTTGAACAATGAGAATGTTTCCAACTTCGAACAGTTCAAGACAAATTTTTAATACTGGAGTTGTAATCACAGTCTGTTCCAGCTGACCTTCCTGTATAAAATCAAAATTTTCAAACAGAAAAATTTAGAACCAGATGTTAGGTTGAAGAAAAAAGTTGTAGTACACTTTGCAAACTTTCCATATTGTACTCATACAGCTCCAAGGGAGCTAGTAAGTAGAATCTATACAGGTTTAAAGTTGACCCAAGTTTTCTGGAAAATTTGACAGAACCTCCCCTCTATATGTGGTTATTTCCACAATTTATACAGGTATATCAAAACAATATATTGAGGTAATGACAAAATAAACATTGTATAAGATCAAGTTAAAAATCCATAAGTAAAATATTTCAGCCATGAAACATTTTTTACACAGGTATAATGCGCAAATTCGAAACTATGTGCAAACTGTTTCAAGTTCTGGTCTGCCAGAACCAAGTTTGCGACAATAGGAATTAAGCACCGTTACACAAAGATTCAGGTCATAAGTACAAAATAAAGTTGATAGAGGACTTCATAAGATTTCCATAAATGTATATATGAATGTGACCATGTCACTATTCTGGATTAAAAGCTAGAGCTATCCCAACTTAACAGATGAACTGACTGTTTTTCAACAGCAGCCCTGCAGTTCACTGTTTTGAACTCGAAATTTGAATTGCCTCAAATTCGAATCAGGAAAACTATGAATAACAAATCTGTAGATATCCTTCTACCCTTTCCAGATATGTATCACAATAAGGCAGAAGATTGTTCTATAGTGAGTTATGGCAAAAATACAGAGACTGGTACAATGGTAGGGTCATCTGGAGCAGTTTAAGCATACCCCAAATTTCAACAGATTATCAAGCTTTTCTGCCTTGATGGTCAACAGAAAAGTCGTAGAGGTATTCAAGATATTTCCATCCATATAGCATACCCCTAAGTTATTTTTCAACTAACCAAGATTACAACCTGACGAAGTTGAGCAAACTTCTGCCAGAAATCAAGAATCTTGGTTCTAACCCTTTGTCGAGTCGAAACTCATTTTGCGGAGTCCGAACCTACCAGCACCTGATAGTCAGACTTTCCAAAATGTAATGTAACCATTCCGTCGTTGGGGATGGTCAAGTATCAAGGTCGATACTGATGGTACTACATGCCTCACCAAAGAAAATTCTAACCGGTATATCCAAATACGTTTATAGGTGGCCCTAGTATCGTTCACTCGCAAACGTGTTCTACACGGGTCGCTACCATATTTAGTGCTGCATAATACAAACAATCCCCTATCACACCCGCACACCACAAGGGCGGTTCGGGGAAACATGGCAGGCAGTCACAATAATAATATATATAAAAGTAAATGCATACGACTCTGGTGTGAGTCGTCCTCGAGTGATGTCATGTCTCGAGGTACATGGTTGTACTATGTTTGTACAACAAAGACTCCCACACAAACCGTCTTATACACGCTCGGGCATACGTGTTTCACATGCTCCCATAGAACATGAATAGTTCTAGAGACGCATACTATTGGGTTATTCACCACCCGACGGGGGCTCCCACTAACTTTGAAGCACGCTGGAGTACCGCGTGTCATAGGTTCTCAGAAACATGGAAAGTTTCAGAGACTCCTACTAACATTTCCGTACCAAGCCACGAAAAGATTTCCATGCTACCTCTTGCATGATGAGCTTACCGCAATTGATCCGCTTACAGTGGCGTACCTTACCTCTTACCTGACGTCGGAGCATTGTTACAGAATATAATAACACATAGTTAGTTTACCACCTTTATATCATATACTAATAATACTCCTTATATGGGCATATAGCTAATTCCTCACTCAATAATCCTAAGTTTTGAAAATATGCTCTTTTCAAGCACACTGTTCTCAATGATGCTCTGATACCATGTTGTGGGGGCTGGATATGACATGCCCAAAGCACATAATGCTACTACAGGTAAAGTATGGGGAAACTATAAACTTTTAATTGTGCTATCTCTAAGTCATACAAGGTTGCAAAACAATTATAATTCAATACATCGTATTGTCCTGACTTCTTCAGTATTTACTACGTCACGACACAGTGAACAAGTGGTACTCTATTACCGCGAGAGACGGTGATTGCAATCAGGACACACCCGGTCAACACGACACATACGCAATTTCGGAAGTGCCAGCGAGTACTTACAACAATACCTACATAACACTTCAGTACTAGTCGTATATGGCCACCTTTCACCAACCACTCGAATGCCAAACCGGTCGATCCATCACAAGCAGGAGGTCACTGCGTGGGGCGTACTCTGACGTGCCCACCAGCTGATTTACACCTCACTGCCCTCAACCTACGCCTATAAAATGAAACAGTATGCCTCGACAAACCAAGATCAAGCTACGTCAGTTTGCTGGAGCCCATTTCTCCAATATGTTGCTGGTACAATTCAAGCTTGTCCAGCAGGGCCGCACATGAATCGGTCCTCAATCGACACAAGTAGGGCTACGCACGTGAGACCATGTCTCGCTGCATCCTACCCGCTGCTCGGTCTCAATTTCATATTCATAAACCATTTCTTGACCCAATCCATCCCGTGTGATAAAATCCTATCTCGCGAGTAGATTCTAACTACTAAACTTCTACCGAATTCCTATGAATATAAGCATGACAGTTACTACACGAGTCTATGAGCTATTCTAACCACTCTCTGGTTTATTTGGTCATGCAAGTGGATGTCAAACACCTTAAACATAATGCAAAAACATCTGAAGACGTAAGGTCAATGAAAACTGCAAATACACTATAGGAGCTTAAATGCAAACCGGGGATTGCCTGAATGCGAGTCCGAGTCTATGTTAGTTTCTGGCAGCTGGACTTCTAAAGATTCTGGCTGCTCCTCGACTTCAGTTACTACACGTTATGCATATACTATATATGAATGACTTTGAAAATAAATAATATATTTAAGGTCACAAGCTAATATCTTGTGAAACAATTAAGATAATGATATAAATTGGATTTGGAACTTTTATGGTAAATACCAGGGACTATAATGGAGACTCTTGCAAAGAACAGGAGATTATCAAGGAAGTTTGTTGTCCCTAAAATTCCTACAAGTATAAACCTTCTCTGAATTTTGGTTGAAATTATGGAGGTCTATCATGACTAACAGTGGTTGTACCATGTAGAGGGGGTCTCACTGATTCTAGGAAAATTTGTTTCACAATTTTCTAAGCTTCCAACAGGGAGAAACTGATTTTACAAGTTTGGGGAAAAGCTGAAATTGATTTTGTATTTTTCTCAATTTTTTTAACTACATAGAGATTTGGAACACTTATAAACCCAGTAATTGAAGTCAATGAAATTGAAATTTTTACTGGATATCAAGTGTATTAATAAGAGTGTTCTGACCAAAATTGGGAATTTTCCAATTAACAGAACAGGAGGAATTAATTTCCCAAGCAGTTAGATCAAAGGAATTAATTATAAAAATTATGGGAGTTTTATGTCCAATATATTGCATCACTGCAAAGTATAGATTGAGATGAGTCTACCAGAATTTATTTGGAAATTGTTGAGCAATTCTACTAGCAGTAATGATTTTTAGAAGTTTGGTTCAATTCTGGAATTATTTTCCAAAGGAAAACATTTAAATAAAGCAGCCGGGCCCACTGATTTAAAATCAACCGATCGCAGCTGGGCTGCACCGGGGGCCAGGGGGTTCAACCGCGCAGCCGCACCGGATCCAGAGCCGCAGCTGACCCCGCCCGGTGGACAGCGTCGCTTACAGGCGGGGCCCATAGGCCTTCGTCTACCTTGCGACGCGCTGCCCGGCCGCGGCGGCGCTGCGCCGACGAGCTCGCCGTGATAGCTGCATCGACCTCCATTTGACTTTGTCCTGACCACCTAGCCATAAAATTCACCGCACAACACGATGGTGAGGTCCAATCGTGGCGGCGACGGCCAAAAATGGCGGTGCGACTACAGCGGCGGATCTAGGGTTTCGGCTATTGTCGGAAATTCATGGGGATGGCGAAAAAGGCTCGGGGAAAAGCTAGAAACATTCCTGGGAGCATGAGGATGATGATTTGGAGGTGCAAATGTCGTGGAAGGTCGGAAATGATGAGTTCGACGGTGAACCGCGGCTTCTTCACCGGTGGCGACTAAAACTCAGCTATCTCGATCAAGACTCGATGGTTTTTTCAAATCTTTTTGATTCGGAGTGTTTGCAGGGAGATAGGTAAACTATCCCTTAACTATTGCCAAGATTTATTAGGCATATAAAACGAATTAAATCCCTAACCTAGAGACATAGGTATGAACTATCATTGGGAAAAATGGAAATAAAAACGCTCTAAGGCATGGCATGACTTGAAACATAGTAAGCATGCGTAAGGCGCGATACACACCTTTCTCTTATAGAAGCCAGGGCCTGTAGAGGCTTCCTCCGGCTTGTAGATGGTGGGCAGAGGCGGTTTTTGGCGGCTTCACCGGCGGTCATCAGAAAACTGCGGAATACCGCGCAACCGGTTGAGAAAACGCCGAACCACAAGATGGAGAAGGTGCGCAAGCAAGTTGTGAACAAGTTTGCTAAAGAACTCATGATCGATCCTTGGCTAGACGGCAAGTTATTGTTGGACTCCTGAGGGAAGGTCGGCGGCACGCGAGCGGGGCAGAAATGCGGCGTGGGGAGTAAAAACTGACGCCGGTGACCACAGGGGTATAAATAGGTAGAGAGGGACGAGGGGAGCTCGCCACGGCGCAAGCAAGCAGGCAGCTCAGTGTCTTGCATGCCAGGAGGTGTCGCCACCGAGCGCCATCGTGAAAACAGAGGGGCAGCTCGAGTTTGAGTCACTGGACAGTGGGTCCCACAACCTCTTAAGCCTATCCTCTCTAGAACTTCAATTCCCCCTACCAAACTTGATCCAAAAATCCTAGACTTTTGTGGAGAGGCTCAAATAAATATCTGGAATTTGATTCCGAAATCAAAACTTCAAATTGATCAAGTTTCAGTTGAAATTCAAATTTGAATTTGAATTTGAATTCAATTCAATGGAGCTACTGAATTAAAAAGCAACTAAGTTTCAAAACTATGAAACTTCGTGGATAAGTCAAGCAAGTCATGCTGATAATGATGGTGTGTTCAAATTTTATGTTCAAATAAGTTTGAACAGAATTTAAAATTTGAACTTAAATATGGCTCGAGTTTGCTAAGCGTCTCAAATAAAATAGCAAATGGAATTCAAAAATATTGAAACTTTGCAGGAGGGCTATTTGGAATATTATGAGGCCATGGAAAAATGTATAGTCTCAGATTTGAATATTTTGACGGGACCTAAATGTACAGTGCTATATTCAAATTAATTTAAATATATTTAGTACTGCCTAGTGTTTTGCCCGAGAAAAATCCATTCAGTAAAATCCAAAATTTGCAGGAAGGTCACTTGAATTATCCTAGGGTCATTGGTGAAGTCCATCCCTTATGTTAATAAAATTTAAGTATGAGGGAAAGGAATATTTTTGATGATATCAAGTTCATGTGTACAACCATAATTGATTTTTACTATGGTTGAAAACAAACTGGTAACTGAACTTCATATTTAAGGAGAAGCTGGGATTTTACAGTGAAGTGCTAAGGACTAGTCCACACTAGGGGGTACTAGTCCGATCTTAGTGAGAAAGATATCGGACTAGTCTGGTGTATATCAGACTAGTCTGGTTTTCCTGTGAATTGTACAGTGAGTTGAATTATTTGTTCACTTGAGCTCTTGGGGTGTGTTTGTCCAACACACTCCATACAAAATAATCGAATTTTTTCAGCTCTTGAGCTCTTTTTGCTTTATATCCTTATTCTCCTTTCTTTTTGCGCTTTCTTCCTAATTTCTTTAAAACCTACGCTCATCTCAACAATTTTGTTAGGATCTCATTTGTTTGTCATAAATCAACCAAAACCCACAAGGGATGCCTAGATGCGCTTTCATGAACACACATAGCCATGAGTTTTTCTATGTACCATAGTTTAGGTTGAGAGTTGTAGTTGATGACAAAAGTCTTAAATTCCTTAGGAAGTGAGGCAATGATGACATGCACAATGAACTCATCTTTAATCTCCAAATCCATAGGCTTAAGCTTTGCAGCCATATTTGTCATCCTTAAGATTTTCTCACGCACACCACCTCTATGATACTTTTCAGTAACAAGCCTCTTGATAAGAGTGCTTGCAGTGACCTTAGAAGAACCAGTAAACTGATTCTCTATCGTTTGGAGGTATTCAACAATAGTTTCGCGTTCAGGGATTGCTCCCCGAATGGCCTTAGTGATAGTGCCCTTAATCACCATCAAACATTTCCTGTTTGATTTCTTCTACTTATAACAATCAATGTCATAAGCCAATAACTCAGAAGTTTATTCCTTTGTCCTCACACCAAAGGCTTCCTTAGTTTCATCATCATTTCTTACTGGTTCTATCGGTGCAACCGAATATGGAGTAGTGAGAGCCAAGTCTATCTCAGAGACTACTAAAGCAATCTCCAACTTCTCTTGCCATCTCCCATAATTACTTCCATTGAGTGGATCAATAGAAACGATGAAACTCAGTGCAGAATTCACATTGGAGGAACATTCATAATCAAAAGACAAAATCAAGAAGAATGCATAGATGTTAATCATAAGAAAATGATGGGTTTTATCTTTCACTTTGGTTACTTGACCAAAACTCAAAATTTGAGAATAATTGAATATCAACATAGTAATTTATCTTTCGCTTTGGTTACTCGACCAAATTACTATGTTCTTAGAAAAAGAATGTCATTAATGCCTTTAGCTTTGGTTACTCGGCCAATAATGACATTAAAACTCAATATTGAAGAACAACTGAAATACATAGTAATTTATCTTTCGCTTTGGTTACTCGACCAAATTGCTATGACAATATAAACTTAATTCACAGTGGAAGCTTAATTAAATAAGCAAACTTAATAGTATAGCCCGGACTAGTCTGTACATGGCCAGACTAGTCCGAACTCTTACAGTATGGTTTTTGGACTAGTACGGTCCATAGGTCAGACAAGTCCGAATTTAAACAGAACCATGACCGGACAAGTACGGTCCAAAGGACAGACAAGTCTGTTACTGTTCCATAAACATTTGATCTGTTCTTTATTGAACTTTTCGAGTTTGGTCCGTTCTATTACGGACTAGTCCGGCCAACCCCAAAAAAGTTTCATATAAAAAACCAGAAAATGTTTAAATACCCAAAAGGGAATCTTAATCTTACCATCTTACCAAATTAACATAATTTTCACAATGGATTTCAATCCAAAGTGCTTAATTAGTTTTCAATCAGATGAATGCGTCAAAACGCCCTGATCCAAAAAACCTAACCACTTCATTGTGGTATACCGGAGTTGTCTGGTCCATAGACCGGACAAGTCCGGACCTTCAAAACTTTCAGCAAAAAACTTCGATCAAAACTCAATTCGAAATGATTAATGGTCTAAACGGCTCTGATACCATTGTTAGAAATCGAAAGGGAGCCCAAAGATCAAATAGCCCCTAAATCATTTCAAATTACATGGAGAATTCTGAATACAACATGAACATCAAGTGCTATATCTCAAATAGCACAAGAACACTACTAATACCTTCTCCTCCATCTTTGTGGTTGCTTGACGATGCGGCCATCAAGCCAACAAAGCGAGGTCACAAGAAGAATGATGACGAGAGGCGTTTCCCCTTGTTCTTCTCTTGGTATGTTGATCGGATTCTTAATGGGTTAAGAGTGTTCAAGTGTGTATGTGTGTATGTATAAGCATCCTTCGTTCATACACTTGACCGTCTTCTTATACTTGACCAAGAGACATAAGAGGGGGCCTCCAACCCTTAGGAATGTTGTGTCCCCGATTAGGGACATAACATTCAGTGGGTTGTATCCTTTTAATTACAACACATGTTAATTTCGAGTTCATGCTCTTTGCTCTTTCGGTGGGTTGTGATGGATGAGGTGTCGAAGGATATACAAGGGGGTATCCCTTGGTGTATGCTCTTTGCTGATTATGTAGTGTTGGTAGATGAAACTAGGATGGTGTTGATAGAAAATTGGAGCTATGGAGGCAGACCTTAGAGTCTAAGGGGTTTAGATTTAGTAGAACCAAGACCGAGTATATGAGATGCGACTTTAGTGATGTCGGGTGCGAGGATGATAATGTTAGTTTACAAGGACAAGTAGTTTGTAGGAGAGACACATTTCGATATTTAGGATCAATGTTACAAAGCAATGGTGATATTGATGAAGATATTTGCCACAGGATCAAGATCGGGTGGATGAAGTGGCGACAAGCATCTGGAATCTTATGTGATAAGAAAGTCCCACAAAAATTGAAAAGAAAATTCTATAGGACGATGATCAGACCTATGATGTTTTATGGAGCAGAATGTTGGCCAACTAAAAGGCAACATGTCCAACAAATGAGTGTTGCGGAGATGCGCATGCTACGGTGGATGTGCGGTCACACAAGAAGAGACAAAATTAAGAACGAGGTAATACGTGATAGGGTAGTGGTGGCACCGATTGAGGAGAAGCTAGTCCAACATCGTCTACGGTGGCTTGGGCATATCCAGCAGAGACCTCTAGAAGCATCGGTTAACTGTGGGATTATAAAGAGTAGAGAAAATTTTAGGAGGGGTAGAGGTCGACCAAGATTGACATGGCAGGAGGCGGTAAAACGAGACTTAAAGGAGTGGGACATACCTAGAGATTTGGCTCATGATAGGACTGCATGGGAATTAGCAATTCATGTGCCAGAATCTTAGTTTATTCATAATTTGTTACTCTTATCTTCTTTCTTATTAATCCATTTCTAAAATAAATAAAATGTAGAATCTTATTTTATTTGTATTTATTATTATTTTACTTTCATCTTATTTTCTATTACTTTTCTTCAAAATTGTTGGGTTTCATTTCTAACCGACCCAAACTTGTTTGAGAAAAAGGCTTGGTTGTTGTTGTTGTCAATTTCGAGTTCAAACTGACAGTTACTGAACAGACCGGACTAGTCCGGTCAGGGTCCGAACTAGTCCGATTACCCTTACTGTACAACACCAGACTAGTCCTGTAACGGTCCGTACTAGTCCGGTTTCCCTTACTAGATAGCAAACGGACTAGTCCGATATCACTACCAGACTTGTCCAGTACTTCCAATACCATCTGTATAATGTTGGGGATCTCGCCGTATCAAAGTGTTTCCTTGAAGAATTTACATGGTTTCACTGTAAGGTATGTAAGTTCAAGGACTATTGGTGCACTTTACTCTTTTAATTATTTGTGTGTTTGTTCCATGCACATGCATATTTTGCAAGATATAATCAAATTGTTTGAATGGCGTGATATTAAGTTCTTCACTTTTATTCTATAGCACAAGTTCCAACCAGTCTTTCGTGCTAAATAAGCAAGATGAAGACTGATTATAACCTGATTCAAACTCAGGACCTCTTGAACAAATGTGTGGAAGCTTTACCATCCCACCACTCACACTCTTTTATTATACCTTGCAATTTACTATAGCTCGAGCACATCACTTTTATTCTATATCTCAAGTTCCAATCAGTCTTTCGTGCTAAATAAGAAAGATGCAGACTGATTATAACCTGATTCAAATTCAGGACCTCTTGAACAAATGTGTGAAGCTTTACCATCCGGCCAGTCACACTCTTTTATTATACCTTGCAATTTTACTATTTTTAAATGGAAATATCAGTTATTACCATGTGGTGGATATCCATGGATAGAGCATGCAGAAATCGTGCTCATGGCTGGCAGATAGAGTTAATCTAGTGTGGTAGGCTCTAGTGGTGGTGTGGTGGTACTAGCAGTGTGTTTCGGCAAAAAGTCGGTGGGGGGTTCTGGGTTTTGGTGGCCATGGCCATGGTTGGAGGTGGAAGTGGGTCACGACTGGACCACAAGTTATTGACAAGGACCTCATCGCGTGGAACTCGTGGCCCCACCATGGGCGTCGATTGTGCATGGGCGAACATGTCAGTGTCATTCTGGGTCTACATTTTCAAGGTGATGTCGTGCCCGCAGCCGACCAACCATGACTGGACACTTTGTCCATACGCGCGCCATGAGGAGCGCGCTCGCTGCCGCAGTCCGCTCTGCTCCCCCTACATAGCCGTGCTCTGCCCGAACTACCGCGCGTTGCAGCAGTACCACCGCCTGCACGGCACGGGCGAGGCGCCGTCCTGCGTGCACAACGTGGGTTGCAGCTTCGCACATGGTGTGTTCGAGCTCTGGTTGCACCCCAACCACTTCCGCACAAGTCTCGGATTCAGGACATACTGAGCTGTACTTGGAGTATATTGACTACCCAGGTGGAAGTAATAAAATAAATCTTCATGTTACCTCTCTTGTATTAAGCAATTGTTTGTCTATTGGAGAAGAGAAAAATGCATAGATTGGCATTGTACTTGTTCTTCGTTTCATAATCAAGAACAATGCAAATCTTGGCCAGTAATCTTGCTCAATCGTGCCGATATGGGCATCATTGTCATAATTCTACACAATTGACTGACATGGCATATTTATGATGCATATAGCATCCAACACAAAAGTTACTCCCTCATGACAAGAATGCATTTTTGTTTGCATTTACCTAGTTCCACCTAATTTGTTAGGAACAACTGTGTTTTGAACACAGATTTGGAGTCCAATTGTGATTCAGATCCTGATTTTCCATTTTTGTGTTTTAGCCACAAGTTTTTCCACCTCAACCCACCGTTTACCACAAGTTTGTAACTCTGTTAGATGACTTGCAATAAATACAATAAATAAATAAATAAAAGAAACCCTTGGAAATCTGAAAAGGACCAAAATACCCTTGTCTTTGGATCGACCGGTGCCCACCCACCCGATTCTCTCCCGTGCGGCTCTGTCAACCCTAGAGGGCGGCTTGGAGGCGGCAAGGCGCGACTTCGAGGCTGACTGGTGCGGAGGCCGGGGAGCAAGGCATGACCGCAGAGTGGAGGCCAACGGGCGCAGCGGCTGCGGAGCAAGACGCCGGCGTGGAGGTCAACGGACACGGCGGTCGGGGGAAAAGATGCGACGGCGGTAGTCGGGTGCAGCACGGCTAGGATGCGTAGGTGACGGGAGTCGGTCATGGCGGCAGAAATGGGCAGCAGCACTCGAGCACGACGGGCTCTGCAGGTGTGACGAGTGGTCGGTGGGCTCGGCGCGACGGTGTGTGCTGCGCGGCGACAAGCGCGGGTCGTGGCAACCGGCTGGCGGCGGCAGTCGGCCACTGTGCATCGTGGCGGCGGGCGGTGGCAATCGGCCCTCCAGCTAGCCCTCACCCCGGCGGCACGGGGATAAAGATGATGACGCGGCCCATTGGATCAGCAAGACCGATGACGACCACCTCTGCTTCTTCGTGGTCCGGGAGCAGCTTGTTCTCATCAGGTGGGTTCTCGAGGCATCTGGAAAGTGTGTGAGCAGCAATCACTGGACCTGCGCTCGATGATGCACCCGGCGCTGGTCGGAGACCTCGCCCACATGAAGCTCTGCGCCAGATTTTTGGACCAGCTCCACGGCTGCAAGCTCGTGAGCTTCAGCTCGTTCTGCAAGAGCATGGGCATGCTGTTCTTCGTCATGGCCGACTGGGTCGTGTCCCTCGACCTGATGTCGTGGAGGATGGAGAGGTTGTGGCTCAACACGAGTGGCACCCGCTCTACGATGTGTACCCCTGCGAGATGCTCCCGTGGCTGCTGGAGCTAAAGGATTTTGGCGAGGTTGATGAAGCCAAAGGTGTTTGCTGAAATGTCGTTGTCCTCTTGAGCAATCTTTTGTGGTAACTGTCAGTGAAATTCTGCATATGATTCAAAGTGACGCTGGATAGTGCAAAATATACCAACTAAAATTATTTATTTCGTAACGGAGGAGTACCAACTTGTTGAATTTTTTATTTTACTGGTGAATTGGTGCAAAATGTACTTATTTTGTAACTCAAAATATGTGAGAGAAAAAAAGAAAATGATGTCGAATTATTGTCAAAATTATGTTAATTTTTAGTTTTTAAATCATGTCAAAATTTTCAAATTTGGCAAAAAATAATTGAATTCATTTACATTATGTTGTTGCTTAATTTTTTAATCCTATAAGTCAAAATCATGGTACAAACACAATAGCGATATGAAAACAATGGTAAAACTGCAAAGGATATATTTGTCCATCCATCACAAAGTTAACACCGTTAGGAGCACTTAACGGAATTGTGGTCATGTTGAGCTTTAGCTGAAGAAACTTGTGGCTGAAACACACAATTTGAAAAAATAGGGACTAGATCACAATTGGCTTCTAAATTGTGGCTAAAACACTATTGCCCCAATTTGTTTCCATCTATAATTGTGTGTACAAACAACATGGGCCATTAGGATCAAACTCATCGTGACGCAATCGATATGTAACGAGGTCAAGTGTGCAGGAGCGGCAGACAACCAACAATGAGACATTCGAGTTGGCATAAGAGACATGCAAGTAGCTCGTTCGGGCAAGCAATTGTGGATAGCACTAATGGAGTTTAGTTAGGACCAACGTGAGCATGCCCCCTCCGCCTCATATTAATAACTGAAATTTCCATTTAAAAATAGTAAATCAGTTACCCCTTTACATGGTCAAGATCCACCACTAGCAACTGGTGAGTAGACAACCGTGACCGGCGACTTACATGATTGGGATGTAGTGGTAACTTGCTACTTCAAATGACAAACAAATGAAGGCCACTTCAAGGATCCATAACAGCTCCATTTTATCAATGCAAAGACCAGCCACATCAAATTTAATGTTGTCACACCGGTCTATCTCACACCTCGATGGTTACCACAACTCACTTGTTGGGTGATTGCCTTGTGGGGTGGGCACCTGCAGTAGACAGGCTCGGCCCTCTACAGGCTGGTTCGACCCATGCTTCAGCTAGGACCGTGTCAGAGTAGGACTCTGTAAATTAGGCAAGAGATGAATTCCTAGTTATAGATAGTATGTTTGACTACCGTTTGGATTAGGGTGTATAAGAGTCACTAATTGTGACAATATAATACCGACACGTGTTGCAATAAACTATCACTCAACCTTTCTCTTTATCGCACACCCCTACTCTCTCTCTCTCTCTCTCTCTCTCAACTTGTGTACCAGCCCTATCCGATCTGCACATAGCAGATCAGATCTGTTAACATTCCATATGATGTTCCATCAATTTTCCTCATCGTAAATACAACATCTTTTATTGGCCTTCTCTGCTAATTGATGTTGTCATACATCTAACTGCACCACTTATAGATAATGGATGCACAAATATGATCAATACATCTAATAGCTTGAGTCTGAATAAACGAACGTTTGCATGCCGGCGAATTGGTTCTTCGAATGCCTTCAGTCTTCCCGGTGCTTCATCGAACGCCATCCTCTTGATGTCGCAAAATTGTTCAATTTTGGCCACCACAGTTCCAACAGATAAGGGACGGTCTCGAGGAGCTTCTTCACCATTGCCGCATCGTTGAGCGTCAAGCCCCAGCTGGCATACCTCGTCGCCATGCTGCTGATTCTGCCAGCATAGTCATCCAATGTTTCGCTGTGTCGTCCAAGGTCAATCGATCCAATTTGCCCTTCAGCGTCGATAGGCGGGCTGCCTTGACTCAACCTGCACCGACAAACATGAATTTGAGGCTGTTTCAGACTTCCTTCGCCGTCTCCTTGGTCGAAACCTGCATGAGAACGTCCTCTGACAGCACCTGGAGCAGCTGCGCTCTCGCGCGTCTTGTTTTTCCCACTACTACAAAAAGCATTTTCGCAGGCGCCCTTCTATTTTTTTTACAGGCGGTCTGTAAAAAAAACCGTCCGTAATGTAAAATATATTAAAATACGTCCGTGATAATAACATATTATAGACGGCCTGTAACTAAAAACCACCTATGAAAAGTACAAATTATCACAGACGGTCAGTGGTACAAACCGCCTGTGATAATGGACAATATCACAGGCGGTTGTACGTTAACAGACGCCTGTGTAGATACTGGTATCCACACTTTCGTTTCTCCACTTATCAGTGTTCTTCATGCGGATGCACCTACAACCACCTATCTCCTTCGTAAATAATGTACCAGCAACCCCCACCCGCCTCCCTCGTTAATATTGCACCACCCACCTGTCCGTTTCTTGATGCAGGCCCCAAAATCCCCAATCTCACCTCACCCCAGAGCAGCGCCGATGGGGCCGAGCCCCTGCCATGGTGTACCCCAGACAAGGCGCCATGGCACCTCACCTACGAAGCCGAGGGATGCCGCGACAGGTGAGGAGGCAGCTGAAGCCGTTTGTTGTAGTCGTTGGGTCGGACGGCGTCGGCGGAGCAGCTGAAGCCGTGCGCTCGTACGCGCCAAGTCGGAGCTGCTGAAATGGTGGCCGCAGTCGCTGGGCCGGACGGCCTGTCGCGCAAGCCTAGTTTTGCCAGGAGAAGGCAGCACTCGGTGTCCATCGGCGGCGGCGGGAACAACCACATCTGCAAGTCGCGAGCGAGCAGTTGAAGCTGGACAGAGAGGATTTACGTCAAGGTAAACAAAGGATCATGTGCCTCATCACTCATCAGGAAAGGCTTTGTATTCTAGAACTAGCTAGTAGGTGAGTATGTGCAGTTCACGGAGGCAACTTCGGATGATGGCGACGCTACGAGGAACCGCACATCCGTGCCGCAGACACCAGCAGCCGTGGCCTTCCCGAGGTTGATGAGGGAGACGAGCTGCAGACGAGCATCATCTCTGCAACTTCCATGGTGACCGCGTCGGTGAGGTCGGGAGCCAGCCATGGGAGGCCGCCGCCGGGGTCTGCAAGCTGCTGCTGCGATGATGTGTTTCTATTGTGTTTTATTTTCTGCAATGTGTTGCGTTGTAATTAATCTGCAATGTATTTTTGTCTAAATTTTCTTGTGTTTTTAAGCATGTGCTAATTCTCTGTAATGTAATTTTGCCTAAATTTTCAGTATGTGCAGACCCACTGTTCTAGCTCAAGTTTGTCTAAATCTTATTGTTTCTTGTCTTCTAATTACGGTCAGCCACGATAACAATGCACACAAACAGTCTTTTATAAAACTCATCTGTAAAAATGCATTATCACAGGCGGCCAGCAGTAAAAAACCGCCTGTGAAAATGCATTATCACAGGCGGTCAGCTGTAAAAAACCGCTTGTGAAAATTCATTATCACAGGCGGTCAGTAGTAAAAAACCGTCTATGATAATACATTTTCACAGGCGGTTTTCACTTCCGCCTGTGATAATAGACCATTTTTACAGGCTCTTTGTTACAGGCGGTTTTTAAAACCGTCTGTAATAATATGTATTGAGCCGCCTATACAAATGTCTTTTGTAGTAGTGTCCGCTCGTCGACCCACGCATCACTCGACAGATCCACTGCTTCCTATAGCCGCTGGGCATCAAAGATCTCTTGCACCTTAATCGTCCATGTCTTGTAGCTTGCCAATGATAGCACCAGGTACGACATGGACATCGTGCTCCGACGTGCACGTGTGCCGGGTCATGCGCACGCAGTGGCATCGTGCATGGACATTGGCTTTTGGTCCTTGGGTGGTGTATGCAGGGCGTGGTCCTCCGTATTGCTCGGCAGTGGAGCCGGATCAGAAGTGTTTGTTTAGATTATTTAAAGTAAGCACTAAACCAATGGCATATCTAGGGGGTATTTTGGGTGGCCTCCGGCATACCCTGGCCACAGACACATCAACTTTCAAAATCCAAATTTCTGGTACGGCCACAATAAATTGGGAGTCTGTCAACTAATGAGAGGATAAGCAAATTACCTGTTGGGTGTAACATACAGCGATAGAATACAATAGGATACTTCAGTTGATCGTAAGATCGTGGAATAAGATAACATCTGTACACTCACAACTCCGAAACAACCATATGCACCACGAAGCCAAAGTAGATGATCAGTATACATTGCTTGTGAGACTAGCTTGCGACTAGGCAGTTATAGTGTGTCGACGTCATCCTTGATCGATTTATCTCTGCGTGACATGTCTCAGCGAGTTGGCAGACGGATCCTAATTTTTAGACTCATGGTGACGCCTCACAATTGTTTATATTCTTCTGATTTTACGTATTTTCACTACAGGAAATGTGATCATTTGCGATAGCCAAACATATTTGCGACGGGTGGCATCGTGCCGCCGAAAATGCGTAGAGCCGTTGCGAATAGGCTGTTAATTTGCGACGGCAGGCCCAAAAGCTATCGCAAATTCCGTGGCCGTCGCAAATAATGGTTGTTTGCAACGGCCAGAGAAAAAACCGTTGCAAATTAATTTAATTACGACGGCCAACCCTAAAGCCGTTGCAATTTACGAGGCCATCACAAATTAAAGGGATCTACCTTAGCCCACCCTTGGCCTGACTCATTCACTCGCCCTCCTGCTGCCGCTTCGACCCACGTGCGCCTCCCGCCACCGCCGTGCTCCCATCGTCGCCGCCACGTGTCCCATCAGGTAAGCCCTCCTCCTCCTCTCTCCCTCCCCCCTCTTCGCGAGCCCACTCCCCACCCATGGCCAGTGCCTCCCACCCATGGCCGGCGCCTCCCCACCCATGGTTGGTGCCTCCCACCCTCCATGGTCAAGCGCCCACCCCCTCCCTCCTCCCCCCATGGGCGAGCACCCCCCCCCCCCCCCCACTGCACCCTCCCTCCCCCTCCCATGCATGGCCGAGTCCCCCCCCCCCCACTGAACCATCCCTCTCCCTCCCATGCATGGCCGAGACCCCCTCCCCCCACCCCACTGCACCCTCCCCCCTCCCCCCCCACCCACCTATGCAATTAAATTGAATTTTGAGTGCAATTGAAATGTGAATGCAATTGAATTGTTGATTATGCAATTGAATTTAGAAATGCAATTGAATTGTTGATTATGCAATTGAATTTTGAAATGCAATTGAACTGTTAATTATGCAATAAAATATTATGTTTTTATATTATATTGTTGATTATGCAATTTGATTTACAATGTTTTTATATTATATTGTTTATTATGTTATTTAGTTAGGATAATTATTTATTAGTTAATGGGCTGGGCATAGTGGGCTGCGTTAGACTTGGTGAGCGGCGGACCAGGCGGCGGCCCCCGCGAGTGGCATACGTGGCGACTCTGAGACATCACAGAAGCTAACCGCAATTGTAACCATCGCAGATAAAGTCTCGAAGCCATAATTGGCGACGGTAACCGTTGTTTGTCCAATGGATGTCGTTACTTACAACAAGCTCCCGTGCGTGGACGGCGAGCCCTGACGAGTGGTTTTCTCCCATTCATTCCTCCTCTCTTGTTCTTTTCCCACCTCCTCTGTCATTGTTGGATAGTTGACCAGAAAGCTTGAAGAACTGCACTATTTTTGGGGGGTGCAGTGTAAAACAAGCGAGGTTATGCTGCCAAAATTTTGTTTGGATTCAGGTTTTGTATCTTGTCAGAAGCAGGATAAATTCTACATACATTAATGATAATTTCGTTGGCTTTAAACTGCAAAGTCAAACATATGTGAAGACCGGAGTTGGATGTGTACTGGTTGGAAGACCAGAACTGGTGATCACTCGGATGAGTGGTACATCAAGTTAGATAAAATTTTGGATCGAGCATTTTCATTGTCAACGGATGATAAGGTGCGGTGCCCATGTACAAAATGTCAGAACACCAAGTTTTTGAGCAGATTGGATCTTTCATTTCACTTATGTCGAAACGGTTTCACGCCACATTATGAGGTGTGGACCTTCCACAGCGAGACTAAATCTCGAGTCATAGTAGAAGTGGATGAGGATGATGATATGATGGGAGTTGATAGGATGGATGAGATGCTAGAAGCTCTGGAAGCGGAGGATCCTCTTACAAAGGAGGCAGACGAGTTCTCCAAGGAGCTCAAGAAATCACAACATCCGTTGCATGAATACACGGATGTGACCGTCCTTGCTTTCTTGACCAGATTTATGGCGATTAAGTCTAAGTACTTTTTTTCCATCAGTTGCTACAATGATCTCATAGAATTGATCTGCGATATCCTTACACAACCTCACAAAGCGCCTAGAGATATATATTAGTCGAAGATCTGAATATCTGGTCTCGATATGAACTATGAGAAAATCGATGTGTGCCCAGACAACTGCATGCTATTCTAGAAACAGCACACCAACGAGAACATGTGCTTGAAATGTGATAAATTGAGATATGTCGAAGTTTTTAATGACGATGGCGATAATGTGATGACAGATGTCGCATACAAGCAGCTTCGTTATCTGTGGGGACCGGGGTCCCGACATCCAAGGATCTCATTGGGTGGTGTCGTGCGATGCGGCACCAAACAGTACACACGAAAAGAATTACCAAAACATACAAAGTTTTTATTTCATAAATATAATTAGAGTTTACAAAATAGTTTACAACAGAGGTACACACGCAGCAAAACTACATACTCATATTCTCAACTATCTAAGCATGAGAGAAGAAGTCCATGCCCTAGGACGCTCCTCACTAGAAACATGATGATCATCCAGCAGCGGCGTGGTCCACACAAGATTCTTCTCGACACCTCGGGGTCTCATGTACAACCTGAGCAGCATAAATAAAATAATACCTGCAAAAATCGTTAAAGCGCAAACGTGAGCATAAGGCTCAGCAAGACTGACCCGTCTCACTAGACATATGCAAGGTAAAGTCTAACCATAGGTAAGGCATAGCATAAATAGACTCGCCTACAAGTGGATCCTTATAGTCATGTTTTCAGTAGCAAATGATATTCCTCAGGCACAACACATCATAGACTCCACAATCAAACAAGAAACGCTTTGTCGATGATATGTCATGCCCAAAGCACATAATGCTATTACAAGTTAAGTATGTGGAAACTGTAAACTTTTGATTGTGCTATCTCTAATCCATACAAGTTGCAATATAATAATAATCATGACAACCATTTCATAATAATTCCATTACTCTTTATTACTAAGTCACGTCGCAATGAACAAGCGGTACTCAAATAATCGCGAGGGACGGTGATTGCAATCAGGACACACCTAAATAACACGTCACATACACCCGTGCTTAAGGAGCATGCCGTGCTCTTCACGACATCATACGCAGCCACCTTTCACAAGAGAACTCAAACGTCAAACCAGTCCCACCATCGCGGGCATAAGGTTCCCGCACGGAGTGTGTCTGTGCCCATCGGCGAATTTACACCTTACTACCGTCAGCCCACCCCTATCGACAATGTGCTATGCCTCGACATCCAAATTATCAAGTTACATCGGTTTCCTGGGTTTCATATGCCCAGTATGCATCCGGTACTGTTCAAACTTTTCCAGCAGGGCCGCACACGGATCGGTCCTCAATCGACACAAGCAGGGCTACGCACGTGAGACCACGTCTCGCTGCATCCTATCCCGCTGCTCGGTCTCCAATTCATATCTACAGACCATTATTTGCTCAAATCCATCCCGTGTGATAAAATCCTATCTCGCAAGTAGATTCCAACTACTCGACTTCTACCGGATTCCTAAAAACATAAGCATGGCATTTTCTACTCGTCGGGCTGTAAACCTACCCAATACTCTATGGGATTTGTGGGTCATGCAAGTGGAGTAACAAGCACCTTAGCCCTGATGCACAAAATTCACCCTAGACATAAGTGATACCAATAGAAACTTTAAATAGCTCTTAAATGCAAACCGGGGCTTGCCTTAGTTTGCGACTCGATTAAATGTCAATGGTCAGTGGTTTTCTTCTAGGACTCTGCCAAGTAACTTCACGACGGGCACCCTGACCTTCTCCTCTAAGCGAAGGTCCTCGTCGATCACCTATTATCACGTTCCTATCAACATGAAATGCATATAAGTAAACGTTGTAACTATACTTTAGATTAACAAGTTAAACAAAACTCTAAGACTGATGAGATTAATAAGGAGGAAGAGGTATGCCTCTGTTGTGTGGATAAAATAGGATGGAGTCAAGTGGTCATAGTAGTGTCCAGATGTGAATTGAATGGTGCAATGAAAGCATGTATTGCCCTTATTCACTTAACACATGGAGCTATGCCACTCGAGAAGGCTGAGACTGACTGGTGTGGAAGTGTTGGACTGATTAGAGTAAGGATGACCCAGGAATCAAGGTGGGACATCGAAAACTTGAGTATGAGTGGAGTGTGTAACCAAGAAGGTCGCGACTTAGAAATCAACCAATGAAGTTATACAAACTCACTAAGGTGTGTTTTGCAAGATTGTCCAGGTGAGCTCGACAAACTCCTGGAACTTGAACATAATGCATTACTATGTCGTGACAACATGCTTTGCCATCTCGTGAAGGTCGTCTCATCGATGTTCACATCGACCTAGAACTCATCAACGGTGGTGAGCGGAATCCCGAACACCACCTCATGAGTCTCAAGGTTAATGATGTTAACTCGATCGTCGGCAAGCGACTCGACGAACCAGCCGTCGATGAAGCAGCACACCTAGTTAAGAAATTATGCGAATGATTACGAAACGTCTGCGGCACGACCAAGAAACTCTTATCCAAGGTTCCCCTTGCTCTAGTTCTCCTTGACGGTCTTGACGTTCTTGCATTCCTCTACCATAGGTTATCGGTGGTCACCAATACCCTTGGTTTGAACTAGAAGGTATTTCAGCGATCACCTTGGCTACACCTAGGACTTGATGAATCTCGCCTATTTTACCTTGACGAAAATTTCTTTAATCAATACAACCAACTATTATTCCTCTCTCCGCCAGTCATCTTTCAAGAAGGGCACCCCAGGACTTGTAACCAATAATCCAAGCACCACCAATAACAAAGGACATGATTGGACATGGTCTGCTGGTATCTTTTGGTATGTACAAATACAATCTATTTCTTGGTTGGTCTTCATAGACTATACTTCTACAGAATTGGCTTGAAAAGAAATAGTAATATCCAACTTGTATAAAACTTGGCGCAAGTAAAATGGCATAGATTGTGAGGGCAAGAAGTTTGACATCCATCAGTAACCTAACGTGAGATATCGGAGTAGGGAGAAGGTGAGGCGCGAGATGAGGTAAGTATCGGAGGCGGCACGACCGACTTCTTCGCGGAATGACGATGACTGCCGCCTGAGTTGGCTGCCCCGAGCGCCGGGAGGCCTTGGCCACGCGGACTGCACGGGTGACGTAGAGCGGCAGCGGCGGTCGGCAGAGTCGCTTTGCGCGAGGAGCGTGCCCGCCTCGTCTGCAGAGGCCCGCATTGCGAGGCCGATGGCTGGTGGTGGTGCAAGTGGGGCTATTCGAATCGGCTTTTGGCCGGGTGCGGGTGGGCGTGACAGTCGGGCGGTGCGGGCCAGCGGGGGCGCGATGCAGTGCGGCCTGGGCTAGTGGTGAGGTGCGCGCGAGCGGGAGCGGAAGCAGGGCGCGGAGGGAGACACGACACTGGGCGAGGCATGGAGGCGAATCGGCGGCCGGCGTGGGGCGACGCCGCGGCGGCCAGGAGGAGGCGCGACCGGGAGTTCGGCGGGGAAGAAACGGGGATGGAGTGAGGACGCCACGTTGAGGACAACAAAACAGAACAAATCACTTTACTCTTGAGGATAGGACTGACATGTGGGTCCCACTTCAGGTCATTTCCCCCTTATCCCTTATCCTATTTTCTGCAAATAAACTTCAAATTTAAATAGCAGATGGGCCCCAGAATTTGTTACACTTTGCATATCTGAATTTCCAAATATGGTGAAGTAAACATTGCACTCAAATTTGAATGTGGAGAAATTTGTTTTTTATTTCAAATGCTAGATTTAAATTTGAAATGCTCATCTAAATTTATAAAATTTACAATGGCACTTGATGTCTAAAACCCTAAAATTTGAATATGGCAGATATTGAATTTTTGAGCATTTTATTTTTATTCTCGGCATGGAAATGGCCAGCACGTTGCAAGAATTAACGTGGAGACTTGGCCGAGAAAATTTCAAACACTGAGGTCGGAAGAAGATCATGTCTTACTCAGGATAAGAGCGACACGTCTTAGGCGACGCTGGCTATCGATGAGCTCAAGCGGGGAAGAAAACCAAACTTCATTTGGTGAGGGTTGACTGGTGGGCAACACGACAAGTGGGCCCCATGCAAGATATTATCCGTGCAAGTCCACCTGAACGAATATGGTCGAAGGTCCCAGAGACACTACACTTATGCAATGTAGCGGGGAACTCCATGATGTTACTTATAATGAGGTTGAACTGGGATTAGAAGTATCGCATGAAGATTTAACTGTTCAAGTGATAACTTCTCATTAATGTTTAAAGTTTTAACAAGTTCACATTTTTATGAACATTGGTTAACTCACATAGCTCATGTAAGTTTAAATTCCAAAGTCCACTTTCAAAAAATTTTAAGTTCACATTTTTGCGTTTTTGTTCTTCCGAAAAGTGGGCTTTTACAATCCTTCCCCTTTAAAGGAATCTCTTCCCGAGATTCTATCAAGTAGAATAACATAAACGAGTAGGGAATGATCCGTAAAGGAGGGTCGTTTTCTAAGGAAAATGACAATGCCCTTAAAGACTTGGGTTCTACGAAGTAGTAATTATCTTAAGGCATCTTATGAAATTCTAAAGTTTGCTTTTGGTGATTCCAGTCTTCAGGTTGATAATCTTGACAGGATGTTTGACATGACAATATCACGTCGTAAAACTCTCACGTCTGTTACTGAAGTTTTATTGTTGTACTCTTGCACTGACATGACATCTTGTCCTGTCCTAGTCTTGACTTGAAGAATCAACACTTGTTCTTTGCTTCTCTAGGTCACCTCGATAGATTGAAACTATCTTTGCATTGATTCTTGGTTGCTTGCTTGGTTTTGCATAGGTCCTTACAACTTCATGTGGTATTTCCCCTGACATGAGTTAAGATGGTTTACGAGGTTAAACAACAATTATTAACCCCGTTTGATGTTTAGTCAACCATAGGATTCCTTAGCTGTAGCATAAGAGTAGTAAAACACTCAACACTCTTATGTGAGCAAAACAGCAGGAATACTGAAGATATGGCGACTACAAGGTTTTTTGGGTATATCAACATCTTCAAACAATAGAAATAGAAGATGAAGACTCTTCGTGGTGGCATATGAAGATTTACGGATTCATTATCCTCACATGCTCCCAACACAGCAAAGAACTCAATCATATGGTAACTACAAGGTTATCAAGGTATCAAGGTTACCATATAGCAAGTCAAGAACTTATAGGAATTTCCAGGAGTTTTGCGAGGATGATAATCAAATGGAACCTTTGCGAGTAATGAGAATCATAGATTGTACTAGGTTGATCATCTAACCGGTGATCACATGATGAAGAATGGTATAATTGCAACAATCAAAGCACTGGAACCTAAACAAGTCAAGGATAGAAGTTCAAGTGTCTGTTTAGTTGCATGGGAGGTTTAGTGATCGGTTGCCCTGGTATCACTCAATAAAAGAGAGATCAACCATATAAGAAGTCAAATGAAGATGGTGAAATGATCGTAGTAATTAGACACCTTGGAATAGTCTGAATGGAAGTACAAAATCTTGCTCTGAATTTTAGTATTATCATGCATTCTATCATTCGTACTTCATTGGTAATGATGCTTCATGATGCGTCATATGTTGTATGGTGCAATGAATATGCACATGGTATGGTGCAAATGGTGCATATGTATGGTGCAAATGGTGCATATGTATGGTGCAAATGGTGCACATGTAGGATGAAGTAGCTTTTATAGTTTGAGCACTCAAGTAACTCAAGTACTGTCTGATGATTTGCAAGTATTGGATACCATGGTCGTGAAAGACACTCAACAAGTGATGTCTCTTCCATGGCTCGACCACGATCAAGAAATTCACTTTTAAGAGCATTGACATGGAACGCGGAAAGTATACCACGGTCTTGATCTTTCAAAAGCTTGTTTATGTTCTAATCAACTTAATTGCCTCTTCATCTAAGTCTTGGAGGTACCGGTTGACTTGAGGAGTATCTTCAACAGAAGAAAAACAACTAACTATATGTCAAAGGTTATCCCTAGACACCTGGTCGAGATCACTAGCCACATCTCTAGTGATACTTCACTTAACCTTCACTTCGATCAGTCAGGAGGAATGGATATCCTTCTCGATCACTTTAGTGGAGTTGAAGTCACACTCTTCTTAGAGTAACTCAATCTGGTGGTGGAGGTTGGATCCTCTTGAAGATGTAATCTCACTTGTTTGTGTTGTCGTTAACACATCTCAGTGTGCCAAAGAGTGCTAGTTGAACACTACAGTTACTTGAGTGCTCACCTTCCTCCTTAAAGTTTTGAACTAGGATGTCGAAGTGTATCTCAAATAATCCTCATGGAAAGACGAGATGCAACTCGAGTAATTGTGACTTGCGCTCAAAATCACAAGAGGTGATGCGACAAGTCACATAAATCAAACACTAGTATGTCTATCCCAGGAAAAGAGCTTCAAATGAGTTAAACACTCCATTCTAATTAGTAAATAGTTGAGTCCCAACTCTTGGTTTGTTACGACACTCCTCGAGTTGAAATCGAGAACTGAATGCCTAACAAAACCCAAAAGTTCCAAACTGGCCAATCTGTTGTGACCAATGACCAGTCTGGATGCAAACTCGATTTTTTATCAAGTTAATGGCAAAATCAGATATTGAGATGAATAACAAAGTTAAAGTACACTTCAAGAACTTTCTAAAAAGTATTGGTTTGCCCCTCGATCATTTATAATTTGCAAGTAATGCAATTATAAAGTTGGCAGAATTTTCTGGCACTTTCAGCAGAACTTGCTTAGAAAGTAGCAGTTTTTGATCTAACGTTTCCATACAGTTCTATCCCAAATCTGGAGAAATTATTATTGACAAAGTTGTAGACACTGTAATAAGATTTACATAAAGTACTTATTTGTCTTCATATCAGTTCTTCTTTAAGAGATATGCATTTTTAAGGTTTGCTAAAATTTCAGCATTCAGAATTTGATGTTCAGTTCAGATTGACAACTTTGCATTCGAACTCGCTTTAGAATAGGTAGATGACATTTTTAGGTCTGGAGTTGAAAAGAGAACTTGTAGAGTACTTATAAAGATTTCCAAAGAGTATTCATTTGACCTCATAGCACTTCTGATTGAGGAGATACTGGCTTTCCAAGTTGACAGTTTTTTCTGAAAATTTGGACAGCACCTACTCTGTTTATGGCTGATCTTGTCCACAATCTTCAGATATATAGACATCAACATTTGCAAAAATAATACATGGAAAAATTGTTGATACATCCTCAGGATTCCAGAAATGTAGAACACACAGTCATCGGATGATTCTATTTGAAACTAAGATCAAAACCATAACTGAATACACACTTGCGAGATTCTGAACTGCCAATACACCTTAAATGATACTTCGCTTTAAACCAATTTATTTTGAGATTTAGCCATAGAGTCAAATAGAAAATTGATAGAGGACTCCTTAATCTTTCCATAAATGTATAGACTTGACTAGTTCACATTTCTAGATTGGAAGATATGCCAGTTCAAAATTCACTGATAATCTGAATAGTGTAGTTAGTACCAGCACAGAGTACCAGTTTCAACTCCCTATTTCAAATAATTCTGTACCGAATTTGGAAATACTTTGAACTACAAAATGGTAGACTAGGTCCTTCCATTTCCGAAAATGTGTCACAATGGCCTAGAAGAGTTTTCGGCAAAAAGGTGTGGCAAAAGTACAGATGCTGATCCACTAAAGTTCAGAACAGCAACAGTTGTAGTTAGAGTGCCTTTTCATCTTCTTAATGTGGTTTTATGGTTTGGATTTCAACGTAAGATTTATAGAAGACTCTCCATGATTTCTAAAAAGTATTTATTTGCCGCCATATACCTTCTGGTCGAAGAGATATGGATTTTTGAAGTTGGATAATGTGCCAAGATTTCTAACGAAATTCTGACAGGACATTATTTGTTGTGGCTGATTTGGTCACTGATTTTCAGGTAGAGAACATCAAAATCTGACAGCAAGTTATATTACAAACGCATTGTATAGGTCGCAAGGTTTCCGTAAATGTATTACACGAAGTTATTCAACGATTCTACCATGAGTTATGGTCGAAATTGTAACCATATACAGATCTGTCCCGATCTGGCTCCAGATTTGTTAGAGTTTGTAACTTTGAGTTTTTCCTCGAGTTACATGAGGATTCTGATCTGGAGTTCAGTAGAAAAATTGTAGAGGACTCTCTACACTTCCCAACTATATAACATACACCTAGATTGGTTGAATAACTGTAGGATCGAAGAGCACGTGAAAAGCTACCAGAAGGGGGTGAATGGTAGATTTAAAAATCTTACGCAGCGGAAACAATTAAACCCCAAACCCTTTCGGCAGAAAAACGATCTGTTAAAGAAATCCTATGTGAGACTAATCTAAACGTGTTTAACCATGACGAAAGTGATAGATATCAGAGAGAATCAAGTCACGAAGACAACATAAAAAGAATCACTCAAATCCGTCGAAAAAAACTCAAGTTATGATCGAAAGATCAAACAATGGTCAATCTGCCCTACCCGAGAAAAACAGTTCTGGAATGCTGCAAAGAAACTCGTGTAGATCATAGACCACAAATCCAATGACCCTGAAATTTTGACATATGATAGACAAGCAAGTTGTGAAGACAACCCAAAAAGAATCACGTCAATTGGATATGTAAAACTCGAGTTATGATAAAACCACCAACGAAAGGTAGTGCTGTCCAGAAACTCGACGAGTAAAACTTGTCTGGAACAAGTCTGACGAATAAGGCACAAAAGTTCCTTCAAACTACGAATTTTATTTAATATAACACAAGAGGAACAGCCCCAAAGTCGTGCACCACGAGCTCTGGGCTCCCTTGCTTATATAACCAGCTCGAAAGCCAACTCAACTCAGATCAGGAACCTAATCCTACTCTGTTCATGAATTGTAACTTTCCATAACTGCTTAGGATTCTTCTATACACAGATAGAAGCAATCTTAAGACTTCCAAACACCTTAGGAACGTATCCCACATTCCTAAACAACTCAAATTCGTGACCCACACGAAATCCTATCATAACCAACTCAAATCTTTCCGTATTTGAGTCAAACCCGACTCAGCCGCAGCCTGAGTCCATAACCTAGTCGGTTGGACCTTTCCGACCAATTCTTTACGTCCACATCTCTTCATCACGCCTCGGAACCATGTAGCCACGTCCATGCACTCCTTGCACACGTGCAAACATCTTCCAATGATGTCCACGATACCTTCACATGCATTGTTCTTGATTCAATCATGCTGCGCAACCTCCTGATCAACTCAACCACAATTCCTCCCGAACTTGGTTGTTCAACCTCAACTTCTCCCTAAGACTAGTTCAATGGATCCCGTCACCAGCCATGTTCTTGAACTCAAGCAACACCTGCACATGAATAAACAACCAATCCATACGAGCCCAAGTCCTCGACTTGACTCAAGTTAGTTCCGAACACAACACCTTACGTGAGAACCTCACATAAGCATGTTGCAAAACCAGTAACACGATATCATCCATATCAAACAAAAAGCACCAAAGACTTAGCAAATGAATACTAAGCAATCTTTCTAGAGATGTAAAGCAAGTACGAAACATTGCAAATGAAAAACAGAAGCATTGCGGTCAAGTTCCGGACCTTGCCAGAGCAACCCATAACTTGAGCCGGAGCTAACAAAAGCTAGTAGAACCTAGCGCCGGACCATACCAAAACTAGTATAACCATGCTCCCGCCGGAGCTTAAAAACCTACCAGGACCTAGCGCCGGAGCTTACCAAAACGAGCAGGACCTAGCGCCGGAGCTTACCAGAACTAGTCGAAACTAGTAATCCCAAAAGCCAGAGCTAGAAAAATCAACTCGGAGCTTAGCAAAAACACGCCGGAGCTATCAAAGACAAGTCGGAGCTAAAGACAAAACTCACCGGAGCTAACAAAAATTAGTCGGACCTTAATAAAAAGGTGTTTTGGTGATATTCAAAACTTTTATCGTCAATGCAAGTGTATTCACTACAAGCAAATGTAGTCAGCACACATAGGTCTTACAATCTCCCACTTGATGAATGCATTGGCAACACCATTTAAAATCCGAACATTGGCTTATTCACATAAAAGTTTTGAAGACAATTTCTCCCCTTTTGTAAATCAAAAGTAAAATGAGAACAAAAAATTCCCATATTATCTCTCCCCCTTTATTATCTCTCCTTATGCACATATTCTCTCTCTCTTCATGCTTATCTCTCCCCCTTTGACAATGTATTCAGCAAGTCACGAGCATATAAACAAATTATCTCTCCAACTTTAGTTGTTATGAGCATATTATAACATATACATATAAACAAAGCTCATCCAAGTCATACTATCAAGTAACTTACATTATCACATCAATGAAATACATAAAGTAGTGTAAGCCATGCTAGAGATCAAATGTAATTTTCAATTTAAGTAAGTCATGATCTCACAAACTTAACTATTTAGAAACCTGAAAGCATGACACTAGTTGCTGCATTTTATTATTTTTCAAAGCATAAATTTAGATCAGATGATATTTGCAAGAGATTATATGTGCATCTACCTTATTCTAACCAACCAAGCCAAGCCTATGTCATTTGACAATCAGAAGCTTAAGGACATGGTTTTAGTCATACACAACTTCTTTCAAGTTCATATCTAAGTGCAATGATAAGCCATCTCAAAAGAAGAAGTGTGATGCATGCATATTCTCTTGATCTTTTCTCAATTTATATTTGTTCATAAAAACTCAACATGTGAGTTGATTACTTGATTAATTCTTTATGATTAAAAGCACTTGTGTGCATGCAACAAGTTCAAAACAGCAAGAAAGTTCGACCATGACCAGATTTAGTGTAAGTAATTATCCAATAACTAGACATGGCAAAAACTACAAAATGTATAACACGAGTAATGTAGTAAGAACTTTCAGCATGTAAAAGGAACCACAAAGTCATATATGTATGAAATATTATGCTCATATTATTTTAATTTCAGATTCACACATAGACTTCCCAAGTTTCAAAAACTCCCCCTCAATTTAGGCCATGAGGATGCATAACCCCTATTTCACTACGAATGTAACAAAAACGAGTGAAATCCAAAGGTTTTGTAAAAATGTCAGCCAATTGTTGTTCGATATCTACATGGTGAAGCACAATGTTTCCTTTTTCAACGTTATCTCGGAGAAAGTGATACCTAATGTCAATGTGCTTAGTTCTAGAATGTTGCACGGGGTTTTTAGCAATGCAAATGGCACTAGTGTTATCACAGAATAGTGGAACACTATCTAGATCAACCCCATAGTCCTTAAGTGTTTGAACAATCCAAAGATTTTGTGAGCAAGCACTAGCAGCAGCTACATATTCAGATTCGGCTGTGGATTGTGCAACTGAATTTTGTTTTCTAGAGGACCAAGCAACAAGAGAATTACCAAGAAAATGACAAGCACTGGAAGTTCTTTTCCTATCAATCCTACAACCCCCAAAATCAGCATCCGAAAAGGCTTTCAAAGTAACGGTTGAGGAAGAAGGAAGAAAAATTCCAAATTCTTGAGTTCCATGTAAGTACCTAAGAATACTTTTGATGGCTTGACGATGTGAAGTACGTGGGGAGGCTTGAAACCGTGCACAAAGACATACGCTAAATTGTATGTCCGGTCTTGATGTCGTGAGGTACAAAAGTTATCCAATCATGCTTCTATATTCTTTTTAATCCACGGGTTCACCATCTTCATCAAGTTCAAGTGTTATTGCTGTTCCCATTGGTGTCCGAAGAGGCTTGCTTTTGTCCATGTTGAAGCGCCTTAGGAGGTCTTTGGTATACTTCGTTTGATGCACAAAGGTACCCTCCTTGGTTTGCTTGATTTGCAGCCCCACAAGTAAGTGAGTTCACCCATCAGACTCATTTCAAATTCGAAACTCATCATTGCTGAAAACTTGGACACAAGATCATGAGAAGCACAACCAAAGATAATATCATCCACATACACTTGAACGAATAATGAGTCATTTCCATGTTTAAGCACAAAAAGAGTTTTATCAACCTTGCCCATGGTAAACCCCTTTTCAAGAAAGAATGTTTTTAACCTATCATACCATGCTCTAGGGGCTTGTTTGAGACCGTATAAGGCTTTGGACAGTTTGTAAACATGATTAGGAAAATCTGGATTTTCAAAACCCGGTGGTTGTTTGACATAAACCTCCTCATCTATGTAGCCATTAAGAAAAGCACTTTTAACATCCATTTGAAATAGCTTAAAACCTTTAGATGCTGCAAAAGCTAACAAAATTCTTATGGCTTCTAATCTAGCGACAGGAGCAAAAGTTTCATCAAAATCTAGACCTTCAACTTGAGTGAAACCTTGAGCAACCAACCTAGCCTTATTACTAACCACAACCCCATCCTCACTTTGTTTATTTTTAAATACCCATTTAGTTCCAATGAAAGTGTGACCTTGAGGTGGAGGTACAAGTTTTCAAACATTATTTCTTTCAAAATTTTCTAACTCTTCTTGCATGGCAATAATCCAAGATTCATGAGTGAGTGCATGTGATATATCTTTGGGTTCAAAAGAAGCAACAAAAGCAGAATGAGCATAAGAGTTTGGATCGCAAAACCTGGACCGTGTGACTCGTTTGTGCAAGCTTCCAATCATCTGTTGTGGGGGATGATCTTTATAAAACCGTAGGGGAACAGATGTCTCACAAGCTTCTTCTTCTTCATGTTCATCACAAATCGATGAGCTTGTGGCTTGAGGATGATTTGAATCAGCATTGATGGTTGGCGGTGCTGGTAGAGAATTAACATCCGGAGCTAAACCAAAGTCTTTAGCTGCTGAATTTTCTGGCAGCAACTCCAATTCTTCCTCATCTTCAATGAAAATGCTCTCCCCCTACGGATATGGATATGGACCTGCAATGTTTGAGCTAGTACCTGGGCTAGATTCATCAAAAGACACTTCATAAGTGTCCACAATTTTGTTAGTGTCAAGTAAAATCACACGGTAGCCTCTAGTATGAGATGGATAACCAAGAAACATGCCATCAATGGATCTAGGTTCAAATTTATCAATATTACCATGTTTCTTAACAAAGCATTTGCAACCAAAGACCCGAAAGTGTGTAACACTAGGCCTATGTCCAAACTGGAGCTCATATGGTGTTTTACCTAGCTTAGCACGCAAGAAAACACGATTTGAGACATAACAAGCGGTTGCTAACGCATCATCCCAAAATTTCGTAGGAGTTTGATATTCATCAAGCATAGTCCTAGCCATCTCAACTAAGGTTCTGTTCTTTCTTTCTACAACACCATTTTGTTGAGGTACATATGGTGAAGAGAATTGATGATCTATTCTATTTTCAGCACAAAAGTGATCAAAAGATTGATTTTTAAATTCAGTTCCATTGTCACTTCTAATTGCTTTTAATGATCCTGGGTGATCAATTGATAATCTAAGAAATAAAGTTCTAAAGTGACTAAAAACTTCATTCTTAGACGCCATAAAGAAAACCCAAGAGTATCTAGAATAATCATCAACGATAACAAGAACATACCATTTACCTCCGAAGGATTGAACACGTGAAGGTCCTACGGTGTCAAGATGCAAAAGTTGACATGGTTCAGTTGTCATGATCATTGTGAGAGGAGTATGTGAACCTGCAACCATCTTAGCATGTCTACAAGAAGAGCACACAATTTCTTTGTCCCCTTTAAGCTTAGGCAGCCCACGTATGCAATCAAGAGCACTAACACGCGTTAGGTGATCAAAGCCTACGTGACCAAGTCTACGATGCCAAAAATATAAGTCTTTTGAATCATTAGCAACTAGGCACCTACGCTTAGAGGAAGACATATCAAAATCAGCTTTAAAAACTCTTCCAAACCGAGACATGTTAAAAATAAGCTCACTATTTGAACCTACAACTTTGTAACAGTTTTTATTGAAAATAATTTCTAGATTTTCATCTAGCAATTGTGCAACAGAAAGCAAGTTGTATTTCAAATTTTTGACAAGTGCCACATCCTTCAAAGTGTAGTGATCATTTACTCTAACCGAACCCTTAGCAATAATAGGAGTTGAAGAATTATCGGCAAAAGTAACATTCTCTACATGTGACACAAAAGAGAGGGAGGAGAACCAATCTTTGTTAACGGTCATGTGGCGTGAGCAACCTGAATCCACAATCCAAATGTTCTCCTTCCTCAAACGTGTAACCTACATAAAAGCACAATACGTCAATGACTCAATACTGGGGTTAGTCAAAAGGCATTTAGGAATCAAGTACTGGGTCACGCGACGTGCAGCAGGAAAAACACGCAAAAGCTGAGACAAAAACAGCAGGTTTATGAGTCAAAGCTTGAGATTTTTTATTCTTGACTGAACTATAAGGTGTTACTTGTGTAGCACAAAAATCAGTAGCTCCGGAGGCAAAAACAGAAGGTCTGCAGGTAAACTTTGAATGTTTTTGACTCAAAACAGCAGGTTGTACATTTGGTTCAATGTGTGCAGCAAATTTTGCATGAAAGTTACGAGATCTAGCAACCATTCTTTCCCTTTTCTGTTGTTTAGCTAGTCTATAAGAAAAATCTATGATATGACCATCTCTACCACAGAAGGTACAATGAAATTTAACTTTGTGTTCATGTCTAGATGAGCAAGCAATATTTTTATTTGAAACCGAATGAGGCAACACTCCTGCAGATTTGAAAACCACTCTTTTTTGTTTAGGAACTGTTTGAATCAAACCACTTCCTAATGACTTTACAATTTTAGGTGGATGTGCCTTAGCATGAGTATGAGAATCAAAACCTAAACCAGTTTTATCATTGCAAGACTTGGAAGAATTCAACAGTAAGTTTAGGTTCTTATTCCCATTACAAAACCGATCTAATGTCCTATGCATGTCATCAAGTTTATTGGACAGATCAAGGCAATTTTCACATGAAGTTTTTCTTTTTAGTTTGCAATTTGAACAAAATTTAACTTCATGAGAATGTAAAGCATTGTTCAATATAGAAATTTCATTCATAGCATCCTGTAGTTTCTTATCAAGATCATCACAAGTAGAACAATGCAAATCAATTGTAGAACAGCTAGCATCTTTCAAGTTTTTATCATTAAGTGCAGCAAGCTTTTTGTTCTTTTCAATTTCTAACTCAAGTTTATCAATTGTGGAGGTGTGCGCACTTATTAATGAGGACAATTGTGCATCTATTAAATCACATGAGGAACATGCATCATCACTAGGAATCAAAGTTTTCAAACGGTTGATTTCAGATTCTAGTGATTCAATTTTAGCAGCACTATCCCTAAGCTTTTTGTCCTTTTTCTTAACAATAATAGTGGCACGAGAAATAGCATCACAAATTTTGCAAGTAGGACATACCTCTTCATTGTCGCTGTTGTGTTCTGCCTCCTCCACACTTGATCTTGACTTGCCCGCCATGAAGCACAAGTTTGCCAAATCATCTTCATCTTCATCACTTCCAATGTCCACGTCGCTTGAACTGAACTCTTGAAGCGTGGTGATGAAACTGTTGATCATCTTGCGTCCTATGGTACCTTTCTTCTTCTTGTTGAAATTTCCAGAGGAGGTCCGAACCTTGCTTTGTTTTTCTTCCCGGGTGGTCGGACCTGAAAGGTTAGGGCATTTTGTATGAAAGTGTCCTGTTTTACCACATTCAAAACAGCGTTGAGGTCCGGAGCTTCCTCTCCTTCTAGTTCTCACATTTTGCAATGCTTTTGAGAATCTAGTAGAGATGAGTACCAACTCCTCTTCTGGAAATTCTTCGATCTGCTCCACGGTTAGTGAGGACAACAAAGCAAGAGTATTGCAAGATGATGATTGGTCGGAGCTAGACATATCATGTTGTGAAACAAATGCAATAGACTTATCGGGGTTCTTACGTGAGATTATGTCAATTTCATGAGTTTTTAACTTGGAATATATCACATCTAAAGTAAGTGAACTCATGACAGTAGATTCACGAATAGATGTGACTTTCATCTCCCAAATTGACATATCTAATGCACTTAGCAATTGCCTAGCATTTTCAGCATCTGAAAAATTAACATTGACACTACGCAAGTTGCTGAGAATCTTATTAAAGTGAGCAAAAAGGTCATCAATAGACTCACCGGGTTGCATCTCGAAGCGCATGTATTCTTTCTTGAACATGTCTTGCCTTACCTCTTTGATCGTGTTGGATCCTTCGTGGTAGTCACAGAGTGCTTTCCACACATCGTATGCAGATCGGAGGTGTGCAACACGGTCGAAGTCGCTTTGTGTTAGTCCGTGTATGATCAAGTTCCGAGCCTTGTTGTTGTTGTTGTCGACATCTCTCAGATTTGTAGCTGTAACTTGATCGTTTGATGGCACTTCGTAAGGCTTATATACCTTCTCCCATATTGCAAAGCCTTGTGCCTGGATGAAAGCCTCCATGCGTGCCTTCCAAACCTGAAAATCAATACCAGCGAACACACAAGGTTTGGCAGAGTACTTCTCCATGATGATTAGTCAAAAAACACACGCAAATCACAAAGATTAGAGCACCGTGGCTCTGATACCAATTGTAGGATCAAAGAGCACGTGAAAAGCTACCAGAGGGGGGTGAATGGTAGATTTAAAAATCTTACGCAGCGGAAACAATTAAACCCCAAACCCTTTCGGCAGAAAAATGATCTGTTAAAGAAATCATGTGTGAGACTAATCTAAACGTGTTTCACATTGACAAAAGTGATAGATATCAGAGAGAATCAAGTCACGAAGACAACGTAAAAAGAATCACTCAAATCTGTCGAAAAAAACTCAAGTTATGATCGATAGATCAAATAATGGTCAATCTGCCCTACCCGAGAAAAACAGTTTTGGAATGCTGCAAAGAAACTCGTGTAGATCATAGACCACAAATCCAATGACCGTAAAATGTTGACATATGATAGACAATCAAGTTTTGAAGACAACCCAAAAAGAATCACGTCAATTGGATCTGTAAAACTCGAGTTATGATAAAACCACCAACGAAAGGTAGTGCTGTCCAGAAACTCGACGAGTAAAACTTGTCTGGAACAAGTCTGACAAACAAGGCACAAAAGTTCCTTCAAACTATGAATTTTATTCAATAGAACACAAGAGGAACAGCCCCAAAGTCGTGCACCACGAGCTCTGGGCTCCCTTGCTTATATAACCAGCTCGAAAGCCAACTCAACTCAGATCAGGAACCTAATCCTACTCTGCTCACGAATCATAACTTTCCATAACTGTTTAGGATTCTTCTATACGCAGATAGAAGCAATCTTAAGACTTCCAAACACCTTAGGAACGTATCCCACATTCCTAAACAACTAAAATTCGTGACCCACACGAAATCCTATCATAACTGTCGAAGGTCGTAAACGACACTTCCCCCGGACCTGCTTAGAGAGCAGCCCGTGGAGGTTCTTTGGATTCACGAGGGCTAGTCCCAGGAGATCAAACACAGCAGAATGATGGACACCGGGGATTTACGTGGTTCGGGCCGCCGGAGCGTAATACCCTACATCCAAGGGAGTGTTGTGTATTGCCTTGCTTTTGCGTGTATTAGCCTTGGTCTAATCTTTTGTCCGTCCTCCATGAAGGTCGTCTGCAGAGCCCTTTTATAGTTCAAGGACTTTGTAGTCACAAGCTATGTCCCAGTACTCGACAGGTGGTCCTGGGGAGAGCCAAATCCTATACAAGATCTAGGATTAATTGCTATCTACTTCCCTTTGTCAGGGGAGTCAATGCGCCACCCCGCCGCGTCGTGCGCCAGGGCTACACATAGTTGGTGATGATGGCGGGGCACGTCTCGTCCGTCTTGTCCTCGCGGCCCATTCGTCTGTCCTGCGGTGTGGGTCTATACCGGCTACTCGGACAAGACAGGACACTGGAGCCTTGACTTTCGTAAGCGCGGCTCAGCCTGCCTGGGGAAGGCGCGTGTACTTAATGCCTGTCTAAGCAGCGCACGCATTCCTTTACTGCGGCTTCCTACCATAGTGAGTTGGGTGTCCGCCACGTGGTTACGCTGGAGCCTGCCTCTGCGGGAAGTAAAGCACTTGACGGAACAGGCCACGTGGTGCATTCGGAACCCACCCCTATGGAGGGGTGGAGGCTCAGCCCTGCAGGCCACGTGGTAGCTCCGGTGCCTTTCCCTGCGCGGGCGCGGACTTGGCCCTGAGGTCCCAGTGGCCACATGGCGGCTCCGGAGCCCTCCTCAGCGGGGAGGCGTGGGCTTGGCCCTGCCGACCACGTGGCAGCTTGGGAGCCTCCACCGAGGTGGAGGTAGGATCGGGTCCTTCCCTCCCCTACGTGGCAGCCTCGGATTCAGCTTCCTTGGCAGAGGCGGAGTACTTAGCGGTTTTCTCCTGTGCGCGGGGGTACCCGGTCTGCAGGGTACCAACAGTGGCCCTCGAGCCTACCTCGGGAGAGTCGTCGATACCACAGGTGGGGTCTTCTCCCTTTTCTTCCCGCGCAACTCTTCCAATTCTGCTTCATGGCAGTTCCCCATGCGACACGCCCCTGCCGTTGAGGCGACGTGTCTCCTTCCGGTAAGCGAAGGTGCTGAACAGGCGTCGTGCGATGTGACTCCTGCCTTCAATCGTGCTTTAACTGCGGTGGTTCCCAAGGTGGCTCCTGCACTTCCGCTACTTTTGCCCTTTCGAAAACCGCCGAGTTACCTCCCGCACAACTAGCTGCCCGGCTCGCCTTCTTTGTCGAGCGACCCGGGCCCTCATGTCATTGCCCATACGGGTTCATTACTCTTCTACTGGGGCTGCGGCGATCCATACTTTTGCGCCTATTGGCCTGCAGGGGTGCATAGAACGAGAACTTTCCCCCTGAGGGTTCTTTCTCCCACCTCTGCATCCCTGCGCTCGTGTTTCCGCCTCAAGCCCAGTTCTTGCACTCTAGTTCCCAGTCTCCCCATCCAGAGCTTCCAACCTCAGCCCTCATGGCGAGCATCTTGCCCAAGTCCAGGCTGTCCAGGCCCGCTGACCTGGCCCCTATGCGCCGGCTTCTTGGCTAGCACACTCCTGAGCGGGAGTCGTGGCTCCGTCCTGGGAGGCTCCCGCTGAGCCTCTCCGCCGGGGAGATGGTTCTCTTCTCGTCGTACGTGCTGGCCAGCTTCGTCCCGCCGGCATCTGCCTTCTTGGTCATGCTCTTGGAGACCTTCGGCCTCCAACTCCACCACCTCACGCCGAACTCGATTGCCATGCTGGCGGTCTTCGCTCACCTCTGCGAGATGTTCGTGGGGGTGATGCCGTCGGTAAAGCTCTTCTGGTACTTTTTTGTACGGAGGGCCACCGGCAGGAGTTCGAAGGAGCACCTCGGCGCCTACTACTTCTAGCGCTGGACTAAGGTCCCCACGAGGTACATTGCTTCCATCAACTCGGCAAGGTGGGAGATGTGGCGCGAAGATTGGATGATCGCCAAGGTCGAGGCCCACGACCGGATGTGCCTCCCCACCGGGATCCCCTACTCCGAGCGATCATTCTGGGAGGAGCACCCAGAGCTGGAGGAGGCGTTCAACCCGGTGCTGGAGAGGATCCAGATGCTGGCGGACCACGGGCTGTCGTCTGCCATGGTGCTGAGGGACTTCATGTCCCGCCGCATAGCCCCGCTTCAGCACCGTGCCCGCCCGGCGTCGATGTTCACTGGCCTGTCGGACTGCACCCGGATCGAGACTGGCCCCGGCTCCAGCCTGGGCAAGCAACAGCTGCTCGACATGCTGGCCCGGGTCTGCCCCGACGACATCTCCGCCGAGGCACTTTCTCTTCCGTCGGCCTGCTGCCCCTTGTGCTCGGACTCTGAGTTGAGGAGGCAGCTGCTGAAGACGATGCCGACCCTTGACGAGTCCGGGCTGGCGCGGCGCCAGATCGGGGACCCATTCCGGGGGGTTAGCATTGCTGACGACGCTAAGGGAGGCGAGGCTCCCTTAAGCGATGCTGGTTCTTCAAGCGGCGACTCCTCGAGTGGCCCCCAGAACCATCCATGGGGTGGCGTCATCGCCCCCGGCGACAAGGGGAAGGGGAAGGCGCCGGTTCCGATGCTGGACCCGTCCCCCAAGAAGCGCGCTCGGTCGCCGCCGCCGGCCCCTTCTGCCTTTCGTCAGGGCTCCGGAGCCCTGCCGCGCTCGTCGCCAGGGGGCGCCGATGGCGCCACCTTGCCGCCCGAGTCTTCCACACGCAAGAGGGGGAGGCTCCTCAATGCCGACGGGACCCCAACGTTCCCTCTCCGTTCGGAGGGACGCCAGACCTCGGGGGTGCCGCTGACACCACCACCACAGGGGCCCCCAACACACTCAGGGGCCCCCACTACGGGTTCGGGGGGTCCGAACCCCCCCAACCCTTTCGGGAAGCGGTGGAACTTCAGCGTCCCCCGGTAAGCCTGCTCAGATTTTACCTTGGGTGTTCTTTGTTGTGCGCCTACCCTGTCAATCTCTTATGGTCTGAGCTTCCTTGGTTTCAGCGCTTCCACAGCTACTCCACCACCCACGGGCACTTCTGCTGGAGGGTCTGCTGCTCCAGCCGGCTCGCGGGGATCGTCTGCTGCCTCAGGCCCTGCTCCGATGCCCCAGGCTGCTGCCGCTGGGGTACCTCGGGCTCCCGTGTCTGAGACCCCCGCAGCGGCTGCCAGAGCCCAACCGCGCGCGCCGATGACCGCCGCCGCGCCTACCAACGACACCACGTCCACCGGCCACTCCGTGCCTGCCGACGCCGCCGCGCCCTCCGACACTGCTGCGTCGGCTGGCACCACCGCCCCGGGTGCTGCCATCCTGGAGGGGGCCCTAGTCCTCGCCTCCCCAGTGGTCCTCCAAATGGAGGACGATATTGAGGAAGTGGGGAGGCAGGGGCCTGCTGCTATGGTGGAGCCCCTCCCCCTGTCGGAGGCTATGGCCGTGGCCTACTCCGGCTTCCGGCAGGCCCAGGCGGCCCTTGCTCGGGAGAAAGGGCGGCTCGAGGATGAGGACGACCGGCTCCGGGAGTGGGCGAGGGCCCTGGAGGCCCGGACTCGGCTGGCAAAGAGCCGAGTGGCCCAGCGGGAGGCGGTCGTTCAGGAGGAGATGAAGATCCTCGAGCAGGAGCGCGACCTCATCGCCCAGCTGGACGCCGTCACCCAGAAGCTGAAGTCAGACACCGAGGCCATCCACGCTGAGGCCAGCTCGCGCCTCTAGGCCTGCGAGGACCTTCAGCACCTGTTGTCCCTCCGGGAGGCCGCTCTAGCCGAACGGGAGCAGGAGCTGGCGGCGAAGAGGGCCGAGGTGGAGGCGACCTGCCGCGGGCTCATCCTCCAGTAGGAAGGGGCGAGAGTCCGCGCTGCCGAGCTGGACCGCCGGGAAGCCGCCGTAGTTGAGGCACAGCAGGCCCAGTCCGCTGAGCGCCAGGCCCTTCTGGACCGCGAGTTCAACGTCGCCCTCAAGGAGGGTGACTTGAACCGCCGTGAGGCGGGGGTCGGCGAGCGCAAGAGGGCCCTGGCGGCCAGGGAGAAACGGTTCCTGGACGGCGGCCCCCGGGCACTGGCGGCGGCCCAGCAGGAGGTGGCAGAGCTGCGGGCGGCGCGCTCCGCCAAGGCCCAGAAGGTATGGGAGTTCCTCGGTGGTGCCGACTCAGCTCTGGTGCCACTCGACTTCAGCCCGACGTGCGTGGGGGAGCCGGCACAGGAGGTGAGTCAGGTGTTCCCGGTGCTCGACTCTACCAGCTCGAGGATGCGCTCGCTGGGGGCCATCCTTGACAACCAGCTGGAGGCTGAGGGACGAATGCTGGTGAAGGAGGTGGCGACACACATCCTGTCCTGCTACCGGAGCTGGTACCCCGACGTCTCCCTGCAGCCGGTCCTCGAGGGGCCCATCGCCGAGAGGGAAGAGGCTGCCAAGTCTGAAGTTTCGGATGCGGTGGCACTCATCGCCTCAAGGTTCCAGCGGAGCGGCTGAGGGCTCCCCGGACGTCTGTTTAAGTTTTTGTCTTTCTGTTTTTGTCTTGTGGCTGGCTATGGTGACAAACTCTTTATTTGTGTGATAACAAATCTGTCTGTGGTGCCCTTTTATACTCAGCTTGCTTTTATTTCCAGCAATGTCTTCCGGCTGCTTGTTGTTCCTTAACTTCCAGGACCTGCCGTCCCCCAAAGTATGGCCCCCTGACAGGCGTGGCCAGTTGTTATGGGCACACCTGTCATATACTTAGGGCTTAGGGCGGACCGGTGCAGGAGGAGCCTAGGATTCGTAGGTAGCATTGCTGTAGCTGAGTATGCAGGTATGTCGACAGTGGCCCCCTGGGGGTGCCGCCGGAGCTTCAGTTCTGCGGTGTCCACCATCTTTATTGAGAGGTCGACAGCGGGCCCCCTGGGGGTGCCGCCGGAGCTTCAGGCCGGCGGTGCCTGCCATTCTTCAGTGAGAGGTCGATAGCGGGCCCCCTGGGGGTGCCGCCGGAGCTTCAGGCCGGCGGTGCCCGCCATTCTTCAGTGAGAAGTCGACAGCGGGCCCCCTGGGGGTGCCGCCGGAGCTCCAGTCCGGCGGTGCCCGCCATCTTCAGCGAGAGGTCGTCAGCGGGCCCCCTGGGGGTGCCGCCGGAGCTTTAGTCCGGCGGTGCCCGCCATCTTCGCGGGTACTCTGACGATGGTTGCTGGAATACCTTCCTCAAAGACCTGTACATAGATCAAAAAAGAGAAGTAATTCTGTCCGCTGGTCACTTCTCCCCTGCTTGTTTTGTAGTGTTGCTTGACTTACGATCCTGGGCTGACTCGTGGGGCTTGGGTAATTCAGTGCCTCTGCACCCAGGGCTCGTTGTCCAGAACACCCAAGGGTGGTCCATCTGGCCCCCAGCACTTGGCTGTAGCGCTGGGGAGGCAGAACGCACAGGCTTAGGGTACGGGACCAGGCTAAGCAGGCTGTGGCCCTGGACCTCCTGCTCGACGTAAGCCGTTTCCAGGGGGGAACCATCTGGAGACACAGGCCCCCGATTATTGGAACAACCGAGGCCCCAGGCGCATCGCAGGTACCTCAAGCAACCCCACCTGCAGTACAGATAGCAAGGCTCCCACTACTGTTAAAGCAGGGGAAAAACCGACAGCGCTCATGATAGATCACGAGCTATGCTGGGCTTACAGCAACATCACAAAAATTAAAGATAATTTTTGAATTGACAAACCCTATACCAGGCAGGACAACATTCTTTCATTGTAGTTTCTCATGAGATGAAGCAGACTTTACAAGGGGAATAACCCGGCCTGGGTGTTAGGTGGAGCCGAGTGCACCTACTTAGGGTTCTGGACCAGGCTAAGCGGAATGTGCACTCGGGGCCCCATCCCCTATACTAAGTGCTATCCTGAGATAATGTGTAACCTTTACAATGAAATAACATTGCCCCGACCCTGGTCTAGGGGTAGAACTTACGGAGGTGTTCGATGTTCCATGGGTTGGGCAACCGATGTCCATCCTCCGTAGCTAGGCGGACGCGTCCTGGGCGGCAAACCTCTGTTACCCGGAAGGGACCCTCCCAGCTGGGGGAGAGTTTGTTAGACCCTTCCCGGGAGAGTATGCGGCGCAACACCAGGTCGTCTACCTTTAGCTCCCTTCTCCGCACGGTCCTCTGATGGTAGCGCCAGAGCGCCTGCCTGTACCGTGCATTTCGGAGAGCTGCTTGCACTCGTCCCTCGTCGACGAGGTCCAGGTCTTCACGCCGGAGCTGGTCCTGCGCGGCTTCATCGTACCCCCGGGCACAGGGAGAGCCCATGGTAATTCCTGGGGGGAGAACGGCCTCTGCCCCGTACACCAAGAAGAAAGGCGTTTCCCCCGTGGCCCGACTGGTTGATGTCCGGCTAGCCCACAGCGCACACAGAAGCTCATCCACCCAATTTGCACCATGCTTCTCAAGGTGCGAGAACGTGCGAGTCTTGAGGCCCCTGATGGTGACAACTGGGGCGGCCTCCGACACTTGGTGAACTTATCTACGGCGACGTAGAGATGCCGGAATCCTCCGATGGCTTTGAAAAAGGGTCCCAGGATGTCCAACCCCCATACAGCGAATGGCCATGAGGGAGGGATCATCTGCAGCACTTGAGCTAGTGTATGGATCTGCTTGGAATGGAACTGGCACGCCTTGCATCTCCTTACCATCTCGGCGGCATCCTGGAGTGCTGTTGGCCAGTAGAAGCCATGCTAGAAGGCTTTACCGACCAGCGTGCGGGAGGACGCGTGGTTCCCGCACTCGCCTCCATGGATCTCTGCGAGCAGGTCGCAGCCCTCCTCCCGGGTAATGCATCGCAGTAGGATGTCGTTGGCGCCATGCCGATAGAGATCCCATTCCACCAGCGTGTACCTTTTAGCCATGCGAACAATCCTTTCTGCCAGGGCATGTTCTTCGGGAAGGATAATGTCCTTCAAGTAGTCCCGGACCTCCGAGATCCATGCATCGGGACTTGCTTGAGCTTCTGGATCTTGGGCGCCCGGTAGCTCAGATCCCTCGGTGGCGCATACGATCCTTGGCGGACTCCATGGTAGCAGGGTCGCCGGGACTGCCAGCTTCGAGGTGCTGGGCTCGCTCCCTTCGCCCGGCTTGGCTGCTCGGGCGGTTGGTCGCGGTAACGTCCTTACAAAGACTCCTTGGGGCACTGGGGCCCCTGTGGAGGCCTTCGTTGACAGGTCGTCTGCGACTGAGTTGTCGGCTCGGGGTACATGGCATAAGTCCAAGACTTCAAAGTCCTTTTCCAGCTTCCGGACGTGCAGCAGGTATGCAGCTAATTGAGGGTCGTTGCAGCTGCACTCTCCTCTGGCTTGCTTGATGATCAGTTGAGAATCACCTTTAGCCAGGAGCTGTTGGACATTGAGGGTCAGGGTAGTCTTCAGCCCAAAGATTAGGGCTTCATACTCCGCCATGTTGTTTGTCGCCTTGAAGTCGAGGCGCACCATGTACTTGAACTGCTCCCCAGTCGGGGTGAGAAGCAGGACCCCAGCGTCGGCCCCCTGCTTCCGTGAGGAACTGTCGAAGTAGAGCGTCAAGGGGGTCTCGGTGAAAACCGGAGCCTTCGGCACCGTTTCGCCGTTGTCCGGCCCCCCTGGGTTGCTTGGTGATGGGGTCCATTCGGCCAAGAAGTCCGCCAGTGCTTGGCTTTTGACTGCATGTCGAGGTAAGAACTCCAACTCGAACTCAGCCAGCTCCGCCGCCCACTTGGCAATGTTGCCAGTCGAATTGGGGCTGTGGAGTATGGTTTTCAGTGGGAAGGAGGTGACCACTAACCCGGTGAGCCTGGAAGTAATGCCGGAGCTTCCTCGATGCTATGAGCACTGCATACAGTAGTTTGTGTACCTCTAAGTATCTTGTCTTTGCTTCATGGAGGACCTCACTGACGTAGTAGACTGCCTGTTGGCAGGTCCGAACCCTCTCTGGGGGGTCCGGGGCTCCTTGCAATGCGTTTGTATCCTGGGGAATGTGGCTCCCAGGGTCTAGCTGGGCCTCCAGGGGCTGGGACCCGTAAGGCACTTGGTCACTAGAACTCACAGTAGGGGGGGGGGGGCTCTTCTGGGTTCGGGCCTTGAGGCTCGGCCTCCCCCTCTGGGGCTCCTTCTGGTACTTGTTGCGGTAGTAGCTCCGGCCGTTCTGCAACCAAGACCATGCTGACCACTTCCGTTGTTGCGGTGATGTACAACAGGAGCGGCTCGCCGGGTTCTGGCGCCACCATAATGGGTAGCGTCGTCAGGTGTTTCTTGAGCTCCTGGAAGGACGCTTCAGCTTCCTCAGTCCACTCAAAGGGGCCTGACTTCCGCAAAATCTTGAAGAAGGGCAGGGCTCGCTCAGCCAGTCTTGAGATGAACCGACTGAGGGCTGCCAAACACCCTGCAAGCTTCTGCACGTCCTTGATGCGGGCCGGCGGCCGCATCAGCTCTATCGCCTTGATCTTCTCTGGGTTAGCTTCGATCCCTCGGTGCGATACCAAGAAACCAAGGAGCTTCCCCGCGGAGACCCCAAAGACACACTTGTCGGGGTTCAGCATCGTGCGTGTCGTGCGCAGCTTGCTGAAGACTCTGGTTAGATTGTCTAATAGGGATGTGCTGTCCCTGATTTTTACCACGATGTCGTCAACATACACCTCTACCAGGTCTCTAATGAGGTCCCCGAATGTCTTATGCATTGCACGTACAAAGGTGGGGAGAGCATTTTTGAGACCATAAGGCATGGAGACATAACAATATAGACCGTCTACTGTTATGAAAGCAGTGTGCTCCTCATCTTCCCTTGACATAGGTATTTGGTGAAAACCGGAATACGCATCTAGGAAACACAGAAGGTCACAACATGATGTTGAGTCTACTATTTGATCTATCCTAGGAAGAGGGAATGGTTCCTTGGGACATGCCTTATTGAGATTGGTGTAGTCGATGCACATCCGGAGCTTCCCGCCAGCCTTAGGAACGACAACAGGGTTGGCCAACCACCGTGGGTGGTGAACCTCCCGGATGAAACCAGCATCGAGCAGCTTCTTGATTTCTTCATGGATGAAGTTCTGCCGCTCGATGGACTATTTCCTGGGCCTCTGCTGTACCGGCCGAGTGTTGGGGTAGATCTTCAGATGGTGCTCAATCACCTCCCTGGGGATCCCGGGCATCTGTGATGGTTGCCATGCAAACACATCGAAGTTGTCCCGGAAGATGGTGATGAGCGCGCATTCCTATTTGCTGTCCAGGTTCCCCGCAATTCAGGTCGTCTGGGCAGCCTCAGGGCCAATCTTGACGACCTTCACAGGGACGTCGTCATCTTTGGCGGGTTGCACACGAGGTGCAGCAATGGAGGCTCGCTGCGCCGGGCCTTGCTCTGGCTGACTCTTCGTCGAGCCTCCTGGGACCGGAGCCCTCCCCGCTGCAAGTGCTTGGAGCTGCTCCAAGGCTGACACTGCGGCTGAGCGGTCCCCCCTGATCCTGAGGACACCGAAAGGTGTCGGCATCTTCGGGACGAGGTAGCTGTAGTGGGCTACAGCCATGAACCTGTAGAGGGCTGGCCTCCCGATGATTGCTTTGAAGGGGAGGTCGACGTCTGCCACGTCGAATAAAACACTCTCTGTACGGTAGTTCTCCGGGGTCCCGAAGGTCACTGGGAGGTGTATGTTACCATACGGGAGGATTTGCCAAGGTCTGACACCCGAGAACGGGCTCGAGGGTGTGAGCTGGGACATCGGCAGCTGCAGCTTCCGGAAAGCCGCAGTGGAGATGAGGTTGAGGCCCGCCCCTCCATCTATCAATACGTGAAAGACCTTCACGTTGGCGATGGTCGGGGACACCAGCAGCGGGAGCACTCCTGCCCCTGCCATGTTCTTCGGGCAGTCCGAAGCGTCGAAGCTGATCGCCGTGCTCATCCACTTGTGGTGGGGAGCCGGACTTGGGGCGGGGGCTACTGCGGCCACTGCCCGACGCAGGGTTTTCACTGCGTTTTGGGACGTGGGGTCGGTGGCTCCCCCGTAGATGACATGGAGGGTCTTGCGGCGCTCCTTATCACTGCTGGAGTTGGAGTCGCCACCCTCGAAGACGGCCTTGACCGCCCGCTGGGGTTCCTGGAACCCCATCTCGCTGTCATCCTATTTCTCAGGATCAGCCTTCTACTTGCCCTCCCTCTGGCGGCGAGGGGGGGGTGCACCCTCCTGGCACTGGTGCCTTTGTTTCTGTTCGCGGAATCGTTCCGCGAATCTCTTCACTTCCCGACACTCGCTAGCACTGTGGCTATTTGTACAGTGTACCGGACACTTGAAGTCATGCTCCTCCGGATCAGGCGACTGCCTAGGGCGCTTGTCTCGGCGCGACGCTCGGGCTCCGCCGGGCGCCGTAGCCGCCACTGCCTGGGCTCCGAGCTTTGGCCTGTTCTTGCCACCGCCTTTCTTCTTCTTGCCGCTGCTCCTCGCAGAGGCTCCTTCCTCAGTCGGGGTGGTTTCCCTTGCTTCTGAGGATGACTGGGAGTGCCAGTTGCGCCCCTCAGCTGCCCTAGCACATCTGTCCGCCAGGGAGAACAACTCGGAGACATCACACACCTCGTGCGTGGCTAACTTCTCGAGCATCTTCTTGTCGCTCACACCCTGTCTGAACGCAGTGATAACCGATGCACTAGCAACATGAGGTATGGTGTTCCGTACCTGGGAGAACCGTTGGATGAACGATCGCAGCGACTCTCCAACGCGCTGCCTAACGGCGTGGAGGTCAAGCTCGGTGCCAGGGCGCTTGTAGGAACTGCCGAAGTTAGCCACGAACTGTCGGCACAACTCATCCCAGGAGGTTATGGACCCCTGGGGCAGGTTCATGAGCCATGACCAAGCTGGGCCGGTCACGACGACGGGGAAGTAGTTAGCCATAATGGCCTCGTCGCCTCCTGCAGCTAGTATCGCAGTGGTGTAGATCTGCAGGAACTCGCTCGGGTTGACACTCCCGTCATACTTCTCCGGCATGTGTGGCCGGAACTTTCATGGCCAGACCACGAAACGAAGGTGAGGCGCTAGCGCCGCACACCCTTGGCTAGGGCTGACTGGTGCTGGCGGCGGTAGCGTATACCCTGGGTGAGCAGGCGGGCCTGCGCACACCTGGGGCTGGAGTGGTGTTGCGTACGCCTGTACAGGAGGCGCGACGTATGCCTGGTGCGGTGGAGGCATGACGAACGTCTGGTGTGGTGGAGGCTCAACATGAGCCTGGGGCACGTGGCCCGGCGCGCTGTAATCTGCCTCGAGGTTGCGTCGACGTTCCCTCTGGCGCTCAATGGTGACTCGGCAGTCCTCTCCAGTCCTGCGGCGCTGCAGCCGGATTCTCAGATCTGTTGTTGAGATCCTGGTTCAGCGCGAGTCTGCCGTCCACCGGTCAACTGTCGGCGTTCGCGACAATGACACATGCACCAGCTGGGCTTGTGTTTCCCTCGGCGGAGGCGCATTGAGTGTGGCGGTGACGAGGTGGTTGACGTCGTTGATCCACTGCTGAGCTGCTCCTTGAGGGGCATCCCCAGCCGGAGGGTTGTGGAGTAGTGCGCGCGCTGCCGCGAGCGCGCTCTCCGGGCTTGCAGCCGGTGGCACCGTGACTGCTGTCACGGTAGGAGTACGCTGTGGAGTGGCGTGTCCGCCTGCAGTCGGAGAAGTGACTACGGGGCGGCGCGAAGGTCCTGACCTTCCTGCCCTAGAGCGGTAGCCTGCTCTAGAGCGGGATGACGCCTGGTCCTCTGCCATAGTCTGTCGCCGTGACTGCGCCCTGGATGATCCAGCGTTGGATTGGTCGTTCACCATTGCTGCTGGTGGAGATCTTGACGGGGAAAAGCCCCCTACCTGGCGGGCCAAATGTCGAAGGTCGTAAACGACACTTCCCCCGGACCTGCTTAGAGAGAAGCCCGCGGAGGTTCTTTGGATTCACGAGGGCTAGTCCCAGGAGATCAAACACAGCAGAATGATGGACACCGGGGATTTACGTGGTTCGGGCCGCCGGAGCGTAATACCCTACGTCAACGGGAGTGTTGTGTATTGCCTTGCTTTTGCGTGTATGAGCCTTGGTCTAATATTTTGTCCGTCCTCCATGAAGGTCGTCTGCAGAGCCCTTTTATAGTTCAAGGACTCTATAGTCACAAGTTGGGTCCCAGTACCCGACAGGTGGTCCTGGAGAGAGCCAAATCCTATACAAGATCTAGGATTAATTGCTATCTACTTCCCTTTGTCAGGGGAGTCAATGCGCCATCCCGCCGCGTCGTGCGCCAGGGCTACACATAGTTGGTGATGATGGCGGGGCACGTCTCGTCCGTCTTGTCCTCGCGGCCCATTCGTCCGTCGTGCGGCGTGGGTTTGTACCGGCTACTCGAAAAAGACAAGACAATGGAGCCTTGACTTTCGTAAGCGCGGCTCAGCCTGCCTGGGGAAGGCGCGTGTACTTAATGCTTGTCTAAGCAGCGCACGCATTCCTTTACTGCGGCTTCCTACCACACTGAGTTGGGCGTCCGCCACGTGGTTACGCCGGAGCCTGCCTCTGTGGGAAGTAAAGCACTTGACGGAACAGGCCACGTGGCGCATTCGGAACCCACCCCTATCGAGGGGTGGAGGCTCAGCCCTGCAGGCCACGTGGTAGCTCCGGTGCCTTTCCCTGCGCGGGCGCGGACTTGGCCCTGAGGTCCCGAGTGGCCACATGGCGGCTCCGGAGCCCTCCTCAGCGGGGAGGTGTGGGCTTGGCCCTGCTGGCCACGTGGCAGCTTGGGAGCCTCCACCGAGGGGGAGGTAGGATCGGGTCCTTCCCTCCCCTACGTGGCAGCCTCGGATTCGGCTTCCTTGGCAGAGGCGGAGTACTTAGCGGTTTTCTCCTGTGCACGGGGGTACTCGGTCTGCAGGGTACCGATAATAACCAACTCAAATCTTTCCATATTTGATTCAAACCCAACTCAGCCGCAGCCTGAGTCCATAACCTAGTCGGTTGGACCTTTCCGACCAATTCTTTACGTCCACATCTCTTCATCACGCCTCGGAACCATGTAGCCACGTCCATGCACTCCTTGCACACGTGCAAACATCTTCCAATGACGTCCACGATACCTTCACATGCATTGTTCTTGATTCAATCATGCTGCGCAACCTCCTGATCAACTCAACCACAATTCCTCCCGAACTTGGTTGTTGAACCTCATCTTCTCCCTAAGACTAGTTCAATAGATCCCGTCACCAGCACATGAATAAACAACCAATCCATACGAGCCCAAGTCCTCGACTTGACTCAAGTTAGTTCCAAACACAACACCTTATGTGAGAACCTCACATAAGCATGTTGCAAAACCAGTAACACGATATCATCCATATCAAACAAAAAGAACCAAAGACTTAGCAAATGAATACTAAGCAATCTTTCCAGAGATGTAAAGCAAGTACGAAACATTGCAAATGAAAAACAGAAGCATTGCGGTCAAGTTTCGGACCTTGCCAGAGCAACCCGGACCTTGACCCGGAGCTAACAAAAGCTAGTAGAACCTAGCGCTGGACCTTACCAAAACTAGTATAACCAAGCTCCCGCCGGAGCTTACAAAACTAGCAGGACCTAGCGCCAGAGCTTACCAAAACTAGCAGGACCTAGCGCTGGAGCTTACCAGAACTAGTCGGAACTAGTAATCCCAAAAGTTGGAGCTAGAAAAATCAACTCGGAGCTTAGCAAAAACACGTCGGAGCTATCAAAGATATGTCGGAGCTAAAGACAAAACTCACCGGAGCTAACAAAAATTAGTCGGACCTTAATAAAAAGGTGTTTTGGTGATATTCAAAATTTTTATTGTCAAAACAAGTGTATTCACTACAAGCCAATGTATTCAGCACACATAGGTCTTACAATAACCTAGGAGATATGGCTCTATGAAATTCATTCAAAATCTGAATAGAGCTGGTCGCAGCTACATAGTGTACCAACTTCAACTCATGATTGGAATTTGCTAAATGCCGAATTGGAAGACACTTTGCATGACCAACATGGGGAACATCTTACCCTCTTTCCAAAACTGTATCACAAGGGTCAAGTAGAGTTTTATACAGAAGAATATGGTAAAAATACTGAGGCTAGTTCATGAGATCGAGGAGGTGGATAAATGTTGGTTTCCAAGGATTTGGACCGGTTCAAAGTGCTTTCCTGTCCAAATTGTCCAAGGAAAAAGTCATAGAGGATTTGTAGATCTTCTTAACCATATAGCATATCCATAGGTTCTCTAACAACTAACCAAGATTGCAACCCAGCGAAGTTGAGAAAACTTCAGCCAGAAACAAAGAATCTTGGTTCTATACTTTTCTCGAGCCGATAACAAATGACACAATTCCAAACATACCAACAACTAATAGTCGGACTTCAAACACAATGCATCCATTATGTCATAGGGGCTGGTCAAGTATCAAATGTCCTCACCAAAGTAAAAATCTAACCGGTATATCCGGATACGTCTATAGGTGGCCCTAGTATCGTTCACTCGCAAACGTGTTCTACACGGGTCGCTACCGTAGTTAGTGTAGCTGCAGAAGACAAACAATCCCCTTTCACTCCTTCACACCTCAAGGGTGGCACGGGGAAACACTACAGGCAATCACAATAATTTATATGAATGTAAATGCATACGACTCTGGTGTGAGTCGCCCTAGAGCGAAGTCATGTCTCGAGGTATATGGTTGTACTACGTCTGTACAGTAAAGACTCCAGCACGAACCGGCTTATACACGCTCGGGCATACGTGTTTCGCATGCTCCTATAGAACATGAATAGTTCTAGAGATACATACTATCGAGTTATCCACCACCCGACGGGGTCTCCCACTAATTTTGTGTCACGCTGGGGTACCGCTTGTCATATGTTCCCAGAAACATAAAAAGCTTCAGAGACTCATATTAACTTTCCGTGAAAAGCCACGCAAACATCACATACCACATCTCGTATGCAGAGCTTACCAAGATTGATCCGCTCTCTGTGGCGTACCTTACCTCTTACCTTGAAGCCGGAGCGTCGTTACAGAATAATATAACAAGTAAGTTAGTTCACCACCTTTATAACTTATACTAGTTAGAGTCCTTAATGGGCATATAGCTAATCCTGACTCGACTACTTCGGAATTTTCAAAAATATACTCTTTTCGAGCGTGCTATTCCCAATGATGCTCTGATACCATGTTTGTGGGGACTGGGGTCCCGATGTCCAAGGATCTTATTGGGTGGTGTCGTGCGATGCGACACCTAAAAGCACACACAAAAAGAATTAACAAAACATACAAAATTTTTATTTCATAAATATAATTAGAGTTTATAAAATAGTGTACAATAGAGGTGCACACGCGACAAAACTACATACTCATATTCGCACCTATCTAAGCATGAGAGAAGACATCCATGCCCTAGGACGCTCCTCACTAGAAACATGATGATCATCCAGCAGCGGCGTGGTCCACACGAGATTCTTCTCAACACCTCGAGGTCTCATGTACAACCTGAGCAGCAGAAATAAACTAATACCTGCAAAACTCGTTAAAGCGCAAATGTGAGAATAAGGATCAGCAAGACTGACCCGTCTCATTAGACATATGCAAGGTAAAGTCTAACCATAGGTAAGGAATAGCATAAATAGACTCGCCTACAAGTAGATCCTTATAGTCATGTTTTTAGTAGCAAATGACATTCCTTAGGCATGGCACATCATAGGCTCCATAATCAAACAAGAAACGCTTTGTCGATGATATGTCATTCCCAAAGCACATAATGCTATTACAAGTTAAGTATGTGGAAACTATAAACTTTTAATTGTGCTATCTCTAATCCATACAAGTTGCAATACAATAATAATCATGACAAAAATTTCATAATAATTCCATTACTCTTTATTACTACGTCATGGCGAAGTGAACAAGCGGTACTCAAATAACAGCAAGGGACGGTGATTGCAATTAGGACACACCCGAATAACATGTCACGTACACCCGTGCCTAAGGAGTGTGTCGTGCTCCTCACCACGTCATACGCAACCACCTTTCATAAGAGAACTCAAACGCCAAACAGGTCCCACCATCGCGGGCATAAGATTCCCACACGGAGCGTGTTTGTGCCCGCCGGCGAATTTACACCTTACTACCCTCAGCCCACCCCCATCGACAATGGGCTCCGCCTCAACATCCAAGTTATCAAGTTACATTGATTTCCTGGGTTCCATATGCCCAGTATGCATCCGGTACTGTTCAAACTTGTCTAGTAGGGCCGTAGATAGATCGGTCCTCAATCGACACAAGCAGGGCTACGCACGTGAGACCACATCTCGCTGCATCCTATCCCGCTGCTCAGTCTCGAATTCATATTTACAAATCATTATTTGCTCAAATCCATCCCGTGTTATAAAATCCTATCTCGCGAGTAGATTCCAACTACTCGACTTCTACCGGATTCCTAAAAACATAAGCATGTCATTTTCTACTCGTCGGGCTGTAAACCTACCCAATACTCCATGGGATTTGTGGGTCATGCAAGTGGAGTAACAAGTACCTTAGACCTAATGCACAAAATTCACCTTAGACATAAGTGATACAAATAGAAACTTTAAATAGCTCTTAAATGCAAATTGGGGCTTGCCTTAGTTTGCGACTCGATTAAATGTCAGTGGTCAGTGGTTTTCTTCCAGGACTCCACCAAGTAACTTCACTACGGGCACCCTGGCCTTCTCCTCTAAGCGAAGCTCCTCGTCGATCATCTATTATCACGTTCCTATCAACATGAAATGCATATAAGTAAACGTTGTAACTATACTTTAGATTAACAAGTTAAACAACACTCTAAGACTGATGAGATTAACTAGGAGGAAGAGGTATGCCTCTATTGTGTGAATAAACACAGGATGGAGTCAAGTGGTCATAGTAGTGTCGAGATGTGAATTGAAAGGTGCAATGAAAGCATGTATTGCCATTATTCACTTAACACTTGGAGCTATGCCACTCGAGAAGGCTGAGACTGACTGGTGTGGAAGTGTTGGACTGATTAGAGTAAGGATGACTCAGGAATCAAGGCGGGACATCGAAAGCTTGAGTATGAGTGGAGTGTGTAACCAAGAAGGTCGCGACTTAGAAGTCGACCAATTAAGTTATACAAACTCAATAAGGTGTAAACCTAGTTAAGTGAGAAGTTTGGTCGTAGGGTTCAGAATTAGGATGAATTGAAGTGGAACCCTAGCGACACTTGGAAGTGAAGTGAGATCGGCATTTCTTGGACTCAAAGAGTCATCACAAGCACTGCAAACCTAACGTGAGTACCAAGACAACATTCAAACCACTTTTAGGTAAACCAGTCGCTACGACTAACTTCGCAAGCATCGTTCAATTTCTTACATGACACTATTGCAGTGTCTTTTGCAAGATTGTTTAGGTGAGCTCGGTGAACTCCTGGAACTTGAACATAATGCATTACTATGCCGTGACAACATGCTTTGCCATCTCGTGAAGGTCGTCTCATCGATGTTCACATTGACCCAGAACTCGTCAACAGTGGTGAGCGGAATCGTGAACACCACCTCATGAGTCTCAAGGTTAGTGATGTCGACTTGATCGTCGGCAAGCGACTCGACGAACCAGCCATCGATGAAGCAGCACACCTAGTTAAGAAATTCTGCGAATGATTATGAAACATCTGCGGCACGACACGGAAACTCATATCCAAGGTTCGCCTTGGTCTAGTTCTCCTTGACGGTCGCGACGTTCTCGCATTCCTCTACCATAGGTTAGTGGTTGTCACCAATACCCTTGGTTTGAACTAGAAGTTATTTCAGCGATCACCTTGGCTACGCCTAGGACTTGATGAATCTCGCCTAATGTACCTTGAGGAAAATTTCTGTAATCAATACAAGCAACTATTATTCCTCTCTCCGCCAGTCATCTTCCAAGAAGGGCACCCCAGGACTTGTAACCAATAATCCAAGCACCACCAATAACAAAGGCCATGATTGGACAGGGTCTATTGGTATCTTTTGGTAGGTACAAATCCAATCTGTTTCTTGGTTGGTCTTCATAGACTATACTTCTATGGAATTGGCTTGAAAAGAAATAGTAATATCCAACTTGTATAAAACCGGTGCAAGTAAAATTGCATAGATTGTGAGGGCAAGAAGTTTTGACATCCATCGATAACCTAACCTGAAATATCGGAGTTGCCTGAGTTGGCCGCCCTGGGCGCCAGGAGGCCTCAGCCACGCAGACTGCACGGGCGACGTGGAGCGGCAGCGGTGGCCGGCAGAGTCGCTTCACGCGAAGAGCGCGCCCGCCTTGTCTGCAGAGGCCTGCATTGCGAGGCCGACGGTCGGCGGTGGTTCGTGTGGGGCTATTCGAATCGACTTTTGGCCGGGTGCGGGTGGGCGTGACAGTCGGGCAGTGCGGGCCAGCAGGGGTGCGACGCGATGTGGCCTGGGCAAGCGGCAAGGTGCGCGCGAGAGGGAGCGGAAGCAGGGCGCGGTAGGGAGGCGAGCCGGCGGCCGGCATGGGGCGACACCACGGCGGCCGAGAGGAGACGCAACCGGGAGTTCAGCGGGGAAGAAACGGGGATAGAGTGAGGACGCCACGTAGAGGACAACAAAACAGAACAAATCACTTTACTCTTGAGGATAGGACTGACATGTGGGTCCCACTTTAGGTCATTCCCCCCTTATCTCTTATCCTATTTGCTGCAAAATAAACTTCAAACTTAAATAGCAGATGGGCCCCAAAATTTGTTACACTTTGCAGATCTGAATTTCCAAATATGGTGAAGTAAACATTGCACTCAAATTTGAACGTGGAGAAATTTGTTTTTGATTTCAAATGCTAGATTTAATTTGAAATACTCACCTAAATTTATTAAATTTACAATGGCACTTGAATTCTAAAACACTAAAATTTGAATATGGCAGATATTGAATTTTTGAGCATTTTATTTTTATTCTCGGCATGGAAATGGCCAGCACGTTGCGAGCAATGACGTGGAGACTTGGCGGATAAATTATCAAACACTGAGGTCGGAAGAATATCATGTTGTATTCAGGATAAGAGCGACGCGTCATACAACGCTGGCTCTCGATAAGCTCAAGCAGAGAAGAAAACCAAACTTCATTTGGTGAGGGTTGACTGGTGGGCCACACGATAATTGGGCCCCACACATGATATTATCCGCGCAGGTCCACTTGAACGAATATGGTCGAAGGTCCCAGAGACACTACACTTCTACAATGTAGCGGGGAACTCCATGATGTTACTTATAATGAGGTTGAACCGGGATTAGAAGTATCGCACGAAGATTTAATAGTTTAAGTGATAACTTCCCATTAATGTTTAAAGTTTTAACAAGTTCACATTTTTATGAGCATTGGTTAACTCACATAGCTCATGTGAGTTTAAATTCCAAAGTCCACTTTCAAAAATTTTTAAGTTCGCATTTTTGCATTTTTGTTCTTTTGAAAAGCGGGCTTTTACATTACTTGCTTGTGGCATCTCGGTTGAAGCGGTTGTTTCTTTCAAAAAGAAATGCAAGACACATGATATAGCACAAAGAAGGTAAACGTGAGAACAAAGAATTCTTGATGCATCCGCCCGAAGGTGATGCATTGAAGGTGCTAGACTGTTTCGATTCAGATTTTTCTCGTCATGCGAGAAAAGTTCGCATCGGGTTAGCGATAGACGGATTATCACTGTTCAGAACAAATGCCATGCCATAAATCTGTTAGCCTATCTTTGTCATTCTGTACAACCTGCCACCATCTTTTTGTGTGAAGAACGAGTTCATATTCCTCAGCCTCATTGTACCTGGACCTGATCATTCTGGGTCACATCTAACCGTAATGTTGAAACCGCCGATCGAAGAATTGAAAATGTTGTGGATATGAGTCGAAGCGTATGGCATTTACAAGAAGCAGAAATTCAACCTTCGAGCTGCTTATTTGTGGTCCGTCCATGATTTGTCGACATACGACATGTTTTCCACGTGGAGCACTCACGGTCGTCTGACGTGTCTGATATGTGCTTCGTACATAGATTGCTTTTGACTAACTCATGGAGGCAATATATCTTACTTCGATTGTCACAAAAGTTGGCTGCCTCCGAATCACGTATTTAGGCAACAGAAGCATGTCTTTAGAAAGAACACTGTTGTCACTAAAGGACCACCGAAATGTCTCAATGGGTCAGAAATCTCTGATATGTTGGACAAACCGGTGCTAGATGAAGGTCGTCCTGGATGTTTCGTAGGTTATGGAGAGGAACACAATTGGACTCACATATGTGGACTTTGGGAGCTACCGTATGTAAAGTCGTTGATTCTAATGCACAACATTGATGTCATGCATCAGGAGCGTAACATGGGCGAAAGTATCATAAGCACATGCATGGATATGACTGGCAAAACAAAAGACAATATAAAAGCTAGACTACATTTTGCAGACATTTGTAATTGTCCAACTCTCGAAATCTTTGAAAGTGGTGGTAAGCCATGTGCTTCTTTCTGTCTTTGATCTAAAGAAAATAAAGAAGTCATGAAATGGTTAAAAACTTTGAAATTTCCAGATGGTTACGCAACTAGCCTGAAACGAGCCGTGAATGTGAACACAGGAAACCTCATTGGGTTGAAGAGTCATGATTATCACATTATCATGGAAAGACTCTTATCTGTTATGTTTCGGGGCTATCTAGATGATGCGGTGTGAAGGTTTTAGCCGAGCTCAGCTATTTCTATAGACAACTTTGTGCTAAATAAATCAAGATAGGGATGATGGATAAATTAGAGAAGGAGATACCCGTACTTTTATGTAAGATGGAAATTTTTTCCATCGAGTTTCTTCAATCTAATGCAACATTTGCTTATCCATCTTCCATTCAAAGCTAAAGTTAGCGGTCCTGTGCAATACAGGTGGATGTATCACATTGAAAGAGCGCTATGATATATGAAACCAATGGTTGGCAACAGGGCAAGGGTGGAAGGGTGCATCGCTGAAGCATATGCTTTTAAGGAAGTAGGATACTTTTCAAGTGTCTACTTTACAGAAGAACACAATATCAATACTTCGGCAATGCAGTACAATGTGGACGAAGCACCCCCTTTAAACCACCTCTCCATTTTTCAAACGAGAGGCACTACTGTTGGTAGCTACATGACCTACGTCCTACCCGAATGTGACAGGACTGTTGCTTTACTCTACATGTACACAAATATATAAGACATGTATGAATACTTCGAGTAAGTGTTTGTCCTATATTTATGCTAATCGACATATTTTGCTACACATGTATTATAAAAATGGTTTTTTTTCACGTTCAGCGAGTTCCACGGGCAATGTTGGCCACATAGGCATCAACCTACAACCAAACAAGTAGAAGGGATGCAACAAGAAGGAATAAATGGAGGGTCGGGTTTCCTATTCTGGTTTCGAGATTATGTTATACTCTCTCGTCTTCTATATATTATAAGTTACTATTATTAAATAAGTATTATTTTAATTTATGATCATTTTTGACAGTTCATGACTCACAATGTCCATAAAGATTTGCGGTAGCTATCGTATGGATTGGTGAATGTTAGAAGCTATGGTCGATATGACGTAAATGGCTTTCGATTCCGTACAACTCATTTTGAAGCTCTTCGTCCTCTCGCGGCAACATCAAACTCCGGTGCTGTGACGAGAGCTATTGACATTTAAGAGAATGAAACCAATTATTATTGGATCAATAACAAAATCCTTGAATTTACTTTTACTAGAAATAAGATACTTCGAGTTGTCTTCTTTGACTGTGACTGGTTGTTAGCACTCATGGATCGAGAAAACCTATTCAGAATGGTGGAAGTCAAACATAAGGACCGACTACAAGGTTACAATACATTTGTTCTTGCACACCAAGTGGAGCAAGTGTATGATCTACCTTATCCAAGCACAAAGCTCAGTGCTTGATGGGTGGTATATAAGGTTAATCCTCATGAGCGGTTATATACTCCTGGGGATGACAGTTACCATGATAGTGAAGACGTTGAGGAAGTGTGCCAAGAAGAAGAGTTGACAAACACTTTTATCGTCGAGCTTGGTGCAAGACTTGATCAATTAGTTGAATATTTTGAAGATGTAGAGACAGATGATATGCAAAAACAGAAATTATAACAGGTCACGATGGAAGATCGTTGGGTTGGTTTAAGGAGTAGGGCACATGATAATGCTGTTGATGAATTTTGAAAGTGATTACAAGTAACTGTAAAAGCCCTAAATTTCATAGTACAAAATTTCAGCTTAAAGGATAAAAACAAGAATGAGAAAAGAAGTTGAAATGGCAATTGGAAAATCAAACCAATTCAAACTGTAATGGAGGAAATTCAGAAATCTAAGGTAAGCTGCTGTTCAAACTAATTAAAAATAAAAATCTGAATTCACCATTAACTTCCAAATATTCCAAATAGCATCCCTGTCAAATTTCATAAAATTTGGAGCACATTTTATATTCAATTCAATGTGTACATTGAATTCCATTCAAATTCAAATATGAATTTGAATTTCAGAAGAAACCTTGTCAATTCAGTGAATTGATTTCAGAATCATATTCTCAATCTTTGAATTTGCCTCCCCACAAATATCTGAGATTTTTAGAGCAATGTAGGTAGGTGAATTAAGTGACCAGAGAAGGGATGAGGGTGAATCAATGTGGGACCCACTGGTCAGCCTCCCATTTGCCTTGAACCGACGGAGTGCTCTGTTTTCTCTGCCTCCTCACCGTTCCACGTTCTGTGCTGCCTCCAGCTCGACGGTAAGCAGCTGCATGGCCACCCTTGCATGTACTTCAAGCCTCACCATCCCTATCTTCCTTTCCTGACCAAAGTGGAAAAGCACCAGCGTTCTCTCCTCTGTTTTTCTCCCGCCACTGCAGTCAGCGCCGCCTTGCCATTGCTTCAGTTTGCTGGCCAAACAACGCGAGATTTCACCGTGCTCCTAACAGAAAAAGGTGGCACAACCCTGTGCTCTTCATTCCTATCCATTAACTTGCTTGATTCCCTGCTTATTTACGTGGTATTTTGAAGCTTCGTTGCTGCTGTTTAGAGGGGAACCCGACAACCGCCTCTGTGCTCCCTGTTGCACCGGCACTACATGCTTTGTCACGAGCTGCTACCAAAATAAAAAAGGTGCGCCTACCCGAGCTTCTTGTACTCACAAAGTTTCAGGTTGAGTCGTGGACCGTATCTCAAGTGTTTCCAGTTCTCCCGATTACATGAGCATAGCTTCGGGTCTAGGTCGTTGACTTAATTCCGTTTCTATATGCAAAAATTCTTTAATTCAGTTAGATATTATGTTCAGAACCTCCTAGTGAACACCTATACCAAGAATCAACGGAAACCATCGAGTGAGAGCTGAGTTAGGCGAGTTTTCCCCACCGCCATGGAAAAAGCCTCGGTTCACCATCGAACTCGATATGGCCGACTGTTCCATCCATTTTTCTCTCCATTTTCATCTTCTCCATGTTTCCCAGAAGCTTCCTAACCAATTTATGTGCTGTTTAGGCTATGGTACATCAGTTATGACATCGACGGAACCCTAGCCGCCGCCGCCAACGTCGCGCGGGTTCATCCGGCCTTTTTCGGCGGATGCCGACCATACCAACGTACTCAATGTCCCATTTTATGCTCAGGCAGTGAGTTTGGGGAGGTGTTTTGGTTGGGAAGGTCAGGCCGGCGAGCTTGCCGGCGCAGTGCCGCCACGGCAGCCCGAGCGCCGCCCTGTCCCGAGGTTGAAGACAACCCGGGCGGGCCCCGCTTGTCGGTCAAATGGTGCCCGGATGGGATCTGTTGCGGTCATGCGCCTTAATTCTATGGCCCTCGGTGTGGCCCAGTATGATTGACCCATTTTAAATGGGTGGGACGCGGGCAAGTTAATTCAAACTTTTTTCCTTTTCAAATAATTCCAGATTTTGAGGAAACTTCTAAATTCAATTACTCCTAGTATACTTGCTCAAATAATTCCAAATAAATTATGGTAAACTGACCTTGATCTCAATTTTGCAGTGGTTCAATTTGTTGGACATGAGAGTCCCATAATTTTTATAATTAATTCCTTTGAGCTAACTTCTTGGGAAATTAATTACTTATGTTCTGCTAATTGGAAAATTCCCAATTTTTGTCAGAATATTCATTCTAATACACTTGATCTACAGTAAACATTTCAAGTTCATTGAGCTTCATTTACTGGACTAAACAGTGTGCAAATCTCCAATGTCCATAAAAAATTCAGAAATGTACAGAAACATTTCCAGATTTTATCCCAAACTTGTAAAATCGATTGCTCCCTGTAGGAAGCTCAGAAAATTATGAAACAAATTTTACTATAACTAGTGAGACCTACTAAACCATGATCATCCTCTGTTAGCCATGACAAAGCTCCAGATTTAATACCAAATTTCAGAGAAGACTTTTATTTGTTGGAATTTTAGAGGAAACAAGTTTCCTTGAACATCTCCAACCTTTGGTCCAGATCTTCCTCGTAGTACCTAGTATCCACTGTAAAAATTCCAAAGCCAATTAAAATTATCTTCATACCTGATCAGTGTTTAGAAAACCTTTTATATAGATTCAATATCACTCATGTACTTTATATATTGCATATCATATAGTGACCGAGATTGAGGAGGAGCCGGAGCCCTTGGAGAATATACCATAATAAGCTAACTTCCCCTCTGACTCGCAGCCAGACAAGCCCCAGTTTGCATTTAAGAGATATTTTCAAAGTTTTCATTTGTATCCCTATTAAGTCTATAGTTTTAATTGCATTACGTCTAAGGTGTATTGGTACTCCAATTGCATGACCCACAATCCCATGGAGTATTTGGGTAGCTGTATTGATCGACGTGTAGAGTTGCCATGCTAATATTATATGGAATCCGGTAGAAGTCAAGTAGTTGGAATCTACTCGCAAGATAGTTACACCGTTACAAGGGATTGGTTTATGTTGAGAATGGCATATGAGTATTAATATTAGACCGGGCAGTGGCACAAGAAGCAGCGAGACGTGGTCTCACATGCATAGCGCTGTCTGTGTCGATTGAGGACCGATCCGTGTGCGGCCCCGCTGAGTATGTTTGAACTGTACCGGATGCATAGTGGCTATATGGAAACCAGGAAACCAATGTAATTGGTTAACCTAGGTGTCGAGGCTTACCCTACCATTTTATAGGAGTGGGTTGAGGGCAGCAAGGTGTAAATTTGCCAGTGGGCACAGACACACTCCGCACTGGGACCTCCTGCCCATTACGGAAGGACCGGTTCGGTATTTGGGTTTCCTTTGACAGCTTGCTTCATACAACATAGTATTGAAGTGTGATTCGCTCCACATCTGAAATGGGTATATGGGACATGTTATCTGCGTGTCTACTAATTGCAATCACCATCCATCGTGGTTATTTGAGTACCGCTTGTTCACTGTGTCGTGACGTAGTAAATATTGAAGAAGAATACGATGTATTGAATTATAATTGTTTTGCAATCATGATTGTTGTAGTATATTGCTCACTAAAGTTACATTTTTGAACATTAAATTTGCTGCTAATAACTTGAAAGTAAGGATTCACTTATAGGCGAGTTGTTTATGCAATATCATTGCCCATGTTTACGTATCTCTGCATGTAGAGTTCCATGCTTAGGTGAGACGGTTAATTCTTGTTGAGTCTTCGTGCTCACGGTTGCTATATTAAGTTGTTTGCAGGTGAGACGTATGAAGAAAGGCCCGAAGATGAGGTGATGCCCTCGTCGGGGTATACTGTCGACTGGGAGCCCTACACGCCACCGTGATCTGTTGTGTGTTGCTAGTGTGTAGCGTCCCCGGGCAGGACAGTTGCACTTTTGCATAGCTAGGATGAGAGTTTAGCTATGAGTATTACTTCCGCTGTACATTAAGAATTGTAAAAGACTTCCGCTGTTTCTATAAATAAACCTCTGTATTTTGTCGTATTCTTTTCGTGTGTGCTGTTGGGTGCCGCATTGCACGGTACCACCCTCTGCGATTCCTGGAATGTGTGGACCCGGTCCTCAAGGCCTGGTATCAGAACTGCATTGGGAATAGCACTCTCGAAAAGAGCCTATTTTGAAAACTTAGAAGTATTCGAGTGAGGAATAGTTACTATGCCCACATAAGTTCTATTATAGTTACTTAAGATGGCAAGCTAACTTATGTGTTATTATATTCTATAACGACGCTCCAACGTTAGGTAAGAGGTAAGGTACGCCACTACAAGCGGATCAATTGCGGTAAGCTCACCATGTGATAGGTAGCATGTGATTGTTGCCACGGGAGTTAATATGAGTCTCTGAACTGTCTCATGATTCTGGGAACATATGAAAACGCTGCTCCCTAGTGTGCTTCAGGCAAAAGCGAGAATACCCCATCGTGTCGTCAAAAACACGAAGTATGCAAATCTTGAACGTTCTATGTTCAAAGGGCCATACACAACGTTGATCCCTAGCGCACGAGATAAATTATGTGGTCACCAATCGTACGGTTGAAAAGCATGTAGTGTGTTTTTTAATATACACATGAAAGCGCCTCCTAGTGGTGCAATAATAGGCAAAGACGTGGAACCCTGTCGGGTGGTACATAACCTGATGCGCCTCCTACTGGTGCAGCAATATGCAAAGACGTGGGACCTCGTCGGGTGGTAGAAAACCTGGTCATGTACCTCGAGACGTGGCTTAGCTCAGGGCGGCCCGTATGAAATGATACGGGACGAATGTTTTTACATTCATATATATTATTGTGACTGCCTGAAATGATCGCTCGTGCGGGCTGTGCTGTACGACACCATATGATTGATCAGTAATTTTTATGTAGTTGCAGGTACACTAACCACGTTTTAAGTAGCTCGAGTTGAAAACGTTTGCGAGTAAGTGTCATTAAGGCTACCGTTGAGACGTATGCCGGAATACCGGCTTAGTATTTTCTTTGGTGAGGGCGTAGTACCGGCATTGCATTTGATTTTTATCAGGCACATCGACGACGATATCCGTGCTGGAGGTGTGACTCAACAACAAGTAAAAATTTCCAACTTAGGACTATGTCTGAATTTGTAATCTCTGTTTTGGAGCGTGCTGGCCAGATTGACAATAAATAATCTGGTCGCTGCGGTAAGCAGGCATATGGTTTGGAAACTTGAGGAAGTCATCCACAAGTTTCATTTTCAGCTCCAAGGCAGATCTCAAGATTTAAAACTTGAAAATTTCATTTAAACTTAAATGCTACTACACTAAAAGGAAAACACCACGAGTTTTAGCAGCACTGCAGCACCAAAAGCTCTCGTGTGTTTTGCCTGTAAGTGTGTCCACCGTTAGCCAGCTGTGTGCGTGCGACGGCGACAGTAGCTAGCTTCCGCCTGTGAGGTGACCATGGTGACGGCAAGCAGCTCAGCCAGATGACAATCGATGACAGCTTTTGCGGGCACGCAACGGACGGGCCGAGCTACTACAACTACGTGTGTGGCATGTGTCACTCTGCGTAGCTGCTCACGTGTCGCCGGTCGCCGTTGTGTGGGCGAGTCGAGGCGACGGTCGTTGTCGTTGGTGGCCATCATGGGCGGCCGAGCAGCAACAACGGCGACGACGCGTAGGTAGCTCCGGCGAGCGAGCAGATGCATGGGTACCAGGTATGGTGATGCATAGCCTGGCCAGGAGATGAAGACGACGGGCTGGACTTGGAATTGGGCTGGTCCATCCTGCTACCTCTCTCTGGCAGGCCTGTCCCACACAAGTTAACGAGTCCATTAACCAGGCAGAGGCAGGCACGCTAATACATCCGACCATCCTACCTAATTCCTCGGGATCCCCCTCCTGCGCTGCCACTGCCAGACTAGATCGAGCGAGTGTTGCACACCCCCACCGCCGCCGCCGCAAGAGGTGAGCAGACCGAGGCGCGCGTCGTTTGCCAGACCGGTTAATCATCACGGACCCTAATATAGACAGTACGGTACTAATTCTTTCCTTGCCACTCCTGCACAGCATCGTGTGGTTGCACCGCGCACGATCGCCGTGGTCTGTAGGCTGCAGGACGCCATGGTCAGCCGGGCCTGTTGATCGCCCCCGACACCTCTTCTACACGTGCTACCGGCCAGGGTACGTTTTCTATTCCGTCACTTGCTTGTAATCCATGGATTGGGCAATGCCCTTGGTCTTTGTTTAATCTGGATTGCTGGTTACTAGTGTGGTTCGTTCCCACTTCCAAGTTTGTGACCTAGCTAGATTTCTGTTTGTGAAGGTAATCTCCCTAGGTCGGTTGCTGAAGATGGACGTGAACCTTCTGTATAATTTTGTGGATTTTGCGGAATCCAAATGTTTCCTCAAAGGATTTCGAGGTGCATGGTTTCGCTGTAAGGTAAGGTTTCTAAGCCTTTATTTTAGTTATTCATGTGTTTCTTGCATATGCGTATTTTGTAGGAAAAAAATCTATTTAATCCCCTGACCCGAAGTATAAGCTAGTACTAATTTACCCCCTCAACTATAAAACCAGTTATTTAACACTCTAAAATATGCAAAACCATCTACTTTACATCTTTGAGTGGGTTTCCAGACCGGTTTTACCACATCAGACTCCTATGTGGCATGCTTACATGTATCCGATGTGTGGGCCCCAATTGTCATTGAGATATCTCCAAATAAATGAAAAATGTCTTCACTGTCCCCGAGGAGGTTGACGGCTGCCATCTTGACCTGTGCGTCCGCCGCCAGGATTTTACATAAGAGTTATGCAACAAATCCAGGAATGATCCTACACCACGCGCGAACCAATCAGAGAACAATCCAAAACTCATTGAAACTTCAGTCTGATCCTCCCATAGCTTGAACATAGGATCATAATTCCAGCTCACCCTGACCGATATGGATGTCGATCGAGTGGAGGTGGGACGTGTGGGAACCGCAGCAAAACGCGACGAGCGTCCACACGAATGCCACACAGCAGCAGCTTCGAGCGAGGAGGTCCTCCTTCCAGGCCGTCGTCTCCGACCACTTGCGCGCGGTCACCGCGGCTCCTGCGGCCGCTCCGTCCTGCCGCACGGTTGGGAATCCGCACTATGTGAGCCTATTCACGAGCTCCTCCCTAGCGCTCGGCACCGGGTCCACAGGCGCACCGTGGCAAACATGGCAAGGAGGTTGACAGCCGCCATTTCGACCCGCACTAGAGCTGCACAACCGCTGCACATCATGCCGCTCATGTCGAGCAGCACGGTGGCTGCACCGGGTCCCTACGTGGTGTCGACGGCGCTCGAGGCGGACGGGTCTGCGGTGGCGCGGGAGGCAGTCGCCTGTGCACCATGCGAGGGGTGCTGGAGGAATTGGAGGCGCTAGGAGTGGGACGAGTGGGCTGCTTCAAAACATGCGGAACCGCTGGAACGACAAAGGATTACCGTAGGGAATCGGAGGGCAGTGGCTCGGGAGGGGAAGGCGAGTTTGCTAGTCAGGGTGTGCTACCGCAGGAGCAGAGAAGGGAGGATGTGGCCATGGAACGCGCGCCTCGGGGTCGAGGAGGCAGACGACTGGCTGGTGCGGCGTGGTGCTGGGGATTGGAGCGGGAAGAAGCTCTGACATTAGTGACGGGAGACTGACAGTGAAGACACTTCTTATTTATTTGGAGATCTCTAAATGACAATGGGGGCCCACACGTCGGATACATACAAGCATGACACATAGGAGTCTGATGTGGCAAAACCAGTCTGGAAAACTACCCAAAGGTGTAAAGTAGATGGTTTTTGCATATTTTAAGGTGTTAAATAACTGGTTTTGAAGTTGGTGGGGTAAATTAGTCATAGCTTATACTTGGGGGTTAAATAGACTTTTTTCTATTTTGTAAGATATAATCAAATCGTGTGCGAATGGTATGATATTAAGTCCTAGCTTATACTTGGGGGGTTAAATAGACTTTTTTCTATTTTGTAAGATATAATCAAATCGTGTGTGAATGGTATGATATTAAGTTCTCCACTTTTTTCTAGAGCTCTTGAGTTACAATCAGTCTCCTGTGTGCAAAATAAGCAAAACCAATACTGATTATAAACTGATTTAAACTCAAGACCTATAGAATAAAGGTGTGGAAGCTCTACCATTCCACCACTCTCACACTCTCTAATTATACCTTGCACAATACGTATATTCATGAGACATGTTGAAAATTAAATGCTTACTCCTTAAAATCTTGATTTTCAAGGTACCTTGTATCTTGTATGAATGAAAAAAATATGGGAATCAACTAGAACTCTACACTCTTCGTTTTCAGATCCATGACACGCAACTCGCGGAGCCAGGGCATATTCAGCTGTATCTAGAGTACATTGACTATCCTCATGAAAGTAATCAAATATCTTTATGTTACTTCTCTTATATTAAGCAATTGTTTGTCTTTTGGAGAAGAGAAACATGCATAGATTGGCATTGTACTTGTTCTACAATCTTGGCCACTAATCATACTCAATCGTGCCAATATGGACATCAATATCATAATCCTATACATTTAAGTGACATGGCATATGTATGATGCATATAGCATCCAACACAAAAACTAATCCATCATGACAAGAATCGTATGATGCATATACATATGTATGATACATTCCTATAGTGTTCGCGGAGTGGGTCAGGCGGCCCCACCTGGGCTTCATTGCGTCCGACCTGGCCGCAGACATCTCCATCGAGCTAGGCTCGAACCTCGTGCTCACGCTCTTCAGTTGGGGCGCGCCTCGCCCGGGGTTCCGCCGAAATGGGTGTGACCGAAACGGGTGTTGTTGGGGCGGTGTTGCTGGAACGGGTATCGCCGAATGGGTCTCGCTGGGGCGGGTGTTTCTGGAATGGATGTTGCCGGGTCAGGTGTCGTCAGGGCGAGTGTCACTGGAAGGGTGTCCCTGGGGCAAGCACGGGGGTGGAGGTCTCGGAGGTGGGCGCTGGACAGCCCGTGTTGGCGACGGCAACGGTGCTATCGCCATCAGCAGAGGCAGCAACGGCAGCAAGGGTTGCGCACGGGGCATGCTGAGGTTTTGGTTTTAAAGGTGGAGGTGGGATGCGGCTTCGCAAGTGGGCACGGAGGAGATTGGCAAGTGGGCACGCACGGTGGAGATTCGCAAGTGGGCGGCACGTCAGCGACTTGGAAGTGTGTGACCGTGGATATATAAAAGGGAGATACGATGATATAAAGATGTCGGTTTTGTTTGGCCGCCCGACGCCTTTAATTCCCACACTACAGCAGTCGGCCAATGAGCCCTAGCCGATGGTTATAAAGGTATAGCTGTTGGCACATTTAGCTGCCCCAACACTTTTAATTAAAGTTATCGGTTGTGTCAGGAGGCCGATGTCTTTAACTAATGCCGTTGGTTATAACTGTACCGACACCTTTAGTGTATTTATATGCGACAGCCCCAATGTTTATAAAATCCGCGGTGACCTACTGCTCGTTTTCTGTAGTGAATGACAAACCAAGGAAGGTCCCCTCAATGATCCATGATGGCTCCATCTTATCGATTTGAATTCCAGCCACCTCCGATTTAACATTGCCACAATGGTCTATCTCACACCTTGGTGGTCAACACACCTCACTTGTTGGGTGATTGCCTTGTGGGCTGGGCGCATGCATTAGGCAGGCTCGACCTGCTACAGGCTGCTTTGACCTGTGCTTCAGCTAGGGCTGTGTCAGAGTAGGACTCTGTAAATTAGGCAAGAATGAGTTCCTAGTTTTAGATAGTATGTTTGACTACCGTTTAGATTAAGATAGAAGAGTCACTAATTGTAACAATATAATATCGACACATGTTGTAATAAACTACCCCCATAAAATTTCAGATTTCACTCCACCTTTCTCTCTATCGCACACCCCCACTCTTTCTTTCTTTCTCTCCCTATATCTCTCTCTCTCTCCGGTTGTGCGTCAGCTTTGTCCGATCTGCACATAGTAGATCAGATCTGTTAATTCCATGTGATGTTCCATCAATTTTCCTCATTGGAAATATAATATCATTTGTCGGCCTTCTCTACTAATTGATGATCACTACTATAAAAAATATTTTTACAGACGCCTCAATTTTTCAAACACAGGCGGTCCTTAAAAATATGTGACTTTGATGACGAATGATATAATAACCGTCTGTGATGAAAGAACAACACAGGCGGATTTTAAAAAACAACCGCCTGGGTAAATACTCGATCTTTTCAGGCGGTTATTACTTATGAACTGCCTGCAATAAATTAACATCACATGCGGATTTTAAGAAACAACCGCCTGGATAAATACATGATCTTCATAGGCGGTTATTAATTAAGAACCGCCTGTAATGTAATGAACTTCACAGGTAGTTCTTAATTAACAACAGCCTGAGAAAATCATGTATTTTCACCGGCGGTCATTGTGTAAGAATTGTATATAGTTGTTCAATTATCACAAGCGGTTTTCATTGAAATTACAGGGATGTAGTCATTGCAATTATCACAACCGTATGTAGTCGTTGCAGGAAAAATTGTATCAGGAAAAAGCACAGATGAGTGGATACTACTACAGTAATGCATTATAGGAAATGCTCGATCACCAGTGTGGCTGGCTTAATTGTGATAATACACTATTAGAGGCTTTACAATTGTTCAAAGATAACATCTTTACACACTGAGCACAAGTTTAAGTGAGCCTCTCTCTGTAACAGCTGCAAACAACGACGATGAAGCGCCCTGTCAAGTAGAAAACAAAAATCATGCTACATTCATTGTAGATCGACGATGCAGCTCTCATCGGTCAATCTAAATTGTACCGTCCTGCTTGCTCCCGAACACATCTCTTATATTCTGCTGGATCCTAAAAATATTGACATTATTTAAATTAACAAATGTCGAAGGAGGAATGAATAACCTACATTGGTCACTAAGTCAAAGTGTCATCTAACCTTGATAAGTAGATTATAGCAATCATTTTCAACATCGGGCACATTTGGCTGATGCAGCAAACGCTGAACTTCAAGTAGTCAGTTTTGATTGTAAAAGCACTGCACCACCCCTACGAAATATAATTTAAGCAATATAAGAAACCAGTTCAAATAAGTTCGACAACAATTAAGTAATAATTACATGAGCAAAATAGGTCTATCTTACAGTCTCTTGATCAAGAATCCCGATGCAGAGTGCTCCCGAACTATGGACATTTGGATAGAAGAACCCACTTGGAAAGGCGCATCTTGTAGGCACCAAGGGATAGTCCTCAGAGAAGGAGATTGTCAGGGGGTAGTAACCATCTTCCCATTCAGTCTGCAAAAGAAATTTATTAATAGGAGGATGATGGTTAAACTCATATTATTATATCACGATAAATTGGTAGTTGGTTCTGTGTGTCTGAAACTGTGAAATCAGTAGCATTTCATCTTCTGGTAGTTTGCAGAGATAATATTCCGAATAGTAGTTGTTTTTCTTCTCCTAGGATAATTAGGTTTACCAAATATATGCTGAAGAAGTTCCACTTCGTTATATTCATTGGAGCAAAGCCTGTAGGATCATGTAGCAAAACTGTCAGTCTGCGCGTTCTGTCATCGCATTGTGCATGATCCTATTCTATTCTGACACATTAGTGGTAAACATGATTCTAGACTCTAGTAACAGCAGTATATTCCCTATTTCTGTCATCGGCCTTGCATATGCCACATAATTCTATATTAGGGGCAAGATTTAGCTATATTTGGTTAAGTTGAGCAAATTTCGCTAATTTTGGCTAAGTTACATTAGATATAGTTATACTTGACTAATTTTGACTAAGTTATGCTATATTTAGCTATATTTGGCTACTTTTTCTTAGAGTTAGCTATGCTAGACTATGTTTGGCTAAGTTTTCTTTTATTTCTCTAAGTTAGCTTCATTTGAGAAATTGTAGCTAATCTATGCTACCAAAGATGTCTGCACTTGTGGCTCCATCAGCTTCATTTGAGCAATTGTAGCTAATCTGTGCTACCAAATTAAAGTTATGCTATATTTGGCTCTGAAGCCAAACAAGTTGCTGACCAACTCATTTGTGATGCCAGGAGCATCCTCACGCCCATATCTAGGTACCACTAGGTGTGGCGACGGAGTCTGAGCATATGCTGCCGATCTCTACGATACAAGAATTTAGTTAGACCTATATAACTTCAAAAATGTGTTTTGACTAAATTTACTTAATTGAGTCAAAATTGAGAAAATTTGTTTTAAATATGACCAAATTTAGCTAACTGAAGCATAATCAAGCACGTTTGACTATGCGGGGCAAGATTTAGCTATATTTGGTTAAGTTGAGCAAATTTGGCTAATTTTGGCTAAGTTACATTAGATATAGCTATACTTGACTAATTTTAACTAAGTTATGCCTTGGGTTGTCGGTGTAAAGTGAGCTTGCTAGTTCCTGCTGCTGCTATCAGTCTCTTCTAGGCACTGCATCTGCACAAGTACGCATCAACATGTTGTTTTTCATTCACTAGGCAGAAGAACCAGTGACAGGGAATAAGAGGAAACTTGAGAGCGGGGATGATAATGCCATCTAAGCTAGGTAGGAGCTGTGCGGGGATTTGCTTTTTGTCCCTTGCTTGATCAGTTATAGGTCCGGAGCTAGGCGCCGCCTAGTAAACCTCAAGAACATGGTCGCCACTCTGAATGAAGCTAGCCTATTTAGAATAAGAAGATAAAATTACCATTGCTAGTGAGCAACTTTAACATGATTGTCACCCTCGCAATGTATAGGAACCTTTTGGTCAGTCGCCTTAAACCCTAGAATGCCTTATCAAATCCTAGAATGCTTCCATCTTTTTCTTCATGCAACACTTCATGTAGAGTTAATATGCCATTTATTAGATTTTTTGTCTTATTAGATCTAGCATGGAAAGCCCTAAGAAGACTGGTCCTGGTAGTAACAATAAAGAAGACAATATGGAGTTTACTGACTCCAACAGTTCAGGCTCCTATCATAGTCCATCGGATCCTTTTCCAAATATAAAAATTAAAAAGACTTCAGTGGATCTAGACCCGGAAAATGATCCTGCCAACGAGGTATGGATCACGAATCTTAACTTCAGTAGTTCAAGTTAATGTTGGTTGTCAAGTATACGAAGTCTTATAATTTTTTTCTAGCTAGATTAATCGTGAAGACAATGAGGTGACATCGGCTCCTAAAACCGCAGAAGGTTCTCCAATGGATGAATCCTCAGCTTCACTCAAGCGGAAATGAGGGCAACGAGGTCCCAATAAGGGTCCAATGGACCACATCATGTACATAACAAGGGTCGGTCCAGGTGGGCTTCCCCAAGAACCACCGGATTCAGTTACCAAGTACCGTAATGCATGCGGTTTTCTTTTTAGGGAGGTTGTGCCGATCACAACCGAGAATTGGACGAAATTACCCAAGCAAACCAAGAATGAGTTGTGGGAAAGGATAAAGAAACAATTCAAGTTCCCGAAAGGCACAGAAGAAGCTGTAAAGAAAGCAACATTGGTCTCTTCCAGCAAGAAGTTTCGTGGCTGGAAGAGTGAAATGAATGCTTATGTTAAGGCCGATAAGGTCCCTAGCCCGAGGAAGGTGGGAAAAATCACACAAGCTCAGTGGCAAGAGTTTGTTCGTCAAAAGAGCACACCTGATGCTAAAGCTCTAAGTACAACTAGGTCAGAGCTTGCAAAAAAGAACAAATACCATCATCGCTTGGGGTCTGCCGGATATGACCCCAAAGTCCAGAAATGGAATAAGATATTAGACAAAATTACCAGTAAGGGCAATCCTCACCCATTAGAAGGGTGCGATGAGCGAACTCAACGGTGGGTCTTTGCTCGGTCAGGTTTGACCGACGAGGGAAAACTTGAAATGTCCGACTCTCTGAATGAAGTAGAGGATAAAATGAAAGAAGTAATTGAAAAGCAACAGAAGGGTCTCTTCAAGCCGAAGAGGGAGAATGACCAACTTACCGCTATCTTAGGAAACTCTGAACACAGCGGACAGGTTCGAGCAGTCTCTTCTCAAATGTCTTGGCTAGATGGTTTCCCTAAAGATAATTACACATATAGAAGACGTGAGAAGTTTAAGAAAACACTTGATGAAACGATTGCTCAAAAGGTCAAAGAAAATATGCAAGAAATAATGGAACAACTTAGACAATTGGGACAATTAGTAGCACCGAGTACAGTGATGGTTCCGGTGCAAAAGGAGCAATTAGTATCTCCAACTGCCTACCCTAGCAGCGTTGGTTCTGTGTCAGGCTCAGGGTCAACCCATAAGTTCTCTGTCGATGATATTGCTAACGACAAATCTTGCCGTCTTCTTGTCCTCATAGGCAGAGTAGGGAACAAAACCAAACAGGTTGCCACTGCAATGGCAAAGCCTGATCGTGACTTCAACGGGAATCCACTTCCGTTGTATTATGCTATGGTGCAAGTTCTTCAGATCATTGATAATGATTATGAAGATCATGAAATAGACCACGTCACACCTAAGGGGATCGCGAATCTGGGGCAGGCTGTCAACCAATTAATCCTTTGGCACCGACGCGATATCGTGTTGGACGATGAGCCAATATCTATCCCCATCGCATCTCCAAATACTGCAACCCCATATTGTAAGGTGAAGGTGCATGAAGATCCACTCCTAGTCCAGGAAGATCCACTCCCCCTATGTCTCAGCAAGGATGATATCCAAGAGGAACAAGTTGGACAACAGCTTCAAGCAGTACCAGAGCAAGTTGTTGCTAGTAAAGAGCAACCAGTTGAGCAACAGCTTGAAGTAGTACTAGAGCCAGCTGCTGGGAGTAAAGAGCAATCAGTTGAACAACAGGTTCAACAAGCCAGTGTCCAACTTCCGACGACTACTCCTCGATCATAGTGTCTATCAAAGTTAGCCCATATGAAAATAAGAAACATTCATCAGAAGTGTCAAAGTATTTGGAAACTATGAACGAAAATATTATAAAATCGAGTGCATCTCGTTCTTCTCATGAGCCAGAATTAGGAAATATCGAGGAGTGGGAAGAAGACGGTGTCATGTATAATCGGCGGACGACTTTAGTTAAACCAGGAGTTCCAATATACAAGCTTGAGGATGTTCCTCCTAAATTTGAGAATGGGAAGCCATTCATGACATCCGTACAACTTAAAAAACAACCCGTCCCGCTCATAAGAATGCATGAGTGGTACATCCTTGCCAGCACAAGATATGGTCTTAATTGCGTCACATTTTGTATTCCAAAATAAGCATTATGGAGCACTGGAGAAGATAGACGAGTCATTTATTTGAAGAGTTGCGTCCCCTTTTGCATCGGGGCATGCTCGAAATTAACCTGTTGCTCGTCTGGTGCTTGTAAGTGCTCTAATATTTTGTATTTGCTTTTCTTACTACACGCATACGCATTTCATGATATTATAAGAATTCTGGACTTCTTCAATAGGATGCAATACATGGATAATGAAAAGTTGGCGTGCAAGATAGGTATCCTTGACCCTACTAGGATTGCAAAGGCACTATTCGACGTCCAGGCGGATCGAAACTTAGAACAGTTCAAGCACATGAAAAAAAAAGATTTTGAAAAAGCAATCGCAAAACTTAAGAAGAATAAAAGGACAGAAGTTGCAGCTTACATAGGACATGCAATGTTTAACTTTGTCAGAGACGGCAAGGACCTCGTAAAGGCTCCGTAAAACTTCGAGTAAGTTCGACATATGACATTGAAATAGCAGTTATTGGTAATTGTTAACACGTGTGTTTGTGTGTTTGCAGTGATCACTACATGATGATCTTCATCAAGCCAATGCAGGGAAAGGCAACAGTCTTGGACTCGGCCAATTTCCCACCAGATCGTTACAAAGATTTCCTTTCCATTTTGAAACTGTACGTTTATTCAATAATTTTAATTTATACACATTTAGAATGTGTTGACAAGTTTTATATGACATTTCTTGTATTACAGCGCTTAGCGGTTTTACGCGGAACAGCTTGACGGTGAGAGACCTTCCAATACGAATGCGTTGGACATTAAAACGTATTATGCTTGCCCGAAGCAGCCTGCTGGGAGTGTCTTATGCGGATATTATGTATGCGAGCATCTTCGGACTGCCGGCGTATATAGAGTGAATCGTGAGGATGTAAGTTATCCTTAATGTCGATACCTTATTTTCTTACTTTTGAGTTTCATTTTCATTGTAACTAGCATAGTTTAATACTTATATTCTCTGCTGTTCAATATTACCAGAAACATTATTTTCATATTTTGATTCCAACTTCAAAATTCAATTGCTCATAGTACAAATGCTCCAAAAATACCAACTAAATTCCTGTATACTCCATTTTGATCTATACTTTGAGATTGTTCAAACCAACACGTTCTAAACCTTGTTATGTGTTATATTGCAGCACACAAAGAATCTGAACGAAGAATGGCCGGTTTGTAGAAGTATTCCTGATGGAGGAGCCGACATGATTGCTTCTGAACTCTGTCAGTTCATTCGTCACAAAATTTTGTACAAAAAAGGGAAGTTCTTTGATGAGAATGGTGCAACAGCTGATGTGCCAGAACTTTGCAACTCTGCCAATAGAAACAGTTTTTAGTGAAAACTTGTAAACTATGAGATGAATTATATGTGTAACTTGCACATATGTATATTGTTTTAGTGAAATTGACTTCTGTGATGATAATATTGTTGACTTTTGTTATGTGATGATATTGTTGATGTGTGTTCTGTGATTATATTGAATTGACCTGGAAATTAGAAATAATAGCAGTAGTACTGCATAGGTTATACCTTATCACAGGCGGTTATTAACCAACGGCTAGGCATGCCTATGAAAAACAATTATCACAGGCGGCTAGATACAAGTAAAGAACCATCTGTGATAACCTAATTATCACAGGCGGTTACTGTTAAGGTAGAAACCGGCTGCAGTAAAAGGTCTTCACAGGCGGCTTGATGTAGGTCAACATCCGCCTGTGATAACACCGTTATCATAGGCGGTTAGTTATGTTGCAAGACCCGTCTGTGATAAGACAATTATCACAGGCGGATATATATGCTGCACCACCCGCCTGTGATAACTTATCTTCATAGGCGGCTAGCATAAGTAAAAACCGCCTGTGATAATGTTTCTTCACAGGCGGTATCACTTCTCCGCCTGTGAAGTTGCGGATTATCACAGGCTCTTCGTTTCAGGCGGTTTTAAGAACCGCGTGTGATAATAGGTTTGGAGCCGTCTGCGATAAGGCTTATTGTAGTAGTGGATGCCATACATCTAAGTGGACCACTTATAGATAATGGATGCACAATATGATCCTTATTGAGTTATAGTAGACAAGCCATTGTATAGATCGGAAAGTCTCAATGTTGCTCGTAATCAATGGATGTGATGTGTAATCCTGCTATGTTTTAGACCAGCCCACACAGGCACATGGGTTATCTTGGTTCGGCCAAGGGGCGTGCGACGGTGAGCCATGTTAGGTTAGGTTTCTAGACATAAGGTAGAAACTAAAAGTTCTAGAGATAGAAATTTTGCTCCTATCTAAATAGAAAATAATATCCCCAGATGGAATACAATTGAGTGTGTGACTTTCTATATAAGACCAGCAGATCAAAGAATAAATAATCCCTTCCAAACAAAATTTCCTCCCCTCTCCTATCCAGCGCCCCCCAGCCTCCTGTGCATGCAAATGATCCCTCTCTCCCTACTGCACACAACATCAGGACCAATCTACACATTGTTCCATCAATTCTATGCAGCAACAGTTCCAGCAACCCCCCGCCCTCACCTGGCCGGAATCCGAATACGTAATGAACTGGAATATTCATGGTGACTGACACTCGATACACAAAATAAGTTAGGTTGAGGGTTAATTGCAATGAGAACTCTATTGGAAGCAGGTGCGTCCATCTTCTAGCTGTGCTAGATGACAAACATATGATGTGTCACTCAAATACGTAAGATTGTGATGATAATGGCCATATTGGCACAATTGAACAAAATTAGTGGCTACGATTTGATTTTTAGTATAATGGTCAAATTGAAATAGATGAACACGTACAATGTACATATATGTATCTTACCCTTTGGAGCATGATATATTACTATTCTGAATCATCCTTGCTGATAGTATAGTTGTTATATGACTATGAATTTGTTTATTGAATAGCTTATTCAATCATGTTGATGTAAAGAATTACAGAAGGATTGCAAGCGTTAAAACTATGATGTATCCCATTATTGAACTCACCATAATCTTAGGGCATTTCACATGAAAAATGTCTGTGTACCCATTTATGATTTTTTAGAACCATTTGTATCAAACTAGATGTATGGGGACTTCATTTTTGTCGGGTTATCCGCATGGCACCTGGTGCACCCAGTAGAGGAGTTGAACTTGAACTTTTGACAAAGGTGTGAAAACACCTGTCTAGGGGTATAGGATTGTTCTAGATAAAGCAGAGTTCATCCTTAATGATATTAGTAGATTCCTACTCTAAATAGAGCTAGGAGTCAAATTCAGCTTAGGAACAAGCCCTAGTCCTAGTACGAATTGAGTTACAATACATATAGAATTTGGAGTCACATGAAGGGGGCTTACAAAAATAAACCCCCAACCCCTCGACCCGGTTAATCCCATCTGGTCAGAAATATTCCACCAAAGGTTTCATATGCCCAGACCTGATCAAGTCACCTAAACCTCCTGAACCTCTAGAACTCACCAAGCTCATCACTAGAGGAGGCCCTGACTTCCCAGACCTATTTTGATCAGCCAGGACACTTGACCATCCCAGAACCCCTCCACTCTACACCCAGACCCCTCTGTATGTCTCTGTTCAACACCAGGCTCGTTGTACAGTTCTCCCAGAATAGTACAGGCGCCTAGAGCAACTTAGAAGTGATTTAGGAACTAAAATTTCAACATTTTTGGTATCTGATAAATGTTGATGGGAAACCCTAAGATCCCTCCTCCTAGTAGTAGCTATGACATCAGTGGAGACATTGACCACATGATTAGTACGACGACCTATCTGATAGTTCATGAGGTGAACATGAGAATTGAGTTTCTCATGCTCACCAAGACCAACTACTCTAAGTGGGCGATCATCATGAAGATCAAGCTGAAGGCCCAAATGTTGTGTGACATGGTGAATGAAGAGAAGGCGACATAACAGAAGGACATGTTGGCACTTGACATTCTCGTAAACGCCATACCTCCAAAGATGGTCATGATGATCGGGAAGAAGAAGACTATGAAGGAGGCGTGGAACACGATTGTCCTCATGCGGGTCAGATACGACTGCGTGAAGAAGACTACAACATGTCATCTCAGGCAATAGTTCAATGCTACCACATTCAAGGAGGGCAAGAGTGTGGAAAACTTCTCTCTTCACTTGAGCAGTACAACAGAGAAGCTTGATACGCTTGAGAAGAAATTGATCAGGCCGTTGTACTGGAGAAGAAAATACGAAGCATTCAAGAATGCTTCGCGCAGATCGTGCTGACAATATCAACCTTGCTAGACATGTCAACACTCACATGATTGGATGTGATGGGATGACTCATGGTTGCTGAGAATGGCTTCGACACAACACGGTGGAAGGGAGCATTACACGATGACCAGCTGTACCTCATTCTGAAGGAGTGGGAAGCGCACAAAAAAGAAAGGGTGGCAAAGGTTCTTCGAAAAATGGCGGCCACAAGAGTGTGTCAAAGAAAAACAAGACAAATTTTGGGACGGATGTTCCGTCAGACCAGTGCAGTATGTGCTTCAAGAAGAGTCATTGGACCCAACACTACTGGTTGAAGTCGAAGTAGGGATAAGAGTCTCAGCACCAGGCTCACGTAACATAGGTAGAAGAGGAGAACGTCTTGTTCATGACACGGGTGGCCTCAGTACAGGAGGAGTCTGTACATGAGTGTCTCATGCATCTACTGGAGAGAGTGATGTCCTCGTGAATCATGACAACAACAACCACTCTAACAATGATGCATGCTACCTCGATACGAACGCAACCAACCATGTTCATCACCGTAGATGAGTCAACATTGTTCATGGAGATTAATTCCATTGGAAATATTGAGACGAGGCACCATGAGGTGATGAAACACAAGGAGTGGTTGGTGTGCAAGGGCGATGGCTATCAACAATGAGGAGGCACACATCTTGACCAAGAAACTTTGGAAGACAAAAGTTTGTAGAGATGGGTTAAGGAGTGGAATCCTAGACATTCGTCCACGTCAGGATGAGGACGAGAATGTCATGTGATCTTTCTGCATGGCACCTGGTGCAGCCGGTAGAGGAGTCCAACTTAGACTTCTCTTCTACTAGGTCTGGGTGCTAGAATGCCTGCAGAGTCCAACTTGGACATAGGATAGGGGTGCGGTAGGACCTATCCTGGGAATAGGACTGTTCTAGATAAAGCGGAGTTACTCCTTAGAGATATTAGTAGTCTTACGCTAAATAGAGTCTAAAAGGTAGAGCTGGGCGTCCAATTCAGTTTAGGAAAATGTTATAGTCCTAGTAGTATTTGAGTCATAATCCATGTAGGATTTGGAGTCACATGTAGGGGTCTTATAAAAAGATGCCATCACCCCCGGTTTGGTCAATCCCATCAAAACAGAGTAGATCATAAAAATTCCACCAAAGGTTTCGTATGCCCAGACTTGATCAAGTCGTCTAAACCTCTTGAACCTTTAAAACTTACCAACTTCATCACCAGAGAAGGTGTCATATTCCCTGTGATGTTTTCTGGTCAGCCAAGACTAGATCAGCACACTTGATCATCTCAGAATCTCTCTGGTATACGCCCAGACCCCTCTGCACGTCTCTGTTCAGCACCAGGCCCGCTGTAGAGTTCACCCTGAACAGGGCAGGCGCTTAGAACAGAACTTAGTGATTTGGGAGCCTGAATTCTAACAATTTTATATGTTACCCAATTATATAGGTTTTGGTTTTTAAATATTATTTTATAAAAATAGGGACTCAATCCCTGGCTTATAAGAAATAGAGTGTGACATAGTTGCAATTAAGCTTTGTTTCCTAACCATGTACATGTCACATGTTCACTTGCCAAACATGAATTTATTTTGTTGGCTCCATACCGTGTTTCCTTTTTCTTCACTTGGACTATTCAGTTTTACTTCATACTAAGCATTCAAGATTTATTATTCCCACTGGTTGTTGATAATTCTAAACAATTTATGTTTTTTACTTGCCATGCCATTTCCTATCAGGTAAAGAATGGGTTAGGGTTTTTCAAAAGAACCATCCTTCCCCGAAGTACAATCAAGTGAGAAAATCATGATAAGGCCCTCTTTTCCTTATTGATATTGGAACGAAGAAATTTTTGAGCAATTGTCACATAATGGTCTAGTGGCAATTGTGTATGAACCATGGAAAGTAGGTGATAGGGTTGATTGGTTGGCTGAAGGTTCTTATTGGTCTGCGAGCATTACGGAGTTACTCGACGAAGATACAGTAGAGGTAAGCATTTAACAATTTCCCGTATCATTGGAAATTGAATTTTCTTGGCATTTCCATGTCCCTATAATGCGTTTAACTCAAATTTCACTTGTCTAACTCGTTATCCCCTTTGTTCTTTTTTTGTTGGACAAATGTTTTTTGCCCTTACATTATAACGATTTCCGGAATGTATCCATGTCTCTGCTACAGGTGGAACTACTTAAACCTCCTCTAGGTGAAGGTCAGCGTTATGATGCAAGTCGTAAGGATCTGAGACCTACTCTGGATTGGTCTCTTGAACGAGGTTGGACAGTACCTCTTTCACAGGTAAGGTCTCATGGATATTCTGAATTATTTGTTAAGTATTTCTATAATTTCGAGCTGGAAACATTAAGTAGAGGTGGCTCATATGACTGTATAGTCTTTATTTGACTATTCATTAATATGATTTTTCTTTTTGTCAGATAGAAGGAAAATGTTGGCACATTGCTCATCTACTTCATTTTATACCTACTGGTATGATTGACTAATGCATATGGCAAATGATCGTTCTTTATTTATTTTTTATTTGTTGGCGACAAGAAATCTTGAATGGAGGGAGTACTTAGGGCGGCTCCTGATTATTCACTTTCAGACCTGCATGAATAATAAAAATGTTAAACAAATTCTTCTAGTAAAATACTCCTTCTAGATTCTTTTAATTGACGTTAGGACAACAAAATCAGTTCATTTTTAGTTCAAACTTTTGTATAAAACGTCAAATAAAAAGATAAGGAGGGAGTAATATTTAGTGTACGTTGGCATGATAAGTGTGTCTTTTCGCCTATTAGATGATTGCGTACTCTTCATCCCCCATTGTGACAATGCATAGTCTTGCACTGCCATTGGTAGTGGTATAGTGAGAACACATGTAGGATAATCCACATTGACATATAGTATTGAGGGATTTATTATCGTGTTTTACTTTGGCTATAAAAAGGATCTTTGTATTAGAACTTGAAAGTCAAATTAATTTGATATCCTTGCTCCCTACCATTAACAAGCAAACAATTTAAGATGGACCTCAACGATGCTTTTGCCACCTTTTCTGGCTTCCATACCAGAATACCTCGTAACTCTCTAGATTGTGTTGCTCCACTATCCTAGAAAACATATCAAATCTGTCTTCGATTTCCATACATCACTATATGAAAGACATGATTCATGTATTTGATATGTTTGGAAAATAAAATAATATTTAGTAGATTTTTTTGATAGAGGAGCACTACAATCCAGATATGTATGAGGCAATATAGCATGCATGTGTCCAAAGATAGTGGTGAAAAAGCTTGAGTAAAAAGTACATTCATCTCAAACTGCTTGCTCAGGACAGCAAGTGTTTGTCTCAAGCTTGTAGCTACAGTTGCTTCTCAAACTCCTACAGTAGCTATTGATTCATAAATTCATCATTTTTCCTGAAAAAAACAACCACATATGGGATTGTTTCTCATGTACTGTAACTTCTAGCTCTAGTTTCTTTCTGATGGATCAGATCTGTTGTAGTGAATTACATTTATGAATGTTTTTTTTCTGTTCATTACATGGGTTATATGGTAAACTGTGAGAAAAAATATACACTAAGAGTTTAAAACAATGGGTTATATATGAGTCTTCAGTAACGCGTCTCAACGGATTGCAGAATCAGAGATGAGCGAGGAAGAGACTCCACCAAGTGATGGTGGTAATGGCCAGGATGTGCAGTTACACATTACCTCTACAAAAAGCATGCAAGCTTCTGTTACCAGCAGTCAACCAGGTATCACGCAAAACCAGGCTGTCGATACTACTACTCAGGACCAGTATCTACAAATGGTGGCTGAAGTACATTGCAAACTCAAAAACCTTCTAAAGCGCACACGGGGTTGTGATTCATACTACTAAAAATGGAGCGCAAAGCCGCCCTTTTTCGGAAATGGGCATGGGGTTGTGATTCAGCAATGCGATTTGGAAGACGGATCAGAATACCAGTGCCAGAGCTAGCTTATCTCATGTGTTGTACCTACCTAAATGGTTGTGAACTCATTTATAGTGTGTAATAATATTGTGAATTGTTAACTGTGTGGGTAACCTTCAGATATTGTTCAATATAGATTATTGGATCTGACTCAAGAATTCAGCACTTGTTTGTATAACGGTAATGTGGAATAAATCTTGGGTTGTCAGAGTTCTTTTGTCTTATGGTTCTTGGATTTCTGCTATAACCGTCTAGACGTCCAGTTCTGTGGAACCACGGTTTAGTCAAACCCTAACCAGCATAAGCAGAGTACTGTTCATATGAACTGCTTACTTTTCTGTGTTTAGGTGGTCATTTGATGTAACCACCGTATTTAACTAAAAAAGAAAGAAATAATAATAACAAATATTAATCATTACAATGCATTTGAACTGAAAGTTTTAAATTAAAACCCATAAATGAAAATTGAGGCCAAGTTCAAAACAATAATAAGAAGAAAAGGAATAAGAATGTAGAACATAAAAATAATGTGTGTTGTTTTGTGATAATACTTTAAGTTTAAATAAATCAACATATTTCATCATGAGTGTTTTTGCGTGAAAAATGCAAATTATAAGTGCTAGAAAATGTGATGAATTCAAAAAAAAAATCTAGAAAGGTCAAATAAAACCTTATCACATGTAGTAGCACCTCGTTTAAGTAATAATTTTGTTGACAATAAAACCAATAGCTAGATAGAAAAAAATAAAAATAAAATAAAATATAAGAGTAAGAATAAAATATATAATATAATAATAAGGCGTGAAATTGAGTATTAATAAAATACGATCTTAAAACAATGTTTTAACAAATTCATCATGTTTTATTCTTGCATTATGAGAGATACTAAACTTTGAAAATTTTTAAAATAAATTATTCAACACCTAAATAAGAAAATTGTAAAAAATGTTAAACTTGTGACTTAAATCTAGATCTTCACTAGAATCTCGGGGCGAGATTCTGTTTAAGGGGGTAGAATTGTAACACCCATTATTTTCCCCTTCTCTCTCTCTCACTACATGCGGGCCCCAACTGTCATCCCTTTCTTCCTCCAACAGCACGCCTTGCAGGTATTTCATCGAATAGATCGTGTGCAAGCCGCATTCCAACAACCGCCGCGCCGATTCTTGCCCATCCCGTGCCCCTTCCCACATAGCCCACGTTCCATGACAACCGCACAACATCAAGCAACCGTTTCTCTTTCAAATACTCATTCACTCCTCTTCCCGTATTCTTTCCACCGTGAAAACCAACCGCCACCACTAGTGTCGCCATCATTCTTTCGTTTCCACTCGATCTCCTCTTCCAGTGATGCACCAATAGTGTTTCTCGTGCCCCAGAACATGCCCTGGGCAAGGAGGCGCCAAAGAATCGCCACCGAGGCACCACCGCGACGTCCACCATAGCAACCGTCAACCTTCAACGTTGCTACTCCCTTGCAGCGCCGTTTTGGTGTCTGCAATCTTGCTAGGTGAGTTCTAGGCAAGCTCCTCCTTCGTTTTTGCTAACTAGGGACTAGTTTAGGCGTCGTTCCGCTTGAATTTCGTACTCCGGCGTGCTTGGCCGGTGGCCATGGTGGGACAACCCCTGGTAGCTAGAGGTTGAAGAAGCCCATGTCTTCTTTTATTTCCTAGCCATTGGATCTTGCCTCAATGGTCCAGATTAGAGGCTGTCATACCCCTTCGTTTCATAAAATCAGGATCGCCCATTTTAAATCCAATGGCCACGATTAGATCAATCTCATACCCCTTCATTCATAAAATCATAACCACTCACTTTAAATCCTAAGGCTCACATTTAAAACACTCATACCCCTCTGTAGATTTTTGGATAAGCCCTTGTGCCTTTCTGAGATATTACAAATAGGTACAAACATTTACAAAGAGGACCCTGGACTTTCTCTTAATTAGAAATAATTATGCAGAAAATAACTAGAAAGCCCCTTTTAATATTGAAAATTGTATTTTATCTTCTAAATAATGTAATACTTGTAGAATAGCCCCTGATTACTCAAAGAAATAATATTTAAGCCCATGTATTATTATTTAATTACAGAATATTATTTAAAAATGCATTTAGTGAATGAAAAATGTTAATAAATGATAGAGTAAATATAGAAAATGTTGAAAACTAGATTAAATTTTTTTAGGCTAGAATAAAATTGTAGATGTATATAAAATATACTTTGACCTTGGAAAATTTAATAACAATGTTTTTAGCTATTAACAATATTAAAAATGTGAAAATGTGAAAATAGTAGGAAAATTCTTTATAAAATATTTTATGTTGAAATAAAATTTATAAAATGCATAGAAAATATATTTTGGCTATGATAAATTTATTAAAAATGTTTTTAGCCTATAAATAAATACTAAAAATGGAAAATAAATGATAATTGCATTTTTTTGGCTAATAATTCTGATTTAAGTCATAATCATAATATATTCAATCGTAATATTTGTATTGTTTGTTGTAGAGTGTATTGTTCTTGATTGTTTTTATGTTCTTTTGATGGTAGTTTATACGTACTCATATCAAGATCAAGAAGTGACATGAAGAATCTGAAGATCAAGAGTTCCATCAAGAAGATTGAGCAGCTAAATAATATAAGGCAAGTGCCCTTGACCATCTTGTACCTAATTTAGGAATTATAGTTAGTTGCATGCTTAATTAATGTGAATCCCATTTTATTTACCATTCCATATAATTCCTTGTAATCCGGGTTGAATTGGGTGGTTTTGGGTATTTCAATCACGCTTAGCCATGCTTAGTAGTTGGGATGGAAATATGGACACATATTATATTATTAATTATGATCATTATGTTACATTAGGAATGATGAAGTAATTGGTATGATTCTGGCGGTTGGATGGTTTGATATGGTGCAGCTTGCATGAAACTCGGGATTGAGTTTGACACCACCGGATTCTAAGGACCGGTTTTTATGGAGGAAGCCACTAAGCTTTATAGTACCACCATGATACTGAGATGGGGCGGCTTGGTCAATTAATTAGGTTTCTCTCGACGAAATGCTAGTAGTTGGATGGTGTGGGGAATGATGCAGGGTACTGCTCTGGGAACCGCAAGGCTCAAGAGGGGGCTTCTGAGGTGGAGGATGCCTCAACGGTGAAACCTCAGTGGGCTAGCACTAGTTGGGAGTACCTTTGTAAAGGCCATGTAGTGATCTCCTGGCCACACACCTATGGTAGTGTGTAATGTGGTTGGCCGCCACTGCCATCAGGGAGGTTTACTCAGTCCACCCGGCAACAGGGGATGAAATCACTGCTTGTGGGTAAAGGGTACATTCTCTGTAGAGATTTGGAAAACTGTCATGACAGCCGTGCTCACGGACAAGAGCAGCTTGGGGCCAGTTCATAATTAGTTGATGGTTGAGATGATGGTTGAGAATAATATTGATATTATTATTATTATTATTATTATTATTATGATTGGAAACATTCACCTAGATATAGGTTGCTAATGATAGCTAAGGATAGGTTTAATACTTAGTGCTTAAACCACTATCAACCTTTTCTTTTTGATTGGCCTACATGTCATTTATTTTCCACACTTGCTGAGTACCACGAGATGGTACTCACACTTGCTTTGTTATACTTTTGATATGCTGCTTAGTGAAGAGAAGATCTAACGAAGACAGTGACAAGTGAAGACGGTGCATAGGTCACGTTGCTGCCAGTCGATTTGCCTGTGGTTGTCCTAGAGTTTTTCCTCTTCCACTGCTGTTTCAAAACTCTTTTCAAGGTATAAATGTCGTTTGTTTTTGATATAGAACTGTTTATCACTATTTGTCGTACATGTATGGTGAAACTGATCCTGATATACATGTATTTGCAGCTGGTTTTATTCTTATTAAAATCGGGTGTGACATTTGACAAGGGTTTTTACGTGTTATGACTCTTGGATTTATGATATAACCGTACATGTCCAGGTCCTATTCAACCATGGAATATTGTTCACATTTTGATGCCTAGATTTTGTCCTTTAGGTGGCCTATGGCTATATATTGATCTAGGTTAACTCCGTAGCGATGGTGCTGCATTTCTGTTTGCTCGATGGGGAATAGACACTGAACAGTTTTCACCTTTGAAGACACTATGTGCTGTCACTCATGCAAGTAGGAAGGTGGGTGAGTGGAGCATAGGAGACTGACTCATGGGACCCAGCAGCAGTGATTGGGCCAGTGGGGCCCGGCTGGGAGTGAGACATAACTGCAGCAATGTCATAGAAAATTTCAGCGAACATGCCAGTTTCAAAATAGGGGAATAAATATCAAACGAGCTCCAAAAATTTTGAAATTTTGAGGGTGATTTTTAACATACTAAGCTATACTCTTAAACATCAAACTTCCAATTTGAGTGAAAGTTAACAGGGTTTATGATCTTTCAAATGCACACATGCGTATAAGCTATTTTTACCTTGATCACGGCTGTTTTAGTACAATTTTTTACATTGTGTTGTTCAGAATTAACATGTGGAGTATGGATTCATTATACCATGCTTGCTGATGGGGCTGATGAAAGAAAATCAGTGTAACGCAATGTGTCAATATTGGAATGTCCATACATTCTATATTAGAAAAGCTAAAATAGTAATTGGCAAACTTTTAGGGAGTCATTTTTTTGGATGGTGAGACTAAATGGGGATTGTTACATTGTTTCCTATCCACGTACATGTCACATGTACCCTTGCCAAACAGGATTTTATTTTATTGGCTCCATACTGTGTTTCCTTTTTCTTCTCTTAAACTATTCAGTTTTATTTCATACTAACCATTCAAGATTCATTATTCCCGTTGATTGTTGATAATTCTAAACTCTTTATCTTTTTTACTTGTCATGCCATTTCCTATCAGGAAAGAATGGGTTAGGATTTTTCAAAAGGAGCCAGCCTGCTCCGAACTACAATCAAGTGAGGAAATCATGATAAAGCCCTCTTTTCCTCAGTGGTATTGAAACGAAGAAGTTTCTGAGCAATTCTCACATAATGGTCTAGTAGCAATTGTTTATGAAACATGGAAAGTAGGCGATAAGGTTGATTGGTCGTCTGAAGGTTTTTATTGCTCTAGGAACATTACAGAGTTACTCAACAAAGATACAGTAGAGGTAAGCATGTAATAATTCCCCATACATTGGAAATTGAATTTTATTGTCATTTCCATGTTCCTATAATGAATATGCATGATACATATAGCATCAAACACAAAAATACCCCATCATGACAAGAATGTGTTCGTGTTTGCTTTTACCCAATTCCACCTAATTTGTTACCATCTATAATCGTTCATGTACAAACAACATGGTGTTAGGATATCAGCGGAAAGCTACTCTAGCAACTCTACCGCATCACCCAGGAAACATGCGAGTACAGCGGTCATGGATCGTTACCACTAGATGCGCAGCGCAGCGGAACGTTGATGCGCGTCGGTGTAAGGGAAGTAGACGATCTCGTTCGTCTTCTCCTCGTCCTCGTCACAGCAGCAGGTAGACGATCACGATCGTCGTAGCCGATCAGCGCAGCAGTAGCAGCAACGCCTCCACGGAGTCCACACGTACGGAGAGGAACGCCGTGCACCGGTGTGCTAGCACCGCGTGCGCGGTAAGGGTCTCGGCGTGAGGCCTGCGAGGGGTGGCGGCTAGGGCTGTCACGTGGTGGGATGATTAGCCCCTAACCCTACCTCTCATATTTATAGGCGCACTAATGGGCTTTTAGGTCGCAGGCCCATTAGTACCCTAATTTCTTATGGATCAAATATCCAATAGGCCTGAACCCGAATTGTTATGATTGCCTCTTGGGCACATCACCAACAATCTCCCACTTGCACTAGAGACAATCATCTAGCCAAGATTTTCGATATTCCAACTCCTTAAGTGTGTGACCCGTTAGGTTCATGAGCAGTCGGTTGTGAATGGAAACCATTTCCAACCACAAGTCAGTAGAGGTACCTAGCAGGACATACTGACCCCCGACTGTACATAAAGATCATATCGGCCGAACCTAGATACATTCAACATGCTAATCCCTTTGCCTCACGATACCAGTCAAGCTCAAGGCGAGATGCGTGCCATCCTTGTGATAGCTCGACCATTCACTCGATCAAATAGTGGATTCATTCCGTGACTAACTTTTAGTCACTGTGATTAACCTTTAATCACCTTGGCATGGTCATGCACTTTCAAATCCAACTATCTCGAGGGGCCCATAGATATCTCTCCTGTTATTTAGGAGGGGCAAATCCCATCTTGATCCACGCACATCACATTCTATGTTTCATTATATACCCGAAGACTACTTTTATGACTACCCAGTTACGGAGTAGCGTTTGGTAGTCTCAAAGTACACAACTATGCATAGTGAGAAACAATGGCGATCTCAGGTCTAAGGATCTAGCAGGTGTATCACTCAAGACCAACTGATGGTACATATGGAAATAACAATCCCAGCAGTGTCTTGGAGTGGGTCAATCCAACACCATGTTCACTAACATGTGTTCACATTATTAATTTGATATCTCTATATCTATGATCCGTGAAACGTGATCATCAATTAATACATGTGCTAGTCTGTATGCAATCATTATCTCATATAATGATATAGACTAGGGATCATCTAGAGTAACATTACTTTTAACAAAGAGTTTCACGAACAAGTCACATACTTGATGATCAATGTAGATAATGATTACTCATATAACAATTTATTTAATAGTACATAAACATAGCTGTGACACAAGTCTCCCACTACACATTATGATCACTGATGTAAGTATCTAATACCCATAGATCTCGTGTGTGCCTCATGCTTTGATTGTGGAAGAGGCTTTGTCAACGGATCTGCAATATTCAAATCCGTGTGCACCTTGCATATCTTCACATCACCTCGGTCGATGATCTCTCGAATGAGATGATAGCGTCGTAGTATGTGTTTGGATCGTTTGTGTGATCTAGGCTCCTTTGCCTGTGCGATGGCTCCACTATTGTCACAGTAGAGATCCACAGGACTGGACGCGCTAGGAACAACACCCAACTCAGAAACAAATTTTCTGATCCAAACAGCCTCCTTTGCAGCTTCAGAAGCTGCAATATACTCCGCCTCTGTGGTTGAATCTGCTACTGTATCTTGCTTGGAACTTTTCCAGCTCACTGCCCCTCCATTGAGGCGGAATACAAAACCGGATTGCGATCTAGAATCATCCTTATCAGTTTGGAAGCTGGCATCAGTGTAACCTTTTACAACCAGCTCTTCTTCACCTCCAAACACTAAGAATGCATCCTTAGTTCTTCTTAAGTACTTAAGGATGTTTTTGACAACGGTCCAATGAGCCTCACCAAAATCTGATTGATATCTACTCGTGATACTTAGAGCATAAGATACATCTGGGCGTGTACATAGCATGGCATACATGATGGATCCAATAGCCGAAGCATAAGGAATCGCTCTCATCCTCTTTTGCTCATCAGGTGTCGAAGGACACTGACTCTTGCTTAGAGTAATGCCATGTGACATTGGCAAGAAACCTTTCTTGGAATCTTGCATATTGAACCGATTCAATATCTTGTCAATATATGTATCTTGACTTAATCCAATTAGCCTTTTAGATCTATCTCTATAGATCTTTATGCCCAAAATATACGTTGCCTCTCCTAAATCCTTCATTGAGAAACTTTTTCTTAATGAGGATTTAACATCATCAAGCATTGAAATGTCATTTCCGATCAATAATATGTCATCTACATATAGGACCAGAAATACATGTGTGCTCCCACTAAACTTCTTGTAAATACAAGGTTCTTCTACGTTCTTGATGAAACCAAACCCTTTGATTACTTCATCAAAACGCAGATTCCAACTCCGAGATGCTTGCTTCAGTCCATAGATGGACTTTTGAAGCTTGCATATTTTACTAGCATTTTTAGGATCGACAAAACCCTCAGGTTGTGTCATGTACACATCCTCAGTCAGACTTCCATTAAGAAAGGCTGTTTTGACATCCATTTGCCATATTTCATAATCAAAATATGCAGCAATTGCTAGAAGAATCCGAACAGACTTAAGCATTGCAACGGGTGAGAAAGTTTCATCATAATCAACACCTTGAATTTGTTTGAAACCTTTCGCTACCAATCGCGCTTTATAGATGTGAACATTTCCATCCATATCAGTCTTTTTCTTGAAAATCCATCTACAATCGATAGGTCTCACACCTTCGATTGGATCAACCAAGTTCCAAACTTGATTTTCATGCATGGATTCAATTTCAGATTTCATGGCTCCAAGCCACTTCTCAGAGTCGGGTCCCATCATTGCTTCAGTATAGGTCGTGGGCTCATTATTGTCTAACAATACCATGTCATGCTGCTCCGTGGTTAGAAGCGTTAACTTTTCAGTCGCACGACGTACCCTCATAGACCTTCGTGGGGCTGGTGTTTCATCAACTGGTTGCACAACATCTTGTACATCCTGTATAGGATCGGTGGGTGTTGAAACATTTTCAGGTATTTCTTGAATTTCTTCAAGATGCACCTTGCTCCCACTAACTCCTTTTGAGAGAAACTCTTTCTCCAAGAAGACACCATTGCGAGCGGTAAACACTTTACCCTCTGCTTTATTATAAAAATAATACCCTTTGGTTTCCCTAGGATATCCCACAAAGAAGCATTTGTCTGATTTTGGAGTGAGTTTGTCTGACGTCAAACGTTTGACATAAACATCACATCCCCAAACTTTGAGGAAAGACAATCCGGGACGTTTCCCGGTCCACATCTCATATGGTGTCTTCTCAACAGACTTAGTTGGGACTCTGTTTAGTGTAAACGCAGCAGTTTCAAGAGCATAACCCCAAAAGGATAGTGGAAGATCTGCTTGGCTCATCATCGACCTAACCATGTCCAACAAGGTTCGGTTCCTCCGCTCGGACACCCCATTCCATTGAGGCGTTCCAGGTGGAGTTAATTGTGGAACAATTCCACATTGTTTCAAATGATCATAAAATTCATGGCTCAAATATTCACCCCCACGATCAGATCGTAGAAATTTGATTGTCTTGCCCAATTGATTCTGTACTTCATTCTGAAATTCTTTGAACTTTTCAAAGGATTCAGACTTGTGCCTCATTAGGTAGACATAACCATATCTACTAAAGTCATCGGTAAATGTGATGAAGTACTGAAAACCACCTCTGGCAATTGAACTCATTGGTCCACATACATCTGTGTGTATAAGTCCCAACAAGTCAGTCGCCCTCTCACTTTGACCAGTGAAGGGTGCTTTGGTCATCTTCCCAAACAAACAAGATTCGCATGTGTCAAGTGATTCAAAATCAAATGAGCTTAGTAAACCATCTTTATGGAGTTTTTCAATGCGTTTCTCATTTATATGACCTAAGCGACAATGCCAAATAAAAGTGGGACTTAGATCATTATGACGAGCCCTTTTGGTATTAATGTTACAAACAGTTTTATCCTCAAGATCAAGAACATATAATCCATTCACCAATGGACATTGAGCATAGAAAATATTATTGTAATAAATAGAACAACATTTGTTCTTTATTACAATCTCATAACCATCAACTTCTTCTAAACACGAAGAAGAGATAATATTCTTACTCAAAGTAGGAATGCAATAACAATTATTCAATTCCAAAACTAATCCTGAGGGTAATGACAAGTGGTAAGTTCCGACAGCTATGACCGCAACCTTTGCTCCATTGCCAACACGAACATCCAACTCGCCTTTTGCAAATCTTCTAGTCTCACTTAGACCCTGCAATGATTTGCAAGTGTGAATCATCGATCCGGTATCAAATACCCATGATTCACTAGAAGATAATGCAATGTTAATTTCTATAACATTTATACCTGAAGTGGAAGTCTCACTTCCCTTCTTCTTCTTCATATCCTCCAAGTACTTCTTGCAGTTCCTAGACCAGTGTCCCTTACCATGACAGTGAAAGCATTCATCATCAGGAGAAGGGCCAGATTTGCCCTTTGGCTTAGACTTTGAGCTTGAGGGCTCATCGGGAACCTTTCCCTTGCCTTTGCCTTTAGGATGCGTCACACGCTTCCTCTTTTTATTCTCCTTTTGTACCATCATCACATGATTGGAATTTTTCTTAATGCTTTCTTCGGCTGTTTTAAGCATCCCATGCAATTTAGCCAAAGTTTTCTCCATGCCATTCATTTGAAAATTCAATATGAATGGCTCGTAGCTCGGTGGGAGCGACTGGAGAACAACGTCAATAGCCAGATCATCCTTGAGTTCAGAACCAAGTTTGCCCAAAGTTTCAATGTAACCAATCATCTTGATTACATGAGGGCTGACCGGGCTACCCTCCGCCAGCTTGCATGAGAACAAGGACTTTGAGATATTGTATCTTTCAGCTCTTGCTTGATTCTCAAACATTCCACGCAGTCCCTCAATCATAGAATAAGCATCTGTATGCTCATACTGTTTTTGTAGATCAGGGGACATAGTGGCAAGCATGAGGCAGCTTACATTAAGCGCATCATCGCAGTGCTTCGTATAAGCTCTACGTGCTGCATTAGTTGCATCAGCTGGGAGGTCATCAGGGTAAGGCTGCAGAAGAACGTACTCGGTTTTCTCTTGCCTGAGAACGATTCTCAGGTTGCGGTACCAATCGATAAAGTTAGCTCCATTGAGCTTTTCCTTTTCAAGCACAGATCGCAAATTGAAACCGGAATTGTTACTAGCAGACATGATCTACAATAGAAAATAAATATGCAAGGTTTAGCACTATGTTATGTACCAATCTTCTATTAACAGTTTAATAAAAGATATTACCACTATATTATCATCGTCTTCCCTCTAACGATATATAGTGGTTCAAGATCCATATTCACTAATTCCTAGTGAGCTTTGGCTTCACGGCTTAGGAAAATAGTGACATAGGTAAACAACAATTGTTAATCATATCCCTATATGACTCTTGTTTGTTGGGTGACATCCAATGCCCCGGCTCCCAACTCTATGCCATAAAGCCCAAAACCGTTTTGATAGCTTTGTTGAGTAAACCAACACTATGCATGTGAATGTCCAACATTCACCCTATGAATTATGATAGATGATGGTACTTTGCTTTGGCAAACCTACCACACAACGATCAAAATAACATAGGTGCAGCTATTGGTAAATGGCATCAAATGCTCAACTTTTGTGAGGGAAGCTATTCTATCATGACAAAACATCCACCATATGAAGAGCATGAAAAGAAAGTAATAAGCATCACAGGCATATGATAATATCACATTGTGAATAGTATGGCCTTTAGAATCATAATGGTCTCCATCGCCATGGTTCCATTAAGATCTGAGCTGTCATGCTTCCCTTCTTGTGGTGATCTCCATCTCCACCATGCTTGAGGACATCTCCATGATAATAAAAGAAGCTAATACAATTAATAGCTACCCAATAAATTACAAGAGAGATCAAGCATCACAGGTCGACACGCAGGTCGTTATACAATTATGTGACAACCTCAACCCGGTTGTGTTAATTTTGCAGCACGCAGGCCGCACGAATATTACACACAGATTATCACATCACATTAGGCCATACCATTCACATCATTCCCTGCAAAAACGAGTTAAGCGTAGAACGGTTTCTAGCGCAAAACGATATTATGTAATCGCTATAGCAGACAGCAAAACGGCGGTCCCGCTAGCCGGTTAGCGGGCGGGGGGTCGAGGGGGGAGCCGCCCCCCGCGGGTTTCAGGGCAGCGCCCTGAACACCAAACGGAATTACATAGATCACATCTATGAAATCACTATGAAAATCTCATCGGATTGATCAAATCACCCCGAATCCGAGACATTCAAAATGTCTCAAATTTTCAATGTGATCGGTTATTCATGAGTAGATCGCGACTCATGACCGTGGTCTGTTGGCTCAATCTGTTAGCTATGTACGCGATTAGTCCCGATGGTGATTCCAGCCGGTAGGGACAGGTTGCGCACACAGCAGAGAAGGAGCACGAACTGACCCTTTAGTCATATACGATCGCAATCTACTCTAACCAATTCCAAACCCCAAAAACCGTGCGAAAAATTCATCGTATGAACATGTCTGCAGTAGATCCAGACCAAAAACTATGCAAGTCGGCTCTGATGCCACTGTTAGGATATCAGCGGAAAGCTACTCTAGCAACTCTAACGCATCACCCAGGAAACATGCGAGTACATCGGTCATGGATCGTTACCACTAGATGCGCAGCGCAGCGGAACGTTGATGCGCGTCGGTGTAAGGGAAGTAGACGATCTCGTTCGTCTTCTCCTCGTCCTCGTCACAGCAGCAGGTAGACGATCACGATCGTCGTAGCCGATCAGCGCAGCAGTAGCAGCAACGCCTCCACGGAGTCCACACGTACGGAGAGGAACGCCGTGCACCGGTGTGCTAGCACCGCGTGCGCGGTAAGGGTCTCGGCGTGAGGCCTGCGAGGGGTGGCGGCTAGGGCTGTCACGTGGTGGGATGATTAGCCCCTAACCCTACCTCTCATATTTATAGGCGCACTAATGGGCTTTTAGGTCGCAGGCCCATTAGTACCCTAATTGCTTATGGATCAAATATCCAATAGGCCTGAACCCGAATTGTTATGATTGCCTCTTGGGCACATCACCAACACATGGGGCTATTAGGATCAAATTCATCATCCCAATTTAGGCATCATTATGATAATCTTACATATTTTGATTGACATAACATATGTATGATGCATATAACATCATACACAAAAATTACTCCATCATGACAAGAATGCATTATACCATGGACTCAACCTCTGGCTTATACGAAATAATGTGTGAAATCGATGTGTTAAGCTTTGTTTCCTCACCATGTACATATCACATGTTCCCTTTCCAAACAAGATTTTATTTTGTTGGCTCTATACCGTGTTTCCTTTTTCTTCCCTTGAACTATTCAGTATTACTTCATACTAACTATTCAAGATTCATTATTACCATTCATTGTTGATAATTCTAAACATTTTACCGTTTATACTTTACATGCCATTTCCTATCAGGTAAAGAATGGGTTGGGGTTTTTCAAAAAGACCCAGCCTGCTCTGAACTACAATAAAGTGAGGAAATCATGATAAGGCCCTCTTCTCCTCAGTGGTATTGGAACGAAGAAGTTTCTGAGCAATTCTCACATAATGGTCTAGTAGCAATTGTGTATGAAACATGGAATGTAGGCGATAAGGTTGATTGGTTGTCTGAAGGTTCTTATTGGTCTGGGAACATTACGAAGTTACTCAACAAAGATACAGTAGAGGTAAGCATATAACAATTCCCCGTACATTTGAAATTGAATTTTCTTGGCATTCCATGTCCCTGTACAGCATATGCTTGATGCATATAGAATCAAACACAAAAAATACTCCATCATGACAAGAATGTGTTCTTGTTTGTTTTTACTTGATTCCACCTATTTTGTTACCACATATAATCGTTCATGTACAAACAACATGGGTCTATTAGGATCAAATTCATCGTCCCAATATAGGCATTATTATCAAAATCCTACATATTTTGAGTGACATAACATATGTATGATGCATATTGCATCGGAAATCAAAGTTACTCCATCATGACAAGAATGCATTATACCGTGGACTCAACCTCTGACTTATAAGAAAAAAACTGTGAAATAGCTGTGTTAAGCTTTGTTTCCTAACCATGTACATGTCACATGTTGCCTTGCCAAAAAGGATTTTATTTTGTTGGCTGCATACCGTGTTTCCTTTTTTTTTTTTGAAATATTCAGTTTTACTTCATACTAACTGTCGGAGTGTGATTCTGGTAATTCTCCCGGTACTACCGTTGGCAGCCCGCGGAGTTTGTAGTTCGGTTGGGGCGCGCAGAGATTCAGAACAAGATTGCAAGTTGATACGAGAATTTACGTGGTTCGGGACGCCTGAGAGTAATACCCTACTCCACGGGTGTGTTGCTGTTGTATTGAGTGTCCGAGAGCTTGAGTGTGAAAGACTAGAGTGTCTCGTCTCAGCGTATGTGGGCTTGTGTGGAAGCCTCCTGTGTATCGCTCGACCAGTCCTTTTATAGCACAAGGACTGGTCGTTACATCGTTAGCCTAGCCCGACATGTGGCTCTGACAGTTATTGATGCTTAATACACAATTAATATGCTTAATTACTCTTAACAGCGTGGTAACGCGCCTTGATAGCGGTGTTACTGGTATTAAGGGTCATCCGATCGTGTGTTATTAAGATAGCATTAATGACACTTAATTGGGTCTTGACGTCTTTAATGTCCCTTGAAGGTCTGAGCTGTTGTAGGTCTTCCAATAAGCCTGTTGAAGTTGAAGGTCCAGCGGTTGGACGCGTGGCAGCTCTGGAGCTTATCGTCTTGGATGAGTTGGTCCAGTGCAGTTGTACACATGTCGGTTCGGAGCTTTCCTCTGTCGGAGGTTAGGTCCGGGGGTGCCGCACCGGTATCTAGCTCGGAGCTTTTCCATGTAAGGAATGTAGCTCTGGTTTTATGATACACGTGGCGGCACTAGGACTAACCATAGAAGGGAGGCATGTCCGTTTCTGTATGACACATGGCGCCTTCGGAGGTCTTCAACTCAGGTATGTGGAGTTCCTTGGCATTCTTTGCAGTCCCAAGGGGTATCCAGTACGTAGGGTACCGACAGCGGCCCCTTGGGCCCACCTCTAGGAGAGACCTTTTGGATTAAGTCACTCTGTCGGAGGTGGGACCATCTTTCGATTTCTGCGCCATGTCTTCAAGGGTTTTTGGATGTGCCGTTGGGGTGGTGGTTCGCAGTTAAACCATCGCCGCGTGGCATATCTAGGATGCGGCAGGTGAGATCTGCGCGTGCGGATCTCATGCAATTGAAGGTCGCCAGTTCCCAATACGAAAACCGTATCAGTTCCGCGCGTCCTGTCAGGCCGCCGCCCTTGGGTTTCCTGCCTTTCATCATGACAACTGTTCATCTGGGGTAAGGACCTCGACCTGATCGTCGCGGTGGCCCTGGGCCCCCTTGTCATTAGCAGGGTGAAGTTTTTGAACTGTATCGTTGGCCCTTCTGCGGTTTCCATCCAAGCGTTGCGGGGGCTTACTTAAGAAGGAAAGCGCGCACCATTTGGGGATTCCTTACGCCTTCATTTGAACTTGCGCTCGAATCCTCAAACTTTTGCTTTCTTTTCCTCTCTCGCCCCGCCGTGCTGCGATGGAGTTGGGTCTCCGCAAGAGTTGTCTCACGACCGATGGCGATTTGAAGAAGTTTCGGACCTACATGGGATGGTCCAGTGACTCCTTCAACCACCTGGTCCGCATCGGCAAGCTCCCGTTCAAGAAGAAGCGCGCCGGCGACATGGTGTACTTTTTTGCGTACGCCATGGTGGGGCTGATCCCACCTTTCTCCACTTTTCTCTTAATGTTGTTAGACTTCTATGGTCTGCAGCTGTACCACCTTGGCCCCCACTCCATTCTTCTGGTGTCAACCTTCGTCCACTTCTGCGAGATGTGGGTGGGTATTCCCCCCTGCGTCGAGGTCTTCCGCACCTTCTTCACTATCCACATCACCGGCAAGAGTGATGAGTACCTTGGCTTCTACTATTTTGTGAAGCGCAAGAAGTGCCCGTACAAGTACTTGAGGTCGTTCCCTTCTGGCAAGTGGGAAGACTGGAAAAAGGATTGGATTGTCGTCACGGTAGAGGAGCACGAGAAGCTGGAGCTGCCCGAAGACCTTCCCAACGTTGAAACTGAAGCCTGGAGTGAACTTCCGGTGCTATCGGAGGCCTTCGATCCTGCCTTGACCAGGATCCGCCAATGTGTGGAAGGAGGAGTGACCCCCCAGGCGGTCTTCTGCAACTTCCTGGTCAACAGGTGGGCTCTACTAGGAAGAGGGAGAAGCTCGACTGGGCCCTCAATAGCATGATGGACGATGACCGGATTGAGACCGGTTTGAAGTCCAATCTGGAAGGCGCAACTTTGGAGCTTCATCTCAAGAAGTTCCAGCACGGCATCGATGTCGAGGGTGACGATTTGGCTCTGCTGGTGGCTTTCCTCCCTCTGAACATCGAGGCGGAGTTCAGTAGGGAGCTCCAGCGGAAGATGTCGATGCTTGACGACCTCGGTGAAGTTGAGAGGCGTCCGACCACCAAGCTGGCGATTCCCGAAGCTTCCGAGGGTGGCTCCGCTCCCGCCCTGAAGCCAAGAGCCAAAGTCGTAGGCAAGGCAAAGGAGTTGGACGAGCCCTCCAGCAACAAGAGGAAGTTGAAGCACTCTGACGGGAGGTCCGTCAGACCTACTCCTTCCACGACAGCTCCTTCTCCCTGGCGGGGGAGGTCTTTGACGGCGACAACCACTCCAGCATCGGCATCTCCCCGGGATGCTAGCTCTGGTCATGTGGCTCCGGTACCAGGGCCAGCTGAGGGCTCTAGGTACGAGGGTCCTTCCCGGTCGTGGGGGGCCTCAACCAAGGCGTCGCTGATGGCGGCGGCAAGCTCCGAAGAGCCTTCTAGAGCTACTACCCCAGTTGTGACTAGGTCGAGCTCTGAGCGCCCGGTGAAGAGGTTCTGCGCTAGCTGGAGCGCAAGCCTTCCAAGGTAAATTTCATTTTTACCTCAATTGATTGTTTTTGTTGTAATCATATTTTGAGTTTCTTCGTCCTTCATCCACAGGGTACCCAAGAAAGGGGTTGAAGCTTCGGTTCCTTCCACAGCGGCTGATGCTGTGTAGGTGGAGGCTCCGGCTCCAATCCCAGCACCACCCCAGGTGGTGGCTGAGGTCGTGGCAGCCTCGGCGCCGGCTGTCTTTGTTCGTGACCTTGACTCATCTCCCGATGCACCCGTGGTAGCGCCAGACCACGAGAATGAAGATGTACTAGCAGCACCAGCTGTGGAGGTTGAAGCTCCAGTTTTGGATGTTGTGATGACGGTCACTCCAGCCCCAGAGCCGGAGGGAGCTGCAGTTCCGGCCCTAGAGCCAGATGTTACTGAAGCCCCGACGGTGGGGCCGGGTGTTGATGAAGTTTCGGCGCCTGAGTCCGTTGTCGTGGAAGTGCCGGCACCCGAGCCGCTGGAGGTTGAAGCACCAGCGCCTGAACCGGCGGTGGAGGAGGCACCAGCATTGGAGCCGGAAGTGGCCTCAGCTCCGGCCGAACTTCAACGCCTGCCCCGGAGGTGGTGGTTCCGGAGGTACCCGCGCCTGAGCCAGGGTGTCAAGATGAAGCGACCGTTCCTCCGCCTGAGGGACCAGTTGCTGATGACCTGGCGGCGGGACCTTCGGAGCTGACTCTGGAGGTAGAAACTTCTGTTGTAGCACCTTCCTCGGCGGCGGCCGAGGCTATCCCGAAGGGCGGCTCTAGTGCCGCAAAAGCTCATGGGACAGCTCTTGTAGAGTGGGACCTGATTTTTGTTATGGATAACCCACTGGAGCCAGCGGGGAGGACCCCGATAGGTCCAGAGCCGATCCTTCTGTCGCTGTCCATCGACAATGCCTGCTCTAGCCTTCATCAGGTCCAGCTGACCTTTTACCAGACGGCAAGGCCCTTGAGGAGGAGCGCCAAACCCTTAGAAGGTGGCACAACCGGCTCCAATTCGAGACCAAGCTGGCACAGACAAGGCTGGTCGACGACAAGGAGTGGGTGAAAAGGGAGAAGGCCCGATTGGAGTACTGGGGTCAGCTGCTGGATGAGAGGGAAAGCACGGTGCGATCCCTCGACAACCAGTCCCGACCTATCCACGAACAGGCCGTGGCTGCTAATGAAGCAGCGAATGATCGCCAAGAGAAGCTCAGTGCCATCCACGACAGCCTCGTCAAACGCTGAGAGGCTCTTGAGGAGCGGGAGAAAAAGCTCGAAGATGAAGAGCAAAAACTCCTTGAGCTGCGGGATGACCTCGTGAAGAGGGAGGAGGAGCTTACTCAGAGGCTGACTCTGGGTGACAAGAGCCTCGCGGAGCGTTCCAAGAAGCTGGAGGAGCACTGCGAGAGTGAGGAGAAGAAAGCCTGGTAGCAGGGATAGGACCTCACCAAGAGGGAGAATGAAGTTGGTGTCAGGGAGAAGAAAGTGCGGGCCCGGGAGAAAGACTTAGTCGACCACCAGAACAAGATCCACGCCCGGGAAGAGGAGCTTGCTAAACTCGAAAGGCAAGTTGCTGAAAAGATTTAGCAGCACGCCAAAAGAGGTCGAACGCCTTGCCCGGGAAGGTTCGGAGCTTGCGGCAACCAAGAGGTCCTTGGAAGATATGTGAGGCTCAAGGGATGTGGGTTCCCAACAAGTATGGGACTTCTTGGGCAAAGCCAATGACGCGCTGACGCCGCTGGGTTTTAGTCCTGTGCATCCGGACAATCCAGAGCCGGAGCTGGACCTGGCGTTGAATTCGTTGAGTTCGGCGAGCAACAAGCTCAACAAGATGGGCGATGTCATCGTGGACCAGTTGGAAACTAAAAGACAATCCTTGGCGAAGAACGTCGCGGAGTACATGCTGACGTGCTACACAAGCCGGGATCCTCACTTCCCACTAGACCCAGTTCTTGAAGGTCCCATCGATGGAGAGGTAGATGCCGCCAAGGCCAGCGTGTCGGAAGTTGCCCAGAAGGTTGCCTCATTCTTCCATAGGACTTAGGATTTTATCTTTGTATCTCCCACTTGTATCTTCTCTTCTTTTCCTTAATTTTGTATTCTCTTATCCTCAGATGAATGAAATCCAAGAATTTTATGAATTTCATTTTTTGTCTTCAACACCTTTGTCTTACTTGGCCCCCTGGTAGGTGTACACAATTTGATTGTGAACATGTACCAAAAGGATGTAGCATTTTGTTGAAGACTTGAGTGCTTCGAACTTGTAGAGTGTAGGTCCGAAGTCTTGTTGTGTCGACAGTAGAGGCCCATGAGGTTGCCGGAGCTTAGTAGCTCTGGTAGTGACCACCATCGGAGCTTAGTAGCTCCGGTAGCGGTCACCGTCAACACGTGAAACGTTGATAGCAGGTCCTCTGGGGTTGTCGGAGCTTGGTAGCTCCAGTATCGACCACTGTCAACACGTAGAAGTTCGACGGCAGGGAGTATTCTTCCACCATCTTTTCTTCATGTTGACGGATGGCCCCTGGATTCGTTGGAACTGGATAGCTCCAGCAACGCTTACTATCAATGTTTAAAACATCGACGGTGAGCTCCCTTTGGGGATGTCGAAGCTTTGATAGCTCCTGCATTGTCCATCATCATCACGAGATTTTTATTTTTCCTGCACACTAAAGTCAAGAAAAACAGTAAAATCCATTTCCTATCTATAACTCAATTGCGGCTTACTATTCCCGAAAGAAATTTTATGTCAACAACAATTCTGTATAGAATCAAGCGCATTTGTTTTTTTTCTTCAGGTCCAATCGTTCCTGGACTCGCCTTACTTCGTCCTGCCGGGGTGTAGGTAGAGTAGCGTACTTAGGGTGCAGGACCAGGCTAAGTCGATAGCACACTCCGGACCTAGATTGGCTTGGAGGCATTTAGGCGAGTAGGCTAATCAACAATGTTAAGACCCGAAAAATGTTATAATGCAACTTGAATTATATATGAATTTTTTGAGCTAAAGTTTCTTGAGAATTGAACAATTTCGTTATAGACAAGAAAGAGAAAAATAAAAAAGAATGAGCCTGTACAAAGTAAATGCACATGGAATCTGTTTTCACATAATGATGTCTTTCATTATATGTCCGGGGTACAGGGGAAACAAGTACACTCTTAGGGTACGGAACCAGGCTAAGTGTGTTGCGTTTCTTGTTTGACCCAGGGTAGCTATCTACACCTTTAGTTCTGAGACTGTGATGGGCGTTGCTTGAACTTTGCGGACCTTTCGGGAAAGGTCTGGCTGCCCCCCCCCCGGAGGGGCTACCCAACTCTGTATAATGACACTATAACATACATCATATGTAATTACAGACTCACCTCCGTGATGTTAAGCGTAGAACTTACGGAGGTGCTCAATGTTCCAAGGATTAGGGAGTAGTGTCCCATCCACGGTTGCCAAGCGAACGCATCCAAGACGGGATACTTTGATCACTCGGAAGGGTCCTTCCCAGCTGGGGGAGAGTTTGTTTAACCCTTCTCGAGTTTGTATTCGCCGTAGCACCAGATCGCCTTCCTCGAGCTGTCGGTTATGCACATGCCTTTGATGATAGCGCCGGAGCGCTTGGCGATATTGTGCATTTCAAACAGCTGCTCGACACCTTCCCTCTTCGACGAGGTCAAGGTCTTCACGCCGGAGCTGGTCCTGCGTGGCTTCGTCGAAGGTCCGGACCCGGAGCGACCCCAAGGTGATCTCCAGAGGAAGGATTGCTTCAGCTCCGTACACCAGGAAGAAGGGTGTCTCTCCAGTTGATCGGTTTGGAGTTGTCCTGTTTGCCCACAAGGTGGGCGGAAGCTCTTCAATCCAGTTGGCTCCATGTTTTTTCAGGCGCTCATATGTGCGCGTCTTGAGTCCTTTTAGGATTTCTGCATTTGCTCTCTCAGCTAGGCCATTGCTTGCCGGGTGAGCTACGGAAGCGTAGCTGATTTGAATGTCGAGGTCTTCGCAATATCCTTGGAATGCAGAGCTTGTGAATTGGGTCCCATTGTCAGTTATGATCTTATTTGGGACTCCAAATCTGCATACTATGGACTGCAAGAAATTGATAGCTAATTGCTTGTTTATTGTCACAACTGGAGTTGCTTCCGGCCACTTAGTGAACTTGTCAATGGCGAAATACAGGAACTTGTAACCTCCAACGGCTCTTGGGAAAGGTACCAAGATATCCATCCCCCACACAGGGAATGACCATGTAGGAGGTATCATTTGTAGAGATTGAGCTGGTGTGTGAATTTTCTTTGCATGGAACTGGCATGCTTCGCATTTTTTCACTAGCTCGGTTGTATCCTGGAGTGTTGTAGGCCAGTAAAAACCATGCCGGAAGGCTTTACCGACCAGCGTGCGAGAAGACGCGTGGTTCCCACACTCGCCTCCATGGATTTCTGCGAGGAGCTCGCAGCTCGCAGCCTTCTTCCCTTGTAATGCACCGCATTAGGACGCCGTTGGCACCACGCCGGTAGAGATCCCCTTCTACCAGTGTGTATCTTTTAGCCAATCTGACTATCCAGTCAGCAGATACATTGTCTTCAGGAAGGAAGTTGTCTTTCAAGTAGCCTCGGATCTCCGAGATCCATGCATTGGAGCTAACTTGAGCATTTGAGTCTTGCGTGCTGGGTTGCTCAGAGCTTCCTGCATCTCCTATGACCCTTGATGGACGCCATGGTAACAGGGCCATCAGGACCGCCAGCTTCGAGGTGCTGGTCTCGCCCCCTGCGCTCAGTTCGGCAGGCTGAGCTGTTGGTCTTGACAATCTCCAGATGAAGGTTCTGTCGGGAGCCAGAGCTCCGGGTGAAGCTTTCGTCGAGAGTTCGTGGGCTTCAGCGTTGTTGAGACGCTGGACATGGCAAAGATCCAGGACTTCGAAGTCTTTTTGAAGCTTCTGGACTTCAAGTAGGTAAGAAGCTAGTTGAGGGTTGTTGCAGCGGCATTCACCTTTGACTTGCTTTATGACAAGCTGCGAATCACCTTTTACCAACAGTTGCTTGACACCATATGATAGTGCCACCTTGAGCCCATAGATTAGTGCTTCATATTCCGCCATGTTGTTGGTTGCCTTGAAATCAAGGTGAACCATGTATTTGACCTTCTGCACGGAGCCGTCGAAGTAGAGAGTCCAGTGAGGCTCGATGAAGTCCGGAACCTTGGGTTCTGGCTTCTGCTCACTGGGGCCCTTAGGATTTGATGAAGAGGGGGTCCATTCCGCAACGAAGTCTTCCAATGCTTGAGTCTTGATCGCTTGTCTTGGGACGAATTCAAGATCGAACTCGGCCAATTCCGCCGCCCACTTTGCAATGTTCCCAGTTGAGTTGGGATTATGCAAGATTGCACGTAGTGGATAAGAGGTTACCACTGAAATCTTGTGAGCTTGGAAGTAGTGATGAAGCTTCCTAGAGGCAATAAGAACTGCGTAGAGTAGCTTATGCACCTCTAAGTATCGAGTCTTGGCGTCATGGAGTACTTCGCTGATGAAGTACACTGGGCACTAGACTGTCCGGACCCTCCCGGAGGGGCCTGAAGCTTCCTCCTCATTAACCCGAACCCTCCCAGAGGGGTTCGGACCTTCTTCGGGGACCTCCCGGTTCCTGCTGGAGGAACCCGGAGCTTCTTCTGAAGTGACCTGGACCTTCCCGGAGAGTTTCGAATCTTCTTGTTTAGCAACAGTAACTCCTTCATTTGAAGGATGTTGATCCTTCGGCGTCTCACCTCGAGGATCCGGGTCTGGGGGCTGGGACCCAGACTCACCTTCAGGTAGTTCCGGACCCTCCCGGACGGGTCTGGATTCCTAAACTAAGGATGGTTCTGGTCTTTCTACAAACAGGACCATGCTGACAACTTCGTCCATTGCTAAAATGTAAAGCAGAAGTGGCTCACTAGGGATTGGAGCTACCAAAGTTGGTAGAGCGGTGAGGAGCTACTTGAGCTCTTGGAAAGCCTTTTCTGCTTCCTCAGACCATTGGAATGGTCCGGACTTCCTCAATAATTTGAAGAAAGGTAGCGCCCGTTCTGCCAGGCTTGAGATGAACCGGCTAAGTGCAGCTAGACATCCAGTCAGCTTCTGGACATCCTTGATGCGAGCTGGTGGTCGCATGTCTTCAATAGCTTTAATCTTCGTCGGATTTGCCTCTATTCCTCGATGGTTCACCAAGAATCCAAGAAGCTTTCTGGAGCTAACCCCAAAGACACACTTGTCTGAGTTCAGCTTTGTGCGTGTGATTCACAACTTGTCAAATACAGCTTGCAAGGTATCAAGAAATGACTCCTTGTTCTTGACACCACAAGAAAACAACAATAGGGTGTCGGGTATTTTATAAATGTTGGGGCCATCGCATATAAATGATATAAAAGCGTCAGGATAAAGAAGCCGATGACTTTAGATAACAGAGTCGGGACCATGACACAAACCGACAGCTATAAATATATAACCGTCGGCTGGGCCTCCAAGACCGACGGCTATAGAGGTGAGGTCGTGCGAGGGTTTAAAACCATCGGTCTTCCAAATAAGCCGACACATACAAAGTTAAAACTGTCAGTTGCTCTCTTGACCGACGGCCATACACGAAGGGGCACCCTATTCTACGGTGTACGCGCGAGTAAATTTTTATTGTCCCGCCCCCTCGAATTTTGATTGCCCCGCCTAAGCCGTAACCCCTTTTTATATTCAGCCCAAAGCAGAACCCTAACCGCACGCCCCTACATCAACCCCGCCGCCGCCCGCTTGCCCACACATCATGGCTCATCATCAGCGCGCCGCCGCCACACCACCATGCCGCCTGCCCCATCGGCCGTCGCAGACCACCAGCGCACCGCCGCCACACCACCACACCACCTGGCCCGTTGGCCATCGCACACCACCAGCGCACCGCCGCCACCTCGTGGACCCTTTGATGGAGCGGGAAGATGAAGGGAGCAGCGCCGTGACGACCTCAACGACATCCTCGTTGTTCGTGCCGCCGATGAGCGGGACTGGGTGGTGGCGCTCCCGTCACGGCAGGACGAGCTGTCGGCGCTCGCGGAGGCAAAGCGCGGTGGAGTCCCTTGTGGTGCCGCTCCTCACCGCGGAGTCCGACAGTGCGGCGCTGCCCTCGCGCCCATATCTGCTCTAACGCGACCCAGATTCTTGCTGCTTCGACACCCGTGGTGCGGCTACCGGCGCCAAGATCTGTCGTGCTCCCGAGGCCTTCCGTCCCCGCCCAGAGCTCTGTCCATCGCCAGATCTGATCAGTTCTTTGTGAGGGAGGATGTACAGATTGTTCTCTGTGTGAAAGATACAGAAAAATGTAAATGCAGTGCTTGTTCTTGCAGAAGTTCGATCCGTGCTTGTTCTTGCCTCCATCTGTCTTAAATTGATTTGTGCTTGTTCTTGCAAAAGCTTGATCTCGTGCAGGATTTTTTTGTTGTATAATATCCCCTGTTTGTGCGAGCTTGGTAGCAGCGGAGAGCAAGGGAGGTGTCGAGCAAGGAAGGTGCGATTGGTTGCTCCACTGAATTAGCTTTTTTTGTTGTGTCTGTTGCAGTAAAGACGTCGATGGTTCTGTGTGACCGATAGATATAAGTCCATTAAAGCTGTCGGTCTTACACCATCGATGGCTATAAGTGTAAATGCGTCAGTTGGTGATACCGACAGTTGTAAATTTTAAAAGCGTCAGTACCGACGGCTTTAAAAGTTAAAAATGTTGAACTAAAAGTGTCGACTAAAACCGTCGGTGCACCGACGTCTATAAAGTTTGACCGTCGGCTACAATATACAACCAACAGTTATACATCTGACGCCCTTTAACTCGTTTCTTGTAGTGTGATCTTGATGACGATGTCATCGACGTACACTTCCACTACATCTCTGATAAGCTCTCCAAAAGTTTTGTACATAGCTCGCACAAACTTTGAAGCAGCATTTTTGAGACCGAATGGCATGGCAGTGTAACAATATAATCCATCTACTGTGATGAAGGAAGTATGCTCTTCATCTTCCCTAGACATTCTGATTTAATGATATCCAGAATATGCGTCTAGGAAACACAGTAATTCATACCCGGAGGTGGAATCCACTATCTGATCCATTCTAGGTAGTGGAAATGGATCCTTTGGACATGCCATATTTAGTGTTGTGTAGTCGATACACATCCGAAGCTTCCTGCCGGCCTTGGGTACAACGACAGGGTTTGCCAAACATTTTGGGTGGAAGACTTCTTGGATGAATCTAGCTTCGAGCAACTTCTTCACTTCTTGACGTATGAAGTTCTGTCGCTCTACTGATTGCTTCCGGGGCTTCTGATGTACAGGACGAGCATCAGGATAAATCTTCAGATTGTGCTCAATCACTTCCCTAGGGATCCCAGGCATTTTTTACGATTGCCAGGCAAACACGTCGACATTAGCCCGGAGGAAAGTGATGAGCGCGAGTTCCTATTTGTCATTCAGACCTCCAGATATATGGGTGGTCTGAGCAGCGTCGAAACCAATTTGGACGACTTTGACAGGAATGTCGATGTTGCTGCTTGGTTGCACACGAGGTGCTGAGGTTGAGCCTCGATGACGAATGCTCGGAGGCTTTGGAGCTTGCTCCCTTCTGGATTCTTCCTCCTGCGCTATAGGAAGCACGTGGAGTTCTTCCAGAGCAGTAACTCCAGTGGTGCGATCTCCGCGGATCCGGAGTACGCCTGAGGGTGTTGGCATCTTCAACACCAGGTAGCCATAATGAGCAGCAGCCATGAGTTTGTACAAAGCCGGCCAGCCCAAGATGGCGTTGAAGGGTAAGTTGATCTGCGCCACGTCGAAGACCAACTTCTCGGTCCTATAATTCTCCCAGGTTCCGAAGGTCATCAGGAGAGTAATGGCACCGAGTAGAGTTATGGCCCCCGGACCTACTCCAGAGAAAGGTCGGGAGGGGCGAAGATCCGATGGTCAGAGCTGAAGCTTGATGAAGGCCTCGAAGCTTATGAGGTTTAGCCCTGAACCTCCGTCCACCATTACATGGTGGAGTTGGATGTTGTTGATGGTCGGAGATACCATCAATGGGAGTTGGCCAGCTCTGATCATGTTTCGAGGGTAGTCCAAAGCATCGAAAGTGATGGCAGTGTCCATCCACTTCCGGTGAGGCTCCACACTGGCAGTGGGAGCTACAGAGGCCATGTTCTGCCGCATTGTCTTGAGGACATGGTGGGAGGTGATGTCCCACGAACCACCAAAGATGGTGTTCATGGTCTTCTGGCGCTCATTGTCAGAGACGTCGGAGTCATCATCAACGGAGGTGTAAACAACCTTCAAGACCTTTTTAGGGTCCTGAAAGCCTAACTCCTCTTCAGTCAGAGCATCGTCGACTTTTTGTTTTCCTTCCCTTTGACGGAAAGGAGCTTCTTCCCGGTGCTTGTTGTAGCGCTCAACAAGGTTCTGGACCTCTCGGCAGCCTTCTAGGTTGTGGTTGTTCGTCTTGTGTATGGGACACCACATCTTGGAGCTGCCACCATCTTCAGACGATGGCCGAGGTCATTTCTCGGGGTGTGGCCCCTGGCCACCCGAAGCTGCGGCAGCAACGGCAGTGGGTGTGCTAGCCGACGGCTTCTTCTTGCCGTTGGACTTTTTCTTCTTCTTGCCACTCCCGGAGGTAGTGGCTTCACCCTTGGAGGACTTTTTGTTGTCCTCCGGAGGTGGTTGGGAGTGCATTTCACGGCCCTCCGCAACCTTGGCACACTTGTCTACCAAGTTGAAGAGTTCTGTGACGCTGGTGATTTCCTTGGTCGCCAGCTTCTCCAGCATCTTCTTGTCTCGAACGCCCTGTCTAAATGCCACAATAATAGAAGCGCTTGAAATAGAAGGAATGGTGTTTCGTAGCTAGGAGAACCTCTAGATGAAGGATCACAGGGACTCTCCACATTTTTGCTTGACAGAAAAAAGGTCCAGTTCTGTGCCTGGTCGAGTGTATGAGCTCCCGAAGCTGGAGGTGAACTGTTGGCACAACTCTGCCAAACTATTGATGGAGTCAGGCGGAAGGCTCATGAACAAAGACCTGGCGGTCCCAGTCAAAGCCACCGGGAAATAATTAGCCATCACAGCCTCATGTCCCCCAGCCGCAAGGATAGCGGTGGAGTAGATTTGGAGAAATTCAGCGGGATTGACAGTCCCATTAAATTTCTCCGGTAGGTGAGGCCGGAACTTTTGCGGCCATCTGACCATGCGTAGATGCATGGCCAAGGCAGAACAGCCTCCTCCTACTCCCTCAGCAGTAGGACTGTCCCGAGCCTCTCGCCTCTCGTGAGCACGCTCGATGTGGACGAAGCCGTCTTGTTGCCGGTAACGACGATCGAGCTCTACCCGGAGGTCATGAGTCGAAAGCCTGGTTACCGTGTGGGTACATCGTGCCCTGGAAGGCAGCGATGTTTCTTGTTGAGATGCAGCACGCCTCCTGTGCTGCGAAGCGTGTGGACCAAGTCTACCCGACACGGTCCGATGTTGTGATGGGGCCCGCCCCAAAGGGGGAGGACCTTGATTGCTGATGCCATCGGCTGCTGCTGCAACCAGATGTCCACATCAGCTCTCCACTGCTCCATTGCGTCCTGGGGTGCTCCTGGAGGCGGTGGATGTTGGAGGAGAGCACGCGCAGCATTAATTGCATGTTTAGGGTTGTGTTTCACCGATGAGTGACCGGCGTGGACGCCCCATCTAGACGTCCAACTTGATTTGCCAGAGCACATGGTTGCGGTGGTGGCATGACTCCTGCTGGAGCCACGGCACCTACTGGTTGCTGTATGTTGGAGGGATTGCCTCCAGCAGGTTGCACATCATGGTCACCGTTGGATGATCCAGTAGCAGAGTTCACCATCATTGAATCTCGGGCACTGCCCCTACCTGGCACGCCAACTGTCGGAGTGTGATTTCGTCAATTCTCCCGGTACTACCGTTGGCATCCTGCGGGGTTTGTAGTTCGGTTGGGGCGCGCAGAGATTCATAACAAGATGGCAAGTTGACACGAGAATTTACGTGGTTCGGGCCGCCTGAGCGTAATACCCTACTCCATGGGTGTGCTGTTGTTGTATTGAGTGTCTGAGTGCTTGAGTGTGAAAGACTAGAGTGTCTCGTCTCAGCGTATGTGAGCGTGTGTGTGGAAGCCTCCTGTGTATCGCTCGACGTGTCCTTTTATAGCACAAGGACAGGTCGTGACATCGTTAGCCTGGCCCGACATGTGGCCTTGGCAGTTACTGATGCTTAATATACAATTAATATACTTAATTACCCTTAACAGCGTGGTAACGCGCCTTGATAGCGGCATTACTAGTATTAAGGGTCATCCGATCGTGTGTCATTAAGATAGCATTAATGACACTTAATCGGGTCTTGACGTCTTTAATGTCCCTTGAAGGTCCGAGCCGTTGTAGGTCTTCCAATAAGCCTGTTGAAGTTGAAGGTCCTACGGTTGGACGCGTGGCAGCTCCGGAGCTTATCGTCTTCAATGAGTAGGTCCGGTGCAGTTGTACACATGTCAGTACTGAGCTTCCCTCTGCTGGGGGTTAGGTCCGGGGGTGCCGCACAGGAATCTAGCCCGGAGCTTTCCCATGTAAGGAATGTAGCTCCGATTTTATGATACATGTGGCGGCACTAGGACTAACCATAGATGGGAGACATGTCCGGTTCCGTATGACACGTGGGGCCTTCGGAGGTCTTCAACTCAGGTATGTGGAGTTTCTTGGCATTCTTTGCAGTCCCAAGGGGTATCCAGTACGCAGGGTACCGACACTAACCATTCAAGATTCATTATTCCCATTGAATGTTGATAATTCTAAGCACTTTTTTTTTTACTTGCCATGCCATTTCATATCTGGTAAGCAATGGGTTTGGGTTTTTCAGAAGGACCCAACCTGCTCCTAACTACAATCAAGTGAGGAAATCATGATAAGGCCCTCTTTTCCTTAGTTGTATTGGAACAAAGAAGTTTTTGAGTAGTTCTCACATAATGGTATAGTAGTAATTGTGTATGAAACATAAAAGTAGGCGATAAGGTTGATTAGTTGTCTGAAGGTTCTTATTGGTCTGAGAACATTACAAAGTTACTCAATGAAGATACAGTAGAGGTAAGCATGTCATAGTTCCCCGTACATTAGATATTTAATTTGCCTAGCATTTCCATGTCCCTGTAATGCATATGCATGATGCATATGGCATCAAACACAAAAAATACTCCATTATGACAAGAATGAGTTTTACCATCTAAAATCGTTAATGTACAAACAACATGGGGCCATTAGGATCAAATTCATCATCCAAATTTAGGCATCATTATCATAATCCTACATATTTTGAGTGACATAACATATGTATGATGCGTATAGCATCAGACACAAAAATTACTCCAATGCATTATACCGTGGACTCAACCTCTGGCTTATACGAAATAAAGTGTGAAATAGATGTGTTAAACTTTGTTTCATCACCATGTACATGTCACATGTTCCCTTGCCGAACAAGATTTTATTTTGTTGGCTCCATACCGTGTTTCCTTTTTCTTCCCTTGAACTATTTAGTCTTGCTTCATACTAACCATTCAAGATTCATTATTACCATTCATTGTTGATAATTCTAAACACTTTATCATTTTTACTTTACATGCCATTTCCTATCAGGTAAAGAATGGGTTTGGTTTTTTCAAAAGGACCCAGCCTGCTCCGAACTACAATCAAGTGAGGAAATCATGATAAGGCCCTCATATCCTTAGTGGTATTGGAACAAAGATGTTTCTGAGCAATTCTCATATAATGGTCTAGTAGCAATTGTGTATGAAACTTGGAAAGTAGGCGATAAGGTTATTTGGTTGTCTGAAGGTTCTTAATGGTCTGGGAACATTACAAAGTTACTCAACGAAGATACAATAGAGGTAAGCATGTAATAATTCCCCGTACATTGGAAATTGAATTTGCCTGGCATTTCCATGTCCCTGTAATGTATATGCATGATGCATATAACATCAAACATAAAAAAAAATACTCCATCATGACAAGAATGTGTTCTTGTTTGCTTTTACCTGATTCCACCTAATTTGTTTTCATCTATAATCGTTCATGTACAAACAACATGGGGCTAATAGGATCAAATTCATCGTCCCAATATAGGCATTATTATCACAATCCAACATATTTTTAGTGACATAACATATGTATGAGGCATATAGCATCGGACATCAAAATTACTCCATCACGACAAGAATGCATTATACCGTGGACTCAACCTCTGGCTCATAAGAAATAAAGTGAAATAGCCGTGTTAAGCTTTGTTTCCTAACCATGTACATGTCACATGTTCCCGTGCCAAACAGGATTTTATTTTGTTGGCTGCATACCGTATTTCCTTTTTCTTCACTTGAACTATTCAGTTTTACAGCATAATAACCATTGAAGATTCATTATTCCTATTGATTGTTAATAATTCTAAACACTTTATCTTTTTTACTTGCCATGCCATTTCATATCAGGTAAAGAATGGTTATGGTTTTTCAAAAGGACCCAACCTGCTCCGAACCACAATCAAGTGAGGAAATCATGATAAGGCCCTCTTTTTCTCAGTCGTATTGGAACGAAGAAGTTTCTGAGCAATTCTCACATAATGGTGTAGTAGCAATTGTGTATGAAACATGGAAAGTAGGCGATAAGGTTGATTGGTTGTCTGAAGGTTCTTATTTGTTTGGAAACATTACAAAGTTACTCAACGAAGATACAGTAGAGGTAAGCATGTAATAATTCCCCCTACATTGGAAATTGAATTTGTTTGGCATTTCCGTGTCCCTGTAATGTATATGTATGATGCATATAACATCATAAACAAAAAATAGCCCATCATGACAAGAATGTGCTCTTGTTTGCTTTACCTGATTCCACCTAACTCGTTACCATTTATAATCGTTCATGTACTGACAACATGGGGCCATTAGGATGAAATTAATCATCCAAATATAGGAATTATTAACATAATCCTACACATTTTTAGTGACATAACGTATGTATGATGCATATAGAATCAGACACAAAAATTACCCCATCATGACAAGAATGCATTATACCGTGGACTCAACCTCTGGCTTATAAGAAATAAAGTATGAAATAGATGTGTGAAGCTTTGTTTCCTAACCATCTACATGCCACGTGTTCCTTAGCCAAACAGGATTTTATTTTGTTGGTTCCATACCATTTTCCTTTTTTTCCTTAAACTATTGAGTATTACTTCATACTAACCATTCAAGATTCATTATTCTTATTGATTGTTGATAATTCTAAACACTTTATCTTTTTTAATCTCCATGCCGTTTCCTATCAAGTAAAGAATGGGTTAGGATTTTTCAAAAGGACCCAGTCTCCTTCGAACTATAATCAAGTGAGGAAATCATGATAAGACCCTCTTTTACTCAGTGGTATTGAAATGAAGAAGTTTATGAGAAATTCTCACATAATGGTCCGGCAGCAATTGTGTATGAAACATCGAAAGTAGGTGATAAGGTTGATTGGTTGTCTGAAGGTTCTTATTGCTCTAGGAACATTACGGAGTTACTCAACAAAGATAGTGTAGATGTAAGCATGTAATAATTCCTCGTACATTGGAAATTTAATTTTCTTGTAATTTCCATGTTCCTGTAATGCATATATATGATACATATAGCATCAAACCCAAAAAAATACTCCATCATGACAAGAATGTGTTCATGTTTGCTTTTACCCGATTCCAGCTAATTTTTACCATCTAAAATTGTTAAAACATGGGGCCATTGGATCAAATTCATCGTCCAAATTTAGGCATCATTATCATAATCCTACATATTTTGAGTAACATAACATATGTATAATGTGTATAGCAGCAGACAAAAAAATTACTCCATCATGAGAGAATGCATTATACTGTGGACTCAACCTCTGGCTTATAAGAAATAGAGTGTGAAATAGATGTGTTAAGCTTTATTTCATCACCATGTACATGTCACATGTTCCCTTGCCGAACAGGATTTTATTTTGTTGTCTCCATACCGTGTTTCCTTTTTCTTCCCTTGAACTATTCAGTCTTACTTCATACTAACCATTCAAGATTCATTATTACCATTCATTGTTCATAATTCAAAACACTTTATCATTTTTCCTTTGCATGCCATTTCCTATCAGGTAAAGAATGGGAGAGGGTTTTTGTCGGTGTTTGGAACCGGCAGATCTCCCAACACCACTTTTGGTAGATCGAGGAGTTGTAGTTCGGTAATGGGCGCGAAGAGATTCAAGAAGGTGAAAGACACGTGTACATAGGGATTTACGTGGTTCGGGCCGCCTGAGCGTAATACCCTACTCCACGGGATGTGTTGGTGATGTATTAAGCTCGGGAGTCTAGAAGAAGCTCCAGAAGAAGAAGCTCGTCTAGCTCAGGGTGTTCAGCCGTGGTCTGGAACCGTCCCTTGTGTATCGTCGCCCAATCCTTTTATAGTACAAGGACTGGTCGTTACAACGTCAACCTGGCCCGAAAGGTTGCCCCGGCGATTACACATGCTTGATACACAATAAAATGGGTTAATTACCCTTAATAGCCTGGTAACGGGCCTTAATAGTGCTGTTGCCAGTATTAAGGGCCATCTGATTGTGTGTCATTAATATGGCATTAATGACACTTAATCGGGTGAAGTCTCTGATTGATCCTTGAAGGTCTGGAGCCGTTGGGGGTCCTCCGGCCTAATAGTTGAAGTTGAAGGTCCGACGGTTGCCACGTGGCAGCTCTGGAGCTCACCGTCATGGACGGGTAGGTCCGGTCCTGTTGGACACGTGTCAGTACCGGAGCTTCCCTCTGTCTGGGGTTAGGTCTGGGGGTGCCATATTGGTATTCTGACCGGAGCTTCCCAGGTGCGGGTGATAGCTCCGGTCTTGTGATACATGTGGCGGCCCCGGGACCAACCATGTCGGAGGAGCAGGTCCGCCTACGCCTGACATGTGGGGCCTTCGGAGGTCTTCAAATCTGGTATATGGAGTTTCCTTGTGATCTTTGCAATCCCAAAGGGTATCCGGTACGGAGGGTACCGATAGTGGCCCCCTGGACTCACCTCCGGGAGAGACCTTTTGTATGAAGTCATTTCGCCAGAGGTGGGTCCATTCTTCCGTTTCTGAACCGTGTCTTCAAGGGTCTTTGCTTATGTTGTTGGCGGTAGTTCACAGTTAAACTTCCGACGCGTGGCGTATCTTGAAGGCGGCAGGTGAGATCTTAGCATGCGGATCTCACGCAATTGAAGGTCGCCGGCTCCCGATACGAAAATCGTATCGGTTCCGCGTGTCCTGTCAGGCCGCCGACTTCGGGTTTCCCGCCTTTCATGATGACAACCGTTCGCCTGGGGTAAGAACCTTGACTTGATCGTCGGGGTGGCCTCGGGCCCCCTTGTCATTGGCGGGGTGAAATCTTTGACTGGTATCGTCAGCTCCTCTGCGGTTTCCATCCAGGCGTTGCGGGGGCTTACTTAAGAAGGAAAGCACGCACAGTTTGGGGTTCTTTATGCCTTTCACTCGATCTTGCGCTCAAACCTTCCAAACTTTTGCTTGCCTTTCCTCTCTTGCCTCGCTGTGCTGCGATGGAGTGGGGTCTCCGCCAAAGCCGACTGAAGACCGATGACAATTTGAAGAAGGTCCAGGCCCTCATGGGATGGTCCCCTGACTTCTTCAACCACCTGGTCCGCGCCGGCAAGCTTCCGTTCAAGAAGGAGCACGGCGGCGACATGGTGTACTTCTCCGCGTACGCCATGGTGGGATTGATCCCACCTTTCTCCTCCTTCTTCTTGATGCTGCTAGACTTCTATGGTCTACAGCTTTACCACCTTGGCCCCCACTCCATTCTGCTGGTGTCCATATTTGTCCACTTCTACGAGATGTGGGTGGGGATTCCCCCCTGCATTGAGCTCTTCCGCACCTTCTTCGCTGTCCAGACCACAGGTCGGAGCGACAAGTACCTTGGCTTCTATTATTTCATGAAGCGCAAGAAGTGCCCGTACAAGTACTTGCGGTCATTCCCTTCTGGGAAGTGGGACGACTGGAAGAAGGACTGGATTGTAATCAGGGTGGAGGAGCACGAGAAGCTGGAGCTGCCGGAAGGCCTCCCCAAAATCGACACTGCAGTTTGGAGTGAAGCTTCGGTGCTGTCGGATGCCTTCGATCCTGCTCTGATGTGACACCGGGTTCCGAAAAATGAACCAAGCTAACGCATATGTGTGCCCACGATGTTCACCACACATACACGGGTGCAATCACAAAAGAGTATACAGAAAATTACCACAGAACAAGATTAATTAACCAAATTTTATTACACAAACCATATTATCCTCGAATACAAGCTCTAATGAATATTAATGACAAGTTCAACTAATGCAGCGGAAATAAACTAAATAAGCAACTAAGCAAAATAAGCATAAGGGATAGCGCAGCTCCATGCAACACCACAGGCAAAGCTGACGGTAGACACGGCCTAGAACTCCGCATTATCGCCATTAAACTCCCAATCCTGACCTGCAATTGTTGGGTGGGGGATTGCAAGAGTGAGTACATGTCGTACTCAGCAAGTGTGGAAAGTATGACATGTGGCTTATTCAAATGTCAACAATAATAATGGTTAAGTGCTGAAAAGTACATTAAAATATTTGAAAAGCAATATATTATATATATATGTGAAGTAAACCCATCATAATCATAAGTAATACCATAATACCAGTCCATAATTCACCATCCTCATCCATAATTCTAGATTTCACCATTTGCCAATAACCATATTCAATACTAGAATTAAATCCATAACCATAATACCAACCATAACCATTACCAAACCATAACCATCCCAAATACCATCCCAATACCAAGTTCCCTCTAATCATGGAAGTTGTCCAGGTGCTCATAACCGGGAGCACAGCTATCATGATAGTTTTAACAGACTCTGCAGAGTTTGTACCACTTTACCCACGTGTTTGTGATTTCATCACCCGTCGGCGACTAAAGATCCTCCCTTATGCCAATTACACTTCCTTTGGTGTATGGCCAAAAGATCACAAAATAGCCTTTACAAAGGGATTACTAGCCTATTTAGACCCCACTGAGGTTTCACCGGTGGTGATGTCTCCCTCAGAGAACATCTTCAACCAAGGGCCCCCTCTTGAGCCATTCGGATCCCAGGGTAGTCCCACCAATCATCAACAAACCCAATCCAACTACCCCTTCCCCGAGCATCCACAATGGTCCAAACAACACTAGCAAAGCCCTAATTAATCAGCTACGCCGCACCCATACTTGGCCTCGTGGTGGCACTGTAATCCTGGCTTATTCTCGCATGAACTGGTCCTTAGATCTAAAGCAAGCAACCACCATACATCCAACCCATCCACATACCAGGCTTGCTTAGATCGCCCATTACCATATCATATTATCCAGTCCATGTTAATCATAATCTCATCCATGCATAATTAAGTCGAGTGGTATAGTTGTTTCCCATCCCAGTTGATTAAGCGAAGCAAAAGGCAAAAAAGCCCATCCCGACTCTCTACCATAATTTCCACGTGACAAGGGTGGTTAAAAAAATCTAGTAGACTTCCTAACATAGGATTCCCATCAAATTGACATAAGCACGCAATTTTGCAAACAAAACATTTATTTTAAAACAACAGGATCAATATGCTTCAAGGACACTTGCCTTGCTCTTGCTGTTGATTAGGGTCAAAGCCTTCAAACTCTTGGTGCTGGAGATCCTCCGCGGCACTCTCTAGCGCAAATCCATCTAATCCGCACAATAAACATACAAGACAAGAAACACAATCAAAGAGTGCACAAATATTACTCAATATGACATGACATGAATGATTGATGCAAATGCAAGGTAGAACTTGTTAATTGATTGCTTTTAATGACAACTAACTAGTTCTAATAGCTTTTAACAAGTTTATACAGGTTTGGATTCGATTAGATCAAATTTTAGAATTAATTAAACACAATTTAACCAGGAAGATCGGACTAGTCCGCTAGGGACCGGACAAGTCCGCCCTCTGCAAGATCATCAGATTAGGGTTTTCTAGATCGACGTAAATTCGGAGATTAGGGGTTGAATTCACGTAAGGAAAAGACAATAGAAGGTATACCAGGTGTTTAGTACTCCAATGAATCAAGAAACTTGGAGGTAACACTTGGATCTTGATGATCTAGGGTTGGCGATGAACTTGGGGATGAATTGGTGGTGAAGAACGAAACTTGGTGGAGATCTTGATCCTCCTTCGTTTCCTCCTCTTCTTCTTCTTGCTTGGGATCTTCTCCTCCCTCCTTGATGGTGGCTCTCCATGATCTAGGGTTTGGGTGGGTGGAAAAGTGGCAAATAGATGTCAATCCAACGGGTGGGGCTGTTTATATAGGGGTGGAGGCTAGGGTTAGATGGATTTCGAGTTTTGGGATGAGTAGAGGCCGGTTTAGAGTACCACACGGGCTCTAAAAGAGTTAGGCACGACGTCCCTAGGCCACTTAACGTGAAATCCAAGAAATAAGTCGTAAGGCAAAAGATCAACTCGGAGTCGCGAAATATCGAACAAGTCCGGAAAGGACCGGACTAGTCCAAAGTCGTCCAGAGAAAAAATTGGACAAGTCTAGCAAAAAATCGGACAAGTCTGACTTTGAACAGAGAGGAAAACGGACAAGTCGGCTGGAACACCGGACTAGTCCGGAAAATTCCAAGGACTTAGCACTTTTTCAAGGATTCTTGGAATATCGGACTAGTCCGCACAAAATCGGACAAGTCCGAAAGTTTCCAGGGGCCAAAATCGGACTAGTCTGCAGCAAAAACGGACAAGTCCGTTTTTAGTCAGAGAGAAATCGGACTAGTCCTCAGCAAAATCGGACTAGTCCACACTTTCCTGCATTTTAAGTGCGGTTTTGTTCTAAATCAATTTTAAACTCGTTCCTCTTGTTGTGGGTTAATGTTAAACATGTATATGAGTGTATGTAGGGCATGATGCATGAAAACGAGGGTGTTACAAACCGACCCCCCTTAAAATGAATCTCACCCTCGAGATTCGACGCGGAAGAGAAAAGATAGGGAAATTCCTTCTTGAGATCATCTTCCAATTCCCACGTTGCTTCTTTTTCGGTGTGGTGCTTCCATTGAACTTTACACCATCTAATGACCTTGTTCCTTGTGACCCTCTCCTTAGTTTCCAAGATTTTGACCGGTTGCTCGGCATAAGTCAAATCTTCCTCTAGTTCCAATCCTTCCATTGGAACTTGTTCTTCCGGTACTCTCAAACACTTCTTGAGCTGGGAAACATGAAAGACATCATGTACGTCCGAAAGATGAGCTGGCATCTCCAACTTATATGCTACTTCTCCTCTTTTGTCCAAAATCTTGAATGGTCCAATATAGCGAGGTGCGAGCTTTTCTCTTATGTTAAACCTCTTATGACCCCTCATTGGTGACACCTTGAGGTAAACAAAATCTCCTATTCCAAAGACTAATTTCCTTCTCCTATTGTCCGCATAGCCTTTTTGCCTTGATTGGGCAGCCCTCAAGTTTTCACGAATTATTCGGACTTGCTTTTCGGCTTCCTGCAACACATCCGGACCAAATACTTGAGTTTCTCCTGCCTCATTCCAGAATAAAGGTGTCCTACACTTCCTCCCATAAAGCGCTTCATATGGTGACATCATCAAACTTGCTTGGTAACTATTGTTGTATGAAAATTCCACGTATGGCAAGCTTTTGTCCCAACTCTTCCCATGCTTTAAAGCACAAGCTCTTAACATGTCCTCCAAAATCTGATTGGTCCTCTCGGTTTGAACATCCGTTTGAGGATGATATGCTGAACTAAAATTCAACCTCGTTCCCAAAGCTTCATGCAATTTTTGCCAAAATCTGGAGGTAAATTGAGAACCTCTATCCGAGACTATCTTCTTTGGTACTCCGTGTCGACACAAAATATGCTCCATGTATATTTTGGCCAATTGTGCAGCTGTATATTTGGTCTTCACAGTGACAAAATGAGCTGACTTGGTTAAGCGATCTACAATTACCCAAATTGAGTCATACCCAGACTGAGTACGTGGTAACCCAACTATGAAGTCCATACCGATTTCTTCCCACTTCCATTCTGGGATCTTCAGTGGTTGCAATAGTCCAGCTGGCCTTTGATGTTCCGTCTTGACTCGTTGGCACACATCACACAATGCTACGTATTCAAATATGTCCTTCTTCATGCTATCCCACCAATAGCAAGCCTTTAAGTCTTTGTATATCTTTGTACAACCAGGGTGAATTGAGTAAGGTGATTCATGTGCCTCTTTTAATATTGTCTCCCGTATGTGCTTCACATTAGGAACAACGATCCTCTTTCCCAGCCATAAGGTACCATGTTCATCCTCGTCAAATCTGAATTCTCTCCCTTCCTCGATCCTTTCCTTGATTTCCTTGATCTCCTCATCTGCGGTTGTGCCTCTCGAATTTCTTGCTCCAAGGTTGGGTTTAACTCCATCATCTCCATCTCATTCACAAACCCGAGGTTCAACCGTTCAAACTCCTTGCATAACTCGGATGGTAACTCTCGAACCGTGAGTTGATGACTTGCTCCTTTTCTACTCAAAGCATCGTCCACTACATTGGCTTTTCCCAGATAGTAGTTGATCCCCAAATCGTAATCCTTGATGAGCTCCAACCATCTTCGTTGCCTCAAGTTCGGATCTGTTTGTGTGAAAATATACTTCAAACTCTTATGATCTGTATAAATTTCACACCTATGTCCAAGAATGTAGTGTCTCCAAATATTCAATGCATGTACCACGGCTGCGAGTTCCAAATCATGTGTGGGGTAATTCTGCTCATGTTTCTTCAGTTGTCTTGATGCGTAGGCGACCACTTGACCTTCTTGCATCAAAACACACCCGAGTCCTTGTCTTGATGCATCACAATAGATATCGAAACTCTTGCTTACAACCGGTAGTACCAAAACTGGGGTTGTTGTCAACCTCTTCTTCAACTCCTAAAAGCTATTTTGACAAGCTTGGGTCCATTGGAAAGCCTTTCCCTTCATTAGCAACTCCGTCATAGGCTTGGCTATCTTGGAAAAGTCCTTGATGAATCTACGGTAATATCCAGCCATCCCAAGAAAACTCCTTATTTCCTTGACATTTTGCGGTGGTTCCTACTTCAACACGACTCTCACTTTTCCGGGGTCAACCGATACTCCTCCTCCTGAAATTATATGACCCAAAAACGACACCTCTCTCAACCAAAACTGACACTTGTTGAACTTGGCATACAATTGATGCTCCCTCAATTTCTGCAACGTAAGCCTCAAGTGTTCCTCATGTTCCTTCTCATCCTTCGAGTAGATCATAATGTCATTAGTAAACACCACAATGAACTTATCCAAGTACTCCATGAAGACCTTATTCATGAGGTACATAAAGGAGGCAGGTGCATTTGTCAATCCAAATGACATCACGGTGTACTCATAAGATCCATACCGTGTTCTAAAAGCTGTCTTGGGTATGTCCGATGGTCTAATCTTCATTTGAAAGTATCCCGACCTCAAATCAATCTTGGAAAAGACACAAGCACCCTTCATCTGATCAAACAAGTCTTCTATGCGCGGCAAGGTGAACTTGTTCTTGATTGTTACCTCGTTGAGAGCTCGGTAATCCACACACATCCTCTGGGATCCACCCTTCTTGTCCATGAACTGCACGGGCGCTCCCCAAGGTGAAGAGCTAGGGCGAATAAAACCCTTCTCTAATTGCTCTTGAATTTGCTTCTTGAGCTCCGCTAATTCCATAGGAGGCATCCTATACGGACTCTTAGCTATAGGTGCAGTTCCTGGTATTAAATCAATAACAAACTCAATGTCTCGATCGGGTGGCATACCTTGCAACTCGTCCGGAAAAACATCCAAAAATTCACACACCACCAGAATCTCCTCAATTGCGACACCGTCCATATGATTCAACTCCAATTGCTTCGGTGCGGTTTGAGATGCTTCAAATTCTACGATGATCCCTTCTTTGTTGGTCAACTTCACCGTCTTCGTGGCACACTCAATAACTACATTGTGCTTCCTCAACCAGTCCATACCAAGTATAATGTCCGATCCTTGAGAATCCAAAACAATGAGGTTGGTGGAGAAGTCTACCCCCCCTTATTCTAAGGCTTACTTTTGGACATACTATATTTGTCCTCATCTCTCCTCCAGGAGACTTAACCAATAGAGTAAACTTCATATGAGAGATAGACAAACTATACTTGGCAACATACTTTGTGCAATGAATGAATGCGATGCTCCAGAATCAAATAACATAGTCGTGGGGTTGGAGTTGGCGAGAAACATACCAATGACCACATCATCCGCTTGTTGAGCATCCTCCGTAGAGACATGGTTCACGTTGCCACGAGCAAAATTCTGCTGTCCACGGTTCCCTTGTGGTTGTCCTCCATTGGGTCTTGGGTTTTGCCTCGGAGCATTGCTTCCTTGACCAAGGCCTGACTTAGGACATTGATGCACAAAGTGTCCAGCTTCTCCACAAGTATAACACTTATTAACTCCACCGGAATTATTGGGACGAGCTTGGTTTTGAACATTTGCAGCAGGAAAATTAGCACGAGGTGCATAAGGCATTGGAGGCCTAGGTGCTTGCACAACAGGGCGCTGCTGCACAAACTGAGTTGGTCGTGGTGCATAACCAGGGCGCTGAGCAGGAATAGAAGAGCTGAAGTAAGGCGCATTGGGTGGCGCAAAGCAAGGGCGCACATTACTTCCTTGTTGTTGTCCTTGATATGGCGCCTTACTCTTGATTTCTTGCTCCATATAACGGATCTTGTTCTCAACCACAATTGCTTTGTCCACAAGCTTCTGAAAATTTGCATAGTCACAATTGAGCAATTGCACTTGAATTTCATTGTTGAGGCCTCTCAAGAACAAATATTGCTTCCGGCTGTCCCGACTAACATCCTCAGGCGCATATCTTGAGAGTTGAGTGAACTTGTTGAGATATTCACTCACGCTTGACCTTCCATGCCTTAAATTCTCAAATTCTTACCTCTTCAAGAGCATAACACCTTCCGGCACATAATGAGAATGGAAGCTCTCCTTTAATTCGACCCAGGTAATCCTCTCTTTATTCTCGTGAGCATTGCAAAAAGCATCCCACCAATCTGCAGCTGCTCCAACTAGTTGATGAGAAGCAAACAAGACCTTCTCCCGGTCACTGCATTGGACAGTAGCTAGCTTCTTCTCCATGTAAGACCTATGTGTGCTGAATACATTGGCTTGTAGTGAATACACTTGGCTTTGATGATAAAAGTTTTTAATATCATCAAAACACCTTTTTATCAAGGTCCGACTCTAGCACTGAGCTACAGCAAGGTCCGACGGTAGGTCCGGCTTGTTTTGGGTAGCTCCGGCTACGTAAGATGCTAGGTTCGACTTCTTGGTAAGGTCCGACTAGCTTTGGTTAGCTCCGGTGAGCTTTATCTTTAGCTCCGGCATGTCTTTGATAGCTCCGACGTGTTTTTGCTAAGCTCCGAGTTGATTTTTCTAGCTCTGGCTTTTGGGTTTACTAGTTCCGACTAGTTCTGGTTAGCTCCGGCGCTAGGTCCTGCTAGTTTTGTAAGCTCCGGCGGGAGCTTGGTTGTACTAGTTTTGGTAAGCTCTGGCGCTAGGTTCTACTAGCTTTTGTTAGCTCTGGCTCAAGGTCCAGGTTGCTCTGGCATGGTCCAGAACTTGACCGTAGTGCTTCTGCTTTTTATTTGCAATGTTTCGCACTTGCTTTACATTGTTGGAAAGATTACTTAGTATTCATTTGCTAAGTTTTTGGTGCGTTTTGGTTGATATGGATGATATCGTGTTACTATGCTTTGCAACATGCTTATGTGAGGTTCTCATTTAAGGTGTTGTGTTCGGAACTGACGTGAGTCAAGTCGAGGACTTGGGATCGTATGGATTGGTTGTTTATTCATGTGCAGGTGTTGCTTGAGTTCAAGACATGGCTGGTGACAGGATCCATTGGACTAGTATCAGGGAGGAGAAGAGGTTCCAACAACCAAATTTAGGAGGAATTGTGGTTGAGCTGATCAGGAGGTTGCGCAGCATGATTGAATCAAGAACAATGCATATGAAGGTATCGTGGACGTCGTTGGAAGATGTTTGCATGTATGCAAGGAGTGCATGGTTGTGGATACATGGTTCCGAGACGTGATGAAGAGATGTGGACGTAAAGAATTTGTCGGAAAGGTCCAACCGACTAGATTATGGACTCAGGCTGCGGCTGAGTCGGGTTTGACTCAAATATGGAAAGATTTGAGTTGGTTATGATAGGATTTCGTGTGGGTCACTAATTTGAGTTGTTTAGGAATGTGGGATACGTTCCTAAGGTGTTTTGAAGTCTTAAGATTGCTTCTATCTGCGTATAGAAGAATCTTGAGCAGTTATGGAAAGTTACGATTCATGATCTGAGTAGGATTGGAGTCCTAGTTGATATTGGGTTGACCTAAGGGCTGGTTATATAAGAAAGGGAGCCCAGAGCTCGTGTTGTATGACTTTGGGGACTGTTCCTCTTGTGTTCTATTGAATAAAATTCGTAGTTTGAAGGAACTTTTGTGCCTTGTTCGTCCGACTTGTTCCAGACAAGTTTTACTGGTCGAGTTTCTGGACAGCACTACCTTTCGTCGGTAGTTTTATCATAACTCAAGTTTTACAGATCCAATTGACGTGATTCTTTTTGGGTTGTCTTCAAAACTTGATTTTCTATCATCTGTCAAAATTTCACGGTCATTGGATTTGTGGTCTATGATCTACACGAGTTTCTTTGCAGCATTCCAGAACTGTTTTTTCTCGGGTAGGGCAGATTGACCATTGTTTGATCTTTCGATCATAACTTGAGTTTTTCTTGACGGATTTGAGTGATTCTTTTTGTTTTGAATTCGTGACTTGATTCTCTCTGATATCTATCACTTTTGTCACGGTGAAACACATTTAGATTAGTCTCACACACGATTTCTTTAACAGATGTTTTTCTGCCGAAAGGGTTTGGGGTTTAATTGTTTCCGCTGCATAAGATTTTTAAATCTACCATTCACCCCCCTCTGGTAGATTTTCACGTGCTCTTCGATCCTACAATTGGTATCAGAGCCACGGTACTCTAATCTTTGTTATTTGCACATGTTTTTGACTAATCATCATGGAGAAGTACTCCGTCAAACCTTGTGTGTTTGTTGGTATTGATTTTCAGGTTTGGAAGGCACGCATGGAGGCTTTCATCCAGGCACAAGTCTTTGCAATATGGGAGAAGGTATACAAGCCTTACGAAGTGCCATCAAACAATCAAGTTATAGCTACAAATCTGAGAGATGTCGACAACAACAACAAGGCTCGGAACTTGATCATACAAGGATTAACACAAAGTGACTTCGACCGTGTTGCACACCTCCGATCTGCATATGATGTGTGGAAAGCACTTTGTGACTACCACGAAGGATCCAACACGATCAAAGAGGTAAGGAAAGACATGTTCAAGAAAGAATACATGCGCTTCGAGATGCAACCCGGTGAGTCTATTGATGACCTTTTTGCTCGCTTTAATAAGATTCTCAGCAACTTGCGTAGTGTCAATGTTAACTTTTCAGATGCTGAAAATGCTAGGCAATTGCTAAGTGCATTAGATATGTCAATTTGGGAGATGAAAGTCACATCTATTCGTGAATCTACTGTCATGAGTTCTCTTACATTAGATGTACTCTATTCTAAACTAAAAACTCATGAAATTGACATCCTAGCACGTAAGAACCCCAATAAGTCTATTGCATTTGTTTCACAACGTGATATGTCTAGCTCCGCCCAATCATCATCTTGCAATACTCTTGCTTTGTTATCCTCACTAACCGTGGAGCAGATCGAAGAATTTTCAGAAGAGGAGTTGGCACTCATCTCTACTAGATTCTCAAAAGCATTGCAAAATGTGAGAACTAGAAGGAGAGGAAGCTCCGGACCTCAACGCTGTTTTGAATATGGTAAAACAGGACACTTTCATACAGAATGCCCTAACCTTTCAGGTCCGACCATCCGGGAAGAAAAACAAAGCAAGGTTCGGACCTCCTCTGGAAATTCCAACAAAAAGAAGAAATGTACCATAGGACGCAAGATGATCAACAGTTTCATCACCGCCCCTTCAAGAGTTCAGTTCAAGCGACGTGGACATTGGAAGTGATGAAGATGAAGATGATTTGGCAAACTTGTGCTTCATGGCGGGCAAGTCAAGATCAAGTATGGAGGAGGCAGAACACAACAGCGACAATAAAGAGGTATGTCCTACTTGCGAAGAAATGTGTGATGCTATTTCTCGTGCCACTATTATTGTTAAGAAAAAGGACAAAAAGCTTAGGGATAGTGCTGCTAAAATTGAATCACTAGAATCTGAAATCAACCGTTTAAAAACTTTGATTCCTAGTGATGATGCATGTTCCTCATGTGATTTAATATATGAACAATTATCCTCATCAAGAAGTGTGCACACCTCCACACTTGATAAACTTGAGTTAGAATTTGAAAAGAACAAAGAGCTTGCTGCACTTAATGATAAAAAGTTGAAAGATGCTAGCTGTTCTACAATTGATTTGCATTGTTCTACTTGTGATGATCTTGATAAGAAACTACAGGATGCTGAATGAAATTTCTATATTGAACATTGCTTTACGTTCTCATGAAGTTAAATTTTGTTCCAATTGCAAACTAAAAGGAAAAACTTCATGTGAAAATTGCCTTGATCTGTCCAATAAACTTGATGACATGCATAGGACATTAGATCGGTTTTGTAATGGGAATAAGAATCTAAACTTGCTGCTGAATTCTTCCAAGTCATGCAATGATAAAACTGGTTTAGGTTTTGATTCTCATACTCATGCTAAGGCACATCCGCCTAAAATTGTAAAGTCACTAGGAAGTGGTTTGATTCAAACAGTTCCTAAACAAAAAGGAGTGGTTTTCAAATCTGCAGGAGTGTTGTCTCATTCGGTTTCAAATAAAAATATTGCTTGCTCATCTAGACATGAACACAAAGTTAAATTTCATTGTACCTTCTGTGGTAGAGATGGTCATGTCATAGATTTTTGTTATAGACTAGCTAAACAATAGAAAAGGGAAAGAATGGTTGCTAAATCTCATAACTTTCATGCAAAATTTGCTGCACACATTGAACCGAATGTACAACCTGCTGTTTTGAGTCAAAAACATTCAAAGTTTACCTCCGGACCTTCTGTTTTTGCCTCCGGAGCTACTGATTTTTGTGCTACACAAGTAACACCTTATAGGTTAGTAGTTAAGAATAAAAAATCTCAAACTTCGACTCATAAACCTACTGTTTTGTCTCAGCTTTCGCGTGTTTTTCCTGCTGCACATCGCGTGACTCAGTACTGGATTCCTAAATGCCTTTTGACTAACCCTAGTATTGAGTCATCGACGTATTGTGCTTCTATGTAGGTTACACGTTTGAGGAAGGAGAACATTTGGATTGTGGATTCAGGTTGCTCAAGCCACATGACTGGTAACAAAGATTGGTTCTCCTCCCTCTCTTTTGTGTCACGTGTAGAGAATGTTACTTTTGCCGATAATTCTTCAACTCCTATAATTGCTAAGGGTTCGGTTAGAGTAAATGATCACTACACTTTGAAGGATGTGGCACTTGTCAAAAATTTGAAATACAACGTGCTTTCTGTTGCACAATTGCTAGATGAAAATCTAGAAATTATTTTCAATAAAAACTGCTGCAAAGTTGTAGGTTCAAATAGTGAGCTTATTTTTAACATGTCTCGTTTTGTAAGAGTTTTTAAAGCTGATTTTGATATGTCTTCCTCTAAGCATAGGTGTCTAGTTGCAAATGATTCGAAGGACTTATATTTTTGGCATCGTAGACTTGGTCACGTAGGCTTTGATCACCTAACGCGTGTTAGTGCTCTTGACCGCATACGTGGGCTGCCTAAGCTTAAAGGGGACAAAGAAATTGTGTGCTCTTCTTGTAGACATGCTAAGATGGTTGCAGGTTCACATACTCCTCTCACAATGATCATGACAACTGAACCATGTCAACTTTTGCATCTTGACATCGTAGGACCTTCACGTGTTCAATCCTTCGGAGGTAAATGGTATGTTCTTGTGATTGTTGATGATTATTCTAGATACTCTTGGGTTTACTTTATGGCGTCTAAGAATGAAGTTTTAGTCACTTTAGAACTTTATTTCTTAGATTATCAATTGATCACTCAGGATCATTAAAAGCAATTAGAAGTGATAATGGAACTGAATTTAAAATCAATCTTTTGATCATTTTTGTGCTGAAAATAGAATAGATCATCAATTCTCTTCACCATATGTACCTCAACAAAACGGTGTTGTAGAAAGAAAGAACAGAACCTTAGTTGAGATGGCTAGGACTATACTTGATGAATATCAAACTCCTAGGAAATTTTGGGCTGACGCGTTAGCAACCGCTTGTTATGTCTCAAATCGTGTTTTCTTGCATGCTAAGCTAGGTAAAACACAATATGAGCTTCGGTTTGGACATAGGCCTAGTGTTACACACTTTCGGGTCTTTGGTTGCAAATGCTTTGTTAAGAAACATGGTAATCTTGATAAATTTGAACCTAGATCCATGTTTCTTGGTTATCCATCTCATACTAGAGGCTACCGTGTGCTTTTACTTAACACTAACAAAATTGTGGAGACTTGTGAAGTGTCTTTTGATGAAGCTAGCCCAGGCTCCGGTGTTGCAGGACCAGATCCGTATCCTCAGGGGGAGGGTATTTTCGAAGATGAAGAAGAGCTGGTGATACTGCCTGGTAGTTCCGAAGTTGACACGTGTCCAGCTCCGAACATTGAACAAGCTCCGGCTATCACCTATGCTGGTCCTGATTGTCCACAAGTCACAAGCTCATCAATCTACGATGAACCTAATGAAGAAGAAGCTTGTGAGACATCTGTTCTCCTACGTTTTTACAAAGATCATCCCCCACAACATATGATTGGAAGCTTACACGAACGAGTCACACGATCCAGGTTTTGCGATCTAAACTCTCATGCTCATTCTGCTTTTGTTGCTTCTTTTGAACCCAAAGATATATCACACGCACTCACTAATGAATCTTGGATTATTGCCATGCAAGAAGAGTTAGAAAATTTTGAAAGAAATAATGTTTGGAAACTTGTACCTCCACCTCAAGGTCACACTTTAATTGGAACTAAATGGGTATATAAAAATAAACAAAGTGAGGATGGGGTTGTGGTTAGGAATAAGGCTAGGTTGGTTGCTCAAGGTTTCACTCAAGTTGAAGGTCTAGATTTTGATGTAACTTTTGCTCCTGTCGCCAGATTAGAAGCCATAAGAATTTTGTTAGCTTTTGCAGCATCTAAAGGTTTTAAGCTATTTCAAATGGATGTTAAAAGTGCTTTTCTTAATGGCTACATAGATGAGGAGGTTTATGTCAAACAACCACCGGGTTTTGAAAATCTAGATTTTCCTAATCATGTTTACAAACTGTCCAAAGCCTTATATGGTCTCAAACAAGCCCCTAGAGCATGGTATGATAGGTTAAAAACATTCTTACTTGAAAAGGGGTCTACCATGGGCAAGGTTGATAAAACTCTTTTGTGCTTAAGCATGGCAATGACTCATTATTCGTTCAAGTGTATGTGGATGATATTATCTTTGGTTGTGGTTCTCATGATCTTGTGTCCAAGTTTTCAGCAATGATGAGTTCCGAATTTGAAATGAGTATGATGGGTGAACTCACTTACTTTTTGGGGCTGCAAATCAAGCAAACCAAGGAGAGTACCTTTGTGCATCAAACGAAGTATACCAAAGACCTCCTAAGGCGCTTCAACATGGACAAAAGCAAGCCTCTTCGAACACCAATGGGAACAGCAACAACACTTGAACTTGATGAAGATGGTGAACCCGTGGATCAAAAAGAATATAGAAGCATGATTGGATCACTTTTGTACCTTACGGCATCAAGACCGGACATACAATTCAGCGTATGTCTTTGTGCACGGTTTCAAGCCTCCCCACGTTTTTCACATCGTCAAGCCGTCAAAAGGATTCTCAGGTACTTACATGGAACTCAAGAATTTGGCATTTTTCTTCCTTCTTCCTCAACCGTTACTTTGAAAGCTTTTTCGGATGCTGATTTTGGGGGTTGTAGGATTGATAGGAAAAGTACTTCCGGTGCTTGTCATTTTCTTGGTAATTCTCTTGTTGCTCGGTCATCTAGAAAACAAAATTCAGTTGCACAATCCACAGCCGAATCTGAATATGTAGCTACTGCTTGCTTGCTCACAAATTCTTTGGATTGTTCAAACACTTAAGGACTATGAGGTTGATCTAGATAGTGTTCCACTATTCTGTGATAACACTAGTGCCATTTGCATTGCTAAAAACCCCGTGCAACATTCTAGAACTAAGCACATTGATATTAGGTATCACTTTCTTCGAGATAATGTTGAAAAAGGAAACATTGTGCTTCACCATGTAGATACCGAACAACAATTGGATGACATTTTTACAAAACCTTTGGATTTCACTCGTTTTTGTTACATTCGTAGTGGAATAGGGGTTATGCATCCTCATGGCTTAAATTGAGGGGGAGTTTTTTGAAACTTGCGAAGTCTATGTGTGAATATGAAATTAAAATAATATGAGCATAGTATTTCATACATATATGACTTTGTGATTCCTTTTACATGCTGAAAGTTCTTACTACATTACTCGTGTTATACATTTTGTAGTTTTTGCCATGTCTAGTAATTGGAATAATTACTTACACTAAAACTGGTCATGGTCGAACTTTCTTGCTGTTTTGAACTTGTTACATGTTCACAAGTGCTTTTAATCATTAAGAATTAATCAAGTAATCAACTCACATGTTGAGTTTTTATGAACAAATATAAATTGAGAAAGATCAAGAGAATATGCATGCATCGCACTTCTTCTTTTGAGATAGCTTATCATTGCACTTAGATATGAACTTGGAAGAAGTTGTGTATGACAAAAACCATGTCCTTAAGCTTCTGATTGTCAAATGACATAGGCTTGACTTGGTTGGTTAGAATAAGTCAGATGCGCATATAATCTCTTGCAAATATCATATGATCCAAATTTATGCTTTGAAAAATAATAAAATGCAGCAACTAGTGTCATGCTTTCAGGTTTTGAAATAGTTAAGTTTGTGAGATCATGACTTGATTAAATTGAAAATTACATTTGATCTCTAGCATGGCTTACACTACTTTATGTATTTCATTGATGTGATAATGTAAGGTACTTGATAGTATGACTTGGATGAGCTTTGTTTATATGTATATGTTATAATATGCTCATAACAACTAAAGAGGGAGGATAATTTGTTTATATCTTATGACTTGCTGAATACATTGTCAAAGGGGGAGAGATAAGCATAAAGAGAGAGAGAATATGTGCATAAGGAGAGATAATAAAGGGGGAGAGATAATATGAGATAATTTTTCTTCTCATTTACTTTTGATTTACAAAGGGGGAGAAATTGTCTTCAAAACTTTTAATTAGAATAAGCCAATGTTTGGATTTTAAGTGGTGTTGCCAATGCATTCATCAAGGGGGAGATTGTAAGACCTATGTGTGCTGAATACATTGGCTTGTAGTGAATACACTTGGCTTTGATGATAAAAGTTTTTAATATCACCAAAACACCTTTTTATCAAGGTATGACTCTAGCTCTGAGCTACAGCAAGGTCCGACGGTAGGTCCGGCTTGTTTTGGGTAGCTCCGGCTACGTGAGATGCTAGGTCTGACTTCTTGGTAAGGTCCGACTAGCTTTGGTTAGCTCCGGTGAGCTTTATCTTTAGCTCCGGCATGTCTTTGATAGCTCCGACGTGTTTTTGCTAAGCTCCGAGTTGATTTTTCTAGCTCCGGCTTTTGGGTTTACTAGTTCCGACTAGTTCTGGTTAGCTCCAGCGCTAGGTCCTGCTAGTTTTGTAAGCTCCGGCGGGAGCTTGGTTGTACTAGTTTTGGTAAGCTCCGGCGCTAGGTTCTACTAGCTTTTGTTAGCTCCGGCTCAAGGTCCGGGTTGCTCTGGCATGGTGCGGAACTTGACCGTAGTGCTTCTGCTTTTCATTTGCAATGTTTCGCACTTGCTTTACATTGTTGGAAAGATTACTTAGTATTCATTTGCTAAGTTTTTGGTGCGTTTTGGTTGATATGGATGATATCATGTTACTATGCTTTGCAACATGCTCATGTGAGGTTCTCACGTAAGGTGTTGTGTTTGGAGCTGACATGAGTCAAGTCGAGGACTTGGGCTCGTATGGATTGGTTGTTTATTCATGTGCAGGTGTTGCTTGAGTTCAAGACATGGCTGGTGATGGGATCCATTGGACTAGTCTCAGGGAGGAGATGAGGTTCCAACAACCAAATTCAGGAGGAATTGTGGTTGAGCTGATCAGGAGGTTGCGCAACATGATTGAATCAAGAACAATGCATATGAAGGTATCGTGGACGTCGTTGGAAGATGTTTGCACGTATGCAAGGAGTGCATGGACGTGGCTACATGGTTCCGAGACGTGATGAAGAGATGTGGACGTAAAGAATTTGTCGGAAAGGTCCAACCGACTAGATTATGGACTCAGGCTGCGGCTGAGTCGGGTTTGACTCAAATATGGAAAGATTTGAGTTAGTTATGATAGGATTTCATGTGGGTAACGAATTTGAGTTGTTTAGGAATGTGGGATACGTTCCTAAGGTGTTTTGAAGTCTTAAGATTGCTTCTATCTGCGTATAGAAGAATCTTGAGCAGTTATGGAAAGTTACGATTCATGATCTGAGTAGGATTGGAGTCCTAGTTGATATTGGGTTGACCTAAGGGATGGTTATATAAGAAAGGGAGCCCAGAGCTCGTGGTGTACGACTTTGGGGGCTGTTCCTCTTGTGTTATATTGAATAAAATTTGTAGTTTGAAGGAACTTTTGTGCCTTGTTCGTCTGACTTGTTCCAGACAAGTTTTACTCGTCGAGTTTCTGGACAGCACTACCTTTCGTCGGTGGTTGAATGTAGGCCTAGAGGGGGGGTGAATAGGCCTTCTTGAATTTTCTCGGTTCCTGTAGCACTTCAACAACAAGGTCAAAACCAGATATATCGGACTAGTCCGGTAAAGTGCGGACTAGTCCGGATTTCACGGACTAGGTTGATCAAGTTAGGTCAATTTGATTGTTTCGTTGACGTTTGCAGCGGAAATATAAACTTCAATAACAGTTCAATGATTGTATGTCAAGTTCTATTGCAAGTATGATTCTTGTTCAACTATTTAACTTAAATTCAACAAGATGAATCAAACCCTAGATAATGTTGATCAACTAGAATGATGAACACAAACGAACAAGACACAAGATTTATCTCGTGGTTCGGTTACCACGAAGGCAACCTATGTCCACGTTGAGGAGCCCACAAAAGGACCGGGTCTTCACCAACCCTTCCCTCGTCGGATCGCCACGAAGGCCAATCCTCTTCCACTAAACACACAGGGGTAAATCACCAAGTTGAAGGGGCGATCTCACAAGTTGAGAGCTCCCTTGATTACAAGTTTCAAGACCACCAATAATACACTTCGAAATATACAAATTGAGATGCAAGATTGTGTTAGAGATTCAAACCAAGAGCTCAATCGTGTGCCAAGTGCCTCTCCAATGATCTACAAGTGATCTTCAATGGATTGATTGATTTTGCACTTAATTTCGTGGAGAGAGATGGTTTTTGAGTCTCTTGGGAGGTGTGACGGCGCTAGGGTTCGAGAGTGGGTGAAAGTGGGCCGTGCACCTCTATTTATATGGGGTTACTAGAAGTTACCGTTAGGGTTCAGAAAGATCGGACTAGTCCATGGTGGTGACCGGACTAGTCCGGTGTGCTGTGTGAAGCAAACCCTAAGTGTCCAGGAATCTCGGACTAGTCCGGTTCAAAACGGACTTGTCCAATTTTGCTACTGGAAAGCTTCGGACTAGTCCGATTGTCATCGGACTTGTCCGGACACATGAAACCCTAAGTGTTTAGGATGACAAGTCCGCACTTGGAGGACTTGTCCGATTTAGATCAGGGTGTATATCGGACTAGTCCGTGTAAACACCGGACTTGTCCGAAGTGGATCAGAAAGTATATCGGACTAGTCCGGGTCACAACGGACTTTTCCGATTTTGTGAGACTTGTGCATTGTTTTGAGGACTAGTCTGCACTGGGGAGGACTAGTCCGAAGTGGAACAGAAAGATATCGGACTAGTCCGGTGATGATCGGACTTGTCCGATCTGGTGCAGAATGGGATATCGGACTAGTCCGGCTGATATCGGACTAGTCCGGTCCTGTATAGCTTTGTGCATTGTGTGTGTGTGATTAAATGAGATTGAGCTCTTGGGTGTGTTTCCTTAACACACTCCATGCATACTAAACTACTAATTTCTTCTCCTTGAGCTCAAATTCATTTTCCTTCTCAATTTCCCTCTTTTTGGTACTTTGCTCATTTTTCATCATTTTCCTGCATTCATCTCAACAAACGGATTAGGATCCCAATTGCTTGTCATAAATCATCCAAAACCCACAAGGGAGTCCTAGATGCACTTTCAGTGGTTTTATCATAACTCAAGTTTTACAGATCCAATTGATGTGGTTCTTTTTGGGTTGCCTTCAAAACTTGATTGTCTATCATCTTTCAAAATTTCACGGTCATTGGATTTGTGGTCTATGATCTACACGAGTTTATTTGCAGCGTTCCAGAACTGTTTTTTCTCGGGTAGGGCAGATTGACCATTGTTTGATCTTTCGATCATAATTTGAGTTTTTCTTGACGGATTTGAGTGATTCTTTTTGTGTTGACTTCGTGACTTGATTCTCTCTGATATCTATCACTTTTGTCACGGTGAAACACGTTTAGATTAGTCTCACACACGATTTCTATAACAGATCGTTTTTCTGCCGAAAGGGTTTGGGGTTTAATTGTTTCCGCTGCATAAGATTTTTAAATCTACCATTCACCCCCCTCTGGTAGATTTTCACGTGCTCTTCGATCCTACACTCCATGGACTTGAGCCAATCATCCGCATCCATAGGGTCAGCAGCTTGAGCAAAAGTTGGCGGCCTAGTCCTCATAAATTCTCCCAATCGGTTATGAGGAGGTGGGGGTGGCGGTGGAGGCATGTGGGGCTGATTGTTGATATTGGCAGCCTGCAGCTGTCCCATTGTTTGTATCATTATCTGCATGAGCTGGTTTTGCATAGACAATAGCTGCTCAATGTTGATAGCTCCCTGAGCAAGTCCTTGCCCATTGTTGTTCTGAGGTACTCCATTGTTCTCCTCCTCATCATTGCCATCCCTCTGGTTGTGAGTCCTCACCATCTGAAGAAAAGCAATAGGTAAGAATTAGAAAACGTCCCCAACTATATGCATCAAGGGATATGAAACTAAACAGCTAGCTACACTAGCCTAGGTGGACATGGCAATGCAAAGGCATCCCAAAATCCTCTATTAAGCACCCAAGCAAACAATATATATAGCAAACAGCACTCCAAGCAAAAACACATCGATTCCTGAGTGCTCCTATGTGCTCTAGAGTGTCCATTCTATATAGGCTGCGTCCTACGGTCAACCTGTGGCTCTGGTACCAATCTGTGACGCTCGGTTCCGAAAAATGAACCAAGCTAACACATATGTGTGCCCAGGATGTTCACCACACATACACGAGTGAATTCACAAAAGAGTATACAGAAAATTACCACAGAACAAGATTAATTAACCAAATTTTATTACACAAACCATATTATCCTCGAATACAAGCTCTAATGAATATTAATGACAAGTTCAACTAATGCAGCGGAAATAAACTAAATAAGCAACTAAGCAAACTAAGCATAAGGGATAGCGTAGCTCCATGCAACACCACAGGCAAAGCTGACGGTAGACACGGCCTAGAACTCTGCATTATCGCCATTAAACTCCCAATCCTGACCTGCAACTGTTGGGTGGGGGATTGCAAGAGTGAGTACATGTCGTACTCAGCAAGTGTGGAAAGTATGACATGTGGCTTATTCAAATGTCGACAATAATAATGGTTAAGTGCTGAAAAGTACATTAAAACATTTGAAAAGCAATATATTATATATATATGTGAAGTAAACCCATCATAATCATAAGTAATACCATAATACTAGTCCATAATTCACCATCCTCATCCATAATTCTAGATTTCACCATTTGCCAATAACCATATTCAATACTAGAATTAAATCCATAACCATAATACCAACCATAACCATTACCAAACCATAACCATCCCAAATACCATCCCAATACCGAGTTCCCTCTAATCATGGAAGTTGTCCAGGTGCTCATAACCGGGAGCACGGCTATCATGATAGTTTTAACAGACTCTGCAGAGTTTGTACCACTTTACCCACGTGTTTGTGATTTCATCACCCGTCGGCGACTAAAGATCCTCCCTTATGCCAATTACACTTCCTTTGGTGTATGGCCAAGAGATCACAAAATAGCCTTTACAAAGGGATTACTAGCCTATTTAGACCCCACTGAGGTTTCACCGGTGGCGATGTCTCCCTGAAAGCACATCTTCAACCAAGAGCCCCCTCTTGAGCCATTCTGATCCCTGGGTAGTCCCACCAATCATCAACAAACCCAATCCGACTACCCCTTCCCCGAGCATCCACAATGGTCCAGACAGCACTAGCAAAACCCTAATTAACCAGCTACGCCGCACCCATAATTGGCCTCGTGGTGGCACTGTAATGCTGGCTTATTCTCGCATGAACTGGTCCATAGATCTAAAGCAAGCAACCACCATACATCCAACCCATCCACATACCAGGCTTGCTTAGATCGCCCATTACCATATCATATTATCCAGTTCATGTTAATCATAATATCATCCATGCATAATTAAGTTGAGTGGTATAGTTGTTTCCCATCCCAGTTGATTAAGCGAAGCAAAAGGTAAAAAAGCCCATCCCAACTCTCTAACATAATTTCCACATGACAAGGATGGTTAAACAAATCTAGTAGACTTCCTACTATAGGATTCCCATCAAATTGACATAAGCATGCAATTTCGCAAACAAAACATTTATTTTAAAACAACAGGATCAATATGCTTCAAGGACACTTGCCTTGCTCTTGCTGTTGATTAGGGTCAAAGCCTTCAAACTCTTGGTGTTGGAGATCCTCCGCGGCACTCTCTAGCGCAAATCCGTCTAATCCGCACAATAAACATACAAGACAAGAAACACAATCAAAGAGTGCACAAATATTACTCAATATGACATGACATGCATGATTGATGCAAATGCAAGGTAGAACTTGTTAATTGATTGCTTTTAATGACAACTAACTAGTTCTAATAGCTTTTAACAAGTTTATACAGGTTTGGATTTGATTAGATCAAATTTTAGAATTAATTTAACACAATTTAACCATGAAGATCGGACTAGTCCGCTAGGGACCGGACAAGTCCGCCCTCTGCGAGATCAGCAGATTAGGGTTTTCTAGATCGACGTAAATTCGGAGACTAGGGGTTGAATTCACGTAAGGAAAAGAGAATAGAAAGTATACCAGGTGTTTAGTACTCCAGTGAATCAAGAAACTTGGAGGTAACACTTGGATCTTGATGATCTAGGGTTGGCGATGAACTTGGGGATGAATTGGTGGTGAAGAACGAAACTTGGTGGAGATCTTGATCCTCTTTTGTTTCCTCCTCTTCTTCTTCTTGCTTGGGATCTTCTCCTCCCTCCTTGATGGTGGCTCTCCACGAACTAGAGTTTGGGTGGGTGGAAAAGTGGCAAATAGATGTCAATCCAAGGGGTGGGGCTGTTTATATAGGGGTGGAGGCTAGGGTTAGATGGATTTCGAGTTTTGGGATGAGTAGAGGCCGGTTTAGAGTCCCACAAGGGCTCTAAAAGAGTTAGGCCGACGTCCCTAGGCCCACTTAACATGAAACCCAAGAAACTAGTCGTAAGACAAAAGATCAACTCGGAGTCGCGAAATATTGGACAAGTCCGGAAAAGACCGGACTAGTCCGAAGTCGTCCAGAGAGAAAATCGGACAAGTCCAACTTTGAACAGGGAGGAAAACGGACAAGTCCGCTGGAACACCGGACTAGTCCGGAAAAGTCCAAGGACTTAGCACTTTTTCAAGGATTCTTGGAATATCGGACTAGTCCGCACAAAATCGGACAAGTCCGAAAGTTTCCAGGGGCCAAATCGGACTAGTCTGCAGCAAAAACGGACAAGTCCGTTTTTAGTCAGAGAGAAATCGGACTAGTCCTCAGCAAAATCAGACTAGTCCGCACTTTCCTGCATTTAAAGTGCGGTTTTGTTCTAAATCAATTTTAAACTCGTTCCTCTTGTTGTGGGTTAATGTCAAACATGTATATGAGTGTATGTAGGGCATGATGCATGAAAATGAGGGTGTTATATCTGACCTGGATCCGCCTGTGTGTGGAAGGAGGAGTGACTCCCCAGGCGGTGTTTTGCAACTTCCTGACCAACAGGTGGGCTCCGTTGAAGAGGAGGGAGAAGTTGGATTGGGCCCTCAACAGTATGCTGGACGACGACCGGATCATGACCGGTTTGAAGTCCAACATGGAGGGTGCAACTTTGGAGTTCTACCTGAAGAAATTCCAGCACGGCATCGACGTCGAGGGCGATGATTTGGCTCCGCCACCGGCTTTCCTCCCATTGAACAAGGAGGCAGCATTCAGTAGGGAGCTCCAGCAGACGATGCCGGTGCTTGACGACCATGGTGTCGTTGAGAGGCGCTCAACCACCGGGCTGGCAATCTCCAAAGCTCTAGAGGGTGGCTCCGTCCCCGTCCCTAAGCCAAGAACCGAAGTCATTGGCAAGGGCAAGGAATTGGCGGAGCCCTCGAGCCGTAAGAGGAAGCATGTCGACAGGAGGGCCAAGCATTCTTCTTCCGCAGCGTCCCCTTCTCCCCGGAGGGGAAGGTCTTCAATGGCGACGTCTACTCCAATTGCGACATCTTACAGGGGTGCTAGCTCTGGCCAAGTGACTCTGGTCCCAGGGCCAATTGAGGGCTCTGGGTCCGGAGGTCCTTCCCGGTCAAGGGGGGCCTCGACCAGAGCAACACTGACAGCAGCAGCAAGCTCCAGGGGGTCCTCCGGGACTACCATGCTAGTGTCGACAGGGGCCAGTCCGGAGCGTCCGGGGAAGAGGTTCCGCGGGAACTGGTGTGGAAGCCTTCCGAGGTAATTTCTGATTTTTTTACCTCAGTCAGTTGTTTTATTGTTAACTGTATTTTGAGTCTCTTCGTCCTTCATTCACAGCGTATCCAAGAAAAGGGCTGAAGCTCCGGCCCCTGCAGCAGCAGTTGAGGTTGTGCAGGCTGAAGCTCCGGCTCCGATTCCAGCGCCGCCCCAAGAGGTAGCAGAGGCTGCAGCAGCCCCAGCGCCGGCTGTCGTGGTATTGGACGACTCATCCCCAGAAGCTCCCGTGGTAGCACCGGACCACGGGACTGAAGATGTACTAGCAGCACCAGCCTCGGAGGTTGAGGCTCCGGGCTTGGATGCTATGATGTTGGACGCTCCAGCCGCAAAGCCAGAGGAAGCTGCGATTCCGGCCCTAGAGTTGGATGTTGTTGAAGCCCCGGCAGTCGAGCCGGTGGTTGAGGAGGTCCCGGCAGTAGAGCCGGGTGTTGATGAAGCTCCGACACTTGAGCCGGTCGTAGATGAAGCTCCGGTGGCAGAGCCGGTTGCTGCAGGAGTTCCGGCTGTGGAGCTGGCTGTGGAAGAGGTTCCGGCGTCTGAGCCAGTTGTTGCGGAGGCGACGGCGCCTGAGTCTATAGTGGTCGAAGTGCTAGCGCCGAAGCCCATGATAGCTGAAGCGCCAGCACCTGAACCAGAGACGGAGGAAGCACCTGTGCCGGAGCCAGAAGTAGCTTCTTCTCCGGCTGAACCTTCAACGCCCATTCCAGAAGCAGTGATTCCGGAGGTGCCCGTTGCCGATCTAGAGTGCCAGGATGAAGCTACTGGCCCCCCGCTGGAGGGACCAATTGTTGATGACCTGGCAGCTGGGCCTTCGAAACCAATTCCGGAGGTCGGTACTTCTGCTGCAAGAACTTCCTCGGCGGCAGCCAAGGCTATCCCGGAGGATGACCCTAGTGCCGTGGAAGCTCAGGGTACCGTATCATAGAGTGGGACCCAATTTTTGTTGCTGGAGATCCGCTGGAGCCAGCGGAGATGACTCTTGTAGGTCCGGACCCGATCCCCCTATCGTTGTCTATCGACAACGCCTGCTCCAGCCTTCGCCAGGTTCAATTGGCCTTCTATCACGACAGCAAGGCCCTCGAGGAGGAGCGCCAAACCCTTAGGAGGTGGCGCAACCGACTCCATTTTGAGACCAAGCTGGCACAGTCGAGGCTGGATGACGACAAGGAGTGGGTGCGAAGGGAGAAAGCCCGCCTTGAGTACTGGAGTAAGTTGTTGGATGAGAGGGAAAGCATGACGCGGGCCCTTGACAAACAATCCCAGGCTATATATGATCAGGCCAAGGCTGCCAATAGTGCAGCTAATGAACGCCAGGAAAGGCTCTCTGCCATCCATGATAGTCTCATCAAGCGCCGGGAGGCTCTTGAAGCTCGGGAAAAATGGCTGGAAGATGAAGAGCAGAAACTCCTGGAGCTGTGAGACGACCTCGTGAAGGGGAGGAGGAGCTTGTCCAAAAGACAGCTCTGACTGACAAGAGCCTTGACGAACGCACCAAGAAATTGGATGAGCGTTGCAAGGAGGAGGAGAAGAAAGCCTGGGAGCGAGGGCAGGAACTCTACAAGCAGGAGAATGCCATCGCCGCTTAGGAGAAGAAAGTGCGGGGCCAGGAGAGAGATTTGGTCAAACGCCAGAACAAGATCCACCTCGGGAGGAAGAGCTCAGCAAGCTCGAAAGGCAAGTTGCTGAAACAATTCAGCAGAATGCCAAAGAGGTGGAGCGTCTTGCTGGGGAGAGCTTGGAGCTGGCGGCGGCCAAAAGATCCTTGGCGGGGATGCGTGGTGCAAGGGTTGTGGAGTCCCAACAAGTTTGGGACTTCCTGGGCAAGGCCAACGACGCGCTGACACCAATGGGCTTCAGTCTCATGCGTCCAGATGATCCGGAGCCGGAGCTGGACCAGGAATTGGAGGCGCTGGGTTCAGCAGGCAACAAACTCTCCAAGGTGGGCGATGTCATCGCGGACCAATTGGAAATGGAGGGTCAGTCCTTGGTGAAGAACATCGCAGAGTATGTGCTGACGTGCTACACCAGCTGGGACCCTCAATTTCCTCTGGACCTGGTGCTTGAAGGTCCCATCAAAGGAGAGGGTGAAGACGCCCGAGCCAACGTGTCGGAAGTGGCCCAGAAGGTTGCCCAATTCTTCCATAGGGTCTAGGATCGTCTCCTTGTAGCTCCCGCTTGTACTTTCTCTTCTTCCTCCCCAATTTTGTAATCTCTTGTCTCTAGATGAATGAAATCCAAATTTTTGTGAATTTGAATTTCATTTTTTGTCTTCAACACCTTTGTCTCGCTTGGCCCGTTGGTAGATGTACACAATTTTATTGTGAACATGTACCACGAGGATGTACCAGGTGTTGAAGACTTGCATGCTTCGAACTTGTAGAATGTAGGTCTGAAATCTTCGATAGTGTAGGCCCCCTGAGGCTGTCGGAGCTTAGTGGCTCCAGCATTGACCATCGCCGGAGCTTTGTAGCTCCGGAGCATTGATGGTTAGTCCTCTGGGGTGTCGGAGCTTTGGTAGCTCTGACAGTGACCTCCGCCAACACGTGTTGTGTCAATGTTAGACTCCACTTTAGAGTCTTTACACCATCTTCACGTTGACGACTTGCCTCCTAGCTTTACTGAAACTGAGTAGCTCCAGAAATGCTCGATGTCAATGTTTTAACATTGACTACAAGCCGCCGAGAGGATGTCGGAGCTTATTTATTTTTCCTGCATACTGAAGTCAAAAAAACAGTAAAATCCATTTCCTATCTATAACTTCATTGCAGCTTATTGTTCCAGAGAAAGTTTTAGACCGAGCATAATTCTCAATACAATCAAGAGCGTTGTCTAGCTTCCTTCAGGTCTGATTGTTTCCGCACTTGCCTTACTTCGGCCCGCCGGGGTGTAGGTAGAGTGGCGTACTTAGGGTGTAGGACCAGGCTAAGTCGATAGCACACTCCGGCTCTAGATTGGCTTGGTGGCATTCAGACAAGTAAGCCATCAACAATGCTTGAACCCGGAAGGATAGACAATGCAACTCGAATTGTACATGAACTGGTCAAACTAAAGTTTCTTAAGAACTGCACAACTTTGTTATAGACAAGAAAGAGAAAAATAAAAAATATTGAGCCTATACAAAGTAAATGCACGTGGAGTCTGTTTTCACACAATGATGTCTTTCATTATAGGTCCGGGGTACAGGGGAAACAAGTACACTCTTAGGGTACAGAACCAAGCTAAGTGTGTTTCGTTTCTCGTTTGACCCAAGGTAGCTAGCTACACTTTTAGTTCTAAGACTGTGACAAGTGTTGCATGGGCGTTGCGGACCTAACAGGGTAGGTCCGGCTGCCCTCCCGAAGGAGCTACCCGACTCTGTACAATTACTCTATAACATACACCATATGTAATTACAGACTCACCTCCGTGATACTAAGCGTAGAACTTATGGAGGTGCTCAATGTTCCAAGGATTTGGGAGAGGTGTCCCATCCTCGGTTGCCAAGCAAACACATCCACGACGGGATACTTTGATCACTCGAAAGGGTCCCTCCCAGCTGGGGGAGAGTTTGTTTAACCCTTCTCTAGATTGTATTCCCCATAGCACCAGATCGCCTTCCTCAAGCTGTTGGCTATGAACATGCTGTTGGTGATAGCACCGAAGAGCTTGGCGGTATCGGGCATTCCGAACAGCTGCTCGGCACCTTCCCTCTTCAAGGAGATCTAGGTCTTCACGCCGGAGCTGGTCCTGTGTGGCTTCGTCGGAGGTCCGGACCCGGAGCGACCCCAAGGTGATTTCCGGAGGAAGGACTGTTTCCGCTCCGTACACCAGGAAGAAGGGTGTCTCTCCAGTTGACCGGTTTGGAGTAGTCCTGTTGGCCCATAAAGTGGGCGGAAGCTCTTCAATCCAGTTGGCACCATGCTTTTTTAGGTGCTCATATGTGCGCGTCTTGAGTCCTTTCAGGATTTCTGCATTTGCCCTCTCGGCTTGGCCATTGCTTGCCGGATGAGCTACAGAGGCGTAGCTAACTTGGATGTCGAGGTCTTCGCTGTATCCTTGGAAAGCAGAGCTTGTGAATTGGGTCTCATTATCTGTTATGATTTTGTTCGGGACTCCAAATCTGCATACTATGGACTACAAGAAATTGATAGTTGATTGCTTGTTTATTGTCACAACTGGAGTTGCTTCCGGCCATTTGGTAAACTTGTTGATGGCAACATACAGGAACTTGTAACCTCCGACGGCTCTTGGGAAAGGTCCCAAGATGTCCATCCCCCACACGGCGAAAGGACATGTAGGAGGTATCATTTGTAGAGGTTGAGCCGGTGTATGAATTTGCTTTGCATGGAACTGTCATGCTTTGCATTTCTTCACCAGCTCAATTGCATCCTGGAGCGCTGTAGGCCAGTAAAAGCCATGCCGGAAGGCTTTATCGACCATCATGCGGGAAGACGCGTGGTTCCCACACTCGTCTCCATGGATTTATGTGAGGAGCTCGCAACCTTCTTCCCTTGTGATACACCGCATTAGGACGCCATTGGAACCGCGCTGGTAGAGATCCCCTTCTACCAACATGTATCTTTTAGCCAATCTGACTATACGGTCAGCGGATACATCATCGTCAGGAAGGATATTGTCTTTCAAGTAGCTCCAGATCTCCAAGATCCATGCATCGGAGCTTGCTTGAGCATTTGAGTCTTGCGTGCTGGGTTACTCGGAGCTTCCTACAGCACCTACGACCCTTGATGGTTGCCATGGTAACAGGGCCATCGGGACCACCAGCTTCGGGATGCTGGTCTCGCCCCCTTCGCTCAGTTCGGCAGGCTGAGCTGTGAGTTTTTACAACCTCCGGCCGAAGGTTCCGTCAGGAGCAAGAGCTACGGTTGATGCTTTCGTCGAGAGTTCGTCAGCTTCAGCATTATGGATACGCTGGACATGGTGGAGATCCAAGACTTCGAAGTCCTTCTGAAGCCTCTGGACTTCAAGGAGATAAACAGCTAATTGAGGATTGTTACAGGAGCATTCACCCTTCACCTTTTTAATGATGAGCTGCGAATCTCCCTTGACCAACAGCTGCTTGACACCGTATGATAGTGCCACCTTTAATCCATAAATGAGTGCTTCATACCCTGCCATGTTGTTGGTCGCCTTAAAGTCAAGGTGGACCATGTATTTTACCTTCTCCTCGGATGGAGCGAGGAGAAGGACTCCATCTTCGGCCCCCTGCTTTTGCATGGAGCCATCGAAGTAGAGGGTCCAATGAGGTTCGGTGAAGACCGGAGCCTTAAGTTCCGACTTCTGCTCACTAGGGCCCCCAGGGTTTGATGGAGAGGGGGTCCATTCCGCCACAAAATCTGCCAATGCTTGACTCTTGATCGCTTGCCTTGGGACGAATTCAAGATCGAATTCAGCCAATTCCGCTGCCCACTTTGCAATGTTCCCAGTAGAGTTGGGACTATGCAAGATCGCACGCAGCGGATAAGAGGTCACCACTGATATCTTGTGAGCTTGGAAGTAGTGGCAAAGCTTCCTGGAGGCGATGAGAACTGCATAGAGCAGCTTGTGTACCTCTAGGTATCGAGTCTTGGCATCATGTAGTACTTCGTTGATGAAGTACACTAGGGGTTGGACTGTCCGGACCCTCCCGGAGGGGCCCGGAGCTTCCTCCACATCGACCTGGACACTCTCGGAGGGGTCCGGACCTGCTCTGGAGAAAGGTCGGGAAGGTCGAAGGTCCGAAGGTCAGAGCTGAAGCTAGACAAAAGCCTCGAAGCTTATGAGGTTCAGCCCCGAACCTCCGTCCACCATCACATGGTGGAGTTGAATGTTGTTGATGGTAGGGGATACCATCAGAGGTAGCTGGCCAGCTCTGATCATGTTCCGAGGGCAGTTCGAAGCATCAAAAGTGATGGTAGTGTCCATCCACTTTCGATGAGGTTCCGCCCTGGCTGTAGGAGCTACTGGGGCCATGTCTCGCTGCATGGTCTTGAGGATACGGCGGGAGGTGATGTCCCATGAACCACCAAAGATGGTGTTCATGGTCTTTTGACGCTCATTGTCGGAGACGTCGGAGTCGTCGTCAACGGAGGTGTACACAGCCTTCAGGACCTTTTTAGGGTCATGGAAGCCCAACTCCTCTTCAGCCGGAGCTTCGTCGACTTTCTGCTTTCGTTCCCTCTGACGGAAAGGAACTTCTTCCCAGCGCTTGTGGTAGCGCTCAGCAAGGTTTTGGACCTCCCGGCAGTCCTCCAAGTTGTGGCCGTTCGACTTGTGGATAGGACACCACATTTTGGAGTTGCCACCGTCTTCAGAGGACGACCGAGGTCGTTTCTCAGGGTGTGGCCCCCGGCCACCCGGAGCTGCAGCAGCTGCAGCGTTGGATGTGCCGGCCGACGACTTCTTTTTGCCGTTGGACTTTTTCTTCTTTTTGCCACTCCCGGGGGTAGTGGCTTCTCCTTTGGAGGATTTTTTGCCATCCTCTGGAGGTGGTTTGGAATGCATCTCACGGCCCTCCGCAGCTTTGGCACACTTGTTTGCCAAGCCGAAGAGCTCCGTGACGCTGGTGATCTCCTTGACTGCCAGCTTCTCCAGCATTTTCTTATATCGCATGCCCTGTCTAAATGCCACGATGACAGAAGCGCTAGAGATACAAGGAATAGTGTTTCGTACCTGGGAGAACCTCTGGATGAATGAGTGCAGGGATTCTCCCCCCTTTTGCACCACTGCAAAAAGGTCTAGTTCGGTGCCTGGTCGGGTGTATGAACTCCCGAAATTGGCGGTGAACTGTTGGCACACTTCCTCCCAACTATTGATAGAGTTGTGAGGAAGGCTCATGAACCAGGACCTGGCGGTGCCAGTCAAAGCTACTGGGAAGTAATTGTCCATTACAGCCTCGTTACCTCCGGCCACAAGGATTGCGGTGGTGTAAATTTGGAGAAACTCGACGGGGTTAACAGTCCGGTCAAACTTCTCCAGCAGGTGTGGCCGGAACTTTTGTGGCCATCTGACCATGCGTAGGTGCATGGCCAGTGCAGAACAGCCTCCTCCTACTCCCTTGGGAGCAGGGCTGTATCGAGCTTCTCGCCTTTTGCGAGCATGCTCGATATGGACACGGCCATCCTGTTGAAGGTAACGGCGATCAAGCTCCGCCCGGAGGTCATGAGTTGACATCCTGGTTACCATATGAGTACGTCGCGCCCCAGAGGGTAGCAACGTAACTTGATGTGACGCAACACGCCTCCTATTCTGGGAAGCATGCGGACCAAGTCTGCCAGACACAGTCCGGCACTGTGATGGGGCCCGCCCTGAAGGAGGAGGACCTTGATTACTGATGCGGTCGGCTGCTGCTGCAACCAGATGTTCCACATCAGCTCTCCACTGCTCCATTGCACCCTGGGATGCACCTGGAGGTGGTGGATGTTGTAGGAGAGCACGTGCTGCATGAAGCGCGTGTTCAGGGTTGTTGTTGTTTGTCGATGCAGTGACTGACACCAATGCACCGTCACGTTCCTCAGCTTGACGTGCTGGTGCAGGCGGTGGTGGTGAAGGCATGACTTCTACTGGAGCCACAACACCTGCTAGTTGCTGCGTGTTGGAGGGATTGCCTCCAACGGGTTGAACGGCAGGGTTGCCGTTGGATGATCCAGCAGCTGAGTTCACCATACTTGAAATCTCGGGCGCCCCCTACCTGGCGCGCCAACTGTCGATATTTGGAACGGGCAAATCTCCCGACACTACTTTTGGTAGATCGAGGAGTTGTAGTTCGGTAATGGGCGCGCAGAGATTCAAGAAGGTGAAAGACACGTGTACACAGGGATTTACGTGGTTCGGGATGCCTGAGCTTAATACCCTACTCCACAGGATGTGTTGGTGATGTATTAAGCTCGGGAGTCTAGAAGAAGCTCCAGAAGAAGAAGCTCGTCTAGCTCAGGGTGTTCAGCCGTGGTCTAGAACCGTCCCTTGTGTATTGTCGCCCAGTCCTTTTATAGTACAAGGACAGGTCGTTACAACGTCAGGCTGGCCCGACAGGTGGCCCGGGCTGTTACACACGCTTGATACACAACAAATTGGGTTAATTACCCTTAATAGCCTGGTAATGGGCCTTAATAGTGCCGTTACCAGTATTAAGGGTCATCCGATCGTGTGTCATTAATATGGCATTAATGCACTTAATCGGGTCTTGAAGTCTTTGATTGATCCTTGAAGGTACGGAGTCGTTGGGGGTCCTCCGGCCTAATAGTAGAAGTTGAAGGTCCGGCGGTTGCCACGTGGCAGCTCTGGAGCTCACCATCGTGGACGGGTAGGTCCGGTGCTGTTGGACACGTGTCAGTACCAGAGCTTTCCTCTGTCTGGGGTTAGGTCCGGGGGTGCCATATTGGTATTCTGACCGGAGCTTCCCAGGTGCGGGTGATAGCTCCGGTCTTGTGATACACGTGGCGGCCCCATGACCAACCATGTCAGGGGAGCAGGTCCGACTACACCTGACATGTGGGGCCTTCGGAGGTCTTCAAATCTGGTATATAGAGTTTCCTTGTGATCTTTGCAATCCCAAGGGGTATCCGGTACGGAGGGTACCGACAGTTTTCCAAATGGACCCAGCCGGCTCTGAACAACAATCAAGTGGGGAAATCATGATAAGGCCTTCTTTTCCTTATTGGTATTGGAACGAAGATGTTTCTAAGCAATTCTCACATAATGGTCTAGTAGCAATTGTGTATGAAACTTGGAAAGTAGGCGATAAGTTTATTTGGTTGTCTGGAGGTTCTTATTGGTCTGGGAAACATTACAAAGTTACTAAACGAAGATACAATAGAGGTAAGCATGTAATAATTCCCTGTACATTGGAAATTGAATTTGCCCGGCATTTCCATGTCCCTCTAATGTATATGCATGATGCATATAGCATCAAACACAAAGAATACTCCATCATGACAAGAATGTGTTCTTATTTGCTTTTACCCAATTCCACCTAATTGGTTACCATCTATAATCGTTCATGTACAAACAACATGGGGCCAATAGGATCAAATTCATGGTCCCAATATAGGCATTATTATCACAATCCAACATATTTTGAGTGACATAACATATGTATGAGGCATATAGCATCGGACAGCAAAATTACTCCATCACAACAAGAATGCATTATACCGTGGACCTAACCTCTGGCTTATAAGAAATAAAGTGTGAATAGCCGTGTTAAGCTTTGTTTCCTAACCATGTACATGTCACATGTTCCCTTGCCAAGCATGAATTTATTTTGTTGGCTCCATACCGTGTTTCCTTTTTCTTCCTTAAACTGTTGAGTTTTACTTCATAGTAACCATTCAAGATTCATTATTCCCGTTGATTGTTGATAATTCTAAACACTTTATCTTTTTTACTCTCCATGCCATTTCCTATCAAGTAAAGAATGGGTTAGGATTCTTCAAAACGACTCAGTCTCCTTCGAACTATAATCAAGTGAGCAAATCATGAGAAGACCCTCTTTTCCTCAGTGGTATTGAAATGAAGAAGTTTCTGAGAAATTCTCACATAATGGTCTGACAATAATTGTGTATGAAATATGGAAAGTAGGTGATAAGGTTGATTGGTTGTCTGAAGGTTCTTATTGCTCTATGAACATTACGGAGTTACTCAACAAAGATACAGTAGGGGTAAGCATGTAATAATTCCTCGTACATTGGAAATTGAATTTGCTTGTAATTTCCATGTTCCTGTAATGCATATATGTGATACATATAACATCAAACACAAAAAAATCCATCATCACAAGAATGTGTTCGTGTTTGCTTTTACCCGATTCCACCTAATTTGTTACCATCTAAAATCAGTAATGTAAAAACAACATGGGGCCATTAGGATCAATTTAATCGTCAAAATATAGGCATCATTATCATAATCCTACATATTTTGAGTGACATAAGATATGTATGATGCGTATAGCATCAGACACAAAAATTACTCCATCATGACAATAATGCATTATACCGTGGACTCAACCTCTGGCTTAAAAGAAATAAAGTGTGAAATAGATGTGTTAAGCTTTTTTTCATCACCATGTACATGTCACATGTTCCCTTCCCAAACATGATTTTAATTTGTTGGCTCCATACTGTGTTTCCTTTTTCTTCCCTTGAACTATTCAGATTTACTTCATACTAACCATTCAAGATTCATTATTCCCGTTCATTGTTGATAATTCTAAACACTTTATCTATCAGGTAAAGAATGGGTTGGGTTTTTTAAAAGGACCCAGCCTGCTCCAAACTACAATCAAGTGAGGAAATCATGATAAGGCCCTTTTTTCCTTAGTGGTATTGGAACAAAGATGTTTCTGAGCAATTCTCACATAATGGTCTAGTAGCAATTGTGTATGAAACATGGAAAGTAGGCAATAAGGTTGAATGGTTGTCTGGAGGTTCTTATTTGTCTGGGAACATTACGAAGTTACTAAACGAAGATACAATAGAGGTAAGCATGTAATAATTCCCCACACATTGGAAATTGAATTTGCCTGGCATTTCCATGTCCCTGTAATGTATATGCATGATGCATATAGCATAGAACACAAAAAATACTCAATCATGACAAGAATGTGTTCTTGTTTGCTTTTACCCGGTTTCACCTAATTTGTTACCATCTATAATCGTTCATGTCCAAACAACATGGGGCCAATAGGATCAAATTCATCATCCCAATATAGGCATCATTATCACAATCTTACACATTTTGAGTGACATAACATATGCATGATGCATATAGCATCGGACATCAAAATTACTCCATCATGACTATAATTCATTATACCGTGGACTCAACCTCTGTCTTATAAGAAATAAAGTGTAAAATAGCCGTGTTAAGCTCTGCTTCCTAACCATGTACATGTCACATGTTCCCTTGCCAAACAAGATTTTATTTTGTTGGCTTCATACCATGTTTCCTTTTTCTTCGCTTGAACTATTAAGTTTTACTTCTTAATAACCATTGAAGATTCATAGTTCCCATTGATTGTTAATAATTCTAACACTTTATCTTTTTACTTGTCATGCCATTTCATATCAGGTAAAGAATGGGTTAGGGTTTTTCAAAAGGACCCATAGTGGTATTGGAACAAAGATGTTTCTGAGCAATTCTCACATAATGGTGTAGTAGCAATTGTGTATGAAACATTGAAAGTAGGCGATAAGGTTGATTGGTTGTCTGAAGGTTCTTATTGGTCCGGGAACATTATGAAGTTACTCAACGAAGATACAGTAGAGGTAAACATGTAATAATTCCCCCGACATTGGAAATTGAATTTGTTTGGTATTTCAATGTCCCTATAATGTATATGTATGATGCATATAACATCAAACACAAAAAATACTCCGTCATGACAAGAATGTGTTCTTGTTTGCTTTACCCGATTCCACCTAACTCGTTACCATCTATAATCGTTCATGTACAAACAACATGGGGCCTTTAGGATGAAATTGATCATCCCAATATAGGAATTATTAACATAATCCTACATATTTTGAGTGACATAACATATGTATGATGCATATAGCATCAGACACAAAAATTACCCCATCACGACAAGAATGCATTATATTGTGGACTCAACCTCTGGCTTATAAGAAACAAAGTGTGAAATAGATGTGTGAAGCTTTGTTTCCTAACCATGTACATGCCACGTGTTCCTTAGCCAAACAGGATTTTATTTTGTTGGCTCCATACCGTTTTCCTTTTTCTTCCTTAAACTATTGAGTATTACTTCATACTAACCATTAAATATTCATTATTCTTATTGATTGTTGATAATTCTAAACACTTTATCTTTTTTACTTGCCATGCCATTTCATATCAGGTAAAGAATGGGTTAGGGTTTTTCAAAAGGATCTAGCCTGCTCCGAACTACAATCAAGTGAGGAAATCATGACAAGGCCCTCTTTTCCTCGTTGGTATTGGAACGAAGAAGTTTTTGAGCAGTTCTCACATAATGGTCTAGTAGAATTTCTGTATGGAACATGAAAAGTAGGCGATAAGGTTGATTGGTTGTCTGAAGGTTCTTATTGGTCTAGGAACATTACAAAGTTACTCAACGAAGATATAGTAGAGGTAAGCATTTAATAACTCCCCGTACATTGGAATTTGAATTTGCTTGGCATTTCCAAGTCCCTGTAATGCATATGTATGATGCATACAACATCATACACCAAAAACACTCCATCATAACAAGAATGTGTGCTTGTTTGCTTTTACCAAATTCCACCTAATTTGTTACCATCTATAATTGTTCTTGTACAAACAACATGGGGCCAATAGAATGAAATTCATCATCCCAATATAGGCATTATTACCGTAATCGTACATATTTTGAGTGACATAGCATATGTATGATGCATATAGCATCAGACAAAAAAATTACTCCATGATGACAAGAATGCATTATACTATGGACTCAACCTCTGACTTATAAGAAATGAAGTGTGAGATAGATGTGTTAATCTTTGTTTGCTAACCATATACATGTCACTTGATCCCTTGCCAAACATGATTTTATTTTGTTGGCTCCATACCGTGTTTCCTTTTTATTCCTTAAATTGTTGAGTTTTACTTCATACTTACCATTCGAGATTCCTTATTCCCGTTGATTGTTGATAATTCTAAACACTTCATCTTTTTTACTTGCCATGCCATTTTCTATCAAGTAAAGAATGGGTTAGGGTTTTTCAAAAGGACCCAGCCACCTTCAAACTACAATCAAGTGAGGAAACCATGATAAGGCCCTCTTTTCCTCAGTGGTATTCAAATGAAGAAGTTTTTGAGAAATTCTCACATAATGGTATAGCACCAATCCACGTACATGTCACATGTTGCCTTGCCAAACAGGATATTATTTTGTTGGCTCCATACCGTGTTTCCTTTTTCTTCTCATAAACTATTCAATTTTATTTCATACTAACCATTCAAGATTCATTATTCCCATTGATTGTTGATAATTCTAAACTCTTTATCTTTTTTACTTTTCATGCCATTTTCTATCTGGAAATAATGGGTTACGAGTTTTCAAAAGGACCCAGCCTGCTCTGAACTACAATCAAGTGAGGAAATCATGATAAAGCCCTCTTTTCCTCAGTGGTATTGAAACGAAGAAGTTTCTGAGCAATTCTCACATAATGGTCTAGTAGCAATTGTGTATGAAAAATGGAAATTAGGCGATAATGTTGATTGGTTGTCTGAAGGTTCTTATTGCTCTAGGAACATTACAGAGTTACTCAACAAAGATATAGTAGAGGTAAGCATGTAATAATTCCCCGTACATTGGAAATTGAATTTTCCTGTCATTTCCATGTTCCTGTAATGAATATGCATGATACATATAGCATCAAACACAAAAATACCCCATCATGACAAGAATGTGTTCTTGTTTGCTTTTACCCAATTCCACCTAATTTGTTACCATCTATAATCGTTCATGTACAAACAACATGGGGCCATTAGGATCAAATTCATCGTCCCAATTTAGGCATCATTATGATAATCTTACATATTTTGACTGACATAACATGTGTATGATGCATATAGCATCATACACAAAAATTACTCCATCATGACAAGAATGCATTATACCGTAGACTCAACCTCTGGCTTATATGAAATAATGTGTGAAAACATGTGTTAAGCTTTGTTTCCTCACCATGTACATGTCACATGTTCCCTTTCCAAACAAGATTTTATTTTGTTGGCTCTATACCGTGTTTACTTTTTCTTCCCTTGAACTATTCAGTATTACTTCATACTAACTATTCAAGACTCATTATTACCATTCATTGTTGATAATTCTAAACATTTTACCATTTCTACTTTACATGCCATTTCCTACCAGGTAAAGAATGGGTAAGGGTTTTTCGAAAGGACCCAGCCTGCTCCAAACTACAATCAAGTGAGGAAATCATGATAAGGCCCTCTTCTCCTCAGTGGTATTGGAACGAAGAAGTTTCTGGGCAATTCTCACATAATGGTCTAGTAGCAATTGTGTATGAAACATGGAAAGTAGGCGATAAGGTTAATGGGCTGTCTGAAGGTTCTTATTGGTCTAGGAACATTACGAAGTTACTCAACGAAGATACAGTAGAGGTAAGCATATAATAATTCCCCGTACATTGGAAATTGAATTTGCTTGGCATTTCCATGTCCCTGTACAGCATATGCTTGATGCATATAGAATCAAACACAAAAAATACTCCATCATGATGAGAATGTGTTCTTGTTTTCTTTTACACGATTCCACCTATTTTGTTACCATATATAATCGTTCATGTACAAAAAACATGGGGCCATTAGGATCAAATTCATTGTCCCAATATAGGCATTATTATCACAATCCTACATATTTTGAGTGACATAACATATGTATGAGGAATATAGCATCGGACATCAAAATTACTCCATCACGACAAGAATGCATTATACCGTGGACTCAACCTCTGGCTTATATGAAAAAAACTATGAAATAGCTGTGTTAAGCTTTGTTTCCTAACCATGTACAGGTCACATGTTGCCTTGCCAAACAGGATTTTATTTTGTTGGATGCATACCGTGTTTCCATTTTCTTTTTTTTTGAATTATTCAGTTTTACTTCATACTAACCATTCAAGATTCATTATTCCCATTGATTGTTGATAATTCTAAACACTTTTTTACTTGCCATGCCATTTCATATCAGGTAAACAATGGGTTAGGGTTTTTCAAAAGGACCCAGCCTGCTCCTAACTACAATCAAGTGAGGAAATCATGATAAGGCCCTCTTTTCCTCAGTTGTATTGGAACAAAGAAGTTTTTTAGCAGTTCTCACATAATGGTATAGTATGAAACATAAAAGTAGGCGATAAGGTTGATTAGTTGTTTGAAGGTTCTTATTGGTCTGAGAACATTACGAAGTTACTCAACGAAGATACAGTAGTGGTAAGCATGTCATAGTTCCCCGTACATTTGATATTTAATTTGCCTGGCATTTCCATGTCCCTATAATGCATATGCATGATGCATATAGCATCAACACACAAAAAATACTCCATCATGACAAGAATGTGTCGTGTTTGCTTTTACCCGATTCCACCTAAGTTTTACCATCAAAAATCGTTAATGTATAAACAACATGGGGCCATTAGGATCAAATTCATCGTCCAAATTTAGGCATCATTATCATAATCCTACATATTTTGAGTGACATAACATATGTATGATGCGTATAGCATCAGACACAAAAATTACTCCAATGCATTATACCGTGGACTCAACCTCTGGCTTATACGAAATAAAGTGTGAAATAGATGTGTTAAGATTTGTTTCATCACCATGTACATGTCACATGTTCCCTTGCCGAACAAGATTTTATTTTGTTGGCTCCATACCGTGTTTCCTTTTTCTTCCCTTGAACTATTCAGTCTTACTTCATACTAACCATTCAAGATTCATTATTACCGTTTATTGTTGATAATTATAAACACTTTATTATTTTTACTTTACATGCCATTTCCTATCAGGTAAAGAATGGGTTAGGGTTTTTTCAAAAGGACCCAGCCTGCTCCGAACTACAATCAAGTGAGGAAATCATGATAAGGCCCTCTTATCCTTAGTGGTATTGGAACGAAGATGTTTCTGAGCAATTCTAACATAATGGTCTAGTAGCAATTGTGTATGAAACTTGGAAAGTAGGCGATAAGGTTATTTGGTTGTCTGGAGGTTCTTATTGGTCTGGGAACATTATAAAGTTACTCAACGAAGATACAATAGAGGTAAGCATGTAATAATTCCCCGTACATTGGAAATTGAATTTGCCTGACATTTCCATGTCCCTGTAATGTATATGCATGATGCATATAGCATCAAACACAAAAAATACTCCATCATGACAAGAATGTGTTCTTGTTTGCTTTTACCTGATTCCACCTAATTTTATACCATCTATAATCGTTCATGTACAAACGACATGGGGCCAATAGGATCAAATTCATCGTCCCAATATAGGCATTATTATCACAATCCAACATATTTTGAGTGACATAACATATGTATGAGGCATATAGCATCGGACATCAAAATTACTCCATCATGACAAGAATGCATTATACCTGGACTCAACCTCTGTCTTATAAGAAATAAAGTGTGAAATAGCCGTGTTAAGCTTTGTTTCCTAACCATGTACATGTCACATGTTCCCTTACCAAACCGGATTTTATTTTGTTGGCTGCATACCGTGTTTCCTTTTTCTTCGCTTGAACTATTCAGTTTTACTTCATAATAACCATTGAAGATTCATTATTCCTATTGATTGTTAATAATTCTAAACATTTTATCTTTTTTACTTTCCATGCCATTTCGTATCATGTAAAGAATGGTTAGGGTTTTTCAAAAGGACCCAACCTGCTCCGAACTACAATCAAGTGAGGAAATCATGATAAGGCCCTCTTTTACTCAATGTTATTGGAACGAAGAAGTTTCTGACCAATTCTCACATAATGGTGTAGTAGCAATTGTGTATGAAACATGGAAAGTTGGCGATAAGGTTGATTGTTTGTCTGAAGGTTCTTATTGATCTGGGAACATTACGAAGTTACTCAACAAAGATACAGTAGAGGTAAGCATTTAATAATTCCCCCTACATTGGAAATTGAATTTGTTTGGCATTTCCATGTCCCTGTAATGTATATGTATGATGCATATAACCTCAAACACAAAAAAAACTCCTTCATGACAAGAATGTGTTCTGGTTTGCTTTACCCGATTCCACCTAACTCGTTACCATCTATAATCATTCATGTACAATGGGGCCATTAGGATGAAATTCATCATCCCAATATAGGAATTATAAACATAATCCTACATATTCTGAGTGACATAACATATGTATGATGCATATAGCATCAGACACAAAAATTACCCCATCATGACAAGAATGCATTATACCGTGGACTCAGCCTCTGGCTTATAAGAAATAAAGTATGAAATAGATGTGTGAAGCTTTGTTTCCTAACCATGTACATGCCATGTGTTCCTTAGCCAAACAAGATTTTATTTTGTTGGTTCCATACCGTTTTCCTTTTTCTACCTTAAACTATAGAGTATTACTTCATACTAACCATTCAAGATTCATTATTCTTATTGATTGTTGATAATTCTAAACACTTTATCTTTTTTACTTGTCATGCCATTTCATATCAGGTAAAGAATTGGTTAGGGTTTTTCAAAAGGATCCAGCCTGCTCCGAACTACAATCAAGTGAGGAAATCATGATAAGGCCCTCTTTTCCTCGGTGGTATTGGAACGAAGAAGTTTTTGAGCAGTTCTCACATAATGGTCTAGTAGAATTTCTGTATGGAACATGAAAAGTAGGCGATAAGGTTGATTGGTTGTCTGAAGGTTCTTATTGGTCTAGGAACATTACAAAGTTACTCAACGAAGATATAGTAGAGGTAAGCATGTAATAATTCCCCGTACATTGGAAATTGAATTTGCTTGGCATTTCCAAGTCCCTGTAATGCATATGTATGATGCATATAGCATCATACACCAAAAACACTCCATCATAACAAGAATGTGTGCTTGTTTGCTTTTACCCAATTCCACCTAATTTGTTACCATCTATAATCGTTCTTGTACAAACAACATGGGGCCAATAGAATGAAATTCATCATCCCAATATAGGCATTATTATCATAATCCTACATATTTTGAGTGACATAACATATGTATGATGCATATAGCATCAGACACAAAAATTACTCCATCATGACAAGAATGCATTATACCATGGACTCAACCTCTGGCTTATAAGAAATAAAGTGTGAGATTGAAAGTGCATCTAGGAATACCTTGTGGGTTTTGGATGATTTATGACAAGCAAATGAGATCCTAACCACTTTGTTGAGATGAGCACAGGTTTGAATGTGAAAATAAGCAAAGTGCCAAAAAGAAGGGAGAATGAGGAGCAATGTGGAGAAGAGCTCAAGGAACAAGTGTTGTAGATCATTATGTATGGAGTGTGTTAAGGAAACACACCCCAAGAGCTCAAACACAAATAAACACACACATTGCACAAATTTATACAGGACCGGACTAGTCGGATTGACACCGGACTAGTCCGATATCTCTCTGCATAAGATCGGACAAGTCCGATATCACCACGGACTAGTCTGATATCTCTCTGACTAGAATTGGACTAGTCCTCCCCAGTGCAGACTAGTCCTCAAAGCACTTCACAAGTTGCACAAAATCGGACAAGTCCGATCACACAACGGACTAGTCCAATATTCATTCTGATCTAAATCGGACAAGTCCGATATTGGCACGGACTAGTCCGAAAAACTCTCTGACCAAAATCAGACAAGTCCTCCAAGTGCGGACTTGTCCTCATATCCACTTAGGGTTTCACTGATCTGGACAAGTCCGATGGTTATCGGACTAGTCCAAAGATTTCCAGAAGCAAAATTGGACAAGTCCACTCCTAGCCGGACTAGTCCGATATTTCGGGACACCTAGGGTTTGCTACACATAGCACACCGGACTAGTCCGGTGTCCACCACGGACTAGTCCGATCTTTCTAAACCCTAACGGTCACTTTTAGAAACCCCATATAAATAGAGGTGCATGGCCCAACTTTAATTTCTCTCGACTCCCAGCGCCGTCACACCTCCCAAGTGCCTCAAAAACACATCTCTCCATGAAATCAAAAGTCAAAAGGATCAATCCCTTGAGGATACACTTTGTAACATTGGAGAGACATGATTCATCACTCTTGAGCTCTTGGTTTGATTCTCTAACACACTCCTGTGATTTTAATTGTAATCTTTTGAGTGTGTTCTTGGTGGAGTTTTTCATTGTAATCTAGGGGAGCCCTCAATGTGTGAGAAGGCCCCTTGAATTTGGTTATTCACCCTTTGTGATAAGAGAAGAGGATTGGCCTTCGTGGCGATCCGACGAGGGTAGGGTTGGAGAAGACCCGGTCCTTTTGTGGACCCCTCAACGTGGATGTAGGTTGCCTCTGTGGGAGCCGAACCACGGGATAGATTGCTTATGTTCTTGCTTTGTGTTCATCGTTCTTATTCATCACATCAATCTAGGGTTTCAATCAATCTCGCATATTTCACGTTGAAACATCAAATATAAGATTGACTTATGGTATATCCTAGTACATAATCTTGCAACACTTCAATTAACTGTATATTTCTGCTGCATACATCGTAGAATCAAATTAATCGATCAAACTTAATTAACCTACTCGGTACACACCGGACTAGTCCGCACTTTATCGGACTAGTCCGATATCTCTAGTTTTGATCTGGTTGTTAAGTGTTGTTGTGAGACCTATGTGTTATGAATAAATTGGCTTTGACAATAAAAGTTTTGAATGCTGCCATAACATCTTTTTGGCAAGGTCCGACTCTAGCTCCGAGCTTCTGCAAGGTCCGACAATAGGTCCGACATGTCTTTGATAGCTCCGGCATGTCTTTGTCAAGCTTCGATATGTTTTGCTAGGTCCGACTTATGTTGGTTAGCTCTGACATGTTTTTCTAGTTCCGACTTTTGGGATGACTAGTTCTGACTAGTTTTGGTTAGCTCCTGCGCTAGGTTATACTAGCTTTGGTTAGCTCCGGCGCTAGGTTGTACTAGCTTAAATAAGCTCCAGCTCAAGCTCCGATTAGCTCTGGCAAGGTTTGGAGCTTGATCGCAATGTTCCAAATTTTCATGTGAAATGTTTCGAACTTGCTTTACATTGTTGGAAAGTTTACTTAGTATTCATTTGCTAAGTTTTTGGTGCATTTTGGTTGATATGGCTGATATCGTTTTGATATGCTTTGCAACATGCTTATGTGAGGTGCTCATGTAAGGTGTTGTGTCCGGAATTGACTTGAGTCAAGTCACGGACTTGGGCTCGTACGAGTTGGTTGTTTGTTCATGTGCAGGTGTTGCTTGAGTTCAAGTCATGGCTGGTGACAGGATCCCTTGGACTAGTCTCAGGGAGGAGATGAGGTTCCAACAACCAAATTCAGGAGGAATTGCGGTTGAGCGGGTCAGGAGGTCGCGCAGGATGATTGAATCAAGGGAAGTGCATATGAAGGTTACTGGACGTTGAAGGTGGGTGTTTGCACGTATGCATGTGGTGAATGACGTGGCAACATGGATCCGAAGATGGTTTATGGATGGGAAGATCTGGTTGGAAGGATCGTATCGGTTGATGACTTTGGCTGCGATGAAGTCGGTTATGGCTCGGTATGGAAAGTATCGAGTTGGTTATGTTAGAATTTTGTGGGGGCCACGAATTTGAGTTGTTTTAGGAATATGGGATATGTTCCTAAGGTGTTTGGAAGTGTTAAGATTGCTTCTATCTGCGTATAGAAGAGTCCTAAGTCGTTATGGAAAGTTCCGATTTGTGATCGGAGTAGGATTGGAGTCCTAGTTAAGATTGGGTTGGCCTAAGGGCTGGTTATATAAGCAAGGGAAGGCCAGAGCTTGTGGTGCACGACTTTAGAGATGTTCCTCTTGTGTTCTATTGAATAAAATTCATGGTTTGAAGGAACTTTTGTGCCTTGTTCGTCCGACTTGTTCCAGACAAGTTTTACTCGTCGAGTTTCTGGACAGCACTACCTTTCGTCGGTGGTTTTATCATAACTCGAGTTTTACAGATCCAATTGACGTGATTCTCTTTGGATTTTCTTTACACCTTGATTATCTATCATTTGTCAAATTTTCAGGGTCATCGAGTTTCTTTGCAGCGTTCCATAACTGTTTTTCTCGAGTAGGACAGATTGACCCTTGTTCGATCTTTCGATCATAACTTGAGTTTCTCTCGATGAATTTGAGTGATTCTTGTTGTGTTGTCTTCGTGACTTGATTCTATCTGATATCTATCACTTTTGTCATGGTGAAACACGTTTAGATTAGTCTCACACACGATTTCTCTAACAGATCATTTTTCTGCCGAAGGGGTTGAGATTTAATTGTTTCCGCTGTGTAAGATTTTTAAATCTACCATTCACCCCCCCTCTGGTAGCCTTTCACGTGCTCTTCGATCCTACAGTTGCAGGTTCCGACAAATCACAAAAAGGCCTATTCACCCCCCCTCTAAGCTACATTCAATTGGTATCAGAGCATGGTTGTTCAAGAAAGAGACTAATCGATCGAAGAGATCATGTTGGACATGAAGGACGTACACAAGAGCAACAACCAAGGGAAGGTTGATGATGACAAGAATCAGAAAGTGGAAAAGCTCCTCGAAGCCATTCAATACTTCGAGGATGATGATGAGGAGACACTTGAGCTAAATGCGCTCCTAAGAAAGAAGACTCTTTCAAAAGGGAAAGGGAAAGTCGAAGATGAAAAGAAGAAGGGGAGTAGTTACACCGACTACTCTCGATATCCTTTTAACTACGATCGTCTTAATCCCAGCAACAATCATTATTTGTCTATCCCTCTAAGAAAAGCCCCACACTTCGATGGAAGTGATTACTCAATGTGGAGGCAAAATATGAAAATGCATCTAATATCTCTCAATCCAAGTTTGTGGCATATTGTGTGCACAGGGATAGATATCCTGGACGACGACGAAGAGCTCACACCAAGCCAAGAGCAGGCAATTCATCGAAATGCTCAAGCCGTGGTAGTCATAACCTCTACGCTCAGTCGGGATGAGTTCACCAAAGTGGATGGACTCGAGATTGCAAAGGAGATCTGGGACACATTGCAAACTGCACATGAAGGTGATCGTCATGTGCGTGAAGCAAAGATCGAAATGATCGAGAGCCAATTGGGAAGATTCACAATCGAAGAAGATGACTCGCCTTAAGATATGTACAACCGAGTTAAGACGCTCATCAACAAGGTTCGATCATATGGAAGTAAGAAGTGGAACGACCACGAGGTGGTGAAGCTCATCCTTAGAGCTTTCATGCCTCGCAACGTCACCTTATGCTCCATGATTAGAGAAAGCCCCGGATACAAGAGAATGACTCTGGATGAGCTACATGGAAAAATCATCAATTCCGAGATGATGGAAAAGCAAGAGAAGCATGTCAAGGAAATTGCCGACCTCACTTCGGCAAAGAAGAAAGGGGTTGCTTTGAAGTCCACCCTCAAGCCCTTATCGAAAGAATCACGAGAAGCTCAATTAGAGGAAGACGGTGACGGTGAGAGCAGTGATTTGGATGAAGATGACATGATACTATTCTTGAAGAAATTCAAGAAAATGATGAAGAAGAGACAAGGCGCCAAATCAAGTGAAGGAAAATACAAGGAAAGAACAAAGCCAAAGTTGAGGCGGGCATGCTATAATGTTGGTGAGTACAACCACTTTATATTTGATTGCCCATATGAAGAGAACAAGAAGAAAACCAAAGAAGCAAAGCCTCAACCAAAGAAGTTCTTCAAGAAGAAGAAACAAGTCGAACAAGCACACATAGGGAAAGAGTGGGACTCAAATGATGAGTCCTCATCATCAGAAGAAGAAGAGATGGCTAGCATAGCCATCGAAAAGACATCCAAGAAGTCTACTCTCTTCCCTACCCTCGCATGGAAGGGGAACGACACTTGCCTCATGGCAAAGGAAGAAAAATGTAAGTTAACAACAAAACCCTCTTCCGTGCATTCCTATTCTAGTGATAGATACATTGCTAGTGATAATGAAGATATGCTTATTGGATTAGATAAGAAAACAGCCACCAAAATGAAATTTTTACTTAATCAACTTATTGAGAAGGAGAGGTTAATACACCGTCAAGAAGACATGATTGTCTCCCAAAAGGAGGAATATGTCGAACTTGACAAACTTCTAGAGCTTGAAAAGGGGTGAAGCAAGTTACTAGAGTTTGAGTTAGCTTCAAGCAAGGAAGCTTGCTTGGAGTTAAATGACTCAAATGCTGCAATCAAGGAAGAACTTGCTAACCTAATCAAGGTTAACAAGATCCTTGAAGTGCAAGTTGAGTCACTCAAGCAAGGTGACCCTTTATCCTCTTCAAGTTCACCTTCTCAACAAATTAAAATTGAAGTTGCTTCTGCTTGTACATGTAGTAAGGTTGACACCAGTTTGAAAGACAAGTCAACCCCTACCAAGGACAAGCATCCTGCACAAAATGGCATATTCGACAAGGAGAAGATCAAATATGCACGTAGTGCATACTTGGTCACAAGACCTCCAAATGTCAAATATGGCATTGGTTACTCTCATGGTGAAAAACAACATGCTGCAAGCCATAAGAATAACAAGGATAGCAATATATTTGTAAAGGGAAGACCCTCTCCAACTGGAAAGTCCAAAGCTAAAACTTTGAACACACATGAACACCGGACTAGTCCGGTCGGGGTCCGGACAAGTTCGGTCCTCCAGACAAGTCCGTTCTCTCAGACTGGTCTAGTTTATAAACAACAACAACCTCCATTCAGAACCTTTGATGCATCTTATGTCTTAATGAGAAGTAATTATGGAAAAGTTAATGCTCATTATGTTGGGACACGCCATGAGAACACCAAATCTCATGTGTGGGTGCCCAAATCCCTTGGGACTAACCTAAAAGGACCCAAGCAAGCTTGGGTATCTAAAACCAAGGCATAATTTGTTTTTTCAGGCCTATTCCTCTGGTGGATCGAAATGGGTGCTAGACAGTGGCTGCACCAATCATATGACCGGAGGAAGAAGTATGTTCATTGAGTATGAAGCAAATGAGGATCAAAACAAGGGCATCTATTTTGGAGACAATAGTCAAGGAAAGGTGCTCGGTACCAGTAAAATTGCCATATCATCTAAACACACTCTTTCTCATGTATTACATGTTGATTCCTTAGATTATAACCTGATGTCCATATCTCAATTATGCGACAAAGGTTATAATTGCTTGTTCACTAACGAGGGTATGACCGTCTCTAGGAGGAGTGATGGTTCCATTGCCTTCAAAGGTATGTTAAAGGGAAAGCTTTATCTTGTTGACTTCAACAAGGATAAAGCTAAACTTGACACATGCTTGGTTGCAAAGACCAACATGGGTTGGTTGTGGCATAGACGACTAGCTCATGTTGGTATGAGGAATCTTCAAAAACTTCTCAAGGGCGATCACATCCGAGGTTTGAAGGATGTTGTTTTTGAGAAAGACAGGCCTTGTAGCACGTGTCAAGCCGGGAAGCAAGTTGGAGCACCTCACCCCGCAAAGAACGTCATGACTACAATAAGACCGCTCGAGCTACTTCACATGGACTTATTTGGTCCAATTGCTTACATAAGCATCGGCGGTAACAAATATGGTTTAGTAGTTGTTGATGATTTTTCTCGCTTCACTTGGGTTTTCTTTTTACATGATAAGTCAGAAACACAAGGAATACTCAAGAAGTTCTTCAAGCGAGCTCAAAATGAATTCTCATTGACAATCAAGAACATTCGAAGAGACAACGGCACGGAGTTCCAGAACACACAAGTGGAGGAGTACCTAGATGAAGAAGGCATAAAGAACGAGTTTTCAGCTCCGTACTCCCCTCAACAAAACGGAGTTGCCGAAAGAAAGAACCGAACCCTCATAGAGATGGCGAGAACAATGCTCGATGAGTACAAGACCTCGGATCAATTTTGGGCAGAAGCGGTCAACACCGCTTGCCACGCCATAAATCGACTTTACCTTCATCGACTACTCAAGAAGACATCCTATGAGCTACTCACCGGTAACAAGCCTAATATTTCATATTTTTGAGTTTTCGGTCCCCCATGTTATATCTTAAACAAGAAGCCTAGGACTTTAAAGTTTGCTTCAAAGTCCGACGAAGGTTTCTTGCTTGGTTATGATTCAAACACTTACGCCTATCGTGTTTTCAACAAGACCTCCGAACTTGTTGAAGTAGCACGTGACGTAGTGTTCGATGAAACTAATGGCTCCCAAAAGGAGCAAGTTGATCCATGTGTGCTAAATAAAGAAGAAGCTCCTTGTCAAGCATTGATAAGAATGGCGTTAGGAGAAGTTTGACCACAGGAGCCATCTCTACCTATGCATGAGGAAAATGAACCACAAGAGGAGACCAATGATCAAGGGGGAGCTTCCATACAAGATCAACCTCAAGAAAGTGAAGATAATCAACAAGTTAATGAGGGAAAACACTTAGGGGGAGAAGAAGATGAACATGAAGATTCCAGACAGCAAGTACCACACCCAAGAGTACACCAATGCGTCCAACGGGATCACCCAATCGACAACATCATTGGTGACATCCAAAAGGGAGTAACTACTAGATCTCGCATAGCTAATTTTTGTGAGCATTACTCATTTGTGTCCTTTTTGGAACCACGTAGGGTTGAGGATGCATTGAAGGATCCAGATTGGGTAGTGGCCATTCAAGAAGAACTCAACAATTTCAAGAGAAACGAGGTGTGGGAACTAGTCAAAAGACCCCAATCCAACGTCGTCGGCACCAAATGGGTCTTCCGCAACAAACAAGACGAACACGAGGTGGTAACAAGGAACAAGGCACGACTTGTGGCCAAAGGGTATTCACAAGTCGAAGGTTTGGATTTCGATGAGACCTTTGCTCCCGTAGCTAGACTTGAATCTATTAGAATATTACTTTCATATGCTACTCACCATGATTTCAAGATCTATCAAATGGATGTGAAAAGCGCCTTCCCCAACGGACCAATCAAGGAGGAGGTGTATGTGGAGCAACCCCCAGGGTTTGAAGATGAAGAGTTCCCCAACCACGTATTTAAACTGCGTAAGGCTCTCTACAGCCTCAAACAAGCTCCTAGAGCTTGGTATGAGTGTCTTAGAGATTTCTTAATTGAAAATGGCTTTAATATTGGTAAAGTAGACTATACATTATTTACAAAGAATTTCAACGATGATCTTTTTGTTTGACAAATCTATGTTGATGACATAATCTTTGGTTCAACTAACAAATCTTTTTGTGAAGGGTTTATGTGGGGACCGGAATCCCGACATTCGATGATCTCATTGGGTGGTATCGTGCGGTGCGACACCCAACTGTATACAAGAAAACGAGAATAAAATACAAGACGAAGTCTTTTATTTATCATACAACAGAAGTTTTACAATACTAGCGGAAGGAAGGAAAACGTATATATCATAGCTACGCTCTCAGCACTAGCTATGCAAAAGCAAAGTTATCCATGCCCTAGATACTTGGCACTAGCAACACCCAAATCACGGCGGCATGCAGGGTTCCCTCTCGGCTGTACACCCTGGAGGGGGTGCAGCCTCGTCATCGAACCCGTCATCAATCGTATAACCTGCAAAAACTCGTTAACTACAAAAATGAGCATAAGGCTCAGCAAGACTGACCCGTCTCACTAGAGATATGCAAGGGTGAATACTAAGCATAGGTAAGGTGAAGCATAAACGACTCGCCTACAAGTGGATCCTTATAATCATATTTTAAGTAGCAAATGGCATTCTCTAAGCACGGCACATCATAGACTCCACAATCAAACAAGAAACGCTTTGCCGATGATATGACATGCCCAGAGCACATAATGCTATTACAGCTAAAGTATGGGGAAACTGTAAACTTTAATTTTGCTATCTCTAAGTCACACAAGGTTGCAAAGCAATTATAATTCAATACAACATATTCTTCTGGCTTCTTTAGTATTTACTACGTCACGGCATTGAACAAGTGGTACTCTATTACCGCGAGGGACGGTGATTGCAATCAAGACACACCCGGACAACACGACACATACGCACGTTCGGAAGTGTCAGCGAGTACATCAGTACCTACGTAACACTTCAGTACTAGTCGTATATGGCCACCTTTCACAAGAAACCTGAACGCCGAACCCGTCTCACCTCTGCGAACAGAAGGTCTCCGCATGGAACACCTCTTGTGTCCACCGACCGATTTACACCTTACTGTCCTCAACCCACCCCTATCGATGGTAAGTTAATTGGCCTCGACATCCCAGTTATCGAGTTACGTCAGTTTACTGGAGTCCATATATCCAGTATGTCGCTGATACAAGTCAAGCTTGTTCCAAGGGAACGCATACAGACGGGCCTTAACTAACCAGTCAGAGCTATGCGACCAAGACCACGCCTTGCCGCTTCCTATCCATCTTTGACCGGTCTCAAGTTTAGATTTAACAGTCATTCTCTATAAATGTTAATCCAGTGTAGATGAGTGTAAATTTTCTATCTCACGAGTAGATTCCAACTACTCGACTTCTACCAATTCACCTACAACATTAGCATAGCAGTTCTACACGTCGAGCTATCAACCTACCCAATTAACCGATGGGATTGTGGGTCATGCATCTGCAGTATTCAAGCATCCTGAACGTAATGCACAATTCATATGCTAGTCAACATAGTGATAAAGCAAAACTTTATAAACGACTTAAATGCAAACCGGGGTTTGCCTGGATGCAGGTCCAAGTCTGTGTTAGTATCTGGCAGGTGTACCTCCAAGGCCTCGGGTTCCTCCTCGACTTCGGTCACTACACGATATGCATATAATATGTATATGAATGACTTTGAAAAATAATTACTACTAATACCATAATCTAATCTAGGGTGATCATTATACGATAATGATCTTAATTGGCTTTGGGACTTTGATGGTAGATACTAAGGAATATGATAGAAGCTCTGGCAAAGAAGAGGAGATGAATAAAGTAGTTTGTTGTCTCTAAAATTATGGTAAGCAATAAACTCCCAAAAATTTTAGAGAAGAAACTGTAGCTTGAACATAACTGCCAGTTGATAATCATGATAGAGGAGGTTGTCCTGGTTCTAGCAAAATTGGTTTCATAAATGTCTAAGCCTTGATGAAGGAGTTATTGAATTTCAAAGTTGGCAAGAATTTTTGGAATTATTTTATAATTGAATTTTAGCTTTTCAATGAACATTGAGTTGGCAACTGAATTAGGACTAGGAGACTAAGTCAATTAAATCCCAGATTTTTACAGGAACTAATGTATGACTAAAGGAAGGTTCTGCATACATTTGGAATTTTCAGCTTTTAAATTTGGCGCTTGGGCCCACCGGATTTAAATCAGCCAACGAGGAGGCAGCCACACCGGAGGCCATAAATATTTCCATGTGGCCACACTAGATCCCCTAGCCACAGGCTGATCCAGGCACTGTTGCACTTACTGGCAGGTGGGACCCGCGCCCCCTCTTTCTTCTTCCTTTGTCCATGGGCTCAGGCGGCGGCACCCACGCCGATGCGCGACGGCGCTCTCGCCGGCGATGGTTCCCGGCCCATGGGAGGTCTCGAAACTCGCCGCCTCACCCTAGTTTCGCGCGGGAAACACGTTGGAGTATCGCCCGACGGTGACGGGTGACTGGAAAACCACTCCCGATAGCGGCGGCGGGTGCTAGGGTTTCGGTCATGTCGGGCCCTTCAATTTCCTAGCGAAATCTCTCATATGAAGGCTCGGGAAGCACCTTGGGAGCATGGGAAGGAGTTTAGGAGGGTCTAGAACTTGTGTATTAGCCGGGAACACTAAGGTCGACAGTGAACCGAGCTCCATCAATGGCGTAAGGGGAAAAATGGGATAACTCGAGAATTACTCGATGGTTCCTTCTGGTTTTTGGAGGGAAGGTGCGCTAGGAGACGTTGATCATGTCGTCTAACTGGATCAAAGAATTATTGTGCATACAATCAGAATTAAACCGATGAACTAGCTCCAAAGATGTAAAAGTGCTTCGGTTTTTCATGAAATATGGATGCTAGGATGCACGACATGAGTTCAAACTTTACCAGAAGCTACACGAGATCATGGTGCACCTTTTTCCTAAAGACTGCAGAGGATGAGGAAGCTTGTATCGGTGGCGAGGCTGAGCGGCGCGAGCGAGAGGTGAGCTGGGGAATGCCTGCGGTCGACTGTGGAGTGAATAAAATGCCTTCACCGCAGTAGATAAGGAGGCTGGGCCAGCTGGAGGCGACCGACGGCCGAACCGGCGCACTGGCGGCATGCAGCCGTCGCGGTGTCGCGTGGAGAAAGAAAACAGAGGCGGTGAACGGTTTCCCTAGCTGACATGTGGGCCCCACTACTCCCTCTTCTCTATTCCTCTAAATTCCACCTCAAACATTGCCCAAAAATTTCAAAAATATACAGATAGGCTAAGAACAATATGAGGAACCCAAATCTGCAATCAGATTTCAATTTGGACACAGTTTGTTTCCAATTCAAAATCAAATTTGAATTCAAACTTGTTTATAAACCTTTATTGAAATAAATAGTGACTGAGGTCCATAAATCCCCAAACTTTGAAACAAAGCTCACTGAACCATAAAGGGTACCCTAAACCCTAAAAATTGTGGGTTGATTTGGACAAGGTTAAGTGCAAAGCTAAATTTTGAGATCGACGCGAAATAAACCCTTTTTACGTGTCCAACTAAGTGGAAGACGTACTTCAAAAATCTTGAAAATTTTCCGAGAAGCTATTTAAAATATTTAAGAGGTCATGGAAAAGTTTGGAGCCTTGGATTTGAATCTTTTTGTCAGGGCCAGATATACATAGCAACATAATCAAATTACATTTGTTTTGATTTTGTATTGCTGCAATACAATTTGCCCTAGCCATTTCATTCAATTAAATTCCCAACTTTCCAGAAAGGTTTAATTAAAATTGTTCTAAAATTAGTGGTGAAGTCCAATCCTCATGTTAATAAAATTAAACATGAGTAGAAAGAAAACTTTTTAGTGAGGTCAACTTCCTGTGCACAACTATATTGACCTCCATTATGTTTGATAAACAACTTGTAGCTGAACTTCACATGAAAGGAAAAAGTGGGATTTTACATTCCTCCCCCCTTAAAAGAATCTCGTCCCGAGATTACAAAGGAAAGGCCAAAGCTAAAGATCTACTAAACAAGTGCTGCTAACAAGTTCAAATAGTTCGTTTTAAGATACTCCTCGCTTTCCCACGTGGTTTCCTCAGTAATGTGGTTGCTCCACAAGACCTTGTAGAAACGCAAGGTGCGACTCCTTGTGGTGCGAGTTTTCTCATCAACGATCTGGGTTGGATGCTCGGAATAAGTAAGATCTGGTTGGAGAGCCTCAAAATCCTCAATACGCACATTCGTTGGGGCTTTTAGACATTTCTGCAACTGAGAAATGTGAAACACATTGTGGACCCTCACCAGCGACGGCGGTAACTCCAATTGATATGCCACAGGTCCGCATCTTTCGATTATTGCAAACAGCCCAATGAAACGTGGAGCTAGTTTCCCTTTCACTCCGAATCGATGAAGTCCCTTCATTGGGGATACCCGGAGATAAACTTGATCCCCAACCTTAAAGTGAAGAGGTCAACATCGTTTGTCCGCATAGCTCTTCTAACGAGAGTGAGCAGCTTTGAGATTTGCTTGAATAATGCGTACTTGCTCTTCGGCTTCATTTACCAAGTCGATGCCATATACCACTCGTTCACCAAATTCGCACCAGTTCAAGGGTGTGCGACACTTTCGGCCATATAGAGCTTCATATGGCGCCGTCTGGATGCTAGCCCGATAACCGTTGTTGTACGAAAATTCCGCCAATGGTAGATGATCATCCCAGTTCCTACCATGGTGGATGGCACAGGCACGAAGCATATCCTCTACCACTTGATTCACCCGTTCGTTTTGCCCATCAGTCTGAGGATGATAAGCCGAGCTTCAAATCAGTTTGGTACCCAATGCATCATGGAGATGCTCCCAAAATCAAGCAACAAAAATATATCCACGATCTGAAATGATAGTGTGGGGTACTCCATGTAAACACAAGTTTCTGGAGATATAAAGTTTTGCATACCGCTTTGCATCATACTTGACACTGGCGGGTATGAAATGAGCTGATTTGGTCAACCGGTCAACGATCACCCAAATCGAGTCGTGCTTATGGAAAGTGGAATGCAATCCAACAATGAAATGCATGTTGATATCCTCCCATTTCCAAGCTGCTATGCATAAAGGTTGAAGTTGTCCAGCTGCCTTCATATGGTCGGCCTTCACTCGTCGACACGTATCACATTCGGATACGTATTTTGCTACTTCGCTCTTCATCTGAGTCCACCAGAACTTCTTCCTTAAGTCTTGGTACATTTTGTTACTTCCCAGATGAATGGAATACTTGGACAAATGAGCCTCATCTAGTATCTTCTTCCAAAGTTCCATGTTCTGGGGTACCACTATGCGGTTTTTAAACCAGAGGGTAACGTCGTTGTCACATCAGAAACATTTCATCTCCCCCTTTTCCATTCTTTGCCGAATGTGCGACATCCCTTTGTCCTCCTTTTGAGCTTCTATAATATCTTCCCTGATAGTAGGAATGAGAGCTAGGATGTAGAGTGCCCCATATGGAACCAAGTAGAGACTCGGTTCTTCTTCTCCCATTGAGGTGATGGAAAGATTGTTGACATGGGACTTGCGGCTCAGTGCATCGGCGACTATATTCGCCTTGCCTGGATGGTAGTGGATCTCAATCTCATAATCCTTGATTAATTCCAACCATCTACGATGTCGCATATTTAAGTCCTTTTGGGTGAAGATGTACTTCAGGCTCTTGTGATCGGTGTAGAGATGTACTAGATTACCCAGTAGATAATGTCTCCACATCTTCAATGCTAGTACCACAGCAGCGAGCTCTAGATCATGAGTCGGATAGTGCTGCTCATGGTTCCGAAGCTGCCATGATCCATAAGTGATCACTCGTCTGTTCTGCATCAACACACAACCCAAACCAATTCCTGATGCATCACAATACACGTCAAATGATTTGGTTGTGTCCGGTTGAGCTAATACTGGTGCCGTTGTGAGGTGTTTTACCAATGCCTGGAAACATCCCTCACATGCCTCTGTCCATACATACTTCTTCCCTTTTTTCAGAAGTTATGTCATTGGTTTAGCTATTTTGGAGAAACTGGGAATGAACCTCCGGTAATACCCAGCTAAACCCAGGAAACTTCAAACTTCATGTATAGACTTTGGAGACTCCCATTTGAGTACTTGCTTTATCTTGCTTGGATCAACTGCAATCCCTTCTGCGGATAAGATGTGCCCTAAAAATGGCACTTGGCTGATCCAGAATTCACACTTGTTGAACTTGGCATATAGCTGGTGGTCCTGTAATCGTTGAAGCACGATACACAAGTGTTTAGCATGTTCTTCTTCGGATTTCGAATATACAAGGATGTCCTCAATGAAGACCACGACAAAATTGTCCAATTCCGTCATGAACACCGAGTTCATAAGATACATGAAATGAGCCGGTGCATTGGTCAATCCGAAGGACATAACAAGGTATTCATACAGTCCATACCTCGTCGAGAATGGTGTCTTAGGTATATCTTTTGGCCAGATTCTAATATGATGATAACCAGAATGAAGATCCATCTTTGAAAATACTTTATCACCCACTAGTTGATCGAAAAGAATATCAATGCGTGGTAGTGGATACTTGTTTTTGATAGTGACAGCATTGAGTGGACGATAGTCCACACATAGTCTCAAGGTCTTATCTTTCTTCTCCACGAACAATGCAGAACAGCCCCATGGTGATGAACTTGAACGAATGAAACCCTTGTTCTCAAGATCCGTTAGTTTCTCCTTCAGTTCTGCAAGTTCCTTGGGTCCCATCTTGTAGGTCTGCCTTGAGATCGGCACTGTTCCCGGTACAAGCTCAATCTTGAACTCTATATCTCTTTCTGGTGGCATACCAGGAAGATCTTCGGGAAACACGTCCAGATACTCACATACTACCGGAATATCCTTAAGTTCAATAAGCTCGGTATTGTGAGTAGATGGATTCGCTAGAACGATTCTCTCGAGATTGAGGACTTGGGAAGGATGAAGTGGAGAATTTAGATATATTTTCAAGGAACAAGATCTAGAATAGCACCATGGTATTGTAACCACGACATTCCCAAGATGACATCTAGCCTCTGATTCTCTAGTATCAGAAGCGAAGTAAGATATATAGTCCCCTCTAGGTTAAGTGGTATCCCAGGAACCATCTCATTTGTTACTGTCCTCCATGTCGGAGTGCAAATCACATACGGAGTTTTTGTGGAGATAATAGGCAACTGACTTTTAATGACAAAAGACTTGCTAATGACATTGTGGGAAGCTCCAGAGTCAGAGAGTATGACTATGGGATGTTCAAAGATAAAGAACGTACCCGAGAGTACGGGTGCGCCTTTCAGAACGTCCTCAATGGCGAGGTGGTGGACGTTGCCGAGTCTGGGGACTGGCTTCTTGGGCTGGTTGCGAGGTTGGTTGGCGCCCTGGTACGATGACTATCCTCCGCCCTGCCTATTCTGCGGCCAGTCCTTGGCGAAGTGCCCCGTGCGTCCACACATGAAACACGTGCACGAGGTTTGGCCGGTACGAATGGGAGGACGGAATCCCAGTGCACGCGATGGAGGTGGAAGTGCACGTGGGATCATCCCCTGCTGCTGCTGCAGTCGGAAACCGGTGTTACCGAACTGGCGACCACTGAACATCGATGGTCACAATGGCGGTTGCCACCGCTGGCTGGATGGTGATCGATACACCATTCAATACTTCTGAGGAGCACCACCTCCGCTGCCCTGCGGAGCACTCCTCTTTTTCTTGTCTAAGGACAGCTCTTGAGTAGCGTCCTCTTGTACGATTGCGGCGTTGACAATATCGTTGAAGCTGCCGCGGTTGAACAAGGCCAGCTTGTCCTTCATTTTGGGGTTCGAACCCCGGTAGAAGCACTCTCGCCTCCTGTCTTCTGTGTTCACTTGGTCCTGTGCATACTAAGCCAAGTGGTTGAAGGTCTTGGAGTACTCGTAAGCACTCCTCCCTCCTGCTTCAACTCCAAGAACTCTTGAAGCTTCCTCTTCATAATCCCGGGAGGGATATGGTAGGCGCGGAACGCCTCCCGGAATTCTGCCCAGCTCACGACATAGTCTGTGGGGCGTGCGGCGAGGTAGTTTTCCCACCATGCACCAACAGACCCCTGCAGTTGTTGAGCTGCAAATAGAGTCTTCTTTTGTTCGGTTATCTCGAGTAAACCGAACTTCCCTTCAATGGAACAGAGCCAGTTGTCCGCCTCCAAAGGTTCGTCGGCCTCCCTGAAGACCGGCGGATGCGTTGATGTGAAATCCGAGTAGGAACTCGGATATGGCTGACGTGGCCCATCAGCTTGTCGTCCCCCCTTGACGGGACGAATGCTGTACAAGGGTCCGCAACAACTCGGTTTGCTCGTCGCGCGAGCCAAGCACTGCTGCGAGAACCTCCGCAAGATTTCTGGGAAGTGTAGCTGGAGATGGTGGAGGTGGCTGCGTCTGGGGCGTGTTCTGCTCCGGGGGTGGTGTGTCATCCCCCTGTCCCCCACTTGAGCCTCCCACTTCCTGGGCTGTATGTGTACGCACCATGCTGCAGTACAATGATTTACACCATAAGTCTCATTGCCTCAAGTTCATCCCTCCATACAAATAGTAATGCTGTAGACAACAATAGATAATACACAACATTCACATAAATTGATAAAGTACAAGCTTTATACAATCTATATTATCTCGGCTCCAAGTTTACAATAGAATTCCAAAATAGACAAACTTCATCTATAGAAGTTATCTCGTCTATGATTGGTCACCACAAGACGTTATGTCTACGTTGTCATACACACACTCTACTACTATTCACAACAAGACTCATAAAGTCACAAAATACTGGTAGTGTTTATTACACCGCACTACTCTATGCCTGCAGTGGTTAATAACACAACCACTATCCCCTAAGGATAGAACTCAACTTCCTCAGGATCTTCTTTCTCGTCATTCGAAGGCAATGGTTCACCCATAATTAGTGGTATATTATGGGCCGGTGGATACACCACTGGTTGCAATTGTGCTTCAGCCTCAATTACATTATCCTGAAGTTGTCCTGCCTCATACTCCCAATTCTGAGTTGTCTCAATGGCAGTGTCCCACTCTTCAGTGACTACTAACAGCTGCTCCTGCCGTTGTTGTACCTCTAACTGACTTGCTTGCAACTCACCACGAGCTTGCTGCAGTTCAGTGCGAGTCTATCGTTGTTCGGCACGAGCTTTCCGTAGCCTAATGCGAGCATAATGCAGCTGACTCTCGCACTTATTTAGCCGGTTATTTGCTGGGGCTAGGAGCGAATGTAGATTCTCGTTGATATAATCAAGGGTATTACCCCGCTCCGTTGCTTCCCGCAAGGCTTCGACTTGCTCCAAAATAATGGTGCCTTGCGTAGCAACCACCATATTGGAAGCAGCCGCATATGTCCCAAGTGTCATCGAGGTTGTGTCGCCATGCGATGTATAGGCAGCAACCATACGACATTGCCACTCAAATCCAGCCATACCACGGACTGGAATAAGGGCAAATTGAGTCCCAGTCATGGCATCTTGATGAAGCTCACAAAGCTTCATAAGTGCTTTGCCTGCAACGATTGCCGAAGTGTCCTCTAAATGAGCCCCCACGATGGTAACCGAGAAAGGAGCCCATCCATATCAACCTGGACTAGCTGGGATGTCTACCAAGATGGTGCATGACCGAACGCCTCTGTCGATTGTTTCTCTACCCCAATAGCATGGCATCTCGATGAAGCCAAACTGTTGGAGCACTTCCCGCAGCATACTTGGGAAACCTGGATGGCTAGCACAAGTGGAAAATACCCATTTTCAGATCATGAATGCAAAATAAAGTTGATAGAAGACTTCCTAAGCTTTCCAAAAATGCATATATGTGAGTATGCTACTATTCTGGATTAAAAGTTATAACTATCCAACCTAAACAGTTGAACTGACTGGTTTGCACCAGCAGTCCTGCAGTTCACTGTTTTGATTTCCAAATTTGATTAGACTCAAATTTGAATTAGGAAAAACTCTAAACATCAAACCTGTACATCTGCTTCTGCCCTTTCCAGACATGAATCACAATAAGGCAGAATATGTACCTACAGTGAGTTATGGTAATATTTCTGTAACTGGTACAATGGGAGGGTCATCTGGAGCAGTTTTAGTATACTCCAGATTTCAACAGATTATCCAACTTTTCTGCCCTGATGGTCAACAGAAACGTTGTATAGGGCTTCACGAGCTTTCCATCCATATATGATACCCTTATGTTATCTAGCAGATAACCAAGATTACAACCCGGCGAAGTCGAGCCAACTTCTGCCAGAAATCAAGAATCTTGATTCTATCTACCCTATCGAGTCGGAATCCCTTTTACGGAGTCCAAACCTACCAGCATCTGATATTCGTACTTTCTAAAACATAATGCATCCATTCTATCGTTGGGGATGGTCAAGTATCATGTTTGGTACTGACAGTACTACGTACCTCACCAAAGAAAATTCTATCCGGTATATCCGGTTACGTCTATAGGTGGTTCCTATATCGTTCTCTCGCAAACGGTTTCTACACGGTCTTCTACCGTAGTCAATGCTGCAAAAGACAAACAATCCCCTTTCACACCTTCACACATCAAGGGCGGTATGGGGAAACACGACAGGCAGTCACAATAATACATATGAAAATAAATGCATACGACTCTGGTGTGAGTCGCCCTCGAGCGAGGTCATGTCTCGAGGTACATGGCTGTAAATACGTCTGTACAACAAAGACTCCCGTATGATCCGGCTTATACACGCTCGAGCATATGTGTTTCGCATACTCCCATAGAACATGATGGTTCTAGAGATGCATACTATCGGGTTATACACCACCCGACGGGGGCTCCCACTAACTTTGAAGCACGCTGGGGTACCGCGTGTCATAGGTTCTCATTAACATTTACGTGCTAAGCCACGGAAAACTTCCATGCTACCTCTCGCATGGTGAGCTTACCACAATTGATCCGCTTACGGTGGCGTACATTACCTCTTACCCGACGTCGGAGCGTCGATACAGAATTAATAACATATAAGTTAGTTTACCACCTTTATATCTTATACTAATAATACTACTTATAAGGGCATATAGCTAATTCCTCACTCAAATCCTAATTTTTGAAAATATGTTCTTTTCAAGTACACTGTTCCCAATGATGCTCTGATACCATGTTTGTGGGGACCGGAATCCCGACATCTGAGGATCTCATTGGGTGGTGTCGTGCAATGTGACACCCAACAGTATACAAGAACAGAACAAGAATAAAATTCAAGACGAAGTCTTTTATTTATCATACAGCAGAAGTTTTACAATACTAGCAGAAGGAAGGAAAACGTATATATCATAGCAACGCTCTCAGCACTAGCTATGCAAAAGCCAAGTCATCCATGCCTTGGATACTTCGCACTAGCAACACCCAAATCACGGTGGCGTGCAGGGTTCCCACTCGGTTGTACACCCTGGAGGGGGTGCAGCCTCGTCATCAAACCCTTCATCAATCGTATAACCTGCAAAAACTCATTAACTGCAAACATGAGCATAAGGCTCAGCAAGACTGACCCGTCTCACTAGACATATGCAAGGGTGAATACTAAGCATAGGTAAGGTGAAGCATAAAAAACTCACCTACAAGTAGATCCTTATAATCATATTTTAAGTAGCAAATGACATTCTCTAAGCACGGCACATCATAGACTCCAAAATCAAACAAGAAATATTTTGCCGATGATATGACATGCCCAGAGCACATAATGCTATTACAGCTAAAGTATGGGGAAACTGTAAACTTTAATTTTGCTATCTCTAAGTCACACAAGGTTGCAAGGCAATTATAGTTCAATACAACATATTATTCTGGCTTCTTTAGTATTTACTATGTCACAGCGCAGTGAACAAGTGGTACTTTATTACTGCGAGGGACGGTGATTGCAATCAGGACACACCTGGACAACACGACACATACGCACGTTCGGAAGTGTCAGCGAGTACATCAGTACCTGCGTAACACTTCAGTACTAGTCGTATATGGCCACCTTTCACAAGAAACCCGAACGCCGAACCCGTCTCAACTCCGCGAACAGAAGGTCTCTGCACGGAACACCTCTTGTATCCGCCGACCGATTTACACCATACTGTCCTCAACCCACCCCTATCGATGGTGAGTTAATGGGCCTCGACATCCCAGTTATCGAGTTACATCAGTTTACTGAAGTCCATATATCCAGTATGTCGCCAGTACAAGTCAATCTTGTTCCAAGGGGCCGCATACAGACGGGCCTTAACTGACCAGTCAGAGCTATGCGACCAAGACCACGCCTTGCCGCTTCCTATCCATCTCTGACCGGTCTCAAGTTTAGATTTAATAGTCATGCTCTATAAATGTTAATCCAGTGTAGATGAGTGTAAATTTTCTATCTCGCGAGTAGATTCCAACTACTCGACTTCTACCGGTTCACCTACAACATTAGCATAGCAGTTCTACACGTCGATCTATCAACCTACCCAATTAACGAATGGGATTGTGGGCCATGCATCTGGAGTATTCAAGCATCCTGAACGTAATGCACAATTCATATGCTAGTCAACATAGTGATAAAGCAAAACTTTATAAATGACTTAAATACAAACCGGGGCTTGCCTGGATGCAGGTCCGAGTCTGTGTTAGTATCTAGCAGGTGTACCTCCAAGGCCTCGGGTTCCTTCTCGACTTCGGTCACTACACGATATGCATATAATATGTATATGAATGACTTTGAAAAATAATTACTACTAATACCATAATCTAATCTAGGGTGATCATTATACGATAATAATCTTAATTGGCTTTGAGACTTTGATGGTAGATACTAAGGAATATGATAGAAGCTCTGGCAAAGAACAGGAGATGAATAAAGTAGTTTGTTGTCTCTAAAATTATGGTAAGCAATAAACTTCCAAAAATTTTAGAGAAGAAACTGTAGCTTGAACATAGCTGCCAGTTGATAATCATGATAGAGGAGGTTGTCCTGGTACTAGAAAAATTGGTTTCATAAATGTCTAATCCTTGGTGAAGGAGTTATTGAATTTCAAAGTTGGCAAGAATTTCTGGAATTATTTTATAATTGAATTTTAGCTTTTCAATGAACATTCAGTTGGTAACTGAATTAGGACTAGGAGACTAAGTCAATTAAATCCCAGATTTTTACAGGAACTAATGTATGACTAAAGGAAGGTTCAGTACAAATTTGGGACATAATAAAGCCACTGAACATCTGTAAAAATTCAATGACTGGAAAAGGTAATTGAATTATACAGAGGGTTATACAGGTGCAATAGCTCCCAAACTTGTTTTAGTAATCAAGAATAGGACACTGTATTGTATGTGAATTTTGCGGATTTTTCCAGTGGAAAGTTCACCTGGCAAAATTGTATTTGTATTTTGAAAGGTTGTTTCCTACAGAATTTAAAATTAAGTTTCACAGAACCTAATTGGTACTAATCGAAACTAGAGCTCAAGGGCTTTCAAACAAATTTTGTTTGCAAATTTTTGGAGCAGTCTACAAAGAGATATTGATTTTTCAATTTTGGAAATGGTTATGCATACATTTGGAATTTTCAGCTTTTAAATTTGGCGCCTGGGCCCACCGGATTTAAATCAGCCAACCAGGAGGCAGCCACACCGGAGGCCATAAATATTTCCATGTGGCCACACTAGATCCCCTGGCCACAGGCTGATCCAGGCACTGTTGCACTCACTAGCAGGTGGGACCCGCACCCCCTCTTTCTTCTTCCTTTGGCCACGGGATCGGGCGGCGGCACCCACGCTGGCGCGCGGCGGCGCTCTCGCTGGTGATGGTTTCCGACCCACGGGAGGTCTCGAAACTCGCCGCCTCACTCTAGTTTCACGCGAGAAACACGTTGGAGTATCTCCTGACGGCGATGGGTGACTGGAAAACCACTCCCGATGGCGGCGGCGGGTGCTAGGGTTTCGGTCATGTCGGGACCTTCAATTTCCTAGTGAAATCTCTCATATGAAGGCTCGAGAAGCACCTTGGGAGCATGGGAAGGAGTTTAGGAGGGTCTAGAACTCGTGTATTAGCCGGCAACACTAAGGTCGACGGTGAACCGGGCTCCATCAATGGCGGAAGGGGAAAAATGGGATAAATCAAGAATTACTCGATGGTTCCTTCTGGTTTTTGGAGGGAAGGTGCGCTAGGAGACGTTGATCATGTCGTCTAACTGGATCAAAGAATTATTGTGCATACAATCGAAATTAAACCGACGAACTAGCTCCAAAGCTATAAAAGTGTTTCGGTTTTTCACGAAATACGGACGCTAGGATGCACGACATGAGTTCAAACTTTATCAGAAGCTACATGAGATCATGGTGCACCTTTTTCCTAAAGACTGCAGAGGACGAGGAAGCTTGTATCGGCGGCTAGGCTGAGTGGCGCAAGCGAGAGGTTAGCCGGGGAATGACTGCGGTCGACATGGAGTGAATAAAAAGCCTTCACCGCAGTAGATAAGGAGGCTGGGGCAGCTGGAGGCAACCGACGGCCGAACCGGCGCGCTGGCGGCATGCAGCCGTCATGGTGTCACGTGGAGAAAGAAAACAGAGGCGGTGAACGGTTTCCCTGGCTGACATGTGGGCCCCACTACTCCCTCTTATCTGTTCCTCTAAATTCCACCTCAAACATTGCCCAAAAATTCCCAAAATTTACAGACAGGCTAAGAAAAATATGAGGAACCCAAATCTGCAATCAGATTTCAATTTGGACACAGTTTGTTTCCAAATCAAAATCAAATTTGGATTCAAACTTGTTTATAAACCTTTATTGAAATAAATAGTAACTGAGGTCCATAAATCCCCAAACTTTGAAACAAAGATCACTGAACCATAAAGGGTCTTAGGAAAAACTGTGGGCTGATTTGGACAAGGTTAAGTGCAAAGCTAAATTTTGAGATCGATGCGAAATAAACCCTTTGTACGTGTCCAACTAAGTGGAAGACGTACTTCAAAAATCTTGAAAATTTTCCGAGAAGCTATTTAAAATATTTAAGAGGTCAAGGAAAAGTTTGGAGTCTTGGATTTGAATCTTTTTGTCAGGGCCAGAGATACATAGCAACATATTCAAATTACATTTGTTTTGATTTTATATTGCTGCAATATAATTTGCCCTAGCCATTTGATTCAATTAAATTCCCAACTTTGCAGAAAGGTTTAATTAAAATCGTTCTAGGATTAGTGGTGAAGTCCAATCCTCATGTTGATAAAAGTAACATGAGTACAAAGAAAACTTTTTAGTGAGGTCAAGTTCCTGTGCACAACTATATTGACCTCCATTATGTTTGATAAACAACTTGTAGCTGAACTTCACATGAAAGGAAAAAGTGGGATTTTACAGTTTAGTAAAATTATGACAGACTGGTTTGAGATGTCTATGATGGGAGAGCTAAAGTACTTCTTGGGATTCCAAGTGAGGCAACAAAGGGAAGGGACGTTCATAAGCCAAACTAAGTACACTCAAGATATACTCAAGAAGTCTGGGATGGACAAGGCGAAGCCCATAAAGACTCCCATGGCAACGAATGGCCACTTGGATCTCAATGAAGATGGACCTAGCTTCGACCAAAAGGTATATCGCTCCATGATTGGATTTCTACTCTATTTATGTGCATCTAGGTCATACATTATGTTGAGTGTATGCTTGTGTGCAAGGTTTCAAGCCAACCCAAAAGAGTGTCATTTGACAGTCGTTAAGAGAATATTGCGATATTTAGTTCATACACCCAACCTTGGTCTTTGGTATCCAAAAGGCTCCAAATTCAATCTCATTGGTTACTCCGATGCGGATTATGCCGGATGCAAAGTAGATAGAAAAAGTACCTCCGGCACATGCTAATTCCTAGGTAGATCCCTAGTTTCTTGGTCCTCCAAGAAACAAAATTCCATTGCCTTATCCACAGCCGAAGCAGAGTATGTTGCAGCCGGGAGTTGTTGTGCACAACTTCTTTGGATGCGACAAACTCTAAGGGATTACGGTTACAATATGAACCGTATTCCACTCCTTTGTGACAATGAGAGTGCCATTAAAATTGCCCATAATCCAGTTGAGCACTCTAGAACCAAATACATAGACGTCCGAAATCACTTCTTGAGAGACCACTCCATGAAAGGAGATATAGCCATTTCCCATGTCAATACCGAAGAACAATTGGCCGACATATTCACCAAGCCACTTGATGAAAAATGATTTTGCGAGCTTCAAAATGAACTAAACATCCTTGATGCTCGGAATGTGGCTTGAAATTTTGCATACCTATATGAATTCTTCAAAATATTTTGATTGGATTGTGAAAATCATCTCTCTCAATTTTCTCCGCAAAACTATGTCAATTACTAGATCTTGGTGAATTATGGTCATTGCTTGATTGTTGTATGCTTACTGATCATATTCATCAAGATTATTTGATTTGATTTGCCTCCCTATTTTATAAATATGTACCTTCAAATATATATGAATGGGCTAAGAAGTTCTTGCCTGGTGACCACGGACTAGTCCGTGGTTACCCGGACTAGTCCGCCCATGCAGACTAGTCCGCAGAGTGCCGGTTAGGCCGGACTAGTCCGGTGACCACGGACTAGTCCGATATAGCCTCTGGAAAAGTTTGGACTAGTCCGATCATTTTTGGACCTGTTCGATTTTTCGTGTCCTTAACCCTAGCCGCCGCCAAACCCTAATTCCCTCACCCTCACAACTTGCCTCAAGCTCTTCTCTTCCCGCGCTCGAGCTCCCAAGGCGATTCCTTGCTTTCTCCATCGAAACTTCGCAAGTTTGGGTGGAATTTGATCTTCATCGCATAGGGATTGAAGTTCACGGACTTGTCTGGCCTTCAACACCCTCATCTCCAAGTTTCAAGTGATTTCTTCGGTAATTTTCGCCCAAACCCTAGAAATCCCTATTTTCTTCATTGTTGATCGAATAACCTAGCTTCTTTCATCGAATACTAGTGTCCTTGATGTATTACGTTGATGTTAGGCTAATTTTGCATTGAGAAAATCAATTTGTCTCATAAGTTAGGTTTTTGAGGATGAATACTGGACTAGTCCGGTACATGCATGGACAAGTCCGATCACCCGGACTAGTCCGTGCCTGTACACCGGACAAGTCCGGTTTTTCTGAACTCAACCCTAACTTTTAATTCCTCAATGCAAATTCTCTTGTCATCCACTCAATTCCTTGTCATCCATTCTTATCCATACCTTGTACAATTCATTATCAGGACATGTCGAGCTCTCACGATGAAGCTTCGGACTTCGAAGCCGAGATGGCCCAAGAAGCCCCGCTTTGGTCCTCGACAGACCAAAGCAAGAAGCGATCTTCTGAGCCAGCCCCCTCTCCACCTCAGTCTCAAAAGAGGGTGGCTCGACGCAAGGTGCCTGCTTCTAGGGCTACCGCTGGTGGTGGCCCAAGCTCAGCAAGTGCCCACCTAGCCAAGGGCAAGGGCAAGGGGATAGCAACGGGCCCGATTGGCCCCCGGAAGATGACAGCTCCGAAGCAAAGGGGCTCGGGACCCCGCAGAAGAGAAGTTCAATGGGAAGGGCAGCGACTCGGCTGCAAAATTCAGAAATGTTGATTGGTATGGCCGTCCCAAGCAAGTTGTGGATGGCAGATTTTGGAGCAATTTCCATGTAGATTTCTACAAGTCTGTGTACCTCCCCATGAAGACACCTGTAGTGCACAGCCAGTGGATTGATTGGGAACATTTTTAGAAGAAGGGCTGCTCACCATTTGTTGAAGTGGTGGAAGCAATTGAGAGGCATGGCCTAAAGGATCTCTTTGCCTTCAGGAACAATTGGAATGATGAGGTCATAGCACAATTCTTTGTGACTTGCCATTTCTCAAGTGATGATGAAGAGAGTGTTACTTGGATGACTCATGGATCCAAGTACAGTATCACCTATGAAGACTTTGCAAGCCTGCTGCACCTTGACACCTCAAGCCATGACAACTTGGTCATCCACAATATAGGTTTCATTGAGAAGGATAAGATGAAATACCTCTATGAGCCCAACTCCAAGTTCAACCCTCCCTCTGTTGACGGTCCTTAAGTACCACATTTTGACCGTCAATTCACCTCATAATGTGCATAAAAGAAACACAAAACATAGTGGTAGGGTTATACACTAACCCAATTCCACAAGTGTTGGTGTTTATTTGTAAGCAGGTGAATTATTACCCGAAATACCAAAACATGCAGGGATGAATCCATGAAAATGGATTTCAACGAATCAGACATGTGGCAACACATGGATCAAATGGCCTACAAACAGAAGAATACGAGGAGATCCAATGGTGTTGCACCCATATACATTAAGGGGGCCCACCTGGAGGAAGCACTCCCCGAGGGGAGCCTTGACCAGGTCGTCCGAACCAGGGGTTCGGCCGACCTCTTCCTGGCGCCAAAATCGGTCAAATTACACGTGTTGGCTCCTCCCGACTCCCTAGAGTCAATGGTGACTGATTCGCGCGTAAACTGTGGCGGGAACCGACCCTTCTCCACCTATAAATAGACCCCCTCACCTAACTTCTCACACACACCAAAAGTTGAGAATAGTGCTACACTCCAAAGGTTTAGAGTAGTCCTAGAGGCTGCCAAAGTAAAAGGAGAGTGTGGTGAAGAGTCTAGGAGAAGGAGGCTTGGGCTTGTCAAGTCCCTCTTCTACACTTGTACCCCTACAAAAGTTTTACTCAATCAAGTAAGCCTTTGTGAATTCAATACAAGTTTGATCTTTTATTCTTAGTAGTTTGCACAAGTAGTTACTTGTGGGTTCGCTGCTTGAATTCATTAGAGGCTCTAGTTGTAGCTTTGTATTTGAAACAACTAGAGTAGTGATTTAGAACATAAGCATGGTGCTTAGTTTATAAATCATCAGTGGATATCTCGTAGACCTACAGATTGAAGAGGTAGGTAGTAGGTGGTGACAGTCCTACCTGTCCTTCGTAATCCTCCACGTTCAGCTATGACATAGGCTCTTGGCGGGAGTCGTCCTAGTATTGCTAGGAGTAAGCCCGTGCCCGAAGCAAGCATCTACTGCAAACTACCTTGAATTAGGATCAATACTTTGAATTCCTCTCTGTTCCTTGCCTACCAAACAACTTTGTGTCCTTGGGTGAGCTAGTTCGAAAGATTAGCACATACGTTCTTTGGATTCGATACCCTTGGGAATACTCCTAAAGGAGAAGTGCTACAACGGTATTTCCGTGCGCTTGCGAATAACTATGTGGTGTTAAGAAATACCAACAAGAATTTCTCGCGACGTTGCCGGGGAAGGTTGTTGTTAATCTTCGAACCAAGATCACCCTCGTATCATATCCCCCTTATCTATCATCTTTACTTTCTTATTCTTACCTTACCACCACCATATAAATGGAGCAACCCACCATTCTTTCTTATTCTGCTCCGAAAGGAAAGTTCTGTGAGCCACCGCCTTCGGTGGAACCTATTTGTTCAACCAGCTATGAACTTCATCCTGACTTTATAGCCATGGTTCAAGAACAATCCTTCTTAGGAACATATTGTGAAAACCCTTACCACCATCTACGAGAGTTCAAACAACTGTGTTCATGCCTTCTAATCAAAGGTATGACACAGGAAACTCTCAAATGGAAGTTGTTTCCTTTTTCCATCAAGAAAAAAGCCAAACAATGGTACAACCACTATGTTGGGAAGACAAAAGGTTATTGGAGTGAATTACGAGACAAATTTTGTCTCGCTTTCTTCCCCATTGCCCGAATTGTTTCCCTACGAAAGAAAGTACTATGCTTCCAGCAGATGGAGAAGGAATCCATAGGTGCAGCTTGGGACAGATTTTCTCTTTTGAAAAATTCTGGCCCAGATTTGGTAATCCCTGATCCGATGCTCTTGCAACATTTCTTCATAGGATTGAACAAAGAGTCTACCCTATATCTTGACATTACGGCTGGAGGATCTTTCCTCCATAAGACTCCAGAAGAAGGCAAGGATCTTCTAGACAGAATTCTAGAGAATTCTTCCTTCATTATGGGTCTTAATGAGCCTCCCCAAGAGGAAGTCATGTCAAGAACGGAGGATACACTCTTGGACAAGGATGAACCCATTTCTTGTTTACCCCAAGCCTTGCCAGAGGAATCCTCTCCCGAACCTAAAACTACGAAGGTAGAAGAAATTCAACCCTCGCAGTTTCTATTTTACTTCGAGGAAGAGCTTTTTGAAGATTATGGAAATACCTCGAAGTATTGTTGCTATAGGAAACCTTCATTGCCACCAACTCCACCTGAACCACCTGACGGGGTGTTCGTCCGTCAGACGGTCAAGGAGTTGACCTCTATCCTGAGCAGAGAATGGACAACTGAAGTCGAGAATTCACCCGAAATTCATCGGATGACCTCACCTTTGGCTACCATTTTATGTTCTATTAGAGGGACACCAATGAGAATCCTATACAACCCTACTGTTGAAGCAAATATCATTTCCGATTTTTGTGCTCTTGCTATTCTTGGCGATGTGCCATTGGCACCAACACGCAAATCCTTCCGAGATTCGTTTGGAACCATTATTGAAGGATGTGGGGTTCTGCAACAAGTGTGTGTTAGACACAAAGATGTTGAGGCTCTCCTAGATTTTCACGTGTTTGAAATCCAAGATTTCGACATCATGATAGGGATTCTCATAGAGAAATTTCTCATGGAAGTTCCTTTGGAAGGAAACCTCAATATCAATCTTGGAGGGAGAAATGTATCCATGCCTATTCTGCATTCAAAGAACACATCTGCAGAATCTCCCATCCAAGATGAGCCAATGGAGGAGGTTAGGACTCTTCAATTTTTAGAACCCCCTAAAATTGAAGGAGAAGAAGACTTCATCCAAGAGGAGGATGAATTTCAGGAGGAAATAGAATTGCCAAAAGAAGAGCCCTCCCCAAAACCTCCTGTTGAGCTCGAGATTCTACCTCCAGACCTACGTTATGCCTTTCTAAATGGCGATTTGGAAGCCCCAGTGACAAGCTTTCAGATGATGAAACGCTCAAACTCATAGCCATGTTAGAAAGACATAGAGCTATTTTTGGATATTCACTTCAGGATCTCAAGGGAATTAGTCCAGCGTTATGCACCCATCGTATTCCTATTGACCCTGAGAGTGTCCCCTCAAGGGAACCTCAAAGGCGATTGAATAATGCGATGCAGGAAGTTGTCAAGAAAGAAGTCTTGAAACTTCTGCATGCCGGGATTATTTACCCTGTTCCTCATAGTGAATGGGTAAGTCCAGTCCAAGTAGTGCCTAGGAAGGGAGGTATGACGGTCGTTCAAAATGAGAGGAATGAATTAATTCCTCAACGGACCGTCACGGGATGGAGGATGTGCATTGACTACCGAAAACTTAACAAGGCAACAAGGAAGGACCATTTTCCATTGCCCTTCATCGATGAGATGTTAGAGCAATTGTCAAAACACTCCTACTTCTGTTTCCTTGATGGGTATTCGGGATATCATCAAATTCCTATCCATCCTGATGATCAATGTAAGACCATGTTCACATGTCCTTACGGGACCTATGCCTACTGGCGTATGTCCTTTGGACTGTGTAACGCTCCTACCACTTTCCAGAGATGCATGATGTCTATATTTTCAGACATGATCGAGGATATCATGGATGTTTTCATGGATGATTTCTCCGTCTATGTAAAAACTTTTGATCATTGTCTAGAAAATTTAGACAGGGTAAGATGCCAGGAGAAGGACCTTGTGCTTAATTGGGAAAAGTGTCATTTCATGGTCCAGGAAGGCATCGTTCTTGGACACTTGGTGTCCGAGAGAGGGATAGAGGTGGACAAAGCTAAAATTGAAGTTAGTGAAAAAACTTCCACCTCCTATCAATGTTAAGGGAATCTGCAGCTTTTTAGGTCATGCAGGGTTCTACCGATGATTTATCAAGGATTTCTCCAAAATTGCTAGACCCCTCACCAATCTATTATCTAAAGAAGCTCCCTTTGATTTCGATGATGAATGCCTTAAATCATTTGATATACTCAAAAAGGCACTCATCCCAGCTCCAATTATCCAACCTCCTGATTGGACGCTGCCATTCGAAATCATGTGTGATGCCAGTGACTTTGATGTTGGTGCGGTCTTAGGCCAAACCAAATATAAAAAGCATCACGCAATATCCTACGCTAGCAAAATTCTGACAGGAGCCCAACTCAATTATGCCACAACTGAGAAAGAGCTCCTAGCAGTAGTTTTTGCTATCGACAAGTTTAGATCCTACTTGGTTGGAGCAAAGCTCATAGTCTACACAGACCATGCTGCTTTGAAATATCTTCTTACCAAAAAGGATGCTAAACCCAGGCTAATTCGATGGATTCTTATACTCCAAGAATTTGATCTGGAAATAAGAGATAAGAAAGGAGTAGAGAATTCAATAGCAGATCATCTTTCACGTATGGAAGTCACACAAACCATGGACATACCTATCAATGACTTCCTACGAGATGATATGCTCCTCAAGGTGATAGACTCTCACCCTTGGTATTCGGATATCGTGAACTTTATGGTCACGGGATACGTACCACCAGGGGAGAACAAAAAGAAACTCATTTATGAGAGTCGTAGACACCTTTGGGATGACCCTTACCTCTATCGAGTATGTGCCGGTGGCCTTCTCAGAAGGTGCGTCCCATCAATCGAAGGCACCAAAATTATAGAGAAATGCCATGCTGGCCCCTACGGTGGTCATTACGGTGTTTACCGTACTCAGGCAAAGATCTGGCAGAGTGGATTCTATTGGCCTTCAATGTATGAAGATACCAAGGAATTCATTCGCAGATGTTGGAAATGCCAGAAGCATGGAGGGATCTTTGCTCGCAATGCGATGCCCCTAACATACAATCTCCTAGTGGAATTATTTGATGTATGGGATATTGATTTCATGGGACCTTTTCCTAGGTCTTATGATTGCGAGCATATTTTGGTTGCCGTCGATTATGTGTCAAAATGGGTAGAAGCATTGCCATGCAAAAATGCTGATTCCAAGCAAGCAAGGAAAGTGTTCCATGAGATCATTTTCTCATGCTTTGGAACTTCCCATATGGTCATAAGTGATGGAGGGTCTCATTTCATAGACAAGACCTTCCGTAACTTTTTAAGAGAACTTGGAGTTGTGACGTCCGGTTCCGAAAAATGAACCAAGCTAACGCATATGTGTGCCCAAGATGTTCATCACACATACACGAGTGCATTCACAAAAGAGTATACAAAAATTACCACAGAACAAGATTAATTAACCAAGTTATATTAAACAACCATATTATCCTCGAATACAAGCTCCAATGTATATTTATGACAAGTAACTAATGCAGCGGAAAATAAACTAATTAAGCAACTAAGCAAACTAAGCTTAAGGGATAGCGCAGCTCCAATAACACCACAGGCAAAGCTAACGGTAGACACGGCCTAGAACTCCGCATTCTCACTATTAAACTCCCAATCCTTACCTGCAACTGTTGGGGGGGGGGGGGGCGGGAATTGCAAGTGTGAGTACATATCGTACTCAGCAAGTGTGGGAAGTATGACATGTGGCTGATTTAAATGACGAATATAATAATGGCAAAGTGCTAAAAAGTACATAAAAACATTTGAAAAGCAATATATTACATGTATGTGAAGTAAACCCATCATAATCATAAGTAATATCATAATACCAGTCTGAATTCACTACCATCATCAATAATTCCAGATTTCGCCATTGCCAATAACCATATTCAATACCAAAAATTAATCCATAACCATCATACCAACCATAACCATCCCAAATACCATCCCAATACCGAGTACCCTCTAATCATGGAAGTTGTCCAGGTGCTCATAACCGGGAGCACAACTATCATGATAGTTTTATTTAACTCTGCAGAGTTTGTACCACTTTACCCACGTGTTCGTGATTTCATCACCTTTCGATGACTAGAACCTCTATTATGTCGTCTCACACTTCCATCGGTGTGTGGCCAAGAGATCACAAAATAGCCTTTACAAAGGGACTACTAGCCTATTTAGACCCCACTGAGGTTTCACCAGTGGCGATGCCTCCAACTGAGCACATATTCAACCAAGGGCCCCCTCCTGAGCCATTCGGATCCCAGGATAGTCCCACCAATCACCAACAAACCCAATCTGACTACCCCTTCCCCGAGCATCCACAATGGTCCAAACAGCACTAGCAAAGCCCTAATTAATCAGCTAGCCGCACCCATACTTGGCCTCATGGTGGCACTATAAATCCTGGCTTATTCTCGCATGAACCGGTCCTTAGATCTAAAGCAAGCAAACCACCATAACATCGAACCCATCCACATACCAGGCTTGCTTAGATCACCCATTACCATACCGTATTGACCAGTTCACATTAACCAGAATATCATTAATGCATAATCAAATGTGTAGTGTTGTTTTCCCATCCCAATTAATTAAGCGAAGCAAAAAGGTAAAAACCCTTCCCGACTCTTTACCATAATTCCAGGAGACAAGGGTGGTTTAACAATTCTAGTAAACTTCCTACCATAGGATTTCCCATCAAATTTACACAAGCATGCAATTTACAAACAAAACATTTATTTTAAAAACAGGATCAATATGCTTCAAGGACACTTGCCTTGCTCTTGCTGTTGATTAGGATCAAAGCCTTCAAACTCTTGGTGCTGGAGATCCTCCGCGGCACTCTCTAGCGCAAATCCGTCTAATCCGTACAATAAACATACAAGACAAGAAACACAATCAAAAAGTGCACAAATATTACTCAATATGACATGACATGCATGATTAATGTAAATGCAAGGTAGAACTTGTTACTAGATTGCTTTTAATGATCAATAACTAGTTCTAATAGATTTTAACAAGTTTATACAGGTTTGGAGTTGATTAGATCAAATTTTTTAATTAATTCAACACAATTTAACCAGAAAGATCGGACTAGTCCGCTAGGGACCGGACAAGTCCGCACTATGCGAGATCAGCAGATTAGAGTTTTCCAGATCGACGTAAATTTGGAGATTAGGGGTTGAATTCTCGTAAGGAAAATAGAATAGAAGGTATACCAGGTGTTTAGGACTCCAATGAATCAAAAAACTTGGAGGTAGCACTTGGATCTTGGTGATCTAGGGTTGGTGATGAACTTTGAGATGAATTGGTGATGAAGAACGAAACATGGTGGAGATCTTGATCCTCTTTCGTTTCCTCCTCTTTTTCTTCTTGCTTGGGATTTTCTCCTCCCTCCTTGGTGGTGGCTCTCCACGAACTACGGTTTGGGTGGGGTGGAAAAGTGGCAAATAGATGTCAAGCAAAGGGGTGGGGTTGTTTATATAGAGGTGGAGGCTAGGGTTAGATGGATTTCGAGTTTGAGATGAGTAGAGGCCGGTTTAGAGTCCCTCATGGGCTCTAAAAGAGTTAGGCACGACGTCCCTAGGCCCACTTAACGTGAAACCCAAGAAACAAGTCGTAAAACGAAAGATCAACTCGGAGTCGCGAAATATCAGACAAGTCCGGAGAGTACTGGACTAGTCCGAAGTCGTCCAGAGAGAAAATCAGACAAGTCTGGCCAAACATCGGACAAGTCCAACTTTAAACAGAGAGAAAATCGGACAAGTCCGCTGGATCACCGGACTAGTCCCGAAAAGTCCAGGGACTTAGAAAATTTTTCAAGGATTCTTGGAATATCGGACTAGTCCGCACAAAATCGGACAAGTCCGAAAGTTTCCAAGGGCAAAATCGGACTAGTCCGCAGCAAAAACGGACAAGTCCGTTTTTAGTCAAAGAAAAATCGGACTAGTCCTCAGTAAAATCGGACTAGTCTGCACTTTCCTGCGTTTTAAGTGCGGTTCTGTTCCAAATCAATTTTAAACCCGTTCCTCTTGTTGTGGGTTAATGTTAAACATGTATATGAGTGCATGTAGGGCATGATGCATGAAAATGAGGGTGTTACAAACCTAGCCCCCTTAAAATGAATCTCGCCCTCGAGATTCGACGCGGAAGAGAAGAGATAGGGAAATTCCTTCTTGAGATCATCCTCCAATTCTCACGTTGCTTCTTTTTCGGTGTGGTGCTTCCATTGAACTTTACACCATCTAATAACATTGTTCCTTGTGACCCTCTCCTTAGTTTCCACAATTTTGACCGGTTGTTCGGCATAAGTCAAATCTTCCTCTAGTTCCAATTCTTCCATTGGAACTTGTTCTTCCGGTACTCTCAAACACTTCTTGAGCTGGGAAACATGAAAGACATCATGGACATTCGAAAGATGAGCTGGCATCTCCAACTTATACGCTACTTCTCCTCTTTTGTCCAAAATCTTGAATGGTCCAATATAACGAGGTGCGAGCTTGCCCCTTATGTTAAACCTCTTATGACCTCTCATTGGTGACACCTTGAGGTAAACAAAATCTCCTATTTCGAAGGCTAATTTCCTTCTCCTATTGTCCGCATAGCCTTTTTGTCTTGATTGGGCAACCCTCAAGTTTTCACGAATTATTTGGACTTGCTTTTCGGCTTCTTGCAAAAACATTCGGACCAAATACTTGAGTTTCTCCTGCCTCATTCCAGAATAAAGGTGTCCTACACTTCCTTCCATAGAGCGCTTCATATGGTGACATCTTCAAACTTGCTTGGTAACTATTGTTGTATGAAAATTCCGCGTATGGCAAGCTTTTGTCCCAACTCTTCCCATGATTTAAAGCACAAGCTCTTAACATGTCCTCCAAAATTTGATTGGTCCGCTCGGTTTGTCCATCCGTTTGAGGATGATATGCTGAACTAAAATTCAACCTCATTCCCAAAGCTTCATGCAATTTTTGCCAAAATCTGGAGGTAAATTGCGAACCTCTATCCGACACGATCTTCTTCGGGACTCCGTGTCGACACACAATATGCTCCATGTATATTGCGGCCAATCGTGCAGCTGTATATTTGGTCTTCACAGGGACAATATGAGCTGACTTAGTTAAACAATCCACAATTACCCAAATTGAGTCATACCCGGACTGAGTACGTGGTAACCCAACAATGAAGTCCATTCCGATTTCTTCCCACTTCCATTCCAGGATCTTCAATGGTTGCAATAATCCAGCTGGCCTTTGATGTTCCGCCTTGACTCGTTGACACACATCACACAATGCCACATATTCAGCTATGTCCATTTTCATGCTATCTCACCAATAGCAAGCCTTCAAGTCTTTGTACATCTTCGTACAACCAGGGTGATTTGAGTAAGGTGAGTCATGTGCCTATTTCAATATCGTCTCCTGAATATGCTTCAGGCACAACCATTCTCTTTCCAAGCCATAAGGTACCATGTTCGTCTTCATCAAATCTGAATTCTCTCCCTTCTTCGGTTCTTTCCTTGATTTCCTTGATCTCTTCATCCGCAGTTTGTGCCTCTCGAATTTCTTGCTCCAAGGTTGGGTTTAACTCCATCATCTCCATCTCATTTACAAATCCGAGGTTCAACCGTTCAAACTCCTTGCATAACTCGGATGGTAACTCTCAAACTGTGAGTTGATGACTTGCTCCCTTTCTACTCAAAGCATCAGCCACTACATTGGCCTTTCCCGGATGATAGTTGATCCCCAAATCATAATCTTTGATGAGCTCCAACCATCTCCGTTGCCTCAAGTTCCGACCCATTTGTGTGAAAATATACTTCAAACTCTTATAATCCATATAAATTTCACACCTATGTTCAAGAATATAGTGTCTCCAAGTATTCAATGCATGTACCACGGATGCAAGTTCTAAATCATGTGTTGGATAATTCTGCTCATGTTTCTTCAGTTGTCTCGAAGCATATGCAACCACTTGACCTTCTTGCATCAATACACATCCAAGCCCTTGTCTCGATGCGTCGCAATAAATATCAAAACTCTTGCTCACATCCGGCAATACAAAAACTAGGGCTGTTGTCAACCTCTTCTTCAACTCCTCAAAACTATTTTGACAAGCTTGAGTCCATTGGAAAGCCTTTCCCTTCATTAGCAATTCCGTCATTGGCTTGGCTATCTTGGAAAAGTCCTTGATGAATCTATGGTAATATCCAACCATCCCAAGAAAATTTCTTATTTCCTTGACACTTTGCAGTGGTTCCCACTTCAACACGTCTCTCACTTTTCCGGGGTCAACCGATACTCCTCCTCCTGAGATGATATGAACCAAAAATGGCACCTCTCTCAACCAAAACTGACACTTGTTGAGCTTGGCATACAATTGATGCTCTCTTAATTTCTGCTGTAAGCCTCAAGTGTTCCTCATGTTCCTTCTCATCCTTCGAGTAGATCATAATGTCATCAATAAACACCACAACGAACTTATCCAAGTACTCCATGAAGACCTTATTCATGAGGTACATAAAATAGGCAGGCACATTTGTTAGTCCAAATGACATCACAGTGTACTCATAAGATCCATACCGTTTTCTAAAAGTTGTCTTGGGTATGTCCGATGGTCTAATCTTCATTTGAAAATATCCCGACCTCAAATCAACCTTAGAGAAGACACAAGCACCCTTCATCTGATCAAACAAGTCTTCTATGCGTGGCAAGGTGTACTTGTTCTTGATTGTTACCTCGTTGAGAGCTCGGTAATCTACACACATCCTTTGAGATCCATCCTTCTTGTCCACAAATAGAACGGGCGCTCCCCAAGGCGAAGAGCTAGGGCGAATAAAACCCTTCTCTATTTGCTCTTGAATTTTCTTCTTAAGCTCCGCTAATTCCAAAGGAGGCATCCTATACGGCCTCTTAGCTATAGGTGCAGTTCCAGGTATTAAATCAATAACAAACTTAATGTCTCGATCAGGTGGCATACCTGGCAACTCGTCCGGAAAAACATCCAAAAATTCACACACCAGCGTAATCTCCTCAATTGCGGCAACGTCCATATGATTCAACTCCAATTGTTTCGGTGCAGTTTGAGATGCTTCAAATTCTACGGTGATCCTTTCTTCATTGGTCAACTTCACCGTCTTCGTGGCACACTCAATAACTCTATTGTGCTTCCTCAACCAGTCCATACCAAGTATAATGTCCAATCCTTGAGAATCCAAAACAATGAGGTTGGCGGAGAAGTCTACCCCCCTTATTCTAAGGCTTACTTTTGGACATACTATATTTGTCCTCATCTCTCCTCCAGGAGACTTAACCAATAGAGTAAACTTCATATGAGAGATAGGCAAACTATACTTGACAACATACTTCGATGCAATGAATGAATGCGATGCTCCAGAATCAAATAACATAGTCGCGCGGTTGGAGTTGGCGAGAAACATACCAATGACCATGTCATCCGCTTGTTGAGCATCCTCCGTAGAGACATGGTTCACGTTGCCACGAGCAAAATTCTGTTGTCCACGGTTTCCTTGTGGTTGTCCTCCATTGGGTCTTGGGCTTTGCCTCGGTGCATTGCTTCCTTGACCAAGGCCTGACTTAGGACACTGATGCGCAAAGTGTCCAGCTTCTCTGCAAGTATAGCACTTCTTAACTCCACCAGAATTATTGGGACGAGCTTGGTTTTGAACATTGGAACCAGGAAAATTAGCATGAGGTGCATAAGACATTGGAGGCCTAGGTGCTTGCATGAGAGAGCGCTGCTGCACAAACTGAGTTGGGCGCGGTGCAAATCCAGGGCGTTGAGCAGGAATAGAGGAGTTGTAATAGGGCGCATTGGGTGGTGCAAGGCGAGGGCGCACATTACTTACTTGTTGCTGTCCTTGATATGGCACCTTCCTCTTGTTGTCTTGCTCCATTTCACGGATCTTGTTCTCAACCACAATTGCTTTGTCCACAAGCATATGGAAATTTGCATAGTCACAATTGAGCAATTGCACTTGAATTTCATTGTTGAGGCCTCTCATGAACAAATATTGCTTCCGGCTGTCCCGGCTCACATCCTCAGGCGCATACCTTGAGAGTTGAGTGAACTTGTTGAGATATTCACTCACGCTTGATCTTTCTTGCCTTAAATTCTCAAATTTTTGCCTCTTCAAAACCATAACTCCCTGCGGCACATAATGAGAACGGAAATTCTCCTTGAACTCGGCCCAAGTAATTCTCTCTTGGTTCTCATGAGCATTGCAATAAGAATCGCACCAATCCGCAGCTGCTCTAACTAGTTGATGAGAAGCAAATAGCACCTTCTCCTGGTCATTGCATTGGACAATAGCTAGCTTCTTCTCCACGGACTTGAGCCAATCATCCGCATCCATAGGGTCAGCGGCTTGAGCAAAGGTTGGCGGCCTAGTCCTCATAAACTCTCCCAATCGTTTATGAGGAGGCGGGGGTGGCGGTGGAGGCATGTGGGGCTGATTGTTGATATTGCCAGCCTGCAGCTATCCCATAGTTTGTATCATGGTCTACATGAGATGGTTTTGCATAGCCAATAGCTGCTCAATGTTGATAGCTCCCTGAGTAGATCCTTGTCCAATGTTGTTCTGAGGCACTCCATTGTTCTCCTCCTCATCATTGCAATCCCTTTGGTTGCGAGTCCTCACCATCTGAATAAAAGCAATAAGTAAGAATTAGAAAACGTCCCCAACTATATGCATCAAGGGATATGAAACTAAACAACTAGCTACACTAGCCTAGGTGGACATGGCAATGCTAAAGCACCCCAAAATCCTCTATTAAGCACACAAGCAAACAATATATATAGCAAACAACACTCCAAGCAAAAACACGTCGATTCCTGAGTGCTCCTATGTGCTCTAAAGTGTCCATTCTATCTAGGCTGCATTCTACGGTCAACCTGTGGCTCTGATACCAATCTGTGATGCCCGGTTCTGAAAAATGAACCAAGCTAACGCATATGTGTGCCCAGGATGTTCATCACACATACACGAGTGCATTCACAAAAGAGTATACAGAAAATTACCACAGAACAAGATTAATTAACCAAGTTATATTAAACAACCATATTATCCTCAAATACAAGCTCCAATGTATATTTATGACAAGTTCAACTAATGCAGCGGAAATAAACTAATTAAGCAACTAAGCAAACTAAGCTTAAGAGATAGCACAGCTCCAATAACACCACAGGCAAAGCTAACGGTAGACACGACATAGAACTCCGCATTCTCACCATTAAACTCCCAATCCTGACCTGCAGCTGTTGGGGGGAATTGCAAGAGTGAGTACATGTCGTACTCAGCAAGTGTGGGAAGTATGACATGTGGCTGATTCAAATGACGAATATAATAATGGAAAAGTGATGAAAAGTACATAAAAACATTTGAAAAGCAATATATTACATGTATGTGAAGTAAACCCATCATAATCATAAGTAATATCATAATACCAGTCTGAATTCACTACCATCATCAATAATTCCAGATTTCGCCATTGCCAATAACCATATTCAATACCAGAAATCAATCTATAACCATCATACCAACCATAACCATCCCAAATACCATCCCAATACTGAGTACCCTCTAATCATGGAAGTTGTCCAGGTGCTTATAACCGGGAGCACGACTATCATGATAGTTTTATTTAACTCTACAGAGTTTGTACCACTTTACCCACGTGTTCGTGATTTCATCACCTTTCGATGACTAGAACCTCTATTATGCCGTCTCACACTTCCATCTGTGTGTGGCCAAGAGATCACAAAATAGCCTTTACAAAGGGACTACTAGCCTATTTAGACCCCACTGAGGTTTCACCGGTGGCGATGCCTCCAACTGAGCACATCTTCAACCAAGGGCCCCATCTTGAGCCATTCGGATCCCAGGGTAGTCCCACCAATCACCAACAAACCCAATCCGACTACGCCTTCCCCGAGCATCCACAATGGTCCAAACATCACTAGCAAAGCCCTAATTAATCAGCTACGCCGCACCCATAGTTGGCCTCATGGTGGCACTGTAAATCCTGGCTTATTCTCGCATGAACCGGTCCTTAGATTTAAAGCAAGAAAACCACCATAACATCCAACCCATCCACATACCAGGCTTGCTTAGATCACCCATTACCATACCGTATTGACCAGTTCACATTAACCAGAATATCATTAATGCATAATCAAATGTGTAGTGTTGTTTTCCCATCCCAATTAATTAGGCGAAGCAAAAAGGTAAAAACCCTTCCTGACTCTTTACCATAATTCCAGGTGACAAGGGTGGTTTAACAATTCTAGTAAACTTCCTACCATCGGATTTCCCATCAAATTGACACAAGCATGTAATTTACAAACAAAACATTCATTTTAAAAACAGGATCAATATGCTTCAAGGACACTCGCCTTGCTCTTGCTATTGATTAGGATCAAAGCCTTCAAACTCTTGGTGCTGGAGATACTCCGCGGCACAATCTAGCGCAAATCCGTCTAATCCGCACAATAAACATACAAGACAAGAAACACAATCAAAAAGTGCACAAATATTACTCAATATGACATGACACGGATGATTGATGCAAATGCAAGGTAGAACTTGTTACTAGATTGCTTTTAATGATCAATAACTAGTTCTAATAGCTTTTAACAAGTTTATACAGGTTTGGAGTTGATTAGATCAAATTTTTGAATTAATACAACACAATTTAACTAGAAAGATCGGACTAGTCCGCTAGAGACTGGACAAGTCCGCACTCTACGAGATCAGCAGATTAGGGTTTTCTAGATCGACGTAAATTTGGAGATTAGGGGTTGAATTCTCATAAGGAAAAGAGATTAGAAGGTATACCAGGTGTTTAGGACTCCAATGAATCAAGAAACTTGGAGGTAGCACTTGGATCTTGGTGATCTAGGGTTGGTGATGAACTTTGAGATGAATTGGTGATGAAGAACAAAATTTGGTGGAGATCTTGATCCTCTTTCATTTCCTCCAATTCTTCTTCTTGCTTGGGATCTTCTCCTCCCTCCTTGGTGGTGGCTCTCCACGAACTAGGGTTTGGGTGGGGTGGAAAAGTGGCAAATAGATGTCAAGCAAAGGGGTGGGGTTGTTTATATAGAGGTGGAGGCTAGGGTTAGATGGATTTCGAGTTTGAGATGAGTAGAGGCCGGTTTAGAGTCCCTCATGGGCTCTAAAAGAGTTAGGCACGACGTCCCTAGGCCCACTTAATGTGAAACCAGGAAACAAGTCGTAAAACAAAATATCAACTCGGAGTCGCGAAATATCGGACAAGTCCCGAAAGGACCGGACTAGTTCGAAGTCGTCCAGAGAGAAAATCAGACAAGTCTGGCCAAACGTCGGACAAGTCCGACTTTAAACAGAGAGGGAATCGGACAAGTCCGCTGGAACACCGGACTAGTCTGGAAAAGTCCAGGGACTTAGCAAATTTTTCAAGGATTCTTGGAATATCGGACTAGTCCGCACAAAATCGGACAAGTCCGAAAGTTTCCAGGGGCAAAATCGGACTAGTCCGCAGCAAAAACGGACAAGTCCATTTTTAGTCAGAGAGAAATCGGACTAGTCCTCAGTAAAATCGGACTAGTCCACACTTTCCTGCGTTTTAAGTGAGGTTCTGTTCCAAATCAATTATAAATGCTCCAAATCAATTTCAAACGTGTTCCTCTTGTTGTGGGTTAATGTTAAACATGTATATGAGTGCATGTACGGCATGATGAATGAAAATGAGGGTGTTACAGGAGTCCAGCATAACATTGCTATCCCATACCACCCACAGACAAGTGGTCAAGCAGAAACATCTAATAAGTAAATTAAGAATATTCTGCAAAAGACTGTTTTCGAAATGGGAACGGGATGGAAGCAAACGCTACCTGACGCATTATGGGCATATCGTACTGCCTACAAGACACCTATCGACATGTCTCCTTTCCAACTTGTTTATGGGAAGACTTGCCATCTTCGTGTAGAATTGGAACATAGAGAGTATTGGGCCATCAAACGGTGGAACATGAATCTTAACGAAGCTGGAAATCACCGATTGAAGCAAATCTCTGAGTTGGAGGAATGGAGAGATAAGGCATACCACAGTGTCAGGATTTATAAAGAGAGAACCAAAAGATGGCACGATAAGAGGATTACGCCGAAAGAGTTCAAACCTGGAGATAAAGTTTTACTCTTTAACTCTAGGGTTAAACTCTTTGGACATGGGAAGCTTAGAAGTAAATGGGAAGGGCCCTTCACTGTAGTAGAGACTTCATCCCATGGTGTAATCACACTCCAAGGTGATGATGGTCAACTATTTAAAGTGAATGGGCATCGACTCAAATTATTTCTCGATTCCCAAAAGGATATGGAAAAAGAGTTTGACGTGGTAAATCTAATTGACTTCCATGCCATTTCTTTCAATTCTGTTTAAATTCTCCACGTCCAACTAATGGGCCCATCCAATTCTTCTTCTAGAAGGCCCATTCTATCAACCCGAGACAATGTGGCTCGAACGGAGCCAGAAGGAGTTTGGTCGAACCCTAGGGTCAGCCAACCTTCCCTTCGCGCCGTTCGCGTTCTGTTTTCTCGTGTTGATCCTCCTCGATATCCTCCACAAAATCCTCAGTGAAACGCATCGTTCCCCGCCTATTTAAAGGATGGAAACAGAGAGGAAAGTTACACCTCATTGAATCATCATCTTCCTCCCATCCTCGTCATGGCCGACAAGAAGATTGTGCCTCATGCCTCCTCCAGCTCAACCTTCAACCTGAGCGGGGACATTACGCCGGCCAACAACAAAACTTCCCTCGCCCGACAGCATAGGATGCTTACTACTTAGGATTTTTTAAAACATTTGTTTTCTAAATCTAGATTAAATAATGTAAGCATCCCAATATTTTGATTTCAATAAAGTGAACTTACCGGTTCATCTAACACTGGTAAAGTTCCCTCTTTAGTTTATTTTGTTGAATAAAGAATTCAGGAAACACGTGTGGGGGAAACATGTCCCCAAGTCACGAAATCCCGACGTGAAAAATTAACGTTGCATATCAAAACACGTCATGACCGAATAAACAAAACGACCCGATGAAACAGAGCCACAGAAGAGCCACCAGGAGGTCGGCCAAACCCCCTGGTCGGCCGACCTGTGCTCTGCTCCGTACGACTTCGTTTCGCTCCAGAAAATCGGTTTGGATTTCCTATCCCAACTTTTATGTGCTGCCCTGCTGTTTGAGTTGATTTCATATTTTTCATTGCATATCTAAAATGAATCAACTCAACAAATTGAAATAAAATTTGGTAGTCAAGAATTTGCTTAAGCTGAAATTTTGAATACTTTATATTTCATTTTGTTACCTTGTTTATGATTCCCATAATTCAATAGGAAAAACACATCATCTAGGTATTTGACTAGTGTGATATGGTAAATGAGTTCTTTAGAAATCATCATTTTGCTTGAAATTGATTTTGACATTTGTAACTATTTGAAGTCTTGGACTTTGCCTAAATCTCTCAATGGAAATTTATATACCCACCAAGGCCATATGATATATTCATTGAAAACCACAAGCATATGCCACTTTGCTTTTCATTGAACTTTGTCAAACCCGTGACACAATTGAGTGACATGCATGAACTTTTTGAATTGAAAACTCTTGTGCACTCCATTTATGCAAAAAATTCTCACATTGAGAGTTTGCATCCATCGATTACCCATCCGCCAAAAAGAAACTCCATACAATACAAATGAAAGCCTCTCTAAAAATAAAAAGGAGTAGAAGACATGGCTACAAGAAAAAAAAAAAGAGAAAAAAAGCATCCACTCTTGAAAAAGAGTAAGAGTGCTAAAAAAATAATAAGTAGCCATGTTTAATCCTTAAAAGAGAGCAAATTCATGGGAGTTATCACCTCACCCCTCCATCTCATTCATGTGCACAAGAATTTTCTCTTCACTTTGTTCATTGCATAAGTCTCATAGGATCAAGTTTTTGACTTAGTAACATATGAATTGCAAATGTGTGCCACATTCATCCCTACCAAGCTCCACATATAGCCACTTTTTGTCACGCCCGGTCATCGTAAAGATGAACAGACGCTTATCACATGTACGCCAGGATCAGTTGAATTGTACATGCGTCGACGAAAGCGAAATATCATTACATAGCCATGTTCGAATACATAAATAGGTCTTACAATATGACGCGAAGGTCTACAAATACACACCACAACTATTTACAACACTTAGACAGTTCATAAACTCCAAACTACAGCGGAAGGGGAAATAGGTAAGCATGGCTCCATCTTCACAGGCAGCAGTTGCGCGTACGGTCGCCAGCCTAGGCCAGGTCCTCCGGATTGACGAAGAAGTCCTCCGGTGCCACTTCTTCTTCTTCATATTCTAATGGAAAATTAAACGCTTGAGTACGTAGAGTACTCAGCAAGTGCGGGAAGAGATGACATGATTGGCTAAAGCAAGGGAAGGCCAGTTATGGCTTAGCACTATGCTTAAAACCTAACCTTAGCTTTCAATTATCAATATCATAATTCAAAAAGTAACCAACACCTGAGTAATGATAATGAATGTAACTTGAATCATATTTAACCACCATTTCCCAACCATAGACTAATTATGAACTGGCCCCAAGCCGCTCTTGTCCGTGAGCACGGCTGTCATGACAGTTTTACCAAATCTCTGCAGAGAGTGTACCCTTTACCCACAAGCAGTGATTTCATCCCCTTTTGGCAGGTGGACTAGCGAACATCCCCAAATGCCCGTGGTAGCTAACCACATTTCACACTTCCTTTGGTGTGAGGCCAGGAGATCACTACATGGTCTTTACAAAGGTGCTCCCGACTAGTGCTAGCCCTCTAAGGTTTCCACCACTGAGGATTCTCGGAGTAACCCTCCGCCTCAGAGCCCCCTCTCGAGCCTTGCGGATCCCAGAGCAGTTCCCCTGCATCATTCCCCGCACCATCCAACTACTAGCATTTCATTGACCAAGCTGCCCCATCTCAGTCTCGTGGTGGTACTATAAAGCTTAGTCGTTTCCTCCATAAACCGGTCCTTAGAATCCGGTGGTAACAAACCCCAATCCCGGGTCTCGTGCAAACTGCACCATACCAAAACTATCCAACCACCAGATTCCTATCCACTACTATTGTGTAATCACCACAGATTAAAGTAACCATAAAGTTTAACATGGCACAATTGTATGAAATCCCAATCCCAATGTCTAAGCATGGCTAAGCATAAATAAGACCTATCTACTTCCCAACCCATTTCAGGTAACAAGGAATTATATGGAACAGGGCATGTAAACATGAAATAGGACATCAATATAATTAGCATGCATCTATCTAAATTCCTAAAATTGGTACAAGATGGTCAAGGGCACTTGCCTTCGTTGAAGACTTGAGTGTTGGAGAAGTCTTGGTCTTGGAGGTTAAGATTAGGGTCATAGTACAACTCTAAATATATATCCAAGCATGGCAAGAATAAAATGAAGCTAAATAAGTAAAGGTCACGCAAAACAATACATCACAACACACGCATAAGCATAAAATCCTATACTAATGCGTCCCTACGAGGTATTTATTACTTAACATGGCCAAAGTATGCATTTTAGATTTATCCTACATTTTTGGGATTTAATTATAGCCTAAAACCATTTTTTATTGAATTTTCTATGGCCAAAATGTATTTTTAAACACTTATAATAAATATTACATGGACAAAATATATTTTATATGAAATCTACAATTTAATCATAGCATAAAGTAGTTTATACTAATTTTCCCTACTATTTCTACACTTAATTACCATTTTTATCTATTTTCTACACCTCAAATACACCTAAAAACCATATTCAGCAAATAAATAAAAGTCCAGGGACTAAATAAATATTTTCCTATACTGTTCAGGGGCTAAATCCATGATTCTGCAAATTTACAGGGGCTAGATTGCTTATTTAAATGATTAAATCCAATTTCAGGGAGTCCAGGGGCTAGTCTGCAAATTCCAGGGGCTAGATAAGCATTTCTGTGAAGTCCAGGGGGTAGCAAGCAAGATTCCAGGGGTCTGGGTGTAAAACCGAAGGCGGGAATTGGTATTTAAATGTGGGCCGTTGGATCTGAAGTGGAGGGCTCGAATTTTATTATGCGAAGGGGTACGCTGCGATCTAATCGCAGCCGTAGGCGTCCAACCGATGGTCCAGATGGGGCCACGTCGCCCCTAGGCCGTTGCCAGCGCGCTGCGCAGCGGCGCCCGGCAGCTACCGGCGGCGATCTCGCCGGAGATCACTCAAAACGCGAATTACACCCTAATTCTAGAATCTGAGCGTATAGAAACGAAGAGGGAGATCATGTGGACTCACCGGAGGTGTTGATCGGGCTTGGGGAAGAGCGGATGACGCCGGCGATGAGGGAGAGCGGCGGAGCTCGTCGGTGAGCGACGAAATTGGTGATGTAGTGATGATCTCCTCGAGCAGTTGTGTTCGGCGTGTGTCTGGGAGCACGGCGAACACGTTAGGCTAGGCGCATGGAGGAATTTGCGTTGCAATTGGCGGGAACGTCGGCGACTTACCGAGGGAAGGGGCGGTTAGGGTTGAGAGCTCGGGGAAGGGGGAGAAATTGGGGGGGGGGGGGGGCGATGGTGGTTTATAGCTGCGGTTGAGTCGACAGTTGTGGCGCGCGTGCGGGCTCGAATTTTTGGGCGCGGATCCAAGGTGGGGGAGGACGTGGGCGCGGTGCAGATCGTGGGCGCGGGGCGTAGGTTGCGCGCGGGGAAGAAGGGAGGGGGGGAAGGAGGAAGCTCCGACCGGTGGGCCCGGGGTGGCAGCGGGATGAGAGAGAGGGGAGAGGTTTGGCTGGGCCGCGGGAGGGGGAGAAAGAAATTGGGCCGGGGGGGAAGAATTGGCCCAGGGGAGGGTTTTATCCCTTTTTCTTTTTCTATTTCATTTCTTTTCCTTTGATTTGAATTCAAATTCAAATTGAAGTCGTTTGCTACATGTTTGAATTTCAAAAATCACCCAAAAATGCATACAAGAATGTTCAAGGGTTTGATCAAATTTTGATACATAAAATATGGATGTTACACTTTTAGTATAGGGACAAGAATTGGCAAAACATGCCATGGTGAGGACACAAACACTTTGAGAGATTTGAGAGATTCCAATCGAGAAGACAAGGGCAAAAGTTCCTATGACTTTCAAATATAGCAATTGCCTAATCATTTCAGCAGAGAATGATCCAAGGGAACTTCATTCTAACCGTTCCACTTTTGAAACACCCAAGATTGATGTGGTAGCCACATACACAAAGGGAATCCATGAATTCAGGTATAAGTTGAAATATCTAGTATCCTTATTTTCTACCTTATAGCAAATTCATGACAACACTCTAGTTCTTCTTGCCTTCACTCGAGGACGAGCAAAGGACTAAGTGTGGAGGAGTTTGTTGATGGTCCTTAAGTACCACATTTTGACCGTCAATTCACCTCATAATGTGCATAAAAGAAACAAAAAACATAGTGGTAGGGTTATAGACTAACCCAATTCCACAAGTGTTGGTATTTATTTGAATGCAGGTGAATTATTACTTGAAATACCAAAACATGCAGGGATGGATCCATGAAAATGGATTTCAATGAATCAGGCGATGACACATGGCAACACATGGATCAAATGGCCCACAAACAAAAGAATATGAGGAGATCCAATGGTGTTGCACCCATATACATCAAGGGGGCCCACTTGGAAGCCACCTGGAGGAAGCACTCCCCGAGGGGAGCCTTGACCAGGTCGGCCGAACCAGGGGTTCGGCCGACCTCTTCCTGGCACCAAACTTGGTCAAATTACATGTGTTGGCTCCTCCCAACTCCCTGGAGTCAATGGTGACTTACTCGCACGTAAACTGTGGCAGGAACTGGCCCTTCTCCACCTATAAATAGACCCCCTCACCTCACTTCTCACACACACCAAAAGTTGAGAATAGTGCTACGCTCCAAAGGTTTAGAGTAGTCCTAGAGGCTGCCAAAGTAGAAGGAGAGTGTGGTGAAGAGTCTAGGAGAAGGAGGCTTGGGCTTGTCAAGTCCCTCTTCTACACTTGTACCCCTACAAAAGTTTTACTCAATCAAGTAAGCCTTTGTGAATTCAATACAAGTTTGATCTTTTATTCTTAGTAGTTTGCACAAGTAGTTACGTGTGGGTTCGCTGCTTTAATTCATTAGAGTCTCTAGTTGTAGCTTTGTGTTCGAAACAACTAGAGTAGTGATTTAGAACATAAGCATGGTACTTATCTTATAAATCATCAGTGGACATCTCGTAAACCCACGGATTGAAGAGGTAGGCAGTAGGTGGTGACATCCCTATCTGTCCTTCGTAATCCTCCGCGTTCGGCTATGCCATAGGCTCTTGGCGGGAGTTGTCCTAGTATTGCTAGGAGTATGCCCGTGCCCGAAGCAAGCATCTACTGCAAACTACCTTGAATTAGGATCAATACTTTGAATTCCTCTCTGTTCTTTGCCTACCAAACAACTTTGTGTCCTTGGGTAAGCTAGTTCGAAAGATTAGCACACGCGTTCTTTGGATTCGATGCCCTTGGGAATACTCCTAAAGGGGAAGTGCTACAACGGTATTTCCGTGCGCTTGCGGATAACTCTATGGTGTTAATAAATACCAACACCCTCCACGAAGCACATGAAGCCATTCTTTGTGGTGTTGAATAGAGTTTTGAGGAAGACAATTGCCCCCAAGGATGGGGATGCTGGGAGTGTGCAGGGCTATCTCCGAACCTTGATGAGGGTCATAAGAAAGGACCGCAAGTTTGATGTGGCTGATTATATTTGGAACGACATGGTCAACATCTCTTGCACACCCAACAGGTCATGTGGTTATGCTCCGTATCTTATGTTCGTGATTGAGAAAGTCACTGAGATTGAGTTTGTCAAAGTTGTGGAGCACCTTCCTTTGAGGCCCCAGATGCCCCAAAAGCCAAGCACTCAAGCTGCTCCCTCCCCTGATTCTGCTGCAGAGGCTCCAGCGAGAGCGAGTAGAAATGTCGGGGCTGACCCTGCCACTAGGGTTTTGCTGTAAGGTAAGGCTTGTAGTCTTTGTTTTAATTATTTGTGTGTTTGTTCCATGCACATGCATATTTTGAAATATATAATCAAAACGTGTGAATGACATGATATTAAGTTCTTCACTTTTATTCTATAGCTCGAGTTCCAATCAGTCATTCGTGCAAAATAAGCAAGATGAAGACTGAGAAGACTGATTATAACCTGATTCAAATTCAGGACCTCTTGAACAAACGTGTGGAAGCCTTACCATCCCGCCACTCACACTCTTTTATTTTACTTTGCAATTTTACTTTTTTTAAATAGAAATTTCAGTTATTACCATGAGGCAGAAATCCATGGAACCAGTACAGAAGACACAGTACCCCTCCCTCTCAAGAAATATAAGTATACGAGCTAGCAAAGATCATGAGTAGCGACTAGGTCACTGCTCATCAAACCTCCAGATAGAGCATGAAGAAATCGTGCTCATGGATGGCAGATAGAGTTAATCTAGTGTGGTGGGCTCTAGTGGTGGTGTGGTGGTACTAGCAGTGTGTTTCGGCAAAAAGTTGGTGAGGGGTCTTTGTTTTGGGGGCCATGACCATGGTTGGAGGTGGAAGTGGGTCATGACTGGACCACGAGTTTTTGACAAGGGACCTCATCGCGTGGAACTCGTCGCCCCACCAGGGGCGCCGGTTGTGCATGGGTGAACATGTCAGTGTCATTCTGGGTCTACATTTTCAAGGTGATGCCGTGCCCGCAGCCGACCAACCATGACTGGACACTTTGTCCATACGCGCACCATGAGGAGCGCGCTCGCTGCCGCAGTCCTCTCTGCTCCCCCTACATAGCCATGCTCTGCCCGAACTACCGCGCGTCGCAGCAGTACCACCGCCTGCACAGCACGGGCGAGGCGCCGTCCTGCATGCACGGTGTGGGCTGCAGCTTCGCGCATGGTGTGTTTGGGCTCTGGTTGCACCCCAGCCACTTCCGCACAAGTCTCAGATTCAGGACATACTGAGCTGAACTTGGAGTATATTGACTACCCAGATGGAAGTAATAAAATAAATCTTCATGTTACCTCTCTTATATTAAGCAATTGTTTGTCTATTGGAGAACAGAAAAATGCATAGATTGACATTGTACTTGTTATTCCGTTTCATAATCAAGAACAATGCAAATCTTGGCCACTAATCTTGCTCAATCGTGCCAATATGGACATCATTATCATAACCCTACACATTTGAGTGACATGGCATATTTATGATGCATATTGCATCCAACACAAAAATTACTCCATCATGACAAGAATGTATTCTTGTTTGCATTTACCTAGTTCCACCTAATTTGTTAGGAACAATTGTGTTTTGACCACGGACTTGGAGGCCAATTGTGATTCAGAGCCTGATTTTCCATTTTTTGTGTTTTAGCCACAACTTTTTCCACCTCAACTCGCCGTTTACCACAAGTCTGTAACTCTGTTAGTTGACTTAGAATAAAGACAATAAATAAATAAAAGAAACCCTTGGAAATCTGAAAAGGACCAAAATACCCTTGTCTTTGGATCGACTGATGCCCACAACCCGATTCTCTCCTGTGCGGCTCTGTCAACCCTAGTGGGCGGCATGGAGGCGGCAAGGCACAACATCGAGGCCGACTGGCGCGGCGGCCGGGGAGCAAGGCATGACCGTGGAGTGGAGGCCAACGAGCGCAGCAGCCGCAGAGCAAGATGTCGGCGTGGAGGCTGACGGGCTCGGCGGTGGGGGGCCAAGATGCGATGGCGGTAGTCGGGTGCGGCACGGCTAGGATGCGGAGGCAACGGGAGTCTGTCATGGAGGCGGAAATGGGTAGCAGCACTCGAGCACGGCCGGCTCAGCAGGTGCGACGAGCGGTCGGCGGGATCGGCACAATGGTGTGCGCGGCGCCGCAATGAGTGTGGGTCATGGTGACTGGCCGGCAGTAGCATTGGGCGACTGCACATTGTGGCAGCGGGCGGCGGGACTAGATCACAATTGGCTTCTAAATTGTGGCTAAAATACTATTTCCCCAATTTGTTTCCATCTATAATTGTGTGTACAAACAACATGGGCCACTAGGATCAAACTCATCATTACAAAATCGACAAGTAACGAGGTCAAGTGTGCAGGAGCGGCAGACAACCAACAATGAGACATTAGAGTTAGCATAAGAGACACATGCAAGTAGCTCATTTGGGCAAGCAATGGTGGATAGCACTAATGGAGCTTACTTAGGACCAACGTGAGCATGCCCCATCTGCCTCATGGTAATAAATGAAATTTCCATTTAAAAATAGTAAATCAGTTACCCCTTTACATGGTCAAGATCCACCACTAGCAATTGGTGAGTAGACAACTGTGACCGGTGACCTGCATGATTGGGATGTAGTGGTAACTTGCTAGTTCCAATGACAAACAAATGAAGGCCCCTTCAAGGATCCATAACAGCTCCATCTTATCAATGCAAAGACCAGCCACATCCAATTTAATGTTGTCACACCAGTCTATCTCACACCTTGATGGTCACCACAACTCACTTGTTAGTTGATTGCCTTGTGGGTAGGCACATGCAGTAGGCAGGATCGGCCCGCTACAGGCTGGTTCGATCTGTGCTTCAGCTAGGGCCGTGTCAGAGTAGGACTCTGTAGATTAGGTAAGAGATGAATTTCTAGTTATAGATAGTATGTTTGACTACCGTATGGATTAGAGTATATACAAGTCACTAATTGTGACAATATAATATATTGACCCGTGTTGCAATAAACTATCACTCGACCTTTCTCTCTATCGCACATCCCTACTCTCTCTCCCTCTCTCTCAACTTGTGTGCCAGCCCTATTCGATCTGCACATAGCAGATCAGACTTGTTAACATTCCATATGATGTTCCATCAAATTTCCTCATCATAAATACACCATCTTTTATCGTCCTTCTCTGCTAATTGATGCTGCCAAACATCTAATTGCACCACTTATAGATAATGGATGCAAAAATATGATCCATACATCTAATAGCTTGAGTCTGAATAAACGAACGTTTGCACGCCGGTGAATCGGTTCTTTGAATGCCTTCAGTCTTCCCGGTGCTTCATCGAACGCCATCCTCTCGACGTCGCAAAATTGTTCGATTTCGGCCACCATGGTTCCAATAGTAAGGGACGGTGTCGAGGAGCTTCTTCACCATGGCCACATCTCATCGAGCGTCAAGCCCCAGCTGGCATACCTTGTCACCATGCTGCTGATTTTGCCCGCGTAGTCATCCAACGTTTCGCTGTGTCGTCCAAGCTCAATCGATCAAATTCGCCCTTCAGTGTGGACAGGCTGGCTGCCTTGACTCAATCTGCACCGACAAACAAGAATTTGAGGCTGTCTCAGACTTCCTTCACCGTCTCCTTGGTCGACACCTGCATGAGAACGTCCTCTGGCAGCGCCTGGACCAGTTGCGCCCTCGTGCGTCTTGTTTTTCCGCTCGTCGACCCGCGCATCACTCGACAGAGCCACCGCCTCCTATAGCCCATGAGCATCAGAGATCTCCTGCCCCTTAATTGTTCATGCCTTGTAGCTTGACAATGATAGCACCGGGTACGACACGGACATCGTGCTCCACCGTGCACGTGTGCTGGGTCATGCGCATGTAGTGGCATCGTGCATGGACGTTGGCTTTCGGTCCTTGGGTGGTGTATGCAGGGCGTGGTCCTCCGTATTGCTCAGCTGTGGAGCCGGATCAGTAGTGTTTGTATAGATTATTTAAAGGAAGCACAAAACCGGTGGCGTATCTAGGCTGTCAACTAATGAGAGGATAAGCAAATCAACAGTTGGGTGTAACCTACAGCGATAGAATACTATAGGATACTTTAGTTGATCTTAAGATTGTGCAATAAGATAACATCTGTACACTCACACGCCGAAACAACCATATGCACCACGACGCCGAAGTAGATGATCGGTATACGTTGCTTGTGAGACTAGCTTGCGACTAGGCGGTTACAGCGTGTCGACGTCATCCTTGATCGATTGATCTCTGTGTGACGTGTCTCAGCGACTTGGCATACTGATCGTAATTTTCAGACTCATGGTGACGCCTCACAATTGTTTATATTCTTCTGGTTTTACTTATTTTTTTATTTATTGTGATTAAATTAGTTATTCGTGTTCTTCTAGTTTTATGTATTTTTCATTTAGATTAATTGTTTGTGTTCTTCTGGTTCTACATATTTTTATTTGTTTTGTTTATATTGTTATTTGATGGATTTAATATTTATCATATTACATGTATTTGAGTTGTGTTATATATTGATAATTATTTATTGAAATGATAAATAATTTAACGTATTATATATATATTGCGGTATAAAATCCTAAATATGCTACTGCACTAAAAGGAAAACACCGCGAGTTTTAGCAGCACTGCAGCACCAAAAACTCTCGTGTGTTTTGCCTGATGGAAGTGTGTGTCGACAGTTAGCCAGCTCTGTGTGAGTGTGTCTTCATCAGTCCTGTGTGCGTGCGACGGCGACAGTAGCTAGCTTCCGCCTATGGGGCGACCATGGTGACGGCAAGCAGCTTAGTCAGATGACGATCGATGACAGCTTTTGCGGGCACGTGATGGACGGGCCGAGCTACTATGACTATGTGTGTGGCATGCGTCACTCTGCATAGCTGCTCGCGTGTCGTCGGCCGCCATTGTGTGGGCGAGTCAAGGCGACGGTCGTTGTCGTTGGTGGCCATCGTGGGCAGTCGAGCAGCAATGACGGTGACGACGCGTAGGTAGCTCCGGCGAGCGGGCAGATGCATGGGTACCAGGTACGGTGATGCATGGGCTGGCCAGGAGATGAAGACGACGGGCTGGACTTGGAATTGGGCTGGTCCATCCTGATACCTCTCTCTGGCAGGCCTGGCCCACACAAGTTAACGAGTCCATTAACCAGGCAGAGGCAGGCACACTAATACATCCGACCGTCCTACCTAATTCCTCGGGATCCACCTCCTGCGCTGGCACTGCCAGACTAGATCGAGCGAGTGTTGCACGCCCCCACCGCCGCCACCGCAAGAGGTGAGAAGACCGAGGCACGCGTCGTTCGCCGGACCGGTTAATCATCACGAACCCTAATACAGACAGTACGGTACTAATTCCTTCCTTGCCACTCCTGCGCAGCATCGTGTGGTTGCACCACGCACGATCGCCGTTGTCCGTAGGCTGCAGGACGCTGTGGTCAGCCGTGCCTGTTCATCGCCCCCGACACCTCTTCTACATGTCCTACCGGCCAGAGTACGTTTTCTATTCTGTCGCTCGCTTGTAATCTGTGGATTGGACAACGCCCTTGGTCTTTGTTTAATCTGGATGCTGGTTACTTATGTGGTTCATTCCCACTTCCAGGTTTGTGACCTAGCTAGATTTCTGGTTTGTGTACGTAATCTCCCGAGGTCGGTTGCTGGAGATGGACGACCTTCCGTATAATGTTGGGGATTTCGCGGAATCCAAATGTTTCCTCAAAGGATTCAGAGGTGCATGGTTTCGCTGTAAGGTAAGGTTTCTAAGGCTCTATTTTAGTTATTCGTGTGCACTACAGGAATCCCGACGATTTGCGACGGCCGAAGCCGTCGCAAATAAGCCAGATGCCGTCGCAAATAAGCTATTTGCGACGGCCACCGGCCGTCGCAAATATGTCGTCGCAAATAAGCTTATTTGCGACGGCCACCGTCGCAAATAAACTTATTTGCGACGGCTAGGGGAGGCCGTCGCAAGTTGTTGCTGCGGGCTGGTGGGACCCGCGGCCTTATTTGCGACGGCCGTGCCGTCGTAATTAAAGCTTATTTGCGACGGCCAAGCCGTCGCAATTAATATCTGCTATTTGCGACGGCTAGACCGTCGCAAATAAGTTTAGAGGGCAGGGCCCACGTGTCCTCTTCCGGGCCCACGACTCTATTTGCGACGGCCTGGCCGTCGCAATTAAAGCTTACTTGCGACGGCCTGGCCGTCGCAAATTGCAGTGGCTTAATTGCGACGGCTAGGTACCTTATTTGCGACGGTACTGTATAAAAAGCCGTCGCAAATAAGGTTTTTTATTTTTTTTTAAAAACAGAAAACTCTAACCGGCTCGATGGCCAGATTCACAACACAATATACACAGCATACACAGCATACACAATATATACACAAAGATCATCACAATCACAAACTCAAATTCCGATACATCTCACATCGTCATCAACAAAGTAAATAAAAGGGCTCACTCGCCCATCTAACCTCCGAAGCCACCTCCGAAGTCGAAGTCGTCGTCGTCGCGCCTCAATCCAGGCGGCGGTAGCGAAGGCGACGGCGTTTGTGCAGCCGTCGCGGATCCCTGCAATTAATAAAACTTAGAGTTAGAATATATGCATCAACATCTCTCTCCCTCCCTCTCCCTCTATCTTCATCTAGATCACCCTCTCTTCCTCTCTCTTTTCATTTCTCTATTTGTCTCTCACTCTATCTTTCTTGCTCACTCTATCTCTCTATTGCTATCCTTTTCCCTCTATCTTCCTCCCTCTATCTCCATCTACATCTCCCTCCCTCTATCTTCCCCTCTCTCTATCTCCATCTACATCTTACTCTCTCTTCATTCCCATCCTACTCTATCTATCTTTCACTCTTTCTTCTGTCTCCCTTTCTTCTATCTCTTTCTTTCTTCTATCTCAATCATTTTCTTCTATCTAACTATCTCTCTCTTTCATCTATCTCAATCTTATTACGCTGGAGAAGAAGGATTACATAGAGACTTACCTGACCCGCTGAAGAAGGATCGCCTGGGAGGACCGGTGGTAGTACCGGTAGCTGGATTCCCAGACCCTGCGCCCGAGCGATGGCCTGTCATTGCAAACATTAAATGCTACCTATTAGTAAGTCATTTAAGCTGAATTAATAAGAATTTTAATTTTTAGATTGTTACCTCCATTGCTTCCCGCATCTGCGCCAACGCTGCTGCCTGGGTTTGGATCGTGGCCTCCATCGCCCTCCTTTCCTCCTCATGTCGCCTTTCATTTTCTTCTACAGTTTCTCGGAGGGACTGCATCTCAATGTCCCTCTGCGAGCGGCGACCTCCCGTACCCGAAGCCTGCGTGGAGCTGCCTCTCGCAGGTCTACCCGCCCTCGAGTCGACAACTCCGTCGAATATGGCGAGCCTATAAAAAAGAGAGTCAGTAATATGAAATTAAAATATCTTGAATACTTTGAATTGAAAACGATAAAATGACTTGCAAACTCACCTTCCGTGTGCTTTTCCACCACCGGTTGCATACGCGGCTTGAGGATCGATCGGTTGACGTTCCCAATCGAAATCCTGGCCATGTATCTTCCTAGCCTCCTCCCCGTACTTAGCCTGCAAAACAATAAAATCGTGTAAGTTCAACAATCTATATAGTTATATGTAATATGAATGGTTTCTAAACTTACCAACCGCTCGGCTGCAGCCTGACTGCACCCCGTCGGCTGAGAAGGGTCCCTGTGACCTCTCTTCCAAACCTCAGCAGGGGTGGGCGGCACCCCCGTCTCACGCTCCTGTCAATACATGTTAGTACGAACAATATATTATTAATATATAAACATAAGTTACACACACTTACCATGCGTTTAGCTAAACGCAAGTGGTTATCTTGCCCGTGTCTGCTCTTCCCCTCCACCCCTCTGCAGTCTCGAGCCTTCCCGGACTTAGCTTTAAACTCGTCGCTAGCCCAGTAGCGACAAAGGGCCCGAAATGCATCGTTCCGACCCTGCAACCAGCTCACGTGGCCCTGCACATAGTTGAAAGTCGTTAAAAGTACCATCGAGGACATTATCAGAAAAAAATACTTACTACACTCCACGTACCTGCGCGTACTCCTCCTCCGTCAGGTGCCTCTCGCTCTCCTGCCGGAAG